>CM017804.1:21351244-22594756 GCA_008086715.1 Sitobion miscanthi
AATACATTTAATTTAAGTTGGAAAAATAAATCCTACGATTATATAAATTATTTATATAAGTATAAATATATACGTTATACACGGTTTTAATGCGTTCGCTATTATTACTTTTGTTTTAATCCCCTGTGCATATACCTTCCCGCCCTTTTTTAAACGCACGCGACGGGTTTGAATAAATTTGAATTCGAATTACTTATATATTTCGTAGTTGAATTCGCATTACTTATATATATTTCGTAGTTGAATTTGAGAATTCAACAGTGCGGCGATCTACATCGACTGGCGACTACCTACATTATATATATATTATAATGCATCGTATGCAATACAAGTATCTATCAGCATTCATATAATGTATATAAAACGGTTTACTTTTGTGAATAATACGCGTAATCTAGAACCTGTTTTAATCTATTATATATTTAAATTCAATGAAATTTGTTTTACAAATTGTTTCGTTTAAAAAGTTTGTTCGAATAGTAGGTATATTAGTGTAAAACGAGTTTTTTCAATTCTGCCCTTAAAGTTAAATATTATTCAGTTATACTCACCCTATTCCTATTGCATTAACTACAATTTAAACTTTTTATGTAGGTATACGTATTGGTGTATATATTGTTCATCGCGCTGAATAGTGAACATATATAATATCCTATAAATTATACCTATGAGTATCAATAAAATGTTTTTGTTTTAAATTTAAATATTATATATAGGTTGTTTATTTTGTACCTATAACTTGAAAGTCACTAGAATATATTATAATAATATTATATTATCTGAATTGTCGAAACAATATAATATTATATCGAGAAAAATAATATTACCATTATATAGGTACATATTATATTAATGTATAATGTCCATCATAGATCATAATAATTGCTGTAAATAGGTTCACGCATAATAATGTATCCGTTTAGTGATATATTATATTATGATGGTTTTATATATGAACGAAGGATATATTTTTTAGATCATGACAACATTAACGAAGATCAATAAAATTAGAGTTACCTATATATGTTAAATAATTTAAAATTTAAATTCAATTAAAAAAAAAAAAAAGCGTTTACTTTTTGACAGCCACTGTTTCAGTAGATTTTATATTATTCAAAGCACATAATAATTATATTATCTAGAAACGTTTCAATAACAAATACTAAATAGGTTTACCTTCCTATATATATATATATATATTATAATGCATCGTATGCAATACAAGTATCTATCAGCATTCATATAATGTATATAAAACGGTTTACTTTTGTGAATAATACGCGTAATCTAGAACCTGTTTTAATCTATTATATATTTAAATTCAATGAAATTTGTTTTACAAATTGTTTCGTTTAAAAAGTTTGTTCGAATAGTAGGTATATTAGTGTAAAACGAGTTTTTTCAATTCTGCCCTTAAAGTTAAATATTATTCAGTTATACTCACCCTATTCCTATTGCATTAACTACAATTTAAACTTTTTATGTAGGTATACGTATTGGTGTATATATTGTTCATCGCGCTGAATAGTGAACATATATAATATCCTATAAATTATACCTATGAGTATCAATAAAATGTTTTTGTTTTAAATTTAAATATTATATATAGGTTGTTTATTTTGTACCTATAACTTGAAAGTCACTAGAATATATTATAATAATATTATATTATCTGAATTGTCGAAACAATATAATATTATATCGAGAAAAATAATATTACCATTATATAGGTACATATTATATTAATGTATAATGTCCATCATAGATCATAATAATTGCCGTACCTAGGTTCACGCATAATAATGTGTCCGTTTAGTGATATATTATATTATGATGGTTCTATATATGAACGAAGGATATATTTTTTAGATCATGACAACATTAACGAAGATCAATAAAATTAGAGTTACCTATATGTTAAATAATTTAAAATTTAAATTCAATTAAAAAAAAAAAAAGCGTTTACTTTTTGACAGCCACTGTTTCAGTAGATTTTATATTATTCAAAGCACATAATAATTATATTATCTAGAAACGTTTCAATAACAAAATACTAAATAGGTTTACCTTCCTATATATATATATATAATATTATATATACCCATGTAGAGACGAACTATATACGTATAGCTGGCGTGCGTGTACACTTAAATTATGTATAGGTATAAATTATGTTGAGAGGACTAATGATATAATTAATCGTCTGATTATTGAAATCGCAAATACGAGTACGTATAATATTATGTATACATTATAGCAGTATATTATATAGTTATACCTATCTCGCCTCCCTATAATCACCTCCATATACTTATATCAACCTATATATCGCAGTGTTCACGGTCGAAATATACGGTCGGTATATTTTGTAATTTATACGTTTAAAATATACAGGCGCATATATACGCACTAATAATAATAATAATATAATAATAATAATAATAGCCAATAAGTATAGGTACACCGCGTGTGTATCGTATAATGAATGGTTTAAATATCATAATTTCAGTATGGGCGTATTATAGTCATAGCTATATATAGGTAGTCGTAGATACTCATACTGGAGATAATAAACTGTGCTGAAAATATTCAAATGTTGAAGATATACATTTTGTAAACATTCCGGTTGAATTATAACCATACAAAAATATAGAAAAAAAAGTAAAAAATAAATAAAAACAAAATAACAAAACGGTAAAAAAAAAAAAATAAAGAACAAAGAAATATAAAATGCAGCATATCAAAGTCATAGCTCGCATAATTTATTCAATTCACATGACACGGTTTAAAGGAGAATCGTAACAACTATATATAGCCAAGTTGGCGGAATACTAATGTACACGGTATTACAACTACTACAGTACTACATAATATATAGGTAACTATACATTTGTATATGATGTTATAATGGATATATATATATATAAATTTCCGGTGTACAGTAATCAGGAAAATTGGTCGTCGCCGACGACTGACGAGAACAAAACGGTCCGAGCATCGCGCATGCCCGGTTTAAGTGGCGGTTTTGATGGGGACGATTGTGGCCAACACATCCCCTCGACCGACGTGTTAATTACATTTAATATGTAAATATTGAAAAATAATCATTTATGGAAGTTATATAAAAAAGAAAATGTAGTAAAAGTCTTAAAAAAACGACAAGAATCAAACATACCTATATAAGTATACGCTCGGATGACAGTGTTCGGCACAAGAGGACGAATACAATTTTTTTCGAATATTTTTTTTCTATGCCATGGCCTTGAATTCTTGTCAAACCCGCTACTGCTGAATCCGACGATATTGCGCGTGGATCGACTGCTGCAGCAATTTCTGATGCTGCCTTTATTATATAATTTGAACGACTGTTACAGATATTATAGGTATGCCTGGAACGTGACGAAAATAGAAATTAACATCAAGTCGGTGATCATGTTGTATTCGAAATTCAAAATAATAATAAAATAATATCGATCGACTATATAATATCGTGTGCATACATAATGCGTCATAATATAATATAATATACTATACACGGGACGCGTTTCAGTTTTTATCATTTTTTAGCAATCTGTTATGCACTTTTCGTGACGTTTGCGCTCTGTAGTGCAATTGTGCCGACTGAAAATTAATACAACGGTATTATACAGGTAACACCCTCGATTTCCCCACGGCGGCACGATATAGACAGATCTTATACGAATACAGATAGAAATAATCGTGTCACAGGCGTATTATACGAGGAAAGGACGTCAACGCACCATACTTATATATTTTCTCTTTCGACCAACCAACATCGACGAAAGTTATTCATTTATAGTTGTTTTTATGTACATAATTTCCGATCAAAATGACTCATTACAAAAATGATAGAAAATAATATTTTTGAGAGTTTCAGTTTTTTTTTTATTTATTACCCATATTTGATATTATATTCGAAAATACAAAATTCAAGATGATTAGATTACGATGAACACGTGGTTAACGGTTATTTTTCGATAAATTTTTTACCGTTTGGAAGTCAATACTTTTCGCGGCCAAGAGAACAATATAATATATTGTCGTATCGACTTTTTTTTAAAAAATAGACTTTTTTTATTGAATAGAAAACGAATTATTGCTCCCTTCGTCAATCGATATGTATAGTATGTTTCGGTACAATGACGACAGACAAAAACAAAATTGTTTCAGCTTTATTATAATTGTACGCCGTTTCTCGTGGCCAGTGTAAAGCGTGGGCAATTGACGACACTTTGACATGTATTCCAAGCAGCACGATATTACAATTTTAAAATTCAACGTCTGCACAGATTTCTTCGAGAGACTCGTTCGTCGCCTATTTTTGAAATATTTTTTTTCATCGCTAATCATATTTGCAGTAACTACCTTTAACCCCATCTATATTGTTCATCAAAACGAACTGAACGTCTAACAAAAATATGAGTGCCTATACTTCCAGTAGTTCAATATTAAACATTTAAATGTATTTTGATTCATAAACTGTAAGTTAACTTTGCATCGGTGGTGGTAGCACTTTTTCAATAGTATATCAAATCGTTTATGAGAATAAAACGTTAGAAATGTTTATGAATTTGTCAACATGAAAAGTATGCTACCACCTATGCAAAGTATAATATTAGTTTACTCTATTATCATCATTAATCGGACCACGTATGGTGTACTTAAATGGTTGTCTGCGGAATTGAGGCGCACCTATCGTTTTAATAAATAATTGAAGGGGCATTAACGGAACTCGTGGATACAATATCGCCGTTCATTTATATTTTTTTGAAGAATTCTATTCATCTTAATTGAGGGTACCTGAAATAGGTGTGTGAATAAACGGTTTTTATATATCACTTGATAAATGTAATTTTAATGGTTTTTAATTCACTCTTTCTACTGGACATTTAGCGCATAATATAATATACCTTATGTATATAGAATGTCGAAATGATCCGGCTTCCGGGACATATTATATCTATTACTCATTTCAAAACCTATTATTATTATTATTATTACCATTAAGTGAATTATAAGGAAGAAAAACGCTATAAAATTAGCGACTTAAAATCCAATAACACGATAGCAATATAATACTGCGCAGTTTGTCTGTCCGGTGGACGACACAATACGCGCCGCACTGCATGGCGTATACTATTATATTCGTGCTGCAGTAATTCACACGACTGTTTTTAATATAATATACAGTATTTGAGGACGTCCGTTTATACGAAAGAAGAATATAACGATAATATATTGTAATATAACGACGAGGATCGACGTGTCCGAATAGAGACCAAGTATATTACAATATATTATATTCTTCACTCTCCGTGTCCTTGGGGTTCGAACACGCATTGTGTCGGGAATCGAAAACCACACGAGGACGCACGCACTACAATAATAATAATAATAATAATATGACTTTACCGTGTCAACTGTCGCGGCGGCGGTGTGAGGGATATTCGACGATGGGTATGGACGCGAATAATGCGCACCGGAAGATGAACGCATATATATATAATATAACCTACCTCCCTTTATAATATAATATATTATGTTATGTTATAATACACTGCAGAGGAACACGACGATACAGTAATATATTATAATATAGGTATAATAATATTATTGAGGAACCTCTATTCAGGTCCCGTCGGCGAAGATGTCTATACGGTACTTACCTATACTATACCTGAGACACGACGACACACACATTCAGTTATGTGTATAACATAGTTAACGTGCGTGTATATTACTTATAGAAGTTTACCAATACCGTTGGACCGACGGTTTTTTTTTTTGTTCGTATATCATACGGTTTTATTTTGTGTATAGCTTAGAACTCGATGCACACTGAAATAATCTCAAATATTTGCAGCATAATATAATATGCTATTTTTTTTTCATCGTATTTACGCGGGTATACGAATTTCGTGTGGCCGTATGAAAATATTTTATTTTCAATTACATTTTAAACATTAAACGACACGATAACGAATTATCGTTAAATCTAAAGCGATGCATGTGTATATAATGCTGTAATTCAAATTATAAATGATTATCAAAGTGCGTAAGTAAGGCTATTTATTTTAGACTATAGATTTGTTTTATAACTGAAAATTGTTTTGTCGATTTATGAAGAAAACATTCGTTAATGTGTACAGAACCTTTAAATATGAACAAAACGATCACTTTAACATGGTAAAATATATACAAAAGTGTGCAACGTACAATTTTGGATTTCAACTGGATCCATAGCCTATACCTACCTAATATAAAACAAATGCAAATCTGTGTTGAATCGGTTTCTGAATAATATGCTGCTTCCCAAGAACATATGTATATAGTCAAACAAAGTTCGTGCATGCTCAAGACGTATCACGATAAAACATGGCTTCTTCAAGATATAGGTAGAGGTGTTAGTCGGCGTATTAATTCTCTTAAAAAAACGTATAAAATCGCATTTACGGGAATTATAAACGTACCTATACATTTCCGCGTGGAACATAATATTATGTTATATTGCAATGTTTATATACGATATAATAACATATACATCAAAGTACGCTCTCGGCTTCCCAGTTCGTGATATGTTCTTTTACATATTATATTTTACTGCACACCAACAACTCGCACGCACATAAGTGTATTATTATATTTACACGATATACCTTTTCCGAACATATTTGTATGTTTCATAATGCGTACACGTCGTCTTACTCTGCTACATTGACGGATAATCTCGGGGGAACGAAAAACTGTTACGATGTATATATTATTATATTATACGACACACGTTACATAATATGTGTACCGACTGCGCTGACGACGAATCAATAATATTATTATTATTATTATTATCCGTTTTGCCTTTCGCGTCGTCAAACGACGTACCTATAGACACCATTATATTATTATTACATGTGCACACGTCCTATTCACCTATATATTATATATTTACATAACCTTTAAGATACCGTTCTATAACCTATATATATATCTACGTATGAAATATAATTTACAATGATGTCCACGAATTTGGTTATTATGCATAATAATAATAATAATGTCATCACGATATTATATAATAATATTGCGGTTCATATTATATGTACATACTTACTATAAGTATATAGGGACTACTACTCTATCTTCGTCGATCGTCTCCGTCGGTCCAACGGTATAAAAAGATATAAGTAATCTTGGTAATATTAAAATCATACATTTCAAAAAAAAATTTGGATAGAGTTAGTTTAGGGTTCACGCTTACAGAGGCCTTACAAACATCACACATAATATACTCATGTGTATTCGTTGTATGTCAAAATATTACATGGAAATTATATAGGTATAAAAAATTATTCGTAAGTCGATGCGTGTCGATCTTACTTATTGGAACTCTATATGTGTATTTAATGTGAAAATTGAAAATTATTATATTAATTTGCTATGAACATATTATATCCAAAATTCGGTCTAAGGACGTGAACGTAACATGAATATAACCTATCTTACGTATACACGTATAATGTAATTTATTAGGTATTAAATAATCATATTACCTATACTATTACAATTTACAATCAGTTATCAAAATAATGTAATAATTATTATCTATACGGCTTATACGCACCACGCATTTCGAACTATCTTAACCGATAATAACTAAACGGTCTATTCACGGTTCGCAATGAGTCACTGCAGATATTATGTCCTAAAATTTAGTCTTTCAACTTGTCTTCGATAACATAGTTAAGTTTTCGATTGTTATGTAGACTGGCCATGATACACAATAATGTCACTCATACACTGTTTATAGTTATCACACTTGTCGAAATAATATAATTTATTACTAACGACTATCTGGTGGCAAACGTGGTGCGTACGCTGAAAGAGATATCTTTGGATTTCGCGATGAGTCATATTAGTAATATCTTTTCTCCACCTAAAAATGTCAACAAGAGTCCTTTGTCAATCTTACCAATATATTAATATAATGCTATAATATTCGTCTCGAAAGAACAATGATTATAGAATATATGAAGACATATAGTCGTATGGATATAGTTGTAAGTTGTAACTTGTAAAGTAACCGATAATCGATTAAATGTCATATTTAATCCAAAGACATATTATAAAGCTGGGGAATTGAATGCACTAACAATTAAAATATGCTTTAATGCTTAGTGCATGCACTCAAAAATAGAGAAATATGCACCAAAGTTTCCAAGACATTCGATATCATTCAAAATAAACTTAATAAAAAAAACTCCCATTGTATAATTATATGGCTTGATCGGCAACAATAAATAATAAGTATGCATAAAATATTAAAAATATATTTTACATTAATTAAATTATTTAAAATAGATAACTTTTAATTTTTATACCACCTAATCATATTCAAATCATATATATATAGGCAATATAAGAAAAGAAACAAAAAAACATTTATTTGTATGCATTTATATGCACGTATAAACGCCTATAATACGTAAAAATATGCAAAATAAATCTTCGTGTTTACGTAGAGTGGTATAAGGTCTAAAATCAAATTACTGTATCCCACTTATTTTGAACGATGAATGGAATTCATCGATACGCTAAATCATAAAATTCACAGCCCAGAAAAAAACAAAAGGTATGACACTACAACGACTATTACCAAACTCAATTTTGAAGTTTGAAACAAATTTTCTGCAGCGTCATAACAGACACAAAAGAATATAAATAAAAAACACTTATACACAAATGGCTGTAACACAACATTGACAAATTGCGGAATTGTGTAAATTTTAAAAAACACACACTTTCCTACAAATTTAATTTTTATATACACGATTTTGCTTGTAACGTTGCCATATCGAAAAACATAAATATAAAACATATATATTTTTTATTGTTGTAACGTTATCGTACCGTTTTGAAACAACATTTTTGGAAAAAACATGATTTTATTTTACACTTACACACTGCACCTACGACCTAGCGTATTGGATATTCTGCCTTGGGCTTACGATTTATTTCCTTATGACAAAATAACTTTGGAATTATAACTGATTTTTTATAGGAAATTTCATAATCTTTAATTTGATACTAAATCATCATAGTTTTGTATACGACAGCAGTATTGTAACTAAAAATTAAAAAAATAATTTTATATTTTGTTCCATTTTTTTCGGAAAAAAAACATCATGTATAAATTATGTTGTTATAACTGACTATTATTTCATACCAATGTTAATTTTAAAAAATAGAAACATCTTTATATTATACGCCTTAATTTATTATAATGAATAAAAATATAAAATATTTATAAATTTTCAAATGATATTATTTTCATTTTGTGCATAGTAAATATATTCGACACTATAGATGATCTCATGACTTTTAGTAGCTAAATTATAATTTATTATAGCCAGACCAAACAAACGTAATGGCAACGTTGCATAAAAAATCGTGCGGAATCATTAGTACCTACATATTATGTGAAAATTGCAGAATCGTGTATCTATATGTATGTTATAATATTAACAGTTTTATTAAAATATTCAAATTTTCGGAATCGCTCTGTATTGTAAAATACAATTTTGATGCCTGCAATTATTTGCATCACGATTTTTGTCGACAAAATAATAAATTATCATCGGCAATAATTCTGCCCGATGGTCGCTTCCATGTGACAAATTCAATGGCTCGCGGTTTGCCTCCACGCGTAACGTGCTCAGCTTCCGGTATGACAATGTGCAGCCGGTGTCTGAATTAGATTTTTAAAACTCCTCGAAATTCAAGCAGTCAAATAATTGTAATTAATTTCACTTCTCACTGTATAGTATAATATATAAATTATATATACTCTTCCGGTTTTTACTGAAAACCGTCCACGCGATTTCTTATTCTGTTCGCGGGTCATCTTTGTATCCGTAAAAACTCGCAACACTTTTACTATACCTATTCAAACATAATATAAGTACCTATCAAAGTAAAACCTTTCACCGTTTATTGTTTTCGCTCTCTTTATCGTTAAAATTACTTTTTGTTCGTATCAGTAGGTAGTTAACAATAACGTTGTGTAAATACATATACAAATAAACAGTTAAAACATACCGTCGAACTGTAAATATTAAAAAAATGGATAAAAAAAAATAATATCCTTTTTCATAATTAAAGAATATTTAGATTTTTTATAAAAACCCTAAAAGCAAAACTAGGGGATGGGGAACGATAGTTTTCTATCTTAAGCGGAGTTAATGATATAAATGTTTAATTTGAATTTTTATCCATTATAAGATGTTTTAACACTATTGTTGAAATAAAATAGGAAGTACAAAATTATATTTAATAAATATAACTATTGCATTAATAGGAGTTTAGTAGGATGTTACAGCAAAACCAGCAAATGTGAACAATCTAAAAATTACTACCAAAAATCACTATATGACCCAGACGGAAATTTAAAAAAAAAATTAATAAACTTAATTTTAATTGGTTAATATTTTTCTTCAAATTAACTTTAAGCTTTTAAAGTTAAATAAATTATTTGTTAAACATACTAACTCAACTTTATTATAACGTTGACCTTTTATTTTATTAAATCAAGTTGGTTTTTTTCATTAACTTACCCACCTTTATTATATGTTTAATATAAGTGCAATATACTCGTAATAAAAATCATATTGGCAGGGGTGATGCACTCATTTGGTTTTTTTTCAATTTGAACTATATAATATCAGCATATTTATTATTTGACAATGATTCTTGAAGGGTGTTTGAAGTGTTTTCTTATGGAGCCCTCTTGACTCTCCCTCTAAGTCCCAGTCCCCTTGTGTATACTTATATATTATGTTTATTAATAGAACCCGAACGCTTTGATTTACATGAATTTATTTTTTTTTCTATCATATCGTAATATACCACGTGATCGCGTTATATAGATGCTTCATAAGTCATAACTAATAACGTTCCACAGTGGTTAAAATCGTTCGGCAATTTTTTAACGCATGCGTGGGTCAACTACACGATTTTCACTTACCTATAAACGTATATGTTTTCATTTTTACACATTTTTTACAATTTTGTAACAGCTTATTTCATGTTAAATTGTGCGTGCTTATAATATAACAAATATGTATCAACAATTCTAGAAGAATGAAATTAAAAAATCATATCGGGAAATATGACACATTATACTGCGGGGTAAAAGTTTTTCGACTTCTATTTTTTATACGGAGAGCATTACATTTTTACAATTTAGCTAAGGTACAAATACTTTAGTTGGTGACCTAACCTATTAATGTAGTGTGGTATGAGTTGTAAGAGTCGTCGTTTCACTTATGATTTATGTTACCGTTTTCGAGTGCGTATATTTTGCTTGTTATTAGTGCATATAAATCCGGTCTTTATTTTAATAATAATTAATAATTGAATATTTAAAGCATATTAAACGATTTGCATAATATGGTACGACATTTACACGCAGTGCGTGCGCGCTATACAATATCGCCGTGAACATATTATTATAATATTATATTGTTTGTAAGTACCATTATACACAATAATAAGGGCCATAATTATTTAGTTAGCAGTTTTTATTTTTTTATAATTATTCAAATTCTAACATTATATGATCCGGCGACTATAGACCGTGGACAATATAATATATATTATATAAATTGCACGCATTGATGATGATGATGATGATGATGTACTCGGCACGGTTGACGCGCGCGCATATGCCTCCCGTACGAAAACAACAATAATGTTTATATATTTTTTATATAATATACACGTAGTAATAATATCGGAATCGGTTTATCGACTGAGCGAAACGCACAAATTAGCATATTAATGCGTATCGATATAATAACATAGAATATTAAAATATATACAATGCTCTATTAAGAGACAGGAAATTAAGCTTCCGCGTTGTGGTGTTTTTATATATATTTTATTCCGTTCCTTTATTATATATATTACACATGGGTATATAATAATATATATATATATGATATGTGCGTATATAGTTATATTCATATTGCACAAATTCCGGTGATATTTAATTACAAACGGATATTATTAGGCGTTACTGTTGCCGGGTCGACAGGAAGTTTCGATGTTTAAATTACCATTTTAATGCGTTATTCGTCAAATAATATATTATAAACACAACATACCTAATATACACCTATAATAATATGAAATAATTCGTCCGAACGTTCTGGATTTACGCAGCTATTATATTATTATAATAATATATACACATATAGGCGGGATATATAGTAATACACGCAAATCGCCATAAATAGGTGCATTAAAAATATCAGGTACCTATTTAGTCTGTTCGGTAAAATATTTTTTATACCGCTCAAACGTGTATAATATATTATTATTTTGTATAATGATGTAATAATCGAACAACCACACGCTGCACAAACTAAATTTACCCATCGCGGATGATGGACGCAACGCTCCGAAGACCGTTTTCCGTGTGCTTAATGTGATTTTAATAACGACCATGGCAGCCGTGGCAGTATCCAATGTCATTTTCTCCGAGCGGGCTGTGGAAAAAAAAAATCATATTATGACAGTACTGAGTCTGAGCGTGCAGACACATTATTCCATTGTTTTGCATTCAATTATAAATATTATTGTCGTTCAAGTGTACAACTGATGATGACGTCACGTTATCAGCCACGACTAATTTTTATAATTTTCGTATTGCATATTTTTTAGCACGGAATCTAAACGCGTTTGTGGACTTAGCCCTTATCAATATTTAAATCGATTTCCAAATTTTAATTTGTCATGAACTAAGACAATGTATAAATACAGTCATCAATTTTATAACACTTAATGCAATCTATTGAACGATAACATAATATATTATAGATATATAAATATCTACCTGATCGGCGATGTTATTATTGATGTTTAATGCAGGGATGTCTATAAAGTATATAACGAGGGGTGGTAGTGGTGACAGGCAGTGGCATAATTACGGAGGGGGCCGGTGTCGTAGGGGTGAAGGGAGGAATTCGTTTAAATGTGAGCCATATAAATATTTATCTTGTGCATTTTTAAAATTGTAAATACTACATATACACTATACATATATCAAATACATCTCTTGCGCTTATTATTAAATTATAATTTAGAGATGCTGGTGCAGTTACCTAATCTATATATATAAATATAAATGAACATCTGTGTGTTCTAAACCGTTCTTTTTTCCTAAACGGCTGAACCGATTTCGATGATTTTTTTTGTGTGTGTTTAAGTGGTTCTCAGGTTGATTTAGATTCACAATTGGACCCGGTAGGTTCAACTAGGTTTTGACCTTGAGATCGGGATCTTTAAAAGAGTGAGTGAATGTAAGAGAGAGAGAGAGTAAGAGAGAGATAGAGATAGAGACTAAGGTTTAAATGTAAACTTCAACATTCAATTTCTCTTAGATAACAATTCTTGATTTTTACGTACCCACGATAAACAGACTACGATACACAATAATATGACTCATATAATATAATATGTATTAATGTGCTTATAATTTATAGTTATCACACTTGTCAAAATAATATGACGGCTGACGCAATTTTCCGATGAGTCACATCAGAAATATTTTGTTCCCACGGAAAAAATTTAGCAAGAACTAAACTCCTTACGTTGAGTTTGGCCGTTTACCTTTGTTAATCATACTAATATGCTATAATCTTCTCGAAAAAACAAAGATTAGATATGAAGTATGAATAATTGTAAAGTTTCTAAACATTTGACATTAACCAATTAAGCCTAATACAAGAAATTCCCATTGCATAAATGGTATAATTGTTGATAGGTATACATAAAATATTACATACACATTACATTTTATATATTTAAATTATGAAAAATATTTATAATCGTATTTAAAATAGATGAAGTTAAAGTTTTTATATTTAAATTATCTATACTATTAGATAATATATATATATATAAGTACTAATACAAACCATCAAATCTATTATTTTTTCCCCAAATATGTAATAAGAACATAAAAAACTACTTAATTACGCAAGAATATGCATAATAAATGTTCGTGTTAACGTAGAACGTTAATGTCTTAAATTTGTAAATTTGTATACCACTTATTTTGAACCACGAATGAAATTCTTCGTGATACGCCAAGTCATAAATTCAAAGCCCTAATTATATGAAGTTACAAAACTGAGGTATATTATGACACTACAGCGGTCACCGTATAGCGGTCTACGGCCAAATTCAATTTTGAGGATTGAAATAAATTTGCAATTCAATTTTTTGTACCATGGTAGAGTTATAGCTTTTCATAGTGTATATAAATTATGTTTTAAAACCAACACTATATACCAGGTATATCCTGGCACTCCGATTTACCGTCGCCAAAATAATCATCATCTGCTCGTTCAGTATAACTTTATTTCGATAACAGACTTAATAGTTCTTGATTTTTACGTACACAATGGCCGCGATACGCAATCCTATCACTCATATACGATGTGTGTCCAACAGGACACTATATAGTACTGCATAATAATATGTATATATGAGCCACTGAAATCCAAAGTCCAGTTGTGAGCACCGCGGTTTTTCATTTAAGTGCTACACATTTAAGTCTCATCATTACTCGCGAGTCGCGACCCGTCGGTTTATTATAATATATACACACGAAATCTGCAGTATATATATACGTTTATTAGGGACAAATGGACGCCACTTGCACGGATTTACTTAAAACTTTCGCGGTACAGTTGACCGCGGGTTGCTAATTCCGGAGTTGAGATATCCCGCTCGCAATATAGATGAGAGCCAACCTATGCTTATATGCTTTGTATATAATATATTATACTATAAGCGTAAAAAGCCCCTCTCATCTCTACCCCTAATCCGGTAGATCGAGATCGTCCGCGAGACTACACATCAAAATCGGCTAATTTATAATGGTTTTAATATCATTAATCAAAACATTTAATTCGCACACCACCCGCGCAACGTACAAAAGACACTATAATAATATTAATATACTATACTTACGCGCGACTTTCTTTGAAGCAGCCATGATTATCTACTGCCCACAGTGAGCACTTTTAATTATGATATACAAACCAGTACATAACTATATAATATAATATTATGTTAGATAATATTATTTTAATGTAAATTGTCTGTCTTTTAAATTATATATTTCTTATCGATCCAAATGTATTTATTGTATAATATAAATTTTGCGTTTAGTCATTATTTATTATATTGAAAACATCACATTCGATTTTGAAAATAGACAAATTTTAAGCCAATTTTTGCCTCTTTGAAGACCTTTTTTGTGGTTTATTATACAATATGCGTATGTTATATTTGAGGAGCAATCAGAACATTCTGGGGCTTGGACACCACCGAGTTGCACTCGATGCGTGTATTGTATTAAATCCCAGTCAATAATCCTCTTGTCGCCTCAAATTCGAATGATGACTGTAAAAAATATTCATAGAATATGTCATTAATTGATCTATAACTACAAAACAAATGTAGCAAATTGAGACTGTCATTCGTGGTTGGCTATACTTTCCTCAAAAGTATGTGATATTTTTATGTTTTATTTTATCATGCACTTGTAGGTTGCCCTTATCACGCACATTTATAATTGTGCCCGCTGCCCTCACATAATAATAATAACTTATAAGTATATATATCTATTGGAAAAATAATAACCGACCGTAACATTGTAATAATATTATTATATTGCGATTTATGAATTCGATCCTTATACAGTATAATAATGTGTTATATACAAATATAGGTACTATATATTATGTATATATTATATCTATATATTAATAAACTACAACAGCGCGTTGGTCATAATATGTACTTATATATAGATATCTAGTATTACTCGCAGCTCGTTTTCTTTTATTATTATTGTGTGCGCAAACACGTTCTTATTGCTGTAATTACTTTTACAAACTATATATATAAAGGTATGTACACACATACACACATAAATATATAACAATAAAACTAACGCGATAAATCTGTCCGTGACAGCCTATAAATACATATATATATATATGTGTGTGTGTGTGTAGGAAGAGTACATTTATATTATATTATTATATTATGTGTGTGTGTCGTGTGTGTGATGGTGCGCAAGGGAGAGAATTATAGTAAGAGTGCATCGCCGGATGAGTCATAGGTATTCATCAGCTGTCCACTAATATATAAGATCGTAACAACAACCCCTATATATATATAACGATAACGATAACGATAATGATAAGTGATAATGATTTGGGGAACGTGAAGTACATTCGATGAGATACACAGTTTATACATATTATATCGGTGTTGGATATTATTTGTTAGTTATATAACAGACGGTGGGTATATAGTAATAATTTCGAAAATTTGAAAATCTTCTATGGCCTGGTCATCGCATCCCCGACGTTGACGATGGTTGCCGATTTTATGTAAAAGATTTTCGAGAAAAAAATTATATTTTAAACTATAATATTATAAGTGTATGAAAATATGGGACATTTGACGTCGGAGAATAGATTTTGTTTTTACGACAGATGAGATGATTACTAATTAGTAATTACTATTATCATCATCATATCATTTTATAACAGTGTTTTTACTGAAACTCGACGAACAGTGTAAATACAATTAATGTCTGAAATTAATATAAATAAAATCGTTTTGTTTGTTGTGATACAATACGTTCTAAGCGATAATTCATTGAATTATAATAAAAATAAATAAATATTTTCTTCAATTATTTAACAAAATAAAATATTTCCAGATGTCAGTTTGAGCCATGTGTGGAATGCACGAAAATAATTTACTAATAGCCAACCATTATATTAAATCAACTAGCTAAATCGCTCTGCTTTCAAAAAACTCTCAAATTTAAAAAATGATTATCATTTAAACGACATTACTTAAGTATAATAAAAAATAATATTTTTATTTTCTATACAAATTAATCGATTACATTCATAATGCAAATAGCTTATTATTATTTTTTCAATTAAACATGATTTAGCAGAAGGAAATATCTGAAATTCAGAAGGTAATTAAAAATAATTTAATATTAACGTAGGTACTTATATTTAATGCTCAAGAAATATTTGTGTAGATACGGAGAATTAAAATTTATAAAATGATCGTTGGTATCATTTAAAAATATTTAATATACTACAAAAATGTAAATAATTGTTTCAACAACAAATCTAAAAAATAACCCGTATAGAATATATTATTGATGTTTAACCGCAGGTCAAGTCGGTTATAGTTATTCGGGTAATTTAATATTTTACTACATATCATATGTATACTGTGTTACAACAAGTGGTAAAATCGAAAAAATAATGAATTTTACTTTTCAAGCCGACAAATTAAACAATGTCAGCTCTATTATCTACACCGTGTAGATAACCGTGGTCCTAAGTTGCAGCAAACGCTCTTTGACCGGGAAGTCGTGTACATTAATTATTATTGTGAACATTATCAGACAGCATTATGATTTATTATTGAGTTGCTAATGTTGTTTTATTGTCTAGCCGTTCAGTATTGATATTATCGATTAAAATATAAGTACCGAAAGTGATTTATGGTATCGTCCATCCAGCATAATATAATACCGTTGTATGGTTTATGGGTAAAAACCACAATTTGGAAATTGTACAAGACAGTATAATTTATAAAAAATGTATTTATTTTTATATTTATAGGTAAAACGTTTCAACGGATTTTGATTACACGAACTTAATAAGTAATAACTAGAAATAAACATTGATATACACAATGTCCTGAATCCTTATATTATGGATGATTTTATAATGACGTGATTGGGACTGAGATTTACAATTTATGTTTTAGATAGGTATATTGTATGGAAAAATGAACAGATCCAGTGTTCTCTTCGTTAATAGGTCTTGGTATAGTATAGTGAAAGAGGGTTGTTAAGGATTTTGTTGGCTTCGGCTTATTTGGGGCAGTTGATTCACTATAATATAATAGTATGCTCATATAGTCTTTTGTACCAATAGTACAACATATTATAGTATTAAACGTATTGTTATGCATTATCGTCCATAATGTCATAAATCATAATATTATACTATTATATTATAATATAGACACGTCAATGCGCCAAACGGGTATAGGTAAATTGACGATAAAATTGTATAAATGTATAGGTGTTGCCCTGGCACGCAGTATACGTATACACAAATATACAATTGTAAATACACTACAGGTATATCGATATCCAGGAAAACAATCTCCACGTACGATACTTTAATATAAGATATAACTTACATATTACACGATATTATACAGTTTATTATATTATTATAATACATTTATACTATCGATTATTTATGCGTTTTAATTTCTAATACGGTTCGATACGCACAAGAGCGATATTATATGATATTTGCTCAGACCGACACGATAATAATTACAAACCGATTGTACGCACTTGTGCATATACGTTGAGTTATTTATTTAGACGTGATACTCGCGGTGTGTATCGGTAGAAATAATACAAAAGATAAACCGAGTGACGTCGACTGCTGCAGAGTACTTATACACATTTGAGAGTGACAGAGAGAGAGAGAGAAAACCGATCTTCACAATAGGCATCTACTCTCATTTTGGAAAAAAAATTAGAACGATCAACATCGTATTTTAATAGTCAGGGCCCCACAAGTTGATGAATTTGCACATTTTTCTTGATTCTTGATTTTGTATATTTTATTTTTATTGAGTCTCTGCAGAATGTACAGAATCCATCTTATTACGAATTTATCTGAATTAAACTATCCCATCAAAGAAAAACATTAGGCGTGTATAATAGCACCTATTTAGCATGGCGTAATTAAATAAACAAATTTATTAATTTATAAATTCATTTTTACATTTTTTTTAACAATAAGACATAATAGGACATCCGGATGTTCATACTCAGAATATTAAACTGTCAAAACCAAAAATGTATATTTTTCCAAAGTGCACTTATTTACACGGTGGGGGGTGGAAGGCAAATGTACTATGTACCAAACTGGCACTATCTAGAATTCTGCAGAGGCATAATAATTATTAAACCCTACCTATTCAATGTGTTATAAATTGGTAATATAATTGCGGCCCTTGAGCCGCAAACATTATAGGTACTGGCAATCTATCGTGGCCAACATCTACTGCATAACAATACAATACTATACTTAATTTATCTTATTAGATAATCAAGGATGTCATTTTTTTTTGGGGGGGGGGAGGGGAGACGAAAAAAATTTTCCACCACGAGAAGCTTATGATAAGAGTCGGTAGTTCCTAATATCAGGGCATAGACACCGTGTGTATTGGAAAAATCGGGTGATTGTGGTCATGAACACAGTCTCCGGGGAGTGTGATATTTGTTATCAATGAAATATTTCATATCAATATTATAAATTATTTAAATGTCAAATAACAATATTATAATATTTGCTTCATAGCAAAACGTTTACAACACTGAAACTGACAATTTTATGCATAATAAACTTTGAATAAATTAAAACGGCCGTCGTCCGCGGTCAATGGATTGTTTCAGTTTTTATAATTTGGTTACAAAGAAAGATACACGTTGCCAACGTTCTATCAGATTACGGATTTCAGCTTTTAGAGTCCAATACTTCATACCCTAGGGATACAGTAGCCCGACCAGCTGATCAAGTGTCGCTTCTAAATTGTTCTGTACTAATATTCAATAACTGATGTATATGTGCAAAAATAATAAATACACTTATAGGTATTCAAGTTATGCCTAACTGCATTGAAATATTCGTACTGCATCATTATCTAGGACGACTACGAGTACGCATACGACATACCTACTGTATTTTATCGTATTTTTCAAGTCTTCAAAAGCGATCCCTTACCCCTCCTCACCAAAAGTTGAAATAACGCCACTGTATATAGTGTATATACGACGTAAATAGGAAGTGGTGGACTTAGAAAAACAATATACCTAACGTTGCGTCGGATTGGTATAGACCTGCGATTACGACGACGACAGTCTCATAATGATATACGCACGTGCAGCAAATCGGACCACCGTCATTGAGACCAATATTGGCTGTCACCGCGTCGATATGGCACATATCATGCGAGCAAAAAACAAATGTTTATAATCATTTTGTATTGTAAATGTACGAACATTACACGGACAACAGCGGAAACGGAGAGAAAAGACATATTATTATAATATAGGCACCTCTATACATATACATATATATAAATAAATTCAGTCGTGAGCCGATAGCTGAGGCGCGCCTTGGGGAAATATATATACGCGTGGCCGATTAATAATATAACTATATATTGACCCGACGTGTCTCGGGTGCGATCTCTACATTATTTTTATGTTTCCCGTATAACGATATTGATGACTCCCCCCCCCCTACCCATTTACCCATCGACCCTCACGCGCACTGCAAACGCCCACGCGACGGATTATTATCGGTCACAATACGTTTTTTTTTCCTTCACACATTCATAACACTATAGGACTGCCGCAGTTATTATTTTACGTCTGATTATTATGGATTAATAACAGTAAAATATGTGTTCGACGACCGGTAAATAATATTACGATAATATATTATACTAAAATATTGATACAAACGACGACGACCCGATGTTCGCCATATGTGCGCCCGAGTACGACGCAACATCATAATGATCCGCATATATATCATGCACCTATATAATATGTATTTTTTGTAAACCGAGAACCGATGATGATGACTATATCACGTGCGTGTTTGTGTTCTGTATATTTATATACACATCGGAAATCTCGTTGGGATCCCGGAGACTTGATTTATACTTATTTACATTTTTTTTTTCCCCCGTTCGTGTATGCGCGGACATACGTTTGCAAACGAGCCTGTCAATATTATACCGCGCGGTAGGTACACGACTGAAATGTGCGAACGAAAAGGGAATAATATAATTGGGTTCGTATTGTATAGATTGTTCGATGAATCGATTTTTTGAATTTTGTTCATATTTTTCACGAACTTCATTATACGAACATTGCGAACAATATTATATGATATCAAACACTTACTGTCATGTTGTTCCATAATTCTTATTCAAATGTAAGCAATATACAATAGTAATAACCTACGTGCACAATGTTATTATTTCAATAATATATTATTATATTACAATATGTGTTAGTGTATTACATATTTTTTTTTTAATAGTGCAAAATATAGTAGAATTAAATTTTAATTTTATGAACCCGTCGTCTACAATTTATTGTGTTGTGCATCGAGTGTGAATATTATTATTATTTTATCAACGCAATGTTCGTGTCACATTTAAAATCCGTGAGTTCTACGTCGGTTTCACTCAAAAAGTTAAAATACAATGTGCTATATTAGTTTACTCGTAAGTCTCCATGAAACAATGTACCTTGGTATATTTAATAAAACATTAAATTTCAAATATTTTAATGTTGAAAATAACCTTTCGAAAAAATGTGCGTAACAAAGACGGTTAAAATGTATGCAATGAACAAACAAAATAACTTAGAAAATAATTAAGAAAACAATAATTAAAAAAACTATACTGAAGATATAAAAAACAATAATTTCATAGTTTTTAGAGCTTTTAAAGTTTTAATGCAAACAAACTGTTGACGCATTTACTGACTTGATAAATAAATCGAACAAACAATGACCGGGCCACCAGGCCATCTGGAAAATTAAGTTAAAGTGAATTCTCCAGTCTCCTATTATCTATATTATTCTATCAAATCTTCTAATTTAAAGGCATTTTTAAATTGTAATAATTTACACACTCATAACTTATACGCATACAAATTAAATAATCATAAAAAGCCAACGTATAGGAATACACTTAATGTTCTTAGCTTAAAGTTTGACAATATAGGTGAATTCTTGTGTAAGGGTAAAGTGTAAGGGTTATACTTGCATTTATATAGATTTTATATCTTACGGCGGGTAACAAAAAAAAAGTATACCTTCAGATATTTTCGGAGCTGCAGATGCGAAAAAAAACCTACTGCTGTTTAGATGTGTGTATTAGTTCATATATATACATATATATATATACGTTATAGGTACATTATGAATGTGTGTGACCACCATATCCGCAGCTCGCGGGTTAGCCGTCGACCGGGAGCCCGTCGCTCGTTTGCTGCATGGTCGACTTTCAAAACAGCCTCTCCACAAAGATTCGATACTGCGGCTATATACGGTCTTATTTATATATAAAGTTCATAATTTTTTTACTCGTATATAAACCACGACGTCCCCGAGGACCGCGTGCGACAAGTAAAATTGAAACGTATGACCTATTTGCGGGCATCCCTCCCGAGGCCTTTGCGGGCGTTCTCTCTCACATCACTCGCTGTTCACATATATATATATATATAAAGGTGACCCCTGTTCGCTATATAACAGCTCTCTCTTTCACCCTTTGTACGTATATATGATGCACGGCAGCACATCGTCCAAACATGATGTATGACATTCGGTATTTTTCTTTTTTATTCCCGCAGCTTTTTCCAATGGCTATCCGTTATATCGTATAAGTGTGTATGTGATACGAGTGTGTGTTGTACCGCCAAGGAGAATATTGACACGTATTATATATAGGTATATAGACGAGTGTAGAACCGAGCCCGACGAGCCCATTTATCGTCAGATATTTCTACACCTACACACGTTAAATAATATACGATGATATACCTACAATATACTTACTGAGAACTGAAAAGTTTTCGATTCTTATTGCCCATCTCGTATATTATACGACTATTGTCAACACTCAAACGTCTTCGATCAGGGATGGCCTTGGAAAAGGTTTCAGACCGGGAAGTTTTGTTCGTCCGGGGCACATTTTTTGCCGATATATTTATATGTTACCATAATCGGCATTCGGAAGGGGCGAGGGCGAGCTTTAGAACTTAGGCTTTCAAACATTTTATAACAAAACAAAATGCCTATAAATATTATTTTTTAGATATGTAGATAATCATTCTTACGGAAGCTTTAAACCTCTCAAAATATTATACTGGTTAGACTGAAATTGTAAGACTTTTTTTTTATTTAAAAACTATATATAAATACTCTTTAAAATTTCCCATTTAAATAATATTAAAACTATAAAGTTCAAATTGTAATTAATTTATTTTTCTGTGAGTACCGCGTTTTCTACTCCAGTTAGTACAATATAGTAAAGAATCGTGTTCTGTAGTCAAAATTAAAAAATAATAATATAAAATTGGGTTCGGTAGTTTGCTTATATTAAATTCCAGAAAGTTTTTTTACATTAAACAGTTCATAATATGTGTAATTTTTATTTTACACTGTGTAAAAAAAATTCTTAAATCAATACTGAATATCTTGTATAAATAAAATGTATTTTAGTTGACAGTCATCCAGTGCTAGAATGCAAATATAAGGCCGAAACACAAGGGAAGGCGGTAATCTCCATAAGCCAGGTAGTCACTATAATATAAATTTGTCAAATCTATACGCTGTAAAAATCTGAGCTGCTAACGTTTAATGAAGTTCAAGAAGGGGAAAATCAACAGGCGACATAGCGCAAAATCAGCTAAAATTAATGTATAATATATTATCTACTATTTAAAATCAAAGGTCTAAAACGGATGACCCATATGCCAATCCACGGTTTTCTACTGATTTTTATAAAATAGTCGTGAATATAATATAGATTCAGCAAGAATAATAAGTGTATAGGCTACTTTTTACTTTTAAACATATAGGTACATGTTGAATATAGTTAACTCGCGAAAAACAATAATTTTTTTTTAAAATACATATTGTTGCCAGTGGCTATAGAAAATAAAATAGGAATTATGCGAATCGATATAAGTTTAGACCTGTTTTGTATATTTTGTCCAAAACAACCTTTTTGTTACAAATCCGCGAAGTTGACATGTGTAACGGAGTTTAAGAAGGGGTAAACCGACATCAATTTGGTTCGGGCAATGCCGCGTACAGGATCAACTAGTAAATTATAATATATATGAGATTTATAAAACAGTCGATTTTGTGTTTTTGGAATAGTCATCGAGACACAATAATCGCTTAAACCACACACAATATAATGACGTCAGTAACATTTTAGACATTTAAATTCGCTATAAGACTTGAGGGGTACCTACGTCACAGTATAATATATACCTACTTGTTGCAGTCAAACAATCCGATCACAGCACGATATTGTCATTGGGCTTAAGACTATTACGTCCGGCGTAGAACTATATAATAATAATAATATGCTGATGTGTAGAGTTAATGCTACGACTTATACATAGGTACATATCGGTTGGCTGATTTCCCCGGATCGTACTAAGTCCACGTACAACCCCGGATTTATCTATAATACAAACGTCTGTATAATATAAAATAATTGCAGGATACCACATTGCGTACCTTTTAGTGGTTGAGTTGGGTCCCCGAAAAGGGTATATTAGATAACTATATAGTTGTTTCCGACTGCTATTATTTGAAAGTGATCGTTTTAGTATACAATTTCATTCCGCAGTAAAAATAATTAAATAAAAACAATTGGTCAATATATAATCATTAAAACTTGTGTAGTATAGTACTGTTATTTAGAATAGTTTTACAAATGTCATAAATTTTGAAGTATACTTCCCAGAGGTTTCTTCACGATATATACTTGTCGTCATTATTGTATCTAATATTATCTATCAATTAAGTATTCAAGCTCATTGTTCAATGCATATGTAGCAGATAGCCTGAATAAAAAATGTTCATAAATAAATGAAATTTAGGTATGTGTATATTTATTAATTGCGTAGCATTTGATTGACGTTTCCAATAATCTTTTTTTTGAAAACAAAATATATGTACTCGATAAGCTACATTTTGTACATCAAAATCGTATTTGCATATTATTGTTATCTATTAAAAATAATTGCATACAGTTAGTTTAATGTAACAAATACAAAATTAAAGTATGTAATTAAGTTCTTTATCTTTCTAAAAAATGTTAAACGACAAAACACTTTGGTATAACCTGCGCCCATAACAATGACATCAAATATTTAAATCAGCTGGTAGCTATTGTGCCTGTTAAAGTGCAGTGTGCAAATAACAAGTGAAAAATGTACCTGAACAAAAGTTGTGATCTGGGACGCAACTAACTTGTCTCCGATACAACAAGGTACCTGCACGTCAGTTAAACCTGATTATCGGAAAACAATTTGAAGGCAAAACAAAAAAAAGTGATACGGCAGTATAATTATACTTACATTTAGTTCTTCGAACATCCAAATCTCAGAAATCCTCGACCACCTGCAGCAGTTGTAGTCGTTAAAAGTTAGACTTTTTACACATCGTTGCACTCGCGCGAAGACGCTCAAAGTCTATATAATTCTTAAGTACCTACACCGAAGTGAGGATTTTATTGTAAGGCGCGATGGGAGTGTTTTTTTTTTTTTTACAGAGAATAACGTATGCGCGCATAAATGTATAGTAAATATAATAGTTTTGCTATTAGTGCAGTATATAAGTGATATACGCTGTGCCAAATGTGCATAGAATAACATATTATTATTATCATATGTATACTTTATAAACCTTAAACATTCCAGTATAATATACATATATATATGAAATAATTTATAATTGTATAATATGTACGTTGAACAATGTACATTATATGTAGTCTTTTTTAACGTAACTATCCTCACATTGAAAATATCTGTGTAGGCCACCACTGGCAATACATATGTCTGTAGGTGTGATCGATATATTTATAATATTATAATGTATGGTTATGCACTCGTATAAAATTATTAAAAAAATTTTAACACCGCTCGAATATCTAACTGTACCCACGCGAATAATCAAATAATTTATAATGACGAACGGGGTAATTGGTACCTATATTGCACTCTCGTTTTTGGTCACCATCGCGTTTATTTTAGGACATCGGAAATGACTAACTATGTATATAATTTGGTACATTCAACATTGGCAAACCATTATAATATTATCTGTTTCCACTCGCGGTGTTCCGCAAATACCGTAATACCTACAATCTAATATAATTTATGCACTTCAAGTTGAAGTATATATCTCGCCCGTTATCATATTACTATACATGATAATATAAAGTGCAGTACGCTGCATAACATTGAACACTATTATACTATATTGTATTATTACTAAAATATTTACTATTTACCGAAATCGATTCGTTCGACATTAAAGTAGGTAGGTACCGATAAAATATTATAATCTAAAATTCTAAAACAATAATATTAATACACGTTACATAAAATCAATAATTTATTAGTTATTACCTAAATAAATTATTACCATATACGTTTATTGTTTATTATCCCCGGTATTGAGATGGGTGTTTTTAACCAACATTTCATTAACAACAATTTTTATGGCTAGAAAAAGCTTTTTATATCTGAAAATTCGAAAAGATTTAGTACGTTTGGGATTATATTGTAATACATACTAGCTTTTTAGTATTAATGAATGATAAATGATGAAAAATTATTTATTCTGGACTCCGATATATTATAAACCATACAAAATTAAATGTAAAAGTATAAAAATAAATATTGGTTTTCAAAAAAATATGTGTTGAAAGTTTCTTGAAGTGTCTGAAGTCACTCGGAACTATAATAATATATTATATTATGAGATTCAATTGTCAACAGTAATCTGTAAGCCGCCCTGTAGGTATATTAAACACCTATTGCTGGTTTGGAAACAAAAACAATGGAGTAAGAAGACGGAAAACCATAAAGGCTCTGGAAGTGAAATCCGTCGGAAGCGAGCGGCTTTTGTAAATTAACAATGCATAATATATATAGAACGCCTATATATATATAACACTGTATACCTACATCTATTATCATTTTGAGCCGTATACATAGTATAGTATGTCGTAAATATGATTAATTTTCTAGTGGATGTGTACATATTAGGGTTGTGAATTTAAAATATTGAAATATTGAAAATTTCACTCTTAAATATTATTTCAATAAGAAAAAAATTCATTGTTTTTTATTCGGATCCCGATATTTATAATAATAATAATAAAGTTTAGTAGACATACCATACATTTTGATGATAAATTATTTATCATAATGTTCAGGAATTAATAGCTATAGGTTATCACATAATGTATAAATTGGATACACATCTCATGAAATTTTAAAACCCTCACAAACAATACCTGCGGAGAGATGCATGCGTGTCATAATAAATACCAGTCTACATAAAGTCCAAACACAAATCCTATATTATATTATAATCTACTTTCATATTATAAGATTTGAAACAATTGTTCAATATTTCTCATGACACAATTTGAGAATTTTTCAATTTTGTAAAGCAATACTTAAATGATAATAAAAGGGCGCGGCACGGGAGAAAGAAGTTTCATATAGGGTCTCCTCTGCCGCCAAAAAATAAAACGAAGACAAAGACAATGCGACGATATAATAATAATAATATTCCTGCGAGACGTGCGCGCGAATAAGGTCAGGTAAACACTGTACATTATAATATCGTCAGATTTTTGTCGGTCTGCAGCAGCAGAATTCAATAAAAAACAAAACGAAAGCAGTCGCCGAAAGAAATCAACAAATATTGCGTAATACGCGTATTATATTATTTAGATTTCACGAAGAGGACGATATGCAAACGACTCGGAGAATCTCACAATAAACGTGTTGTGCGCGTGTGTGCTCGAGGAGCTCGCGAAGACCGAGAAAGAGAGGGACCGAGTGGGTGAGAGAAGGAGAGACGGAGAGTGGGTGTGCAGAGTGGGTATACGATTCGCGTGTAAATACAAATGGGTCAGCAGCGTGCAGTGCGGCGGCGGCGGCGAAGTGGTCAAATATTGCCCTCGTACAACAATTTTCTTCCGTCTCCGCGTGAGTAATGGGTGCAGATTTTCTTTTGATATCTGCACCGGCGAGGGGGGAGGGCACACCGCGGTCGTTGCCATAAACTATCCGTTATTATCAATCCGCCGGGATAAAGGTACACTCCACCGCGATATTTATATATATATAATAATAATACGACCCCACGTCTGCGTGTATATATATCGATATCAATATCAATATGTTTGTGTGTGTGTGTGTGTGTGTGGCGGGAGGAGAATGATATAATACGCTGCACATAACGGAGAACCACCGCCGCCGCGGCGGCCGCTGTAACCAAACTGCAGCAATTTCGGCACGCGAAATATGGGGAAAATATTATTTTTACAGCTATATCGATTTCCCGGCTTCTCGTCGCGGATTACCGAACATTTTATATCTCCTATTTTGTCTTATATATATATTTATTTTTTCCGCGTCGGCTTATATAGATTTTTATCAGCCATATACCTCGCGCGCGACTTGGGTGTGTGTGTGTGTGTGCCAACGAGATATTTTTGTTTTATTATAACGACCCGAGAGCTGCCGCCGCCGCCGCCGCCGATATTTAATCAAAAAACTATATCGTAAGAAGAAAGCGAAAAAATCCTTAAATCTCTATACGAACTATATAATAATAATATGTTATACGTTACAAATAATATCGCACAGCAGTATTGTCCGGTAGGACAATAAATAAGGAGGGGATTTTTTTTTCTCTCGGAGAGACAGAGGAAACTAAACATGTATACACAAGGCAATATATATATATATACATATGCATTATATAGTATCATATGAGATATGCGCATAGGACCCCGCTGCAGGGTTGTTAAGATTCGTGGTATGGTTTTTACACAGTTATATCTTTGTAGTTTGTTTTCGGTCGATGTTGATATTTATTTAATGTATATAGTACGCGGTTTCATATTACGTATCTCTATACGTTGCAAAAAGTTTATGATCGCAAGGACTGAGGAGTATATTTATTATATAATATGCAGGTATAAATCGCTATATATTTTACATCTATTTTATACGCGGCGGCGTATACATTTATAGGATTTTACGACAAGAGGCAACAACGGTTTCGCTGCCACCTCGTTCACCCCTTCTCATAGAATAAAACTACCAACATTAGGTACACGACTGCCGCTTGTGTATTATGTTATTTCTATACTGATGTTATTTGTATAATGTTTTATCATGTTTCAAAACAAAAAAAATCTAAAATCTTTATAATAATTACAAGAAGGTAACTATAATATACATTTATAAATATGCGGTTATACATATATGTCAATATGGTGTATTGGTGACTCAGGACTCTCGTGAAGGTCAGGACTCTGGATAAAAAATTATAATGTTATCAAACAATATCATTTCAAAAAAACGATATCTTATATACAGGTATATAATGCCGTTGACCAGGATGTTACAAATTTGAAGTTTTCATAAAAAATATTATTCCCCTTCTGATTTTTAATAATTTTTAACCGTATAATAACGCATCCATATAGCTCCAACTTAAGTTTATAATACCTTTTATACTTTATATAATTATTATATAGGTGTAGAGAAATATTCGAACGATTGTAATATGAACGTTTCACGTATATATTATAATATTATGTACGTTCTGTACTATACCAATTATGAGTCTCAACTGTCTGTCCACAGGAACTATTGGAGTACTTATAATCCAGAAGTTTACTCAAACATATAAAAATTAATTTAAATATATTTATAGCTATACCAATATCATCAGCAACATAGCTAATTTTTATCCTGCATGGGGCCAATTAAAAATTGGTTGAATTATAGTATAACATGATGAAAACAGGTTTAAAAACCTTCAGAGACTTTATATAGAAAAAAATTTAAAAAATAGCTTAAAAAATAAAAACAAATTAATAAATATTATGCATTACAATTTATAAGTTTATAACATAAATTTGCAAGTCTATTTCGTCCCCTAGTGTTATTCCATCGTTTATGTATTATACATTATGGTTTTTAATGTAGTAAAAAGTGTTTAATTAATCGGTGACCGCGACCGGGGTTTATATTGTTAAATACCCCAGTGGGTAGTGGCCCAATGTTATTTAATTATTACGAGTTTAAAGGAATGTTTTTATCGGATACGGATCACTAAAGTATTTCAAATTTTCAAATTAAAGTTATTTATTCAATGATAAACCATACGAAATTGTGTTACGTGATATTGCGACCGTATACCAAACAGGAAAATTTTGTAAATCAACTACGCCGTACGACCCGTACTAAAATAATTAATTTCATATCGGTAAATATAGGTGTGGATCTAGAAATGAAAAAACGAGGGCCATGACGAAATAAATTACTTCAAATGCATATTATAAGCATAGGCACTAAGTTTAGTTGTTATAGTGAATAAAATATTCATCATATACCTATACGCATATTATAAAATACTAATAATAATAAACATTAATAACAAAATTACCTTTTATTGCATATAATAATATATAATTACGTATGCAAGATGGAAATATTTTTAAGTACCTAAGTCCTAGGGGTGGGGGGATTCAGCTCCCATATCACCCTCTTTTTTCTGCGCCTGGGTAAATATACTTATATATTATTTAGTTTAGAAGGTATTTGCAGCTCGGGAGTTATTTAATTTAAGAAGTATATAATAATATATTATATAAATAACGGCTTTGTAATATATATGTGTGTGTGTGTGTGTGTAAAGAATAGTAAACGATCAATAAAACTTAGAATTTAGTATCGCGTTAAGGGGAGGATTTGCGGAAAGGCGTTGGATGTATACAGTATGGGGTGGTATAGTGTTGGTAGATGTATAGTGTTAAAGGGGATATTTTCCTCGTGCGTTGCAAATCTTTTGGTTTGCAACTTTTTATACGCGTATATTGTTTTCCCTCTTCATTTGTACAATAAAGTTTAGGTAGCTGATAATAATAATTGCACAACGACAACAGCGGAAAATGCGATGAAAAAGAGGGGGCGACTGCAAGATGACTGCTGAGAACTGCTGAATCTATACTGTATATTATATGGACTATATGACTCACAGGCAGGTACATATTTTGTACATTATTAACTATTATAAAATAATATGATGTAAGACCACAGAACGAAATCGATCTTAAATTGACCTAGCACTCGCTGTGTGGCGAATAATAAAGAATAGACACTCCGTTTAAACGACAATCCCATAAACGCACATTTATATTTGATAATACACTTATATACATTCAGTCGACTCTTGAAAAAAAAAATCACCCTCCCTCCGAATTTACGGTGCGTATATAATGCGAGTTAGTACTTGTAACACTTATGTTCTCTTCGATTATTTTCGATTTTTGCAGTTTTCATGAATTCTGTTATACGGTTTGAATATAATCGGATTTGTTGAACGACAAATGCGTTAACTACATTTCCCACATTTTGGTGCAAATTAGAAATTGAATTTTCAACTGAAGTCTTGCATTCTTTATTAATGGTGCAAACTGCTATTGGGTATACCTACATAATTAATTTTTTTTTTTATTATTAAAATCGGAACTATAGTTTATTTTTAAAAATCGAGTCATTGTCTTTGAGTGATTTATATTTTTCTCTGAAGAAAATCTAATAATGTTATATTATAATTTGGATAAACTGTTATTTTGATTTCGTATATGAATGATATTTTTTTTGTGAAATTCAGTGGATTTCGGGGCTACATTCGAATTGAGTCCCGAAATTAAAAAAACATACTTATTTAGTATTTAAGTCACACGAAAGTAAACTGACTATTACTATTGAATACCCCTTATAGGTTTTCACTATAACTGTTCCAATAAAATAAAAAATAAAAAATAATTGAAAAAACCAAAACCTGGCATAGTGAATATTTTTCTAATTAAATTTAAATCAGTAGTTGTCAAAGTATCAATATTATTAATTTTGTAGCAAGCTCAATATGACGTAGAAATTTAGTCGGTCTTCCACAAATATTGTCTTTTGCTGTTCGTTTTAATTAACGATGGTTCAATATTTGTCTACTTAATAATTTAATATCGTTTTTATAGTTCAATATGCCAAAACTCAATTGGTATATAATATTATCATTATACGATCCGGACTCGATGCAGACAAATAATATTACAAAACACAGTTCTCAACTGGGACAATAATTTGAAAATTGTGTGTTTTTTTGGGGGGGACTCAATTCGAATTTACCAGATTTCGGGTGGCTAATCCTCCACACCCCTACTAAATTTCTTCTCACAATAAGTCAATAACTAGCTAACCGCCTATATACATCGACAATGCACGCACTGGCACACACTGCATATATAATAGCTGGTACATAATATAATATATTATATAGGTTACACGGGATTATTGAAAAACGTTACGCACGCGCACTCGCCGCACATATTATATATTATAATATATACCTACATGTGACGGCCGCGTTCGGTTTTACACTCGCCATCTATATATACACATATATATATATATATATATATATATATATATATATATATTCGTTTATACAATTTATATTATCCAGAGTTAAAACGTGTCAGTTATATATTATTCTGAATGCATACACGTATACAATACGCGTGTACGGCGAGAAATATATTCCGCACCGCGAACACACGCATATATATATATAAACCGTATATAATATATATATATGCGTATACGGGAAATAGATGACCAAAAAGTTAGAGTGCAGTTATTGGTCTGCCGCACTGTGCGGGATGGCCATTAATAAAATTGAAGCTCGGCATATGCCAGCCACCGAAATCGCGAGCACATTTTTATAATCAATCACTTTCGCGCAAAAGAGCCGGGCGATACACACGCATGTATATATATATATATATGCACGCTCGCACACTTAAAAAGTATATATATATGTAATAATAATACACGTATACACATCGTTACTCCGCGGATCTATATATATATATATACCTATATGGTTTATAAATATAATATATGTATGTATATATACATATGTGGTGACTATATGTAGTATATTATGTACTTTTTTATATATATATATATATATATATTGTGTGTGCGGTCATTTTTTTAACCGTTGTGGATTTTTTTTACGATTGTCATATATATTATATAGGACTCCACTCGAATATAAAAGCGGTCGAGGGTCAGTCGGTTCGAACGTTCGGTAAATAATATATATTTTATCGTCATGTAGTACCTATACAGGAAATCTCGTGACAAATATTAGAGACGTTCAAGTCGACTAAGTCTGAAAACGTCCACATCGCACCCTTCACGTCAATTTTTTACAACGCGGCAACTCAAATTTTGGAGTATTAGTTACCGCGTTTAGAGGTAAACAATAATATTTCCGTTTCATGAAATATATACACCTGCGAACGACACTGTACCGTATTAAAATGTGTAATAAAATCGCTTTAAAGTTTCTACACTTTCGCAGTTACGTAAACTCGTGGAATCATTCGTGTTCTACGTCCAACAAGTCCAACTCAATGCTCATGGCGACGTATTATATTAGTATAGTTGTCAGCGAGTTTATGCAATACATTCTGTACAATTTATATATATTGTTATATCATAGAAAGACATATTATTTTTATTTATAAAATTTAATATCATCGTGTGTTATCGCGGTCATAGATCTCCTGCAACAGTTGTATGCTTCGCCACGCACCTGTTCGTTCGATTCACATCGTACTCTCCTGCTGCAGCAAGAAGCCCACAGGTGGAATCCAATTGGGGATTGGACACAGAAACTAAATTATAGTATAATATTTCTCAAGAGAAAACAAATATATTATCTGTTGTATGTATTTATCCAGTAAATATGCGAATGCACAGAAATTAAATTTTTAATCATACAAAAACCTATAATATATATATATTTACCTATAATATATACATTTGGTTTGACTACCTACTTATAGTTACTTGAAATTAAAATTAAAAGGTTTTCGTTTCCACAACGCTATTAAACTTTTTTTGACGACGGATTAAATGTTTTTAAACTATATAAGCTATTATAGTTACGTTATAATATAATTTTAATATTTTTGTTATATTATTTTATACTATTATTATTACTGCGATTAGAATTTCAAAATATTCCAGCAACATTTGATGAATATAGGTACAAACCATAGGAAACAAAATCAAGTCAAGTTTTTATGAAACGGTAAACTTTTGTTGTGAATTATATATTTATATCAAGACAAATCACGACAGATCGTATCAGAAATTGCAAAACTTCATTCGCATCACTCACTCTCCCGTATCAGTGTTTGTAGAGAGAATAATATTTGAGACTTGGAGGTTTTTTCTCTGTTATATTTTTGCGACGACGGATTAACAACAATAATAAAAAAGAGGGAATAATACTGTTTCTCCACGCGTCTCCCTGCGCAGCAGTATAGCAGCATAATAGAATAATAAATTTAATAATATATATATAGGTACATATTATTATATTATATACAGAAGGTCGTTGTCGTATGTACGAAACGAAATTAGAGAAGAAATCGTAGGCGGACGGGTGAGCGTATAGCGGACGGATGGGGAGGTCGCGAACTCAGTTTTTTTCTTCTTATAACTGACGTGTGCGGGTGTGTATAAAAACTACTTAAGGCTTATATATGTGTGTATGTGTGTAGAAGAAAAAGTAAGCTCGGCGGTGGCAGTTCGCCGAGAGATGGATGGAGGGTGCGGCGGCGGATCGGTTGTGTATAAAGGTATAGAAAAATATCGACTGGCGATGTGAATCCCGCGCGCGTCGACAAAGTAGCTCTTATATACACGACGTCCCGCGGGACCGAAGGAATACTCTATGTATATAATACACACACTCACACACACTTCTTCCCTCTTTGCACATAACTCACTTACACACTATTGATATCCGTCACTCAATATTTCCGTATATCTATACGTGTGTGTGTGTGTGATACACCTATAATATTATATCGGTCGACTACGATTTATTCTTGTTTTTGGTTTTCATTCCGCCGCCGTCAGTCATCATCCCTTTATATCGTGTCTTACGCAGACGTCATTTCATCGAAACGGGAGAAATAAAATAAAAGTGATTTAACCCACATAATATTGTATGACTAGCTGATCCTGCACGGCGTTACCCTTGACAAATGGATTAAATAATGTCTGTGGGTCTCTATACACTGTCCTAAACTGCGTTAAATGTAAACTACACATTTTTTTAACACTGCGCAGTCATTTGTGTGGCTTTCGCCCGGTATAATATAGGTAGAAAAAGGTCTAAAACTATTGGAAATTATTATAATAACTATTTTATTTTATTTAACCAATTGCAACCCTGTACAAACAAAAAAAGTATTCGTTTTTCTTGATTCCACACATTTCTGCTTGAGCCCTTCTTTGATTAATCATTTCATAGTGTACTCCTTGTGAATGTACCATGAACATTTTTAATCTCTAACTATCATAGTTTTGTCAGTACGTTAATCAATCGAGAAATATTCTTGCATGAAACTATAAACCTATTATACAGAAATATGAAATATAAGTATATAATTTACGATTCCCTGTGTCCGAAAAACGCGATCCCGACCGTTCTAGGGTAATGACATATGTGAATTAATTGACAGCAGGAGTTAGGTATATTAGTTAGGTAGGTACTAAATAGGTACGTGTTTCACAGAAATTAAATTATTTTATGATTCATTGATTCGTGGTTTAATGCACAGAAACGATTTTTAAAATATTAAAAACTATAATATTTAAATATATGATATACATACAATAATAATATGGCTGTATACAGGATCCCACACAGCATAAAAATATTTCCCAATAGGGTAAAAATATTTGTAGGAAAATAATATGGTTGTCAAAATAGTTTAAAAAGTTGCGTAAATAATTAGGAAATATTTTAGTTATATACTTTGGCCAAGAAGTCCATATTTTTGAAAATATTTTATAAAACACATTTACAAAAAATTTTTATTATTCATAGTTGGGAAATGTTTTTATGCTGTGTGGGATTACGGAAACTAATATTAAGTCAATATTTTTATATCATACAGTATTTCATATTATGAGAAGAAAATATTTATACAATATAATTAATCAAATATTCATTATTCAAACACTTTAAAATATTCACAAAATATTATCATTTCTCAAATTCTGTATGGGATGATTCACCAAACATGCTCGCACCCACTTCTCCCTTTAATAATGAATTTATTCCATTTCTGATTTTTGGAATTTTTAAATATTATATTCAGATAATTTTTTTAAATTCTTGAATTTTTTGTATTACTTAAAGATAAATTAAATGATATGCTCCACATTTTTTTTAATTTTGCAAATCTTATATGGAGTTTTTTTTATTCCACGTTGTTATTTTTTCTTGGAGACTAAATTTCTCGGTACCACACAATGCAGTGTCCCACATTCAGTGACTCAGTTTGTACAGCAGTATATTATATTGTATTATATACGTGGACGGAGACATCACGCAGTGACTGAGGGAGGAACATCCTATCCGGGACAAATTCGATATCATATAATAGAATATTTTTATTTTTTTTATTTATCTATCTAATATAAACGGACGTGAGTCCTAAAACATAATATGACTAATGTTGTGTGTAAAAAATAACAACATAGTACAATAAGTTTTTGTGTAAATAGAGATTGTATATTATATTATAATTTTTAACATTAATTAATGACAAAGTAAATATTTGTTATCCAGTATTATTATTATACCTAAATAATATGATTCAAAGGGCAAAGAAAAAAATGGATCTATCGAAAAAAGATATCAGAAAATAAAAATAGTGAGTCCATAGTTACATTTAGACATAATATACTAACAACAATAGGTTCTTTGAAATTTAAATAGTGTTGATATCTTGTTGACATATTGTAATCTGGATATAAACGTATTCTATTTAAAACACAATATATTAAGATAATATAATATAATATATGATAATAATAATATAGTCCCAAGTGCAGATTAGGAGAATTTATTATGAGTCATTTTATTAATTGAGACAAGCTCCCAGTGCTAATGTAATTTTGTGTAAAAATTATCCTGTTCTGTACAATCAACCAAATTTGATAAATTTTTTTTATTAATAGGGGAAAAAACTCTACAGCCCTGCGGCCCCGCATTTAACTCGGTTTTTACCAATTTTAATCTCAAAATGTATAATAGTTTTATAAAAAAAGATAATTTTATGATTTTTTTACAAATTATTTACATAGTTCAATGCATGAAATAAACTTTCAATAAACCGTTTAAATAAGTCAGATCTTAATACCTAGCTTCATTGAATGGGTCGTATGCAATTTTTTTATAAATTAACTACAAATAAATATTATTATATAAAAATAAAAATGTATAAGATCTGAATTCGTAATAACCACTAATAAGAGTTCATATAGGTTAAAGATGTATTATTTACAATTATTTATCAAATTAATTTTTGGACCCTATACAATTCTACAGCAGCACTGCGTCCCCGTAATGGTACCGCGGTGCACATTGCACTTTGGGAACCTCTGCCCTACATCGCCTGATGTGTACAATATTAATTATTACTATCGGCGCATGAAAACGACGAATTTTGAAGAGCCGATGAAGATGATGATGACGAGATTTTCATTATTAACGATCGTGTTGTGTGTTGAAACGCTCCCGCCAACGCACATGAAGGTGTACAGTATATATATATATATACGATATAACAATATAATATATGTACGCATAATATACATATATATTATGCTTGTGTATTATACAAACACACACGCATACACACGTCCTTCGTGCCCCGAAATCCCCAAACCATTGTATACAGGGTGGCTCTATGATATAGTCAGCCATTTTCAGGTAAATTTCTCTAAGCAGAATATTTGTTTTAGGACTTAAAAAATCTAATCTCGAACGAACGGTTGGAGAACGAGTTGGTTAACTTGGTATTGAGCAGAGTAATAAACCAATATTTAGCGGAGTTCTCTTGTGGCGCATTCCACTCCGTTCGTCTGCGCAACTTCAAATATTTATATATATACAGATACTTATGATTGCGTATTGACGCTCTTTAACTCTTCCGAACTTGGATTTTTATCCATTGAATTTTTCGCAAAAATATTTCCAAAAACGTTGATACGCCGTTATTTCCAGATAACTACCTAATGAGTGTTTACCGCCTTCAAAAGAATCACCTTGTATAACGACACGGTCCCGGTGTAATTAGAAATGTAATGTTCCTCAGTGGCGGCAGCAACGTTCCCTGTCCTACCACCGCCGCGAAACTTTAATCTAACGTTCTATACATGTGTATATATATAATATAATATATATATATATATACAACTATACATAGTGATGCGTATATGTGTATGTATTATATGCACTCGGGCGGGGGTGATATTCAAAGGCTTCTCTGGTGCCGCCGCCGCCGCTCCTGCAGCAGCTTTAAACGGGCGAACCATTTGCATAATTGAGAGGGTTAGCTTTAAATCTGTAAATCTGTCACAAAGTAGTTATGTTATTCGTTCGCTTATACATATTATAAATAAATATATATATATATGCACGTGTAAGTATATTATGTGCGAGTATAAACTATATATTTAGTACCTATATTACAATATATTTCGCCCGGGAGCCCGTTTTGCATCGGCGGAGGAGACAACCACCCACACACCCACCCACCCACGTCGTCGTCGACGGATTGTTATATTTCCGTCAGCCGTGAAAACTTCTCTTTGCGCCCGCGAGTAGTACACTTCGTCATCGCACTTTCACTCACACGTCACCCCACCACACGCCCCACCACATCATCAACCCGTCCTCAGCAGAATATACATATACGCTCGCTCGTTTATTATATATAAATGCGTATAAATAGGTGTAACTGTACAGATACTTTTGACGACAAATGATGTAATAATATTACATTTAGTATAGGATAAGGAGGGGCCGCAATGCGCATTACTGTCAAAACCCGATCACCGATCGCTAAAGCACACAGTAGGTTATAGGTTAGGTATTTATAGTAATATTTTAGTCGTAACGGGTGAGTATACTGTCCCGGGTACATAATTTACAATAAATTTCCCAAGTAATAAAAATGTGTACAACATCAACTAGTAATATGACTCAAATTTCACATGCGACATGCGTTTAATTAAATTCCAATGACAGATCAACTTTGTAGAATAAAAATAAAATCACCATTTATCAAATATTATTAAACTATTAATAATTCATTATAATTTATTTTACTCTAAAAACTTTTTATTTTATTAATAAGTATGTACTTAATGAATTGTCATAAATAATTAGTATTAACAATAGTTATAAAAACTTGTATTTATAATGGATGTTATAAGTACATCTTTGTATTTATTAATAATTAATTACTATTATAATGGTAAACAAATAAAAAGAATATTAACATCATCGTTTATCGACATTCGACTATTAATAGTGCATTTTACATTAAACAAATTTTATTTTATTAATAAGTAGATAAGTATTTACTTAATAAATAATAACGAAACCTTCCTAATTTATATATTATTAAACCCTATTAATGGTTATATCTTTATGTTTTATAAGGATGCCACACCCGTTAGTGCAAACGTATACAACATACCCCAATTTGAGTTCGCCAAATCCTATTACTATGGCTGTTTTGTGAAAAAAAATGGTACCTACAAATAAAAATCAAACGAACAAACACAGAAACAACGTTTTGAGTAATGGCGTCCTCTTTAAAATACAACAAGTATTAACAATGATTATAAATATTTGTATCTATAATGGGCATAGTACAATTATTGTTATATTATATTTATTAATAATTATCATAATAATGGTAGTACATTTATTTTATACTAATTTATAATAAACATATTTGACATTTACAAAATAACTAATACCAGTAATGTACTGATTTTATTTTGTAGTTTTACGATAAAAAGTAAAAACGTGAAGAACCGTTGTGGTAAAAAAAAAATGAATCATATGATTACTAAAAAGAAAATATTAAAAACGATATGCTGTCGTTCAGATAATAATATATTATTATTGTATCTGCTACAATATTATTTTGTTGTAGAGTTCAATTGATTTATATTTTATGTCTCGTAATTATTATTGTTGCCCATCGGGAATTTTCAATGCGTTATGCGGATGCTTATCATCTATTTGTCATCGTAGAACTTTCTTGTGTCTATACAATAATATAATATTGTTCACTTGTAGGAACAATCTCGTCTTGGCAGATTAATATTTAATATATTCTCATGGTTGGCACACTATTAAAAAATGCAATAATAATTCAGTATTGGCTATGGACAAGTCATACATATATCATCATTCATCAGGCGTGGATCCAGGGAGGTTAAGGGGCTAATCTAATATTGTCATTTAATCACAACCACGTCCATCATTGGTCGCTGGACAATTATTATTATAAATATTTATAATAATGGTGCACCCATATTACTAAACATTAACCGACGGACGAGAGGTTCCGTCTCTACGAGTTAAAAGTCAAGTTTTTTTAATTTTTAAAACTATAAAATATTTTTCATCGTAACAGTCAATACATTATATTGTACCTACGCGAATTCCGGCAGTCAGGATTCTAGGGGGGCTAAGGGGCTTTATTTAATTTATAAAACACGTTCAGTAGGAAGGTACAGCAGATATGCCGACAATGTGTATATAGACGTGAAAACACCAGGTATACAAAAGATCCCAAGTACCGCAATATTGTTGTGATGTTCGTTTATCACGTTTGGTAAAAACCGACAGAGACGCGGTATAGAGCGTCAGGGCGATGCAGATATAAATCAAAATCGCAATGGGTGCGGACAATATTTTGGTACCTATTAGAATATAATACGGCTGTTCGCTATGTTCTGTGTAGGTAATAGGTACTAGGTAGTAGACACATTAATACTATAATGCGGCACTTTTATAATTATACCTACTGAACAACTAATATATTAATATGCGATAAACTTCTTTGATGAAGACCTGTTTGGGCCAATTTTTGGGGGTCCAAGTGCCCTAAGGCCTTAACTCTCTCTTATTTGAACCAAGGGACATCAGAGTATACTGAACCGAAATGGTTATACTATTATTACTTAATATATTTCGGAGAGGTAATTTAAAAGAATTCACCGAAACAAGGGGGATTGAAAAAATAACGGTTAACACAAATCAAAATAATAATAATAATAATATATTAAACGATTACTGTATAAAAGTATCTCAATCGAGTACCGATAAAACTAAATATAGATAACCGTGTCTCGTTCGATGTACCTAATGTTATGCACGTTGGTAAAATAATTAATTATTCCCAGTGAACAATTCGAAAACTACCTACACAACGGTGAATGGCGGAGCCAAATTATAATAAACGATTTTGTTTACCCATCACGGATCGATAACAATAATAATCGTCTGTGTATACAACTGTGTACGATGCACGTTTCAAAATTATTTATGCACAACATCATGGTTATATATATCACAAATTCACAACATTTATGTTATACCCGAGTAACAATGAAAGTTTGTGTAATACGTGTCGAACACATGACAGGGCTTTATTTAGAGGACAGCAAAATATTTAGGTACAATTAATTGAAGAAAGTTAAATACAAAAAAATAAAAAAAAAAAAAAACATAGGTATTTAATTTTAATATTTTTAAAATTTGTAGTTTGGAAAAATCTTGTGAACTATCTTATTACTAATAGTTATTAACTATTATTGTAAATAATCAACAAAATATTTTTAGAAAAATTCTAGAATCGGTGAATATATTGTCATTGTACAATGTATGGAAACAATATAAATCCATTGACCATTGAATAAAAATGTTTCATAATCAATTCGTAACGATCAAATGTTTTTATAGTCTCACGGTTCATTTTACAATTGTAGAAGTTAATTTATATGATCACTTAGAATTTACCTATTATCTATGTAATTTGTGATATTTTGATAGTAAAAATTATAACTAAAGAATTGGTATCTAGAAAGTTGGCATATAATTTATTATGTGATAACTAAGTAATAAGTACCAAAGTTTCTTGAAAATTTGAAAATACGAGAAATATTCCATCCTATATTATAACTAAGTCACCAATAAATCGTGTAATATAACTATAAAAAAACTCTGTTCAGTGAGAGTACCTACGCACCGCGCACCGACGAAAACTGGTTCCCCGCGCAACACCCTGCCATTGGAGAACCGGTTTTCATAGCATAGTGACGCGTGTGGATGCGCAGAATCGCATCGTTCTCTCGCTGGGCAGGGTATAGGTAATTAGTATAACATAGATTCTTTGTTCAAAACATAATATTATATAGGGACATATAAAAATAATCTAAAATTAGGGGTTAATAATTATTAAGTAAAATATAAATATTGTATAAGATATTTGTATATAAATTGGACTTTGGTCCGTTAGAAATAAATATAAAAATAAATAAATAAATAAATAAAGCAACAAAAAAAAAATTAATTGTTATCCTCGGACCTCTATATAGGATTATTTTGACTTAAATTCCCGGAGATCACCACTGAGAACAGGGATTCTTGGAAAAAAGAACTGAAAATAAAAATGATGGAGAGAAATCATAGTGCGTCTGTAGATATACGTATAGACAAATTCTCATAAGACCTAACAATAGGTGTTTCTAATATGTCATCCGGACGTTAAATATAATGACGGAGGTACCTAACATATATTTAATCGTTTTTTCTGGTTTATTATGAGTTATATTCAAGTATATACCACCATTGAAGAACGAATTGGGATTTTTGGAAATAAAAATTCAGAGAAATTTTGGAGTGTCTATTGTAACGAAAACCCATAGAAAATAAATATAGGTAGTAACAATAGGTAGGTAGGTTTAAAATATATAGTGTATAAAATAATAATGTTTTTCGGTGAATTTTATATTTTTTTTCTCTTCGAATAAATCTTTACTCAGATGTAGGTTTAATGTCAGAATCGTTATAATTTATAATATTGTGCACGGTAGGGGATGGATTTTTTGTTGGTTTTTCCTCTGTCGGTAAAGTAAAAACATCAAAACCTCGAAAAAAAGACAGTTATAACTTATAATATAAAATAATAATCGCCAGTTCAGACCGACTGCGTTCGGATTTAGTGACGATAACCCAACTCAGAAATAATATCAAACTGTAGTAATACCTAAGGTATTTTTACAGATATAAAAATGATAAATTTTATACTGTTAATGTGCTTTGTGCAGCGAGTCACAACATAGATATATTATAATATGCGTCCTAGAGTGAACTGATGTAGCGTTTTTCTTTGTTTTACAAGATAGATATTGTATTTTAAGTTTTAATAAATTAAGAATCAACTTTACGTATGTCAATTTCAAAAGAAATTGTTATAGTGTCCCCAAACAGCTGACAATATTTTTCAACTAATTTCCGACATGACATTTTTGACGCAAAATAAAATTGACCGGTTGGAGGGTCGGAGGTACTTATATAGTTTTTAACCCAATATTTTTGCCATAAAATGAAATATTATTATAAAATGCAAATTATAAAATGTTGGTTGCGAATAGTTGGAAAATGTTGGCATTGATTTGGAAACTATTCTTTAACTTCCCCAAGAATGGCCCAGATCAACTTCGTGAACGTGAGATTGGTGTTCGGAGTAATCTTTGATCCAACCCACTTCATCCTCGAAATATAAAAGATGTGTACCTAAATTTTTCTTGATATCTATGACGTTGAATAATATATATAGGCATACTTATTTTTGACGATACATTGATAAATAATATACGATGATTATGAATTATTATTATTTATAATAAGGGGGAACAAAAATACTTATAAAATAATGTTTCAGAGTTTGTTAAGTTGTTTGCCTATTTTTATGTAAGCTTAACTTAAAAAAATTAAAATTCCTATCCCCTTAAAATTCGACTGAACCGTCACTGTCAACATAACGGATTTAATAATGTTGTGTCCAATAATGTTCGGATCGTTTATCCCACAGATTATTTTCTATTGGCACTCTAGATTCCCCCCTCCCCAAAGGATTGCTATGGTAGAGGGGGCGAAGACTACTTATAGCACTACCAAAAATCCAAATAATTATATATTTTAAATATTTACAAAAAGCTATGAGATTCTGGTGTTTGCCTCGTAATAGTACACTTATATTATTATTAGAATACCGATGACTGGATCGAGGTGATACACGCACCGCCTTCGCACTTACCACGGGAGTCTATTGGTTTATTGATTTATATATATATATAAATTGGGCATTTTTAAATATTCATCAAAATATGACTAAGCCAAACATCGCCGAATAAAATGCTTAGGTACATTATTATCTCTAAGTTCACAGTTCACATTTTTTTCACCTGCGAACGCTAAAATTATTCATCAGATGACTGTTATCTCAAATCAATTCAATTGCACACATACAAAAATTAATGATTATATGCTAGATCACAGCCACAACTATAGGGTTTCTTAGACACTAGATGGAGTAACGGATCCTGATTAGCTTTTAAGTATTGAGTTTCTGTGTTTTCTCAATAGCATATTCCATAATACTTTTTTCTAAATGCTTGATTTTATTTTATTTCTGTTCGTGTATTGGTGGAAGTGGTACCGAAAATCAAATGACTTTTCTGGACAGCTATGGAAAAGAACATTAATAAAGGTTAGGTTATAGTATTAGTGATAATAAAATATAACTGTGAGATGTGTAAAATGCATTGTTCCGTTACGTTTGACCAAATTATTGTGTCTATATAAAAGTATATATTGTATTATGTGCACACGTAGACATCACGCTGCGACTAAGGGAAGAATATCCGATGCGGGAGACCTTCCATATCATATAATGTATTATAATTTATAACGTAATATAGGTTAATGTGAAAAATATGTTCTTTTTTTTATTATTATATACTTGGAATATTATGATTTATTTTCGTGTAGACCTCCAACAAAGAGTCAAATGAAACTATCATGAAAATATATCAGACAATAAATATGAGAAAAAATGATGGGTCTATAGTCTATACATTTAGACATATTTACCCACGATAAGTTGGTACTTAAAATCATATTAGTATATTTTTATCTAGATGGGCACGTATTGTACTTAAAACGTATTTTATATTAAAATAATATAATATATAAGATAATAATATAGTCCTAAGAGCTGATTCGGAGAATTTATTATGAGTCATTTTATAAATGCGACACGGTCGACACGTAATATATTTTTACAAAGGCGCCTATTGTGCTAATGTTATTTTGTTATCAAAAATACACTCTTCGGAAATATTAACATGTTTAGCGGAATCAACTAAATTTAATTCATTTTTTTTATTGATAGAGGTAAATCTTTACAGCTCGCGCCCCATATTAATTCTATTTTCAATATTTTAATCTCAACATTTATAACACCTAACTAGTTTTTTTCTTTCTATAAAATAAAATAAAAAATCAGAATTCAATGCGGGCTGTAGAAAGTTTTCTTCTTTTAAATAAAAAAAACAGTTATCATAAGCCGACTATTCTTATACGAGGCCTAAGCGTTTTTCCCGTGAAGTAATTTTTGTTACCATTAAACACAAACAGTTAACAATATTGGTTTTACCATTGTTTATCGACTGACATAAAATGTAATAATCATATGACTTACTGTTGTAAGTATTCTTGTAACTTCAAATTATAATAATTTTCACACTCGCCGGTAATATTACATAAATCATTTTTTGGGGGCGGATTAGTGTGGGTCTATAAACCTCATGTCCCCACCCCAATAATCTAATCGTGCTTAAACAGAGTTAGAAGATTGAATGTGTGCATTACTTAAATAAATTTGCTATAATATTATTATATTCTATAAATACTTGTGCTTAGGTAACAAATGTATAACTAAGGGCTTGCTGTGGCAGGGGGGCGGAGACTACCTTTAGCGACCCCAAAAATCCAAATATTAATATTTTTTTAAATATTTAGAAAAAACTATGAAATTCTGGTGTGTGTCGTATTAATGAAAATATAGTAAAAGTGCGGTTCACTACTTTCACGCTTTTACCACGGAATTCTATATTATCAGGCAAATTACCGACAAAATTTAGTAATACAATAATCAGCTCCAGAAAAAACCAAGCGGTGATTGTGGTGGGGATGAAAAGACGTAAAAATATATTTTATTTATTGTTAAAATAGTACTTATATATTATTTACAATTTATTAACAAAAAAAATATTCTTCATTTCATCAAAATCCTGCAGTTTTAGGTAAAAATATTCTGTGTTTTTTTTTTTGTTCTTCCAGATATAGTTTCTAAAACAACTGAAAAATGTCTACTTTTACCAACTATATGCAATTTTCTACCAGAAACCACCCTCAGAATTCAATATCAAGGCTTTTTTTCTACTAACTTATAATGTCTTTAAAGTCAGACACAAAAATACAAAGATTATACGCTGTACACAATACACATCATTGTAAAATCAATACATTATACGATACTCAACTAAGTATCTGAAATGTTCTATTTTTCTAAAATAATTGTCTCACCCATTCTGTCAAAACTTATTTTGGACGGTCTGCAGCTAACGGAGGTAATAGAACCGAAAAGCGAATTACTTATCTAGATAAGAACTAGAACAGAATATTATATTATAAACAGTATTCAGTTATAAATTACAGTAATAATATATAACAGTGAAATCTTCACTGTAGTGACCGACTACATTCAACTAGGTCTGTGGGCTTATAACAGTATTTAGGTAAGTAAGTATACATGAGGCATCACGTGGCGATTTAGGGACAGCATACCAGATGCGGTGCAACGTCAATATAATATAATATAATAAATGATGACATGGGTACCTAAAGTAAAAAAACCTGTTATATCCTTGATTTTAAACTATTATTGAGGTTTATATTCGTGTGACCACCGCAGGGAACCGAATTTCGGATTCTTAGAAAATTATTTCGGGGAAAAAAAATGCAGAGAGATTTAAGAGTTTATTTTTTTGGTCTATATATTAACAATAGGTGCTTCCTGTATATTACAATCCGGACGTGCACATATTATGCTTTAAAAATAAAATTCCTTGTAATAATGTTTTTCGGCCAAGTGAATTATGTATTTTTTTCTCGTCGAATAAATCATTGTTCAGTTTAGATTAAATGTCGGAACCGTTAAAATATTGCATTAAACCGTTATAATATAGGGGATGAGAATTTTCTCAGTAAAGTGTTTTCCACTAAACAGGATTATTTTGACTCATATTCGTGACAACCACCACTGAGAAATGAATTCTTGGAAAAAAAAACCTGAAAAAACAATGGAGAGAAATCATGGTGCGTCTATAGGTATATATATAAGTAGGTATACATATAGACAAATCCGCATGTGTCAAATCCAGTGTGATTTAACAATAGTGAAACACAAGTATTATAAATAACTAAATAAATAATCCGGACGTACAATATTATAACGGAGGTACTTAAGGGGAAAAAAATATTTTTAATAAAATCTACAGGACTATTATGAGTTATATTCGAGTAGACCCACCGCCAAGGAATTGGGATTCTTGGAAATAAAAATTGGAAAATAAAAATCGGAAAATAAACTTTGGTATATCTATTGTATAATGAAACCTCATAATATAAGATATTCTAACAAAAGGTAAGTTTAAAATATATAAAACCACAAAATAATAATATTTTTCAGCTAAGTGAATTTTATATTTTCTTTCTCTTCGAATAAATCTTTGTTCAGTTGTAGGTCAAATGTGCTGGAATTGTTATAACTTATGATAATGTGCATGGTAGAGGATGAATTTTTAGTTGGTCAAACTTTTGTCTGTTTACTTAGTAACCGCAAAACTTGGAAATTGACTATTAGAATTTATAATAATAATCCATAAATCGAACCGACTAAAGCGTTCTGATTTCTTGTCAATAACCTAGAAATCCAGAAATAATAAATTACATAATACTGCAGTAATACTAAGGGGTTGTGTTATTTTTACAGATATATAAATCATAAATATTATATGTGTTTTGTGCAGAAAGTCGCTGGTTAAAACATAGATATGCCTATTGCCTATGCGTCTTCAATTTTTATGACGAACTAAAATGCATCCTCTGCAGCTTTACTGACTGTCAAGATCCGGGTGAGGGTGTCTACGGCAGCATCAAATAAAATTTGATAGCCTTAGTATAATATATATTAATGAATTGTAGTATATTTTAATTGTGTCTTTGAATCATCCCCCCTCCCCCCAAAAAAATGTCATTAAGCCAATTCCGAATCCATGCCATTGATTTTCAGCCCAACATTTCCACCGCGATTCAAGCTTTAATTTATAAAAGGATCAACTTCAAGTTATCCCTACAGTCGTCCTTTCGGCGATACTTGATTTCCAGATAAACTTTTTGGTTCCCGCCCGTCTGTCACCTCAAACTTCGCAGTGGATAAACAGGAAAAATGCAACCCTAATTATGCGCAATGCACGACAGATCCCAATCGGCAATCCGTAAATGATATGATATCATAATAATTAATATATTACAGTCTACGCAGACCTGGCGATTCGGTCAGCGGTTACCACCGATCACCGGAGACCACAACAACCACGGCGACCAGCCGTTTACCCCCCCCCCCCCCCCCCCCCCCGCTCGCCACGAATTATAGTAATCATAAGTTATTATAAAGGCGCGTATCGTATATTATGATGTTTTAATTTTATTTATCGCCGCGGTCATCGTATGCGTTACCGCCGAGTCGGAATGGTTACAACAACGATTAAATCGTACAACCGTGTACAACTGTGCAGTGCACACGATATTGTTATTATAAATTATAAGAATGATGTATTGCGGCTAACTATTATACAAAACGCAAACAAACAGACAGACACACACACACACACACCACACACACACACACACACCGACGACGACTCTCCAGATTATAAATGCCACCGATAAGATAACGAGCGCGTCGAGTAAGTAAGTGAGGAAGTAAGTAAGTAAGTATTATATATACTGTTATGATATATACGCACACACCGTCCGTGTTGTACACCTTGCTCGTCGGACACACGCACAGACGCACACACACACACACACACACACACACACACACACACACACACCTACACACACCTACACACACACACACAGGGCAGAGAAACAAACACCGACTACTGCGGCCGGAAACGAGTAATAATTTCACGGATCGGTTGGTGTGTGTAGAGCGAAAGCCACGCAAGACACGCAAACGTTTCCGGTCATATCGCGGCGGCGGCGGCGATTATCCGTTTTACACACACCGTTGTTGTTGTTGTTGTTGTAGTTGTATAGGTAACGATAAATTAAAAGCGTTATGATAACGCGACCGCGCAAAACGAAACAAAACGAAATTGTTTTATCGCGTGAAATCTATATGGGTAGGTACGACGTTTGCGCGCGCGCGCGCGCGAGTATTGTGTAGTTTCGTGGCGGATAGGTATTTTCAAATTACAACAATATTATTATACAGAGCGATTCTCTCGACACGTCCATTTGTGCATTACCTAATGAATTCGTTAAAATGTGATATTTTTTTTAACTTTTAACTATTGCCTACACTAAAAAGTCAACAATAATACATGATAAATACTATAGGTACTAGCTATCCGATATTACATCTGTACAGTATTTAATACTCGGTCGTCACTTAAAAATGAGAAGTTTATATCGCCACAGGACACTCCTTGGATTGAATGAAAAATTAAAAACGTGCGGCTCCTTCAGTAGCGATAAATTTAAATTTCAATAAATTCGTTAATCGAGAAAAAAAATCGGGCGACCACGGTCGGTGGATCATCATCGCGCCCTGTATAGTGTGTGCCCTCGTCGCTTCCGACGCATTAATATTATAAATTGTTTATATCATTATTATTTTTCATTATTATCGCGACCGACGATCCGTTGAAACAATTATAACATATTATTATTATTATTATTATTTATCATCGACGACGGCCGTCGTCCGTGCGGCTTATGCTGCACAACTGCGAAACGCCTCAGGTTAGGTATGTATGTGAAACGGCAAACACACACACAGAGAATATTTTCCCGGCCGCAAGGCAATCAATTATCTTAAACACACATTGTTATTGTGCACATGTATTATTGTAATAAACGTATATTTTATGTACAACAACCACACCGTTTATAATAATAATAATAATATTATACCGAGCCCTCCTCACTTGTCACCATATTATACCTGTATAAATGAAATATGGACTCACAGTAGAGAGAGAGTGAGAGAGGAAGAGGGACCGACGTTGCGATACAAATATAGAATAGGTACGACTTAGTCCAGGGTGGTTGAAATTTATCCGGCCCACGGACGAAATATTTTTGTTTTAATAATTATTTTTGATGATTTCAATTTTCATTAGTTTTCACTTGAATTTTTCATTTTGCTTTTACTTTCCTTGGATAAACATATTTTCGGTATGAGAACATTCGATTTTGATGGCCCTGAAAACTTTACAAAACTTAATTTCTTAAACGACTCTTCAGAAATATTAAAATCGGTGATCCGTGTAGACTTAGTTTGGCTATAGAGTTAATAGAATTGTATACCGATCAAAAGCGAGAGAGAGAAGTTTAAAATAATTTTTATAAAATATACCATACACTTTAGGCATGCTGGACGGCAAATTTGAAAACGTTAAATACCATAAACGCTGGAGTTGTCAAAATTATTCGTTTGCGCCCGACGTATAAAAATAAACCGCCCGGAAGTCATTACTAACCATAAAATATAAAATCAGTTAATAATAATAAAATCATAACTATGGGCTTACGACCAAACGTGCCAGAGGTCAAAAGTTATAATCGACGGCAATCGCAACGTCCGCCGACGTTAACTCCGACGTTTAGAAAAACGATTTTAGGAAAACACGTTATTTTACCGTTGACATAGGTGTTTTGCCGGTATCTAATTTTCGCGGTACATTATGTTTGCAACCGCAGCGTTCTAACCAGATACCGGGTGCCCACACCTCTGCCGAGACGTATATAATCGCGTCATAACCACCCTCGCCACCGACCGCGGTGGCCCCGAAAACAATTATTATCGCCGTCCTTAAAACGCGTCGTAATTATCGTACGGTCGGCGCTTACGTCAATTAGCAGCGAGTTATTGTGCTGCCCGAAACCCTTCCGCCGGGGGCCGGTGTCCGGCAATGACCACCCCCCCCCCGTCGTCGTCGTCGGCGAAACGATTTTCCGCACAAGTCGGAGCTCGGCACGCACACGCACGCAAGCAATACGATGATATTATATACGTTTGCTGCGATGTGTGTGTGTGTACGTGTGCTTACAATATCTCGTTAGCGCGAACGCTGTGCGTGCGGTCAATTGATGACGCCGTTGCTGCGCGCGTGTTTGTGTCGCGGCCAACGAGTGTTTACGGTGTGTGTGTACTCGAGTGACCTTTCGCTAGCGCCCAAACTCGGCTAAAACTCATTTAGACGACACGCACAACACGAGTGCCGGCCGTCGCCGCCGCCGCCGCCGCCGAACCGCTGCAAAGGCGTCATTATTATTATTATTACACCGTCACGATTAATCATATAATACGGTTAAATCAACTCTGCCCACCCCTATTTTTAACCCCTTAGGTAAACATAATAACACTATCGCATCGTCTATAGCGTCTAAATCATGACTGTATTGCATAATAAAATTGCAAGTGGGTGATGGCTGCCTGTCCCGCCAGATCATCAAAAACTTATAACATTGTTATAGTTCATTAATATTAATAATAATATTACTGTCTAATATTTATTAGTAGAGTCGAACAGTACATTATAAACTATGAATTTAAAAATTACAATACAATGGGCAATACCTACTAGAATTTTTTTTTGTGCGTACATGATTTACGTTTTGAGTAGTTTTTATTTTGTAGACATTTTTAGTGAAGTGTTCTGCTATAGATCATAGGACTAAATATACGAGTAGGTGATTTAAAAATTAACATAAATATAAAGTAGGGTGACGTATTAGAATTGCGTGTAACTACGTTTTAGAAAATTATCGAAAAAGTTAAACATTTTTGAAATTGTGTGTACCTAATTACGGTTCCACAGTGTTAAAATAAATAAGCAGAATATTAATTATTATTTATTATATTTTATATACATGTATACCGTGTGTTCACCGATCTTGGGAACGTTCATACAATAATTAAAATAAAAAAAACATTTGTTCGTATTTTACTTGAAAAAACAAACATTGGAAATCTCTCCGTTTAAAACATAGTAAACTTGTAAATAAATTTAAGTCCATCAAACGAAAGCCGTACATTTTTGTCAGGTGATTAGATCTATACCGAATTTTTGTATATCGACTACTGCAGTTCTCCTCAAAACTATACAGAACTAAAATCAAAATTCAAAATGTGAGCTATACTTCAAATTTAATCATAAATAATTATTTTGTATTAAAATATTTTTACTGTTTTTATTTTTAGGTATTTTTCTATAAAACGTTGTGCTCAATACTAAATAATATCTTTTTTAATTGGGTTCAAAAATTACAACATTACAAAAAGTATTAAATAATAAAATAAATAATAGTAATATGTATTTGATTTTAATATACGGATAAATCGAAAATAAAATATGTCTTTGCTTTACGATGCATACAGACCGCGAGGGACGTCTCGCATAGAGTCGATTGCGTTTTTCCTCGGAAAATGTTCTATTCAAAGAAAGGATTTCCACGCACACGAGTCTTGCGTGGATCGCGTTGGTATGGAACAGAACACGGGACCGACAATGAGATAAGTCATAATATGATACGATTGGAATTTACGATATTATTATGTGATTCTCTGTGGCCTTTCAAAATATACGAATGCACATTGGAACTGCCACGTGCAGCGTAAAATCAATTCCAAGTGCAAAGTCGACGAACTAATAATTATGATAAAAAAATCGTGTGGTGACATTATTATTTCAGAAATACGTCTATTGTAGTCGTGTCGGTTATTACTTATTACCAACAGATAATATTGAATTCTATATTATCTATGATTATTATTTATTACTTGTTATATTATAGTGATAACATATTACAGGACAATAACTCACATGATATTGTTTATAAATGACTTCGAACTTCGCACCGTCACTCGTCATTATCGTCCGACGTACCGATCGATCAATTGTGCCGAACTGTTTTCCAATTTTCAATAAAGAATTATAATATCATCCATATTATTTTGCACCGCTATTTCGGACTTTGGTCGTTATAATTTATACACATATTCCTCGTTATTTACTTCTCTAAAGCCGACGGACCACCATATATTTTAACAATTATTAATTGTCGTTAGTGTTATCACACCGACTGTGAATTGGATTGCCGTCCCGCGATATACGCTTGACACCTGTGGTGTATTCTGTTAAAGCTATCACATTATACTTTTATACACAATAGGTTACAAACACGTAGAGTGTTGATGATAACCATATTATAAGCTGTTTAAATACGCTGTAGAATTAGTAAATGCGATAATCGAATCATAATATGATATCACCCACTCAGCGCTCTGAAATATAAAAAATTCTCACTATATCCAACGAGCATTGCAAGAAATATACAACAATTAGTAGTTATACCTACATAAGCGAGTTATGAGTATTTAAAAATGTACAAACAGTTTGAAAAGTCGTGAATATTTGATGGTAGGTCAATTCGCTCTAATATTTAACGTATACCGGAGTTTCGTGGTTTATTCAGAACGTACAATTCGGTATAGCGTCCACCTGAACGTCAAAATTGGTTAAATAATATTGTTACTGGAGTTCAATAAATGTGCCACCGTAGCCGGGGGCGTTTATTTTCAATAAAAATAATTTATATTTTGAACGCAGAAAATACACTTTAGATCCTCTGCGCGGAGGATAGGTACCGCCGATTGTTAGCATCGCCTTTTGATCACCGCACTACAATGACCATTGAACGTGTTAGCAGGTATATACCTACTATATGATATACCACCCGACTGGCCATTATATTATTATTTTCGTGTAAAGCTAATCGTCTAGACGATCGTTTCGTCGTAGACAGTCCAACGTCCGGCTCGCCGCCGACCCGTGTCATCAAAAGAGGTATTATTATATTATAATATAAATGAATTATTACTGTCGATACCTGCCGTGCTGCCAAGAAGGCGATCATTGTCGCACGTGTACCGTATATCCGCACGATTGTGGGATATACGTCGTACGCGTTATACAGTTATTTACAACAGTTTTGCCGTTCCTTCGCTTCGATAATAACAGTAATATAATAAACGCGCACAACAATAATATCATATATATAATATATCACCATCTTGTCCGACGACCGAAAAAAATTCACTTGACGTGTATCATCCCCCCCCCACCCTCCGGCTGCTAAACCGTAGGCGTGTGGCCCGGGGTGTCGGCGTATTGTAGTGAGTTGACTTGTCCGAAATCGGTTTTCAAACATTAATAATTTATTGTCGTTGAATTTTATTTTATTTTTTTTTTGTCGGCTAGTCCAAACAACGATGACATGTATATAGGTAGTATACCTACTTAAAATAAATAGTGGGTAGTATACCGTCTCGTTTTCCCCGAACAAACTCCACCGCCCGAACACTGCTGCAGTTTGGAATTCGACGATAATATTTATTTATTTTCGTATCGGTTTCCGACGGTATAAGTACGAGTTGTCTTCGACGCAGGGCGGGAGCAAGCGAGTTTATAGACCACAGTCAAACAATTCGGATAACGGGAATAAAAAATATAAAATATTTAGTTATCGGTTTAGATATATTATTATTTATTATTAGCAGTCGTGTAAATACGTGCACTTTTAGTAAAAATACTGAACAAATATTATAACTAGTCAAACTTTTTATTAAATGTGTTCAACCAGCCTGTAGGTATAAAATACAATATTGTGATAGTCTGTAGGTAACATATTATACTTAAAAATGTTACAAATACATGCTTAACGAGGGCATGGCCGTTATAGACCAAAATAATACCCTTCCCTTTTAGGCCGATTCACTTTTCGACCAAACCAAAAAGTTTAATATCTTTTTTCAATTATAAATATCGAAAATAATTAAAAATATAAGTTGTGTAAAATGCATATACCTAGGTAATAATGTAATTTATACAATATTAACAATATATTTTTTGACGATAATTATTAGATCTGTTAATTTTCTACAGCTTTTATAAGCATGCTCATATTTTGTCAACATTTATAGGTAGGTAAGGTAAGTAGATACCTACTTTAATTTATGCATAATATAGAAAATCATTAAAAATATAAATTAGGTAAAAAATGTTTTTATTGATTATGTACCTAATTATTCTTAAATATTAATCAAATATTTAAATTTTTAGGTTGGCCGAAAAGTAAGTGAATCGAGTAAGAGTACGATTTTGGTCGTAAAGATAATTGACTTTTTAAAATTTAATCCAAAAGTGAATTGACCAAAAAGGGTCTCGACTTTTAACGAGTACCCAAAATCGATAGGGTCAAAACTATGGTTTTGCGTAAAAATTATAGTTTTACCACTAGTATGAAAAGTACTGGAAATTTTCTACTATTAATCACCCCCACTCTCCCCAAATGTCTTGAGGTTGAAGACAAAAGCAAGCTTTTACTGCTCCAAAAGCTCACAAAAAAGTTATGTTATATATGATTATAATAATATACGTGTAACACATCTCATATTTGTACACTCAAACCACATTTAAACACAATGCTATAAATTGCTAATAATCAATGTTACTGAATGCAGGTGCAATTATATATTATGTTTTATACGTTTTAACTGTTTAAAGCCATTTAAATTAATGATCATACTTGATAAATTATTACCTAATTTTATTAATCCTTGAATAATATTTAACTTAAATTACGATTGCCAAAATAATTACCTATTTTGATATCATTACTAATGTGTTACGTTATCTTTACGTGCGGGCATAATATTTTTTCACATTTGGTAATAGGTATATTAAATTTTATATTAATGTTAAATTAATCAAGTTTTGGATTCATAAAAAAATTTTAATGCAAGTTATAAAAATTAAAATTCTAGTAATAGTAATAAGTAAATGCATTTAAAGAGTGCCAGTTGAAACTACGAAGTTACCACTTTAAAGTTCTATTACCTATCTAAGAGTTCAACATCAAACAATCAGGTATGACGTACTTATTTATTATTTGAATTTATTTGCTATAATTATTTTTAAATTAAAGAAACAAAGATAGGTACATTTAAAAAAAGGGGACAGTCACTGTAATATAGGTATATGTGTTGAATATGAATTCAATGATTAATTATTTGCATATGAAAAATGTTTCTAACAAATAACCATAGGTACTTGCAAATTTTACCAAATGTTTATAGATATTAGAATTTTCTATACATGATAACATTTTTCTAAAATATTGACCTATTTAGGCTATAATATTGGCATAAGACATTTTCTAAAATTATTGCCGATAAAAATGTTTCACATTATCAAAAAACTTGAAAAATGTATTATTCGATTAAGTTGTTCTTAGTGTAATTAAAAAAAAATTAGAGCATGAATTCACAATTATTTTTTATGAGCGTCTGAAGATAGAATTTTGTTCAAATTCTTCAAAATCACGAACATTTACAAATTATTTTTGTTGTTAAAAATGTATAAAATGTTCAATTTTTATAGTTAAAGATTAAAAATTAAAAATGCAGTTTTTCATAAGTAGTTAATATCGTATACAACAATTTAAAAATATATAAGCAAAAAAAACTGTGCCCATAAATGGGTATTATTTTATCGTGATATTCATGAAGCATTTAGCATAATGAAAAATATATTACAGATTACTGACTATTAATAATATTATGACTATTAAAGAGACGTCGCATCCGTGAATGCTATCTTCGTCTAACACAAGTACGACGTAATAAATTTTCGAATTTTAGGTTCATTTGGTTATAAAATGTTGTGAAAATTTCAAAACAAATAAATTATTTTGAAGAGTATTGGGTACTGGCCCTCGACGTCACCTCAGCACACGGATTTAAAACTCGGAATTCTGAACTTCCTTGTAAGTTACAAAAAAAGTTATCGTGTTTACATTTCGTTACAAAGCGGTTAGGTACCATAATTGGTATGTAATTTTGGAAGAACAATTTAGAACTTGAGTACTAGAGTGACGGAGCTGTTATTACTTATTAGTATTCAATTTCGTCAAAATTTAAACTTCAAACTAGCCCCCAAAAAAGGCGAAATTACGCTCAACTATTTTTATAACAACTTATGAGGAACCTTTATTTCATTTTCCAATCTAAGGTGCATGAATATTAAACATATTTTTAACTACATAATAATTGGCAAAGTTTCGCGATTTCGATGAAATTCTAACTTCAATCGCTCATACAAATTCTGTGGATTTATGCTCAAGTTTTTTTTTTAATTCCACTAAAATTATTATTTCCGTGTAAGTACCTAGTTTCGTCTAAACTTTTATTTCAAATGTCTATAAAACAATACGTTACATATTTTTTAGATTTTATGATCTTATGAAGTATTTATTTATAAACTACGAAATAATTTGCAACATTTGTTGATTTTTACGACTTTTGATTTAAATTTAAATTTTATATGCTTATAAAAAATGTTTTCATGTTTTTTGATCTCACCATAAACATTCAACATAAATTTTGTATCGACAATTTTTAAAAAAAAATCGAAATCATCAAATGTCTTGTTAGCTTAAAAAATTTCTAAATATTTCTATAGTTATACCATATAGAAAGAAATGCTAATTTAAATATAATTTTGTGATACAAATTATATCATTAAATGTACAAAACGAATATCCTATTTCATTAACTCATTAATGTGTTGATAGTAGTTTAACCAATGAACATTAAATGATAACATTTTCTTCATACAAAGCTATATAAATATTTTATTAACGAAAAATCCAATGAAACTTTTATAGATTAATTTTGCATAGGTATGTTTATAAACGTAAGAAAAACATTTATTAGATGTAAGAAAAACTGTGTCTGTAACTTATTTCTATTCGAAATAAAGAATTTTGTACTTGTTACATAATTGAGTAACCCTATTTGATTATTCTAGTTTCATGTACTAAAATTTGTTATAGACCAACATGTTTTCACTGCAAGTATGGGTTATATTTTCCATGATGGTTATTTTAAATCAGGCTGTAATATTTAACCCGAAGATACCTTCAAGCAAAGATATTGATAGCAGATACAGCTCTAATATTATATACCCAGACGCTAAGAGAAATATAAGCAACGATATTGATAGCAGAGCCAGCGCCATAAACCCAGACGTCAAGAGAAGTATAAGCAAAGCCGATGATAGCCGATACAGCTTAAATATTATTAACCCAAAAGTTGGCCAAAGTATACAAGTTGGCATAAACATTACTTGTAGTCGCTCACCCTCTAGTAAAAAGAAAACTTGTTCTAAACCGAAAGACGCAAACAAAAGCACACACGACCGGACTCGCATACTCGTTCACACACGCGGACGTGGACACAAACATAAACACAAGCACACACACAAACATAAGCACAAGCATACCAAAAACACAAGAACAAACACACACAAAAACACAAGCACAAAAACCACAAAGACAAAAAAAATTACAACGGCATAAACAACCACAAGGACACAAACAACCACGGGGACATATAAAACCACAAGAAAACAAACAACCACAGGGACAAGGAGAACCACAGTTTACGCGCTCTAAAAGGATATAGAAACCACTGCCCATTTTTTGGTGGTGGAAAAATTATATAAAAAATTATAGGTGAAAATATGCTTACCACAATATTGATAGTTTAACCTAAATAATAAATAATATAAAAAATGTTCTTTATTAATTTAAAATATAATGCATTAAGTTAAAATCATGTCCATCAGTTATCACTTATTATCCCATATCTATAACCGAAATTAAAACTGTCTAGTTAATAAATAGTATTTGTTTTATTTAAACACACCGTAAAGTGTATACAATGATTAAAAATAAACAAATAAATATAGCTGATGGGCTTGAACTAATAATTTAGTTGACACGAACGTATAATAGCCCAAAACGGTCTCAAGGTAGTATAGTATACATTTTTAACAACATGTTTGGATATTATTTAAAAATGTTGAAAGTTGAAAAGTTGAACAGTTGTGTTGACGAGAGTAGAGTTAAACACTATGTGTGACGCACTAACCAGCTAGGTGGTAGATGATAAATTAGAAAATAAATTTATCTAGATACTTATTTTCAACCGAGTTAAGTTAATATTTTCCTTCATATTAGTTGTACGTCAGCTATTAGCTTATAAGCCAATCAGTGGCGTACATAGGGGGTTAAGGGACTCAACCCCGTCCCCCGGCTGTAATAAATTCCTAAATACGCCACTGAAACCAATTTAGGTAAATTTACTTAACTCAAAGTAAATTGTTTCATTAAATTTCTCAACGTTTATAAATGCGTATACTTCTTATATACTATCGGCTGTATGCCGCGGAGCGCATGCGCTGATAAGTCCGTTATAGAAAATTTATCGTCGAATCATTTAATCATTTTTGTGGTTATTGCACCGCGGTTGATATCGATTTTTATTTTTTTCTTCCTTGCCATTTTATCGGTCTCGTGTAACTACTGTATTATATACATATATAAAAAATAAATATAGGTACCTAACCTACATGTACATATATATCTATTATATCAACGTAATATTTTCATACGTTATTCGAGTTTTATTACCGGAAAGAATCTCTTCCGTGAAACATTAATCTGGTATCTCTTTCGGGATATGCGCCCTACATAAATATAGATGGAAAAATATAAAATACTAATAGGAGACGGAGCGGAGATGGAAAAAGAAAAAAACAAATAATAATAATAATACCGCAGCGGCGTTTTTATTGCCGTCCGTCGGCAATATTTTCCCCATATAAATATATATTATATCCCTTGGTGTGTACTTTATTTCAAGACTGTTTTCTATTAAATAATAATAATCATAATATTAATAATAGTGTTATTGTATATATATGTACATACAGGGTTGTTCAAAATGAATTATCCGATACACTATGCCCGTTGCGTCCAAATTCACATTATCGAACACCATGTAACTACTTATTTTATGGTTAGGTCAAAGATACCGTGTACGGATACCTATTTCTATATGCATGGAATGAATTTGAGTTCCGATCAGATGTTGTCCGTTTGACCAAGGGAACAGAACATTAATGGGTTCCATTAATTGAATTTGATTTATTATTTTATTTTATTTATCATAAATCATAATATTACACTAAACTTAAAAACTAAAAATATACCTAGGTATAAGCATTTTAAATCGAACGAATCATTATGAATAATCCTGTGTTACGTTTAGGTACATTCGAAGTATTTGTCCGAGGACGGGCGTGGGTTGTTTGAGGGGTTGCAGGTGGTCAGGAATATGACGTTTTAATGGGATATATTATAATGTAATACTGTGCGAGCGAAGTGGAAATATTATAAAATGGGTTAGAGAACGATTGCGTAGAACGATTTTTAATTAATATTATATTAATATGATGCGTGTCTTGTCGTGTTAACCGGTAAACTAGGACGATAAGCACAAAACAATGTATCAATAAGTATTTATGGAATGCGATATGTTTGCATGGAATAATTATTAACGCATGTTCAGCGATGACAGGATGACACTATGGCAGCACAGAACGCTTTCATTAGCTAACACGACTAAAATACTATAAAAAATATCCAAATTTCGAATATTAAAATTTTTTTACAGTTAACAGCTCAGAAAAATACTCGTCACATTAGCTACATTGGTAAATATTTTAAATTGTAGTCGTTCAAGTGGGGATTGAATTTTTAGTTTTTATAATTTTATTACATTTATTACATTATTTTTAGCCAGGTAACGAACATCGGTAGAGAGGGGGGGGGGGGTGCAAGAAGGAGTAATTTCCTTCCTTTGTAATGTTTTAGGTCAATAGTCATAAGGACTTAAGCATTTGTATTTATTCTGGATTCACTTAAAATCTAGTTATGGAAATGATCTCGTGTTGCTACAATTTAAACTATGAAATGTTTGTGAATACTTTTAACTAATTTTTAAATTTTTTTTTTTATATTTTCTACCTTTATACTGAAATAACGCAGACAGTAACCACTGTCAAAACTTAGTTTTTGTTTCTATAGTTTTTTCCTTGATGTGTGTTTACAATAAAATGTTGCCTTTGTGTTCTATTACCTACCTAATCAATACATAGTGGTAATACTCAAATCACCTTTGTTTATTTTTGCTATCCGTATTCGTTGCAAATTCTTATAATAATACTGTAAGAAAAACAAACTATAACTGATTCCCTGGATACGGATGCTTTCGAGCAGTACCGTCGATGTGATCAACCCGATAACGTATGATTAGTTGTTTCTCTGTCACACTGTTTGTTGTGTTGTTTCAGCGGTGTTTGTATTCGTGTATTAATTTAATTAACAAATGTATAAAGTAAAAAGTAAATTATCCGCCAGTACAGTTTTAAAAAGTTAAATATCTGAAGAATTTATTTCTAAGGGGAAAAAGAAAGTTTTAAATCGAGATCCAATTGGGAGGGGTATCATTTTTGCGATTGCTTTTTTTTTGTTTATTTTAATACCATTAGGTAATTTTTTAAGTGAGGATTTTTATGATTTTTGGTGCTTTAAGTTCCTATCATGGCACTCACATAATAATAGTATTCCGATTTACGACATAAATAATATATTTAATATAATATTTCGTTGATTACTATAAATTAAAATTAAAATTTGGTAGCCCCACCCGTAAAAAATGTCGTATGGATACATTTGCGTAACAGAATGGCATAACGTGGTTTACGTAAAATATGTTACAGACGCACCGACCGTATATATTAGCGACAATATTGCTGGAAAAATGATTTTTGTTTCGACGGTATAAATCGCTGACCACGTGCAGCAGAGTCATATGTTACAAACGTGTGAAAAAGTCATGAACACGACTAGGTTTTAATAATCGTTGCATAGTCCTAGAAAACCAAAGTTCAAATTAAGACCACACCTAGCTCCTCTTCAGTGTCACTACAGAGCTTACAGTAGTCTCAGGGAGCCGTGTAAAATCAAAAGTTGAAAAAAAAACCATATAAAATAAAAGCCTCCCAGCATTAAAATAAAATAAATGTAATATAATTTATATGTTTTTAACAACTGTATAGTATGTATATGCCCAATATAAGTATATAACTAATGAGTAACAACTAATTATCGATGATTTTACACATTAAGATTTTTTTTATACCAGGATTTGGATTTTTACCAGGAGGGTAAGCCCCTTGTAGTTATGTCCAAGTTATGCCCACGTGTACAAAACGGGGTAAAATAGAAACAAAATTCGAGGTGCACCTAAACGGGCCGTATCTACACGATGTTACATAATATTGATAATAGTGCGTATTTTCATTGGTCGATCGCGGGGGGTGTATCATAATATAATAATGAAGCAAGAGATGAGAATAATTATTATTGCGGCAGTTTGGCGCGCCCGCGAACGTCTCGCGAATCGGTCGCCCGCCCACATCTACACCCCCCCCCCCCCCATTGCACGCTGCAGCCGCCTTCACTGCGGCTACGCTATATATATATATATATATATGTATAACACGTTATAATTAATAATATTACGCGAAACTAAAGTTATTCCGTTCAAAAGTCACCCCGTAAAATAGCGCCGGCACCGAACGCCGGGCGATTAATTTAACTCGACTGCGTGCATATATATATACATGGCACGGATATATATATTATTATAATATATATACATCCTCCCTCGTCGTGGAGGGGCGGAAAAGGGTCTTAAAACGCCGAAACTTTACTCTAAACGACCGCCACCGCCGCCACCACCGGCCATTATATTATATAACCCTCTCCTCTTCCGTCTTCTCGACCCGCCCCCCACCCTACCCCCGCCTCCATTTAATATTATTCGTACTCGGCGACGGCGGCGTGTGCGTTCTTATGCAATGACGTTTGTTGTGTATATATATATATATATATATAATTCGCAGTGGAGAGGCGGAAGCTGTGCTCCGGTCGAAGAGCGTAGCTGTAGGTGGGTGGATGGGTGGTGCGCGGGACGAATAATTACCCAGTAATTCATTCGGGTAATTAAAATAACCAGCATCAATACGGTATGGCTGCTGCTGTTGTTGCTGTGGAGAGAGATGAGGTGTTTTCGCGTATCATAATTTATATATATATATATAGGAATAATACATTATTATGCAGTGGGTAGTATAATATAGTGTATATATACGTGTGCGGGTAACGACCGTAATTTATTCACTCGATCGAGTTATTTATAAACGGTTTTTCGTATTATCGGCGGTAGTTCGCGTTAAATAATATATACCTATATATATTATAATATACTCTCCTCTCCGCTCCGCACATTTATAACACATTTATATACAGCAGCCTTATAGGATACTCGGACCAGAGAAGTTATAAAATTCAACGCGTTTTTCCCCGCCTCGCCCATCGTGATTACCGCACGGTATATAGCTGTAGTACCTCGCGGTATACCGACGACCATGTAATGCGTATACCTGCAGCCTATATTTTATCATATTCTTACGTCGCGCATAATACCATCTGTAATATAGTCTGTAAGTTTTAATATTTTTCATCGCGTCGTTTGGCCAGTGCACTCGAATTCGATATCGTTCGAAAAAAAATATTATGATAAAAAAAAACCAATTCAGAAATAATAATTACAATTTTATGAAATATTAATTATAAATTTCAAAGCAAAATGACATTGGACTCTCGACCCGGCGGACGCTTTATTATAGATAGTATATTTTCTTACGTCGAGTCTTACCTAGTTCAGAGACTTAATCATAAATGACCACGAAAACTCAAAGGGGAAATGTCATGATATTTTCGCGGTGTGTCATTGATGTGCCCTGCAGACGAGAAGTTCGATTATCGATTGGCGGCGATAACCGAACTAATTAGGCGCCCTATATATATTATAGAAACGTGTAGCTGGTCTTGTCTGCTCGGCAAGACGTCGAACAGTGTGAATCACGCGAGATATGTTGCTCGACGCATTCGGGAAAAAAAGAAATTGGAAAAAAATTTGGCCCTGATGCGGCAGTGCCTATACATATCATGGTGACCGAGCCAAATATCGTTTTCATCCCGACTGTTCGATACTGTGTACGTATATATAGATTTTCATTGAATAAATTGTTGCGGTGGTGCATAACCTACCTATATAATCGATTTAAAAAAAAAACATATATATGTGTATTATATATATATATAAGAAACCGGACGGAATACGCTGCAGACCGGTTGTCTCGCACTTCGATCACCTCGGATAGTGTCGTGTGTATTAAAATACTATGCAGTAATTCAGTGGCGTGCGCGGGATATTTCATAATGAATGAGGGAGGGTTGAAGATAAATAAGTGCACAGCTGTAATAAGCACTAGAATCGGATTAGAAAAATTAAAATAGTCGCTCCCCTACTTATATAAAACAATATATATGACTGTTATATTACGTTTACGGAGAAAAATATAATATTTAAACCTTAAAAATAATATATCAGCATTAAATACAATTGATTTTGTTTTCATTTCGTCTATAATTCTATTCACTGCGTACGATTGGGTCGGGCGTTTGACACTTACATTTTTTTCCTCTATAAAGTTTAAACTGAAAATCGAAAACAAATTCGATATTCTTCTTGCCGTTATTAAACAGTACCAATGCGGTGTAGTGTACAAACTATATTAGTGAAAGCGATGGCAAAAACAACGTTTCCCAACGTATTTAGGAAACCATAAAAGAAAATAGCGAAGATTATGTGGATTTCCATTATCCATATAGGTACAATAATGGAGGAAATGAAACGTCACCGTGTTATACTGCCGTGACAACAAAACGCGAAATCGTTGGAGGTCGTGGAGGCTAGTGGCTTGAATTAGATACATAAGAGCAATAATCTTATCAGCATCATATTATATAGGTCGTTGGTAACGATTGTTAAAACTAACATAAAACAGACAATTGTTAACTTTGCAATTTAAATGTTTATTTATGTGTTTATATGTGAATACACATTTTATACACCGTGACCGTGTACACAAGTCACAACTATTGATAATATCATCACAAAAAAAAAAAATAATAACAATATGACAAGGGGGACAGGGGCTTCACGTCATCATTAGTCCTCTGAGTACGCCACGGTGATGTACTATGATTTATAAATGTATAAATACAACAACATTTTAACAAATTCCGAAAAATACGACACCTCGGAGGAGTCAACTATCCAGGTTTACGTTGACATGTATAATAATTATTAAACCGATTTTAATTAGGTACCTAATATCGCGAACAGAAACCATTATTTTCCGATGAGTTACCGCCAAACAACATGACAATTTTAAGTTCAGCAGAACCAATTTTATGTCGTTAACTAATTAATAAGTACTTACTAAATTATCAAACTTAATGGTTAGAACATTAATACAATTAACGATCTGTACTTTTACGTTTGTTTTTTACGATGTTTCAATTTTTAAACGATTATTGAGTACTTATTTTATGTACAATATTATGAAATAAAAGTACTCATAAAGGCATAACTCAATTAACAATATAAAAAACTAACGTACAAGCTATAATGTCGTTATATGGATGTTCAACATATTTTATTGAATATACGGTTTATCTTATTGTATATTAAACGTCCAGTGTATTAATACCTGACGGCTAAAGCTACTAATTAAATTAGCAAAGGTTCAACAAAATAGAATTCAACATAAAGTTTAAAAAAAAATCGAATTATTCAAACTTTATTACCCAAATCGTGGAAAACATTTTGAATTATGGACGAAATGATTAGGTAACATAATGGCAGTAATGACCATAAAAAAACATAGTAAATGTCATAAAACAGCACGAAAAATAAAACATAAAATGTTAAAAATTCTTACGCACGAAATATACATGTGCCTACAATAAAGTGGTGGCCTATACATTTTTTTAAAATTTTAATTTTGTGTCTGTAATAACACGTCTATAATATAACACCTGTACATTAAATTTAATCGATGGAATATGACATCGTCTGGAATTATTATAAAATCAAAAATCTTTCGAAAAAATCCAAAACCGGTCTCGTTTAAAACAGCCAGGTTTCGTTTCGACGATTCGCCTTTGCGAATTTCGACGTATAGTTTTCGCGCGATTCGATCTCTTTCCGTCCGCCGCGCGTTCACCCCCGCACCCTTATTTATATTATATATATATATGTGTGTGTGTGTGTGTCTGCTGCAGCCCCCACGATGTTATATGTGTACGTGTCGATCATTGCCTATAGTCGGGTGGGGTGGGTGGGGTGGGTGGGTTTCGGGGAGAAACGTCGACGGGCAATCATCGTGATGTAGCCTCTGTCCACCGCCCACCCCACCTGTAAATCGCCCCGACCTGTACGCCGCGCACAGGCTATATACAGCGGGGGCGGTTTTCGCAGCTTCGCGCAGAGGTCAGCTGCCACCGAGGCAAAACGAGCATCCCGCCCACCCTGTATAATAATATAGGTTTATATATAATACACGAGCGACTGTGTATATAGATATGTTGCAATGCACACACACACAACGCCCCGTGCGAACGATGATGATAATAATAATAATAATAATACGCACTCCAGTTATTAGTCCCGAGTTACACATTAACCGGAGCGGCCGCGGCGATTCTCTGGTCCGTCGTCAAAAATAAAGACCGCCGCGCCGGTAATCGCGGTCGTTGCCGTATACCGCGTATAATGTTCGCGGGCGAGACCGTATATATATATATATGTGCGTACACACGGTTCGTACAGCATTTGTCGATTACAGACCATTTCCCTCGTCGGCGCGATGTAGTTTTACAAGAATCATTCCCATTATATTTATACATATATATATATAGTGAGAGAGAGAGAGGCAGAGAGATTTAGTTGGGGCTCAGGATTGTAGTGCAAGTGTCTCGGCCGGCACTTTCGGGTCCCCGCGCACTGCAATAATATACTAATAATAATAATACATATAATAGCACATTACGCGCGAAAATCGAATCGATTACGTGTCCTGCAACAGTGGCTGTCACCGTCGTTTCGAGTGTGTTTCGCTGCTGCTGATGCGCATTTTGCTCCGACCCAATCAATGTTTTCAAATATAATAACATAATCGACCGGACTGGGCTATAATATCGATAATGCCTTTTCGTTCGTATGTGACCGCTGTTACGTATACCAATTTCCTGCCAATTTCTGATTACTCGAATTCGCAATTATAATTTTGAAAAAAAAAAAGAAAACAGCAACTATAACACTATTAAGAGTTATACAAACTTCATATTATATTACACGTTTGCTCGTTTTGTAAAATGTATATAAATGAATAATAAATTACAACTCAATACATAATATTATTATTATATTATTACCATTCCACGCCGAAATGAACAAATGTACACTTACATTTCACTAACCGCTCTTTTTTAAAATTTGAAATTTCTATTTTTTTAATTGGCTTGTATTTATTCGATGTTCTTACAGATTTTCAATTTTGATAATTTTATTTTAGTCTAAAGATTGTAAATCTGTTATGTTTTTAAGAAATATTTTAAATAAAGGTACTTTGATTTTACATTAATAAGTTTATACCTACTCTATATAAGCAATAGCTTGTGGTTAGGGTAGCGTTTATATTAGAATAATTAATTAATACATTGTACACACATCATTTTACATTCATGTACTCAAGTACTAATCGGGTTTAAGGTTGCTGAATATCAGCTATGTATTAAGGGTAAAAAATTCAAGCAATTTCTAGTTACATCCCTATGGAAAATAAAGTCAAACTATTTCAACAATCAAAAATGACTTAACAGGAAAAATTATCACGCTTCGTAGACAAGAGGGTTTTTGATAATTTATTTTTATTTGATAGAGGAAAACTTTATTTAGGTTGTCCTGGACTCCAAATTTTAAATTAATATAAAATATCACCGCAGCAGCCAGGAAAATATATTTCAAAATATTAAAAAATGTGTGTTATACAGACATTATTAGTACAACTTCTGAAAATAGACTTCTCTAAATCGGGGTCTTTTCCTCCGATCTGCGTAGAGTCTTTAAAATTAGATAGTTTTTAAAATAATAATATCATATTGAAATCTGTCGAGTACACTGGACACGAGAGTTTTGCCTGCAGTGCGACAAGTTTTTGTATTAAAAACGCGTCGGCTCCGGGACCCTATTACATTTGGTAATGCAACTGTTTCTGTCCTCAGACTATCGAAGATTGTGTACACGAAATTATGGAGTACACCAAAATGAATGTGTTTTATGATTCGTGATTGTCGCCATTATTCGAACATAATTTATCGGGAGACTCGCGTGCGGGCGTATATATAGTCGTGTAAAGGTACACCGTCTTCTCTGTATAATATGTATAAAACGGAACGAAATCGACTCGCCACAATTCCACTCGGCGCGGAAATAACGTCGCGAAATTACGTTTTCCGTCAAACAAAATCACTTTCCATGTACATACATATAGGTGGGTAAGTCGCGGCAGACGTATATAATAATAATATACACGCCAGTCGGTCGGCGTACACTTTATAATATGTCTACATACGCACACGCTGTGTTTCGGGTGGGTACATGACACACGTGTGTATATATAATATGCTCGTGTGAGTGCGTGTACAGAAACGGTCACGCGTGTATGGCGACGGAAAGCTTTTTGTGAAATATTTACAAGTAGGTACCTGCGGAAGAGGGTTTTTCTCTTTAGTTTTCTTCCTTCCTTTCTTTCTTTATTTCGTTTTTTCGAGCGCCGCAGCCCCCCCCCCCTCTCGCCCGGCACCTCGTCACCCACCACCCGCGCCGATATTATTCAATTCGACCGCCGTATAAATGTACCGCCGCGTACAAGCGCCGTATCGCTCGCACTCTGCGAACCACCTCATCACTCCTCCCCGCGCCGACGATCGCCCGCGACGGAACGGACCGACCGACCGACCGACCGACGGACACAAACGGAATGGTTAAAAAATCGTTGGACCGTGTTACCCCACACCGAACCAGACAACCGCGATCGTTGCAATATATATATATGAAAGGAAATCCACTATGTGTATATATTGGTATATTACGTACATACACGCACGACCGACTCGCTAGTGCCTCTTACACGCGTGTGTATACATATTATATACATATGTGGAGCCAAAGCGAACGGGTGTTTAGGTGGTCGTGACGACCGCTAGTTCATATGAAAATGAAACAAATTTTTACTCGTCTTGACGACGATTTATACTTTTAAAAAATACTAACAAAACCTTGCGGGATGGGACGTGTGTATATATATATTTTTTTTTATTAAAATCCAAGTTCGTTATAGGTAGTACAATATGACTAAAAAATATTAAAAATTAATTTAGGACCAAATAAACGCACCGACCAATTATTTTTTGATTTTTTCATGAGTTACAAATAATGTCTTAAATTAATTTTAGGAAGAGGGGAGGCAGCCCATAATTTTAAAATGACAAGTACAATGAATTCCCAAATTGTGAAAATTCGGTTACACATGAACAATGGACATATTAACAAAATAACAAGAAAATAATTAGTTAAATTTTAAATTTTACACGATTTGGTTAATATGGGGTGGCAGGGTTAGCTTAAAGTACACTGAGCGTCTGAACCTTACTATGTTTTTTTTTTTTATTCTCAATTGCTGCTCGAGTTGTTTTGTATATTATGATGTATAACTTTGTTTCTATAAATATAAAATATAATAATATATACATAGCTAGTACACTCAATAATTGCATATAATATTATACGTATTTCCAGCAGGCGTCATTCCGCACGATATATATTATACATTACATAGGTATATATATTTATGAACAGGAAACACCATCCGGGCTCGTGAACTTTTCTATGCACTCCTGTGACACATTGACCTGTATTTCTATAACTGCATCCGGTGCGAGCAGCCCGTCAGAAGCAGTGATCGACTGCGTAATCATACTCAGGGGTGGTATTTTATTATATCCTACCCTTAAAAGCTTTTGACACGGATCTATATTTTCGTCAACTTTTCAGACCCAATTTAATAGAGTGCATGTTATTAGTTACGTCCGTCCGACAAAACTCAATCCGAAACGCAGCCGACCGTCGGTGTGGATCCGGTATAGGTTCAAAGTAAATTAAATATCGATAATTGGTATGGAGTCATATCGTTCGGCCAGCGCAACTCGTTGTATGTCATGGAGTCATGGAGGCAGCACCTATAAACAATTTGAAAATTAAATTGTCCTCAACTGAAGGTCAAGACGTTATAGTCTAGACACTAGACATAGTGTGAAAATTATGTGAAAAATAAATATTTATAGTATACATTCTATGTCTGCGACTAAGGTATTATACCTACAAATATTTTTCAAAAAGTATTTAAGTTATTGATTATAAAAATAAAATGTTCACATAATATGTTGAAGTCATTACAAAATAACATTTTTGAAATAAAGTTACGAACTTACATTATGTAAAAAAATATTTCCAAAAACGTTAATGCTTTTCAAGACAAGTAATACAAACCACTAAAACGTGTATCTATACTTAATACTGTTAAGTAAATATCCATGAAATACCAATATTGAAAATCCCCCAAAAATGTTGATGTAATAGTTGTGCCGCATTTTCCGTTGGGGAACCTTTGTTGAACCTTTAAAAAGCGGACACCTGTAGTTAGGTTTATCGTTAAATATATTTTTTTATTCCGTCGAGTATTATGCGAAAAATTACATTGGTGCCTTCTATAGAAAGCGAGCACGCTAAAGTGACGCACTAAAAATATGTGAAAAAAAAATGTTTAAAACCGTCTTTAAATATGCTTAATGTGTCTGCGTTTTTATTTGATCTATTTATGATATATTTTTCCGGGTAATTTGTTACTATTTAATTAAGTGCTGTTCATCGCATTTTTGATAAAATGCCGCAGACCTAATGTGTTTATTAAATTATAAATATTATAAATATATTATATTTCAATTATGAAGACCAAAATGAAACGATTAAAAAAATATAACATCAAACGTCGTAAGACCTAATTGGTGCACGTCAACTATAATATTGTTCACATGAATGATTTTGTGCTGGTTTTCGTGAGAACAAAAAATGTTCCAATCAATGGATAAAGTAATTAAAAAACAGTTTATATAAATTGATACAATAACGAGAACTGAGGAGCAGTGAAATGTGATTACTGATTATAATTATGGGTTTTAATTAATTTGGAAAAATTTCGTCCATAAGGATATTTTTTCTATTTTAGTTAATTTATATAGTATAGGTTATATTTACGATTTCCATACTTTAATCAAATATGCATTAATAGTCCACTAAATCGAAGCATATTTCTTTTGGTCCTTTCTGTCATATACAATTTCCATTATCCATAACATACTGTACTCGCAGTACTCCAGGAGAAGAAGGATCATACTAGTACATATACGTAAGTTAATATTTCTTTTGGTCCTTTTTGTCATATACAATTTCCATTATACATAATATACTGTACTCGCAGTACTCTATATACGTAAGTTAATTGGTACCTATATGCGTCGATGATATATTAGCGTTATGCCGGATCTATGTCTCAGAAGGTTGGGGTGCAACTATACTAATATTGGAGGCATCTTCAAAAAAGTTGTCTTTAAGCCATTTAATGCCTACCTTAATTAGGTATATATTATTTTTAATTTCATAAAAGTGAAGGTGGGTTTAAAAAAGTAAACATTTCAATTAGATAGGAACCTCATTCTTCATGATGGCTCATGTGTTCCTTTAAATCGAGTCACAATGGTAGGGATAAAACTGAGGTCATATGTGTACAACTGTTTATAATGAACAGTGGGAGTAATTTCATAAATTACACCTTCTAACCACTATTCAATATATTTTATAATAATTGATCACTTTGCAAATTTGCAAAATCTATAGGACATCGACCCGAGGCACCTAAAACAAACTCAGCCACGAGACCCCGCGGTGTATTGCACCCCCTGTTAAATACTCAAATCCGACGCTGTCCGCTGCAATAAATTGTACTAAAACTGCACCGAAACGTATAATAATAATAATAATAATTGTCATTCGCGCAATATCTCGTCGTTATATACCGATGACGGGAAACGAGCAAGATCTGTCGGAGGGCTGCTCGTCGTCGCTTCCGTTAAGATGAATGGAAAAAATCCGATTAACCGATCGTTTTCGGTCGTCGATCTGTGTCCGTAAACGCACACCGCGACACTCGACACCGTATATAAACGTGCGGACAAAACGGACGACTCGTGCGCCGTTTCGCCACGGACATTACACGGTCAAAAGCGACGCCGTCGATATATATATTATATTATAATCGTGTAATACACACACCGACAATTTTGTCAAGTCCGGTTTTTTCCTTCTCTCTCACACACACACACACACAATTTTAACGTTTATAATTCGACAATAACCCGCAAAGTACGTATTAATCGGACGACGGAGACGACGACGGAGGTGAATCGCGACCGAATCGCACCGATTATGCACGGAACCGTCGCCGCCGCCGCTACCATAATGTACCCTCTACAAATAACGTACCCTGTCGCATTTGTGTGTCTGTGTGTTCGTACTTGTGTCTTTGTGTGCACGCGTATGCCCAGAGGTACCTGCTGTGTGTTGGATTACACACGTTTACGCTTCTAAACGCGGTAGGTACCGCCCGCCACCGCCGACCCTGTCCTCCGTGGTGGAGTCGGTGGTATGTGTATATTTCTCGTTTATCGGAACGAATCCCCATGTGCCCTCCCTCCACCGCCCGCCCACCGGTGTAGTGTACACACGCACACAAGCGCCACTGCGTGACTTTATATTTCGTAGGTATATATTATAAGGTATATATACCTACCTACCACTGAATACATATATTTTTTATACACACATAACAATAACATAATATGACCGTTTATTATATATATATATTGTTATACATTGTGTGTGTGTGTGTGTCGTACTTCTTGTAGAGCCGCGATATACGGATTACACGTCGCCGGCCGTCGGTGAAATAGTTTTTTTTTTTATTTTATTTGAATTTGTCACGCTGACCAAAACGCTGTTCGGATATTTAATATGTGTGTTTAGCTATAAAAAAAGACTGATTTATACTCGTGCACACACACACACACACATGATGTCTGTTGTTATTACTTATTATAATTCGAGCGACGGCTTTGCGAATACGAGTCGGAACATATTGTGCGTAATTTATTAGGTATATTGTATGTTGGTGTGGCGTGCGATACTATAGCCGTGTATTTATATTGTACGGTCTCTGCTGCGATAATAATTAATCCAGGATATGTAATTTTAAACACGCGATAGGTACCCAATAATGTTTTGATTTATACGCTTCACGTTACTCGGGAGACTGACTGCTGGATTTCGTACAAGGCTGTTATATTTTAGCTCGCGTGATGTAACGTTACCGAGGTAGATACAACAGGGACGGGGGCGTTAATTTCTAGGCATGTTGGTTTGATAGCTGACCGCATTGTGGTCAGACTGTCAGAGGTGCATTGAGGATTAACGAGTGTGTTGGGGGTATTTTTCCACCCCATAGAACCAGAGGTGTGTTGTTATAATAGACGTGTGGTAATGTGGTACACAAATTCACTGCAGTTTAGGTGACGGTCGACCTTTTTAATAACTACAACAAGACTTGCTATAAGTTTGAAATTTAACATTTTGCATACAAATGAAATATTGTATTAGAAATTATTAACCTAATTATACACTAGTGCAGTATGTACATATAACATAATATTATCATATTATAGAACATTAAAACATCAAATATTATTTTAAATTAACCTACAAATCATAGAGTAAAACGTAAGACTTTACTCTGAACACTACACGATAAAAACTTACTCTAAATTAAAAGCATGAATATTGAATATATAAATAGTTTTAAGTAATATTTAATGAAAAATTTAACTTGTACCAAAAAATCAAAATGTCAATATAACGATAATAATATGCACCTAACATATTACATACGAGTATACGACTGCGTATAATACCTAGTATTTTCGTATAGTTTTCCAATAAAAGTTACAGCATGTATGAATTATTGAACTATATTTAGTTCCATCCATCTTTCAATAATATTTTTAATTCGGTATTTTTATTTTCGAATAATAAAATAAAATTGTTTTATACATTTTTGGTGGTTTTTAACGCGTATGTGGAAAAGATATAATTTCAACGACAATGGCAATGGCATATTATAGTATTATTCGTATAGAAACTCAACAAAAAAAGTCAATACGCTTTTGAATCTATGGGTGTAATGAATAGACTGGCCGCAGTGAATAAGATCTTTTTTTAAATGTTTGTTTTTTTCAACCGCAGTCATCGCAGGCCAGCCCACCGAGTGCCACTATACGTATAATAAAATATCACCACTAGCCATATAACCACGGTATGTGTGTACATGGCGAGAACACGGGCTCAGTCAAGTAATTATTTGTGTATATACAAGCGCAGCGAGTGAAAAAGGATATTTCGTTTCGTCCCACTGTTATAATTCAATATTATAATATACTATTTTTTGAATAATAATATTACATTTTTTTTTTACATTTTTTTGTGGTTATTAACCGTCCGCGACCGGCCTATCAGATAATGTCAGGTTATCATGATTATTGCAATGGCCGTGGCATATCATAGTATTTTTCGTGTAGAAACTCAACAAAAAAAGTCAATACGCTTTTGAATCTACGGGTGTAACGAATAGACTGGCCGCAGTGAATAAGATCTTTTTTTAAATGTTTGTTTTTTTTTCAACCGCAGTCATCGCAGGCCAGCCCACCGTGTGCCACTATACGTATAATAAAATATCACCACTAGCCATATAACCACGGTATGTGTGTACATGGCGAGAACACGGGCTCAGTCAGTAATTATTTGTGCATATACAAGCGCAGCGAGTGAAAAAGGATATTTTGTTTCGTCCCACTGTTATAATAATATAATATAATATACTATTTTGTACACTCGAAGAATATATTATACGCTGCGCATAATATATATAAATCGATGTGTTTTATATATATAGAGTCGCGTCGCGTGCAATTCGATTAATTTTATTATATAAACTTCTCTTGTTGACTTTGTCGAGTACGGTTATATTGCCGTATAATATATACGTGTACACGCTGAAAGCAAAAAGTTATACGCGGAACAGCGGAACACCGCGATAATTCTATATGTAAGTCGAAGAAAAATAAATCCCCGCAAACTCGGTTAAATTTATAAAATAAATGTGCAGTGTAATATACTATATTAATATGTATGCATGGCGTGTGCGACGGTTTTCGACGATATTTTCTCCAGTCCTGCGATAGTTATAGCTATAATAATATGTGTATATAAGTGATGCGATACACGAGTTGGACAAGACTGCACCCGGCTGTTGAAGGGGCGGGCGATGACAATATACATTCAAAAAAATTGCAAGGACGACGCGATATACCATATAGACATAAGTATAGTTACCTCGTGAACTCTGTTCGCCAAAAAACGGTCGATATGTTAAAAAAAAACTGACTAATCGAAAACTATTACACTACAGTATTATACATGTAATTTGTGTGTATATACTTGTCGTGACGCTGAAAAAAAATGGAGTTTTAAAAAAAATCTCAAATCTTCGAAATTGAAAAAGTATGTACGATAAAAGTTATTTTTTTGTTAATGAAAATACCTTTACCTGGCTAACCTATCCCTAAAAATTTCGCGTGGATGAACCAATATAGTGTCGAGAAATATTTAAGACCATTGCTCGGATTTTTTTAGCTTCCCGCAACGGGTTAATCCATTTCGGTTCTCTGAGAAAAAACTAAATACGATTTCTTATAACAGCGGTTTCAATTTATACACATCGTTCGTCAAAATCTTTGCCACCGCGCCGACATCGCCGTCACTTGCAGCGATCCGCCAAAAATTGGCAAGGCGGCAGTATAGTGAGGGGGTTGACCCATGAGGGGGAGGGGGGAGAGTGGGCACATACAGTGTCGCGTATAAGGCGAACGCGAATATTCGACGAGAGACTTAACGATTTTTACACACGCGACCCGGACGCACGCACCACTGGGTCCGCAGCGGCGGCTGGCTGCAAGATTACCACCGCCGCCGGCGACGACCGTGCATAATCCTTAATCAAAATAGTTTTGCAAATTCCCAAAAGTCCGCGCGCCCGCAACCCGCGACGACGACGACGACGACGAAGACGAAGACGATTTCTCTTCGCGATCGCGAATTGGTTAGAGGGGTGGTGGTGGTGGTGGTGGTGGGTGAGCGTCGCGTTACGGTGAAAAACTCGATTATACTAGGATGTGCACACACACCCACCAAACACATATATATTATACGCCGCACCCCTCCTCCACGCTTCCGACGGACTTTGTCAAGTGCGTGGGGAGGGTACCACTATATAGGTACACGTGTATATTATATATACTGCACACACGCGAAGAGAAGTGAGTGAGACGACTGCAGGGTCGAGGGACGTGAAATACCTTTACGTTAATTATACATACACCATATAAGTATATCTATGTAGAAAACGGGGGTGCGCGGGCGCGTTATCGTCATTATAATGTACGGGTCTAGGTATATATACCCGCGGCGGATTTCGTCGTTTTATTATAATATATAAATATATATACAGGGCGATTCTAGTACCGCAACACACGCGATATTCCTGACCTGAACCAACCCTATCACCAATCTGAACTGGCCGGAAAATCGGAGCGAATATTCTCCTTGTAACTGTCAGGGTTGACACGCGAACGCATTTCATGTGATTAATTAGATGAAATTATTTAAAACGGCGCGGTGGGAGAAGCCGCAAGATGTGTATTTTATAATTAGGTAGGTACTTACCTGTCAATTTTAATGTTGCTCATATTTAAAAATATATATATTTAGTATTTTGAATTGTATGTCTAATATGGAATAATAAACAAAGGAATATCATAGGAATAAAATGGGTATTGTTGTTTAGGTAATAAGCAAATAACTCCTAATGTCAATCATATAGAAAATTATATATTACTTATATGGTAATGGGAAAATATGGTAGGATGAAACAAACGCTGTTTTGGTTCCATGCTGCACTGCTCGTGGCCATAATTTGTTTCTTGGAGATGTACCTGCTGCTATGATTTTTTTGGTGTAGTTAAAAGTCCACACTATTATTTTTCTGTATCTATCGAAAATTTGTCCATTTTTCTGAAGTTTGTGAATTTTAAATCAATTCATATGGACGTATAAAACCCCGTAAACGATGACTCTGGTGCTGGTTATTGAGTACTACTCTCGGATCAGGTCTGCACGTTACAGCACCGGGCGGCGGCGGATTTTATCCGACGATAAAAAGTATCACACCGCTTAATATACATAGTGCATTTACCACGCATACCTATGGTTAGGTCGCTCGCGCGGTGGTATGTAGTATAGGTGTGTAATAATATGTAGACCACGATGTAGTTGATGTGAACGACAAAACTTGAAAAAAGGGGGAAACCCGAACGAAAATCCGTCCGAAAGGACTTTGTAAAGTATTCGGCCCGGTCGCGAGATTTGCCATTGAAACGCTGCAGTGCGAGCGCACCGCAAGCACACACTTATTTGGTATACGGTCTGAAACTTTTCGGTTACGTCCGAATAACCACGGCCAGCCGATTCGATGACGTACAAAATGTATGTGTGTAATATACATCACTCGCCGTCACCCAAATACCTGACGTTCACTTGCCGTACACGATCGGAAGATCGCCGCTGTAATGCGTAAAACGCGGACGGTCGCACGTGAATAATTAACGTTTTTTCCCCCGAAAAGTCACCGCACTGTATGGCGCTTAATTAGTTTGGCAATACTAATTATAACAACAATTAAACATTTGACTACCGGCTACACACCCTTCGACGATTTGTCCGTACACGGCCGATGATGTGCCAACGGATATCTGCGCGTGGGAAACATGTATCAAGAAACACTGTCGATTTTGTCCCCATAATATGATATTATATTGATATTATTATGATATTATATTTTTGTTCGAGATATTATAATATTATAGCGGATTCTAACATTTTGTTTTTTTTTTTTCAAGAAAAATAATAATTTTAGAAAATAATATATTTTATAATAAAAAAAAAAATCCCCAATGTAGAATTGCGACTCGATAAATTATGTTATTTTATAATATATAAATGTTTGTGGTTATACTTACCTTATTGAGATGTGTATTACTTATTATAATTCTCTATTTCCTCCCCTCCCCCCAAAAAAAGTACTAACTAGATCCACTTTGCTTAAAGTACCTAACACCCTCGATATTGAAGATTAAAGCTCCAAAAGTTTATGACAGACAAACAAAAATATACATATCACTGAAAAACCAACGGATTCGTTGCTCCGCTCAGAATAGAATACAAGACAAATGTCGACAAACTTGTATTGAACTGGAATGTTGATGTCATAGAAAAAAAATTTTAAAAATTGATTATTATTCATATTTTACATTACAAATCAGTAATAATCTGAAAAACTTTTTTCCGTCTACTATTATTAATACACTATATATTTAGTTATTAACTTATTTCCAAATGTATAACGAATTATATTCACCGGTTTTAGAAATCTGAAATCGGCAAAAAATGTTTAAACATAGTGTGAAGAAAACTAAAACGGATATAGTAATTACATAATATCATTATTATTTTCACAGATTCTCAAAATTACTATCAGAACACCAGGAAACGCGAGTAAAAAACGAGACGATCCTGTACAATATAATATACTACGAAGGACATCTGACTGCATCCGAGTCAGGCCACTTTGCTTGCAGTTTTATAAACCAATACTGACCGAATACTGCACACACACACACACACACACACACACACACACACACACACACACACCACACACACACACATGTACACAATATCTTTGGTTTGTAAGCAGTATAGCCACATGAGAGAGGCGTAAGCGCGGATTACGACGCCGTCTAATCTTCGGGCCGCCGGTTTTGATTGTTTCCCCGTTTTTATCGGGACGGACATAACAGCGAACGTTCGGCGGACGGATGAACGGAAACAATTCCAATTTCGTCGAGATTTTTCTCACCGCAGGAAAACCCGCGAAAGATAACGAACATTCGGACGGATTAATATCGCCCCCTCCCGTTATTCAGGCGCTTTTGTTGCGCACCCGGTGATCGTTAAATTAGTTTTAGTTTTTAATTTTTCCGCCCAACAGTGAATACAATAAGCTCGTCATCCTCATCGACCGGTCACTAATATACCATACGCCATAATAATATTATACCTGAACCGGACCATATTATACTATTATTGCGTGATTATCACGTTGTTCCATAATATTATGTCGAGCAGAGTATTAAATATTATACGTATATCGGCCGAATACGATATAAAATCGCACTCACGCAAGTCAACTACGACTGTATATTATCATAATATATTATGTGGACGCATCAAACGCACTGTCTCGTTTTCCCAACACATCCACTCGTCATGCATAATACAATCTACATTTTTTTGACATGAAATTTGGGAATTTTGAAAAATGTATACATGCTTGTCTACGGACCGAATTCAGAATATTAATTTAATTTTAATTAAAACAACAAGTATGATAATCACTATTATATAGTAGAAGCCTTGTATTCAATTTTCAAGCTTTTTTTATCGAATAAATAAAGTCTTATTGACATTCAATGGAAAAAAAACTAATAAAATTGGAAACTGAATTTGTTTCTAAACAGTTCAAAACAAATCAAAATATTTTTTAAATTTTATCGTTTATGGAAAATGCAAATATAAACAACCAGTGAAAATTTCATGTATATACATTCATTTGTTTTAGAGTTACACCAAAAACCAAAATCGATTTTGTCGAAAACCATTGAGTAAAAATTCCCGTTTTTCCTTAATTTTTATGTCATTTTTCCCAGCGCTTTTGAAAACTATTGAGAATTTTAAAATTTTCCTCCTGAATGTACCAACTAGATTCACTTTCCCATCGAACAAGATACTCTTCAAGAAAATCGATGCAGTTTTACTGTCCCAAACCATGATGACAGACACAAAAATAAAGGAAAAATTAAAATAAAACACACGCATCCGCTCAGAATATAAAAAAAAATATAATTATGTTTTTTTTTTTATTGAATGAACAACAGGCCCTATTTAGTTGCAAAAATATTGAAAATTTGTCTGTGATGACCTTGACAGTGATAACTTAAAGTTCAATGTCCAAAATGATTTTCCCTGTTATAGTTGTGATTGTCAACACATTCATACTTTGTACCTAGGGCCATTAAAGTGTAGTACAATTTCAGAGCATTTATTCTTCGATTTAGTTGCTAAATTTGATTGATAGATACTGTTAGAAATTTATTTGGTAATTGAGTTAAAGTAATATGTTTATTTTTATTTTGGGAAATTAATTTAGTGTTTAAACAATGTCACACAAATATTCCCTCTAAACGATAATTTATTCCGTTTTTTACGTTAGTTATATAATTTACTTATTTTGAGCACTTATGTTGTTAATTTGTTGGAATTCAGTAAAACGTAGATAATCGGAAAAACGTAATTTTTTACCTACAAAAATTAAATTAACAGATAAAAATAATTGTATTGAGAAAAAAAGTAGTGGAATGTGTACCGGAAAATCAACCAAATTACTTTATCAAACCATTATACTTTTCTCATTTAACAATTTGCATTTGTCAATGTAAAGTAATTTTAAATCGATTTATTATAACAGTATAATCAATTTCGCATACTAACGACAACAAAATATGTCACCTTGGCACAAAATAAACATTTTTAATTGCTCGCAGTGTGTGTTAAATTGTATTACCGTAATTTGTAACATTATTATTATTATTAATATTAATATTATTTCTATATTATACATTTTCTTTATTTGGATACAATTAAAATTTAAGTGCTCAATAATTATAAACAGATTAAATGTTTTCATGAATAATGATGATCGTGTCATAATGACCACTATATCACTATATAGTATATAATATAGAATAATATAACAACAGATATTTGTGGCCATTTGATGGTTTCCTGTACTAATGACAAAACCGAAAAATAAATATAATAAAAACTTATTATAATAGTTAATTTTTGAACACTATTTGAAAACTAACTGAACAAATTATTATTGATTGAACGAAACGACTACCGCGAATACGCACTCTAATAAGTTTTTAAAACCGAAAAATGTGCACAATCAAACGATATTTTACTGCAGCTGGCTGTGAGACTATTCGTGACACTAATAATCATAGCTCGATCATCGCCACACTAAAGGTTTAGTAAAGATGCGTAGTAGATATTATACACGAATACAATCCAAACGATCGATTTATGGTCTTTACCATTTACCGCAAGTGGCTAAACATTATTTTACCTCTATATGTGCGGTGGAATTGGTTCAATTTCGTGAGGGGAGGGGACTGTAGTGGTCTTGACCTCGAGTTAAAATGGGTTATGAAAACAGTGAACGTAAATATATATTATATTGTTTTACGATAAGATCGATGTGGTATACCTACCTATGTTGGATGTTTTATGCGACACGTTCCGGAACGCTAACGAGAACTGAAATTTCAATAATTTCGTCGGTCGGTCATTTACGACGCTTTCGTCATTCAGTGGTCTTTAATCTTGGATCTCGACTCGTTGTAGGGCCACGTAAGCTTCAGAATTGGGTAAAAAATTGTGATATTTTATTAAAAATAATTTATTTGTTTCCGCCAAAACTAGAAAAGGTTTGATTTGTGTTTTCACCAAAAATTACCATACCTGCCATTTGTGTTAACTTTTTTTTTATATAGACTATTTTACAATATACCCAGAAGCCTCCACTCACTGACTTCCAATAATTTAATTTAAATATTTTTTTTTTTTATCATGGCATATGAGAGCATTTTTTCAAAAATAATTTAATTCGATTTCTACTTGATTTTTGGACACAATTTTTATAAATTTCCATAATATCGATTAAAGCGTTCGTTATACACTGTCGAGACGATCGATACAAGCGAAAGCGCGGCGGTCATTTCGTGTTACACTTTTAAACACTGTGGTTTAAAACACTCGCGTGGTTTCCAAATTATTCTACTCGTGCTCGTACGTGGCGGAAACGATGCGTTGATCGTGGCGACGAGTGACGATTATTTGTCGTGACCCTCGACCGTAAAAATATTTTGGTCAGTTCCGAATAACAGTCCTCGGCCCGATCTGCGCGAGCACGGTGTCCCCCCCCCTCCTTCTCCTCCTCCACCAGACATCTCGGACCTGGTCGCAGCGCCATTGGACACAACCGTAGTGCACACATACGAGTCAATGTGTTGAATAATATTCACGCGGGCGATAAATCGATTAAGACCAGCGATCTGCGACGGAAACATAATACGCGTAGTGCCGCCTAAACGCACCGCATAATATATTATTCTAATAACGTTACGACGATCGTAGCTAGCCCGCTGTAGTGCACTCCGCGGCGGCGGCCTTTCCACCATCCCTCGCCGACACCGCGGGCGGCTGCTGCACACTGCACACACGCGTAACGTCGGCGATATAATAATAATAATAACGATAATAATATATAGAACAGGCGGCGGCGGCACGAGAGGTATATAAAATATATTATAGGTAGGAGGTATGATTATATATATATATATGTAAAATATAATATACGGATGAAAAACGCGTTTCGTCCGGCCGAGGCGATTCATACGTCAATCACTGTTGTTTCGCGCGTAATTGCCCGCACGGACAGGCGGCGGCGGCGGCGGACCAAGAACAATGCGAGTATACTTATATATAATATGTGTATGTACGATACGTGCGGGGGGGGGGGGGGAGGGACTCGCGGGAGAGTGAGATAAAACGAGATTGATTGGTATGTGTGTGCCCGGGACGGTGCGTGCGTGTACTTTTGCTTTACCGCGACCATGTCGATAATAATATAACGAAAATAATTGTCCGTTTTTGTAATACAAGCAGTGTGCTGTACGACGCGCATGATATATTATTATTATTATTATTATTATCATTATTATCATTATTATTCGTGTATATATGTGAGCGCCCGCGATAATATTACAGCGCACAATGCGCCCCGCGTTCTCGAATTACTAGTCCTCGGCCGGACGGCTCGACAACAATAATAATTACAATACGTCGGGCGGCGCCTTTGCAGCGTACGCCGCCGAAACGGTCGCCTCGCTCGCACACAACCCGAAACGTCCCATTATCCCGATTTCGTTCCCTTTTTATCCCTTAGGCCCCTACGTGGGCGCGAGCGTGTTATATGTACATGCGAGTATTGTGTGTGTGTGTGTGTCTGTGTGGCAGCGACGACTGCGAAAGGATCCTTTGAAATCTCACCCTCAACCCTCTCGTCGCGTACAATGCCGACGGACGATGACGAGCGCCTCGCACGCGTCATAATATATTATACCGCGATCGACCTGTTGCGACTTTCGCCATTCGATTCCAATGTACCGCGGTGGTTGTCGATGGCGAGGGGTTGGGTGGGGATGGGGGGAGGGGGATGAAAAACGAGCCGGTCCGTCGCGATTAATTTTTACCGTCCATTGTGCGTGAGTATATGTACACGCAGTAATGTGCTATGCAGTCGACACGAATGCGGAGAAAAAAAAAAGTGTACACACTGTGTATTATGCAAATGAAAGGAAGAGTGGAATCGTGTCCAAGTCGAAAAATGTGCAGTGCAAAGAGATTCTCCGCTGATGAAACTGAAATCAACCGGCGATAATAACAATAATAAACCCTCGTAAAAAAAAAAAACAACACGGCCGAGAAAAGGAATCGAGAAACATAATAATATTATATAGCGAGGAATGTGAAAACGAACTCGACTGAATGAGGAAGCTATTCAGCCGTTAATATATAGGTTATACGCGTACCTATCTAATTCAGTAATGGCATTCCATAATTAATTACACGTTGATCTATTGTGGATAGAAGTGCCTGAAACGAATTAATTTGTTTTTTTTTAATATTGTCTATTATCGCCTGTTCACGAGTATATGCGCAGTACAAAATATTGACTAAAGACATTTAGCTCGGTATCGGTATGAGATAGGTGCTGCGTGTAATCGCACCACAATGACGGGTATACGATCCGACGTGCGTTTATTTCACACAGCGTTTACCTGTGTCGTCGATCGATCGGTTCGGAGCAGACGACAAATGAAGAAAAAAATAAAATATCATACGAAAAAAATTTTGAAACGGAAATACGAGCAGAGCCCCTCGTGTACAATAGATACGCAGCACGTGCATATGTGCGTCTGTGAGAGCAGTAATAATAGAGAACTGTGTGCAGCATACATCACAGGTAGCCGTGTCGACGTCTCCAAATTTACGATCGTCAAGCCAGCGCAGCATTGTGCAAAAAACCGCACATTATTATTGTTATTACTATTGTCACCGCGCCATTATAACGTGTATATTATTATTATTATATAAATATACCTATAATATGATTGAGATATTTTATTGAAATGGTCTCTCTTTTTTTTTTCTTTTCCCTGAAAGAAACTCGCAGTGCATTAACGGATCACGATCGTCGACGATACTATATGGCTGGGAACAACAATGAGCGGGACGTGCTAGAACGATTATAATACCGTCTACCATCTCGGTAGGTGTATTAAAATGTATGATATTAAATATATATCTTATCCGTGATGGGAAGTGAGCGAAAAAAAAAAAGAAGAGCAATAGGTAGGTATAATGCCGAACGCAAAATGTCGCTCTGAAAAGTACTACAAACGGTCCGGTCCCGGACGTAGTATAGGTACCTACTGCTGTGATGACCTCGCAGGAGTTCTGTTAACGGTATAAAAGAATTTGGAGTCGCAGAAGGCAGAATATAACAATATATTATAATATAAAATGTATACATTACATTATTATACAGTGGTCTCCGATAATGTCGTCTGGCGAAAATACGCTTCTTTCAAACGGTTCCGTTGTGTCAATAGAAGACCGTTTCACTGTGATCGAAATTTAAAAGGAAATAATATTATTATTATTGTTGAACGTTCGCAGCAGTTGAGAAAAACAATTTTTTTCTATTTTCGTTTGCCCATACGAACCATACGGTTAGCAACGATGTACCGTTTACTAATGTAACCTAATATATAATAAACATATTAACATCGGCGTAACTTGTACCGTTGATTATTATATAAATACTATACAGTGGCGTGGCGAACTATACATTTTCCAGAGGCAAAGTTATACATATCCAAAGTATTAATGCAAGTGCGCCCGCAGGATAAAACCCCACCCGGGGCAAGATAAAAATTATTTATGATCTAATATTAGTTGTAGCGATATTGATATTAAAGTACATGCAGTTAAAAATTCCCGGGGGGGGGGGGCGCAATGACCCCCTCGGCATCCTCCTGCAGGCGCCCATGTAACAATGTATTAATATAATATAACTAATTATATTTCAGATCGTTATATTGACTACCTATTGAGTATATCATATTACATTCACTAGAGAACCCACCGGCTAACACCCGCCCCTCTATTTAAGAAAAATCCGTACACCACGCCACTGCTTTTAGTATTTATAGTCAATGCTTGACCATGTACGTATTTATGGGAGTGGGAGGTAATATATATATTATATAATATCTATATAGTTTTTAAATAATATGAATTTTTTCTTAGATATTCGTAATTATTATTTAAATCAAGAATTAAATAGGTACATATATTTATGTATTTATATTAATAAATTAATAGAAAACAACTAAAATAATTTTAAATCCACTTGGCTCTTTTAATGCGTGCTATCGGTTCTCACCATCTGGCGTCTGTACAATTGCCTAATTTATATATTTTAACACGTTTTAACAAAATTTGAAAAAAAAAAATATTCATTACCTAAGTGAATATTAGCTGAAGATACCTACTATTTATATCATTAATCGTAATGATTAAAATATTATTATATGGCTTTGATCTGAATAACACTTGAACTATATAGATCTTAAAACTGCATGGAATAAAATGCCAAGCGGGTTGAAGGGCAATGGCCCTGCTTACCTACCCACCTCTCCCCACAGATGTTGTGGACTCCCTGGTCTCGGAATACTACACTACATAATATATTATATGCAGGGCCAGATTTACGATTTTTAAGGAAAAATTCAATAACGCCGGACCCTTAAATTTTGTGAAATAAAATCTAAAATTTTTATCCCGTCACCCGCCCACCATCCACAACTTTTCAGCCATCTAAATTTTACAGAAGTGAAACGATCGCGTCAGATAATATTGTAGAAGTTCGGCGCCACGGACAGATTCATATAATATAGTATATAAGAGGCCTGTATTATAGGAGTCTAAATTTATTAGAAATAAAAGCCATACACGTCAACTATAACTAACATATTATTATAAAAAAATAAGAAACCTACCGTGATCTGTAGATAGTGATTATATTATATTATATTATCCTATCGTTGCAGCAGTTTATTGAACGACTGTGCTCCTCGTAATATTGTCGTCACCGTATTATATACTTTTGTTTAATTATTTTAAGGTCGTTACCGTTTATTGCTTTGATGTTGATCAGAATCCGATTAATTTATGGTCGTTGAGAATTTTAAAAGCATAGGCACACGAAGAACTACGTAAACGCCACACCGTCGCCTCTCGATATTTCATCAACTGAAGCCGGTTAATTGGTGATCATCGAATTAATGAAAGTGTTCGCGTGCTTATAGTGATACGACACGGTTTTCCTCGATACACATTTATTGTTTACAGACGGAACTTCCCCATAAACGGGTTTTCAATGAATCGCATCGGTATGGAACAGAACACGGGACCGGCCGATAATCAGATATCACAATATAGGTAAGACGGTTAGAATATTCGGTTCGAAATTATATTTTTATTCGGTTTTGTGGATTTTTCGAAACATATTAGGAGCCGGGTAATCATGTACGCCCGTCAATGGCTTATATTAAATTTATATTAATTAAGTGTTATATTATTTATACAGATTATTTCAACCTTAACGCATTACCTATACTCTATAGAATATTATTATTTTTTTTTAAATAATTATACCTATTTCGTAAAACAAATATTTAATTATTTAGAAAATTAGATTGAATGGTTATTGGACGGAAATAAACGATAGTTAATTCATTTTTCTTAAATTATAGAAAATAACGTACTACACACTAAACATGTACACACAATATATATGTAGTAATAATAAACGCAATTTTCCAAACGTCCATAAAACAGTTGTTCATTTAGCTACAGACAGTTAATTTTTGTTCATTTCGAATCTTAATATGTACGTCTAAAAGACAAATGAGATTATTATTGTTCATAAAAAGTAGTATAATATAAATAAACTAACGGTAAACAATAAATACGGTTCAACGTTGAACGGAAATCACTTTAAAAAATAGCAGGCAACCGTTTTTACGTAAACCATAGATAATAACGACTATTGGACAACGTAAACATCACTCGTTCTCGGCAGTAGGACATAAGTAAATTTCAATTTTCATAGACTATCGTAAAACATTATGAATTACGAGGTAAGGATTTGTCATGCTGAGCTCAAAATTTTTGAATTGAACTTAAAATTTCCCTATGCCCGTAACCCTTATTACATACGCCTAGGCCACTGCATCTAAGTACTCGCTTAAATTAGGCCCTACATAATATTATAATATGTCATGGTGAAGTGGACTTTTGAGGAAAAAACGTATACGACCAGCACACTGACTAAATTACGCAGCCGCCGAGCAGTGTTTTGCGGTTTTTGATTTCGCGGTCTTCGCTGATTGGAAGACAAGTCGTATACTGCAAATTGAAATGTTTAGCCCGTCGAAATATATTATGATACCTACTTTAATGATCGGACTTTGATGCAAATGTAATTTTTTTCCACTGTTAAAAAACGTAGATACGTACCGTAGCTCGTAAGTGTTTTTGGTAATGACGCTGATATTTTATTATTATATTACGCTTAATGATATTTTATTTTGTATTGTTTTTCATTTATTAACGAATTTAACTTTTTAGGGCACGCTTCCAATTTTTAAAATATTTTTTTAGCAAACGCAAGTAAAATCGTTGTTCAAAAAATTTGATCATAAGTTGTCATAACAGCCAGCATATTGGAAAAGTAAAGATACATAACGTTATTATAGAGTCAGACAGTGTCGGAGTGTGTAGATATGCAATACTCGCCAGTCGCCGATTGGGGACCAGTGTCTTTCTATTGTACCTATCTACAAATAATTAAAGAGTCGTCATACGTCTCCTATTTTAGTTATTCGTTTATTGTGTGGAGTGGCGTAGCGTTTTTGTGTTTACCCCCTCCCCCCTTATTTATAATCCTGGCTACGTCACTGCGTGTGCGTATACATCGTAAAAATACTATTTTTGTGACTTGTGTTCGGTTGGTTAAAAATACCAAATGTTTACTTAAAAAAAATATTATTACACAGGTACGCGTCTTGCCGGTAATTGGTATAGCAATCATCGATGGGCCCTGTGCGAAATGGAGAGCTACTTGTGTACTTCGGGGCCGATTATAATTAACGTTGAGATTTAAGAATCTAAATAATTTTTTAATTTTCCAGGAAATGCGACAAGTATATAATAATAAATTCTCTATTATCATAATATGGTCTAGTCCTGCACCGTCCACCGCCGTACAGTGTCGTCAGTGTGTTTTAGTTGCAGTGAGTTTCCTTCATTTCGTATACATACCGCTATCGGTTGTTATATTAGTATGAATATAAAACCTTTTTTTACTTTTCGTGTTCGTCCGTGTAATTCTGGTTTCTAGGGATGTATGATATACATAATATTATTCAAGCCAGACATTTTTTTTCGCAAAGTCGATTTGAAGACAATATACACGACCCTCTATAATAATATAACGGACCGAAATGACTGAAGTACGCGTATTATACTTCGGTTTGAATTTTTTTTTTCGGTACCTCCGCTCGTTGAAAATTCCTATAAACGTCCCACCCACCGGCCCCGTCTTGTAGTCCCGGTGATGGGGGGGAGGGGAGGGGAACCGATGGATGTACACACATTATAATATAATACACAAGCGTATCATTATAATTGGCTTGACTCGCGACCTCACCAGCCTCTTACACACACACACACACACACTGCCGTATTTATGGATGCGTTTCCGTGTATAATATAATAATATGTACATTATACGTATATACGCTTTTTGCGACCGCGGAACTCGGCGAATCCGATTTTAAAATTTATACACATCGCCCCTTCCGAGCACCCCTTCGCCAATAAACGCCCACGCACTTGTATATTATATTATATAGTCGTCGTCGTCGTTTATACACACACACACACACTCAATTTCGCTAGAGTATTATATTATTGTGGTGAGCGTGTTTATACATATACGTGCGTACCATAATATGTATAATATAATATAGTTAATTGCGATAAATCAAGTCGCGGCCGCCGTCGCCGCGGTGGTGTGCATATATATATATATATATATATACGCGGCGCATTATATATGCAGTATATTATATTATATATATATGTGAAGAGGAGGAGCACCGCAATTATATTATACGGAGAGAAAATTATATACCACGCCTTATGCATATACATATATCATCTGACGAACGATAATATTATATGAATATTCATCGCGTCCATATATTATAATGTTTGTGCAGTGTGTGCATGATATTAGGCATATATATATATATGTATGCGTAGTGCGTACCCGAGTCGGAGAGACGATAGTTTACATCTACCGCGGTGGTCGTCTCTTCGCCATAGGGCCCTCATCGGCTCGAAGTCCTGCAGAAATACGCTGCACTGCTGTTATAATACTATATTAGAGTTAGATTTTTGGATTTCGGCAGTCTCTCCCACAGAGGGAAAATCTAAACGGATTATAATAACGACAAAACACAAAAATATTGACCGGATGATTGGAGGAATAATATATCATCTCCACGAATAAATACTATAATTTTATAAAAATCATTGGACGTAGAAAACAGTCCGACTTAGGTTAAATTATACAGTTTTACTTCAGAAAAACACAAACAGGTATACACGTCATATAGTAAATGGCATGCCATATTATATAATATATCAAAAGAATAATTTTAGTCTGATGGTTTTTGCATTATTTTATTGTTTCCGTGGATTCGAGTCACCCTGAAAACCTACTATATTATCACGTCGCAGTAGTATATTAACCTCCATGACTTTTTCAAGAGAAGTGTAGTTGTCTGGCATAGAAAAATTTACTAGTAAGTTGTAGTAAAAGTCGAATCATATTTTTACTTTAAGTTGTTATGTGCGAGTGCGATACAGTACTACTTGGAATATTTTTATACATTTTACGTCAATTTTGGTACCGCTCACGACCCCTTCACACCGAAATCGATCGCACAATTGATCATCACATATTCACATGTATATAGGTAGATACTTAGGATTCCACAGCAGATACGTCGGTGATACATTATATGTCTATTGGTCTCCATATGGAATGGTCGTGACGACTTCTCTCCATTTTTTTTTAGTTTTCAGTTTTATATTCACGAACCACTGCTTGAAACTCATTACTATAGGACTGTGAATTTTTTGCTAAATACATTTTTTAGCTTATATTTTATGGCATAATTTTCTTACAGGCTATACAACAAAGTTTGAGTTATGTAACAATGAATTCAATTTTGGAACATTTTTGTATATTTTGATATTTTAGATTTTTAGGAAGTTTTTCTTTAACTGTATGGTGTTTTTCTCAAACTAAATAAATTTAATAATTTTTTTATGTATTTTAAAGTTTTAAGCACTCGCCTAAATTAATTGAACTATATTTATTATTTTATTTTTTGTTAATTTAATTTGAACATAAAAATATGGTTAGGTAAGATTTTATATAAATACAATTTTAATACTTGTATACCATACCTACTTATAAAATGCATATTTTTTTGCGATTCTTTAAGTGCATTACAGTTGTAAGACGTGCATTTTAAACTGCAATTTTTTGGAATGTAAATGTATATTACTAACGTTTGATAATGTCTAATTCACAACCGTCAGCCCCAACGATGGGGTTGTGGGCGGGAGGAGGAGGGGAATGATAAATTATAATAATTAAAATAGTAACCTCACCTAACCTGCAGTAATAACCTCAGTTTGTGGTGTGACCCTCGTGTACTTCATAATACCTCATGACATTATTTATTATATATACCTTCTATGATTATACGCTGCGTATTTTCTGGCGTCTTTAGTTGGTGCAGTACCTGCACCTATTAATTTCAGTCAGTCTGCACCGAGGACGTGCAAACTGTAACGAAACGACGACGATAAAGATATTATAATAATTATGATAATAATAGTAATATACAATCAACGGTAGTTATATAATGGTGGGTGGCTTGGCGTGATCGATAAACAATTAGAAATAAAAAAAATAAAAAACGGTTTCTTTATTTCTATAATGATAAAATATTATATTTCATATACGTTTCTCGCTGGTTAATTCGCAAGGTTATAATATGTACCTATTATATTATTATATACCGCACTCGGTCGTATTGTGTGCCAGGCCGTGGCGTGCGTCCTCGAGGACGGGTAATTTATACGAGAAGCGCGTTCGTTTGATTGTAAAAAAAACCTAATAAAAAACAATCGAATGCGCGTCGTCGTCATAATAATATAATACGCCTAGCATTTGCGGTCTGCACCTCTGCAATAAATATACGCACGCACGTATTATTGTGAGTTGTAGCGATGACGATATTACGAAGAGTTCGATATAATAATAATATCGACCAAGGCTCTCGGGACGTTGTCCGCGATTATATTTTAATAAATATACGGAGAGGATATGCCATAATATATATTCAGGAAATGGAAACAAATTAAAATCATATTACCCGAAAACAACTGAAACGGTTTTCGGACGTGAAATATGAAAATTAGAAAGTAACATTTCGTATAATGTAGTGCATTATAATATTTTAATGCATAAATGCCTCTTTCAACTAAAAATATCTAGGTATACTTTTTAATATGTAAAATCTAATATCTAAAATGTCCGGTATTACCCACACGAATTGTACGTATGTTTTGGCCATCACCCCTCATTTTTAATGTAAAATGCATGAAAACTCTTACCATTAATATCTACAAAGAATTCATATAAATAGACACGATCTATACCCAAATATACACTTCGATATTTCCCCTAAAAATAAAAAATACATCGTCTTGCTCCCTCCTCGTTCATTTTTTTTTAATAACTTTTTCTCAATATTTTTATAAGTATTTGTAAGTACTAATTGGTAATTTACATGTGTTTAGCTCACTGTTTTACTTATCCGCAGAAGTATAAGTTAACATCACAGACATGAAAAATAGAGAAATTCGTAATAAATTTACGCAAAAAAAAATGTGTAAAATGTTTATATTATTACTATTATGGGGGGGGGGGGAGAGCTGGCCTTGTAGTTTTGATTTTGCAAGGGATAATCGTTGTGCGCCAATTTCAAAAATAGTTTTGAAAATTTATGCTAATTTCTAGCTAATTAACGACATATTTATTTTAAGGAGTTTGATTTGGAGGGGCCAAACTGACAAGCTTGTACATTATAGAACTGCACATTCGTTCTAATCATCTACTCGACTGCTTAAAAGTATTTCACTTTAGATAGGTTGGTACTAGGTATGTCTGTCAATTATATTTATATCTGCGTAGGGTAGTGTACAGGAAACTGAACTTTGAAATAATACAAAATATAAAACATTTCTAGATTTTCGCAATATCTCAGTAGCTCGAAAAAAATTACCTTTTTCAACTATATGAACAAGTTAAGGATAACTATATATGGATGCACTTTATAACCCGAGATTATATTGAAAATAAACTAAAATACAGATATTTTAAAAATCATCATAGAATATAATATAACCTATTTATAACCTTAAATAGTTATTTGTTTTTAGTCGTCAGTTTGGTACGCAATTGATCCGAAATGTACATAGGTACATCATTACATATAATAATAATAAGTGACATGTGGTACCTGCGTGAAAAAAAGTTTGAACATCTCTGGTTTGTTTCACACATTCGAATCAGTATAAACTATAACTTACTATAATTATTATTTCTGTATATTGCTCAGATTATTTAAATTTTTTTAGACTATACTTTGGCGTCCAAACGGCCACGTCCAGACCAATTGTCATTTTTGGATTTGTATACGTACACGTGGATCACGCATGCCCATAATTATTTTTCAAAATATTTACGTACCAAACTAAAAATTTAAATAACTATAGTTTAGTCTGTGCATTAGAATATTTATAGTTTATAAAAAAAAAAAATGTATTTAAAATAGATATAGGCTAATATTGGATCTTGTGTTTATTATGCTTTATACATTTTCAAAATTATAAATGTCGATAGATTAATATATATAGGTATATTAAATATTAATAAACACTAAAATTGTCAAATCACTATAGCGGATAGCACCCTATTTCCACAAACATATCAACATGGTACTATTATTCTTAGTGTGCAAAGTTAAACAACTCTGAATTTAGATTCAACATTTTCAGAAAAATTATCCGCCAAATAATTTAGAGACAAAATTGCAAGTTTTCCTTATTCGTAAATAAAAAGTTTGTGTCTGCACAGGACACTCTTTGAGTACTACGATAAATCTCAAAAATTGCAGAAAGTATGGTATTTTATAGTATATTTAAAAAAAATTCAAAAATCAGATTTTGAATAACTGCATTAATTAAGGAAATAAGGGGGTGAAAATGTTTGTTGAATCATTATATTACGCTGTGTACTCATAGTAGGTATATTAAATGGTTTAAACCATTTTCAGACCGTGGGTAGATGCGGTTCTCGTTGAAAAAAAACTACATAGAGTCGATGCACCATTGGCGAAATATATAATAAAAGAGGCGATTGACCACGGGTGTCCTGTCGTAGTCGGCAAATATGATTATATATATGCTACTATCGCACAATTGCGGTTGTGTGTGAATAGAAATCGACTCCATTATATTATTTTTGGACGGTGTATGTGCTTGAAAAAATGCGATTTCCTGTGCGGCCATGTTATATTATGTTTTCTCGGAAATACGTTATAATAATATGGGCTATTGAAAATTAAAATGTCTATATTTTATTATCGCATTAAAACCATATTAAATTTCACGGCCTTTATTATAACTACGTTATTTATGTTATATTCGAGCCTCGGGGAGGGGAGACAAAACGAAAAGAGAAAACTACTATTCATACGATCTATAAATAGTATAAGTTATAGTACTTATTATTTAGTTATAATATAGTATAAATTGAACGGCCTGCGGCTACAGTAGGCCATTAATCATCATATACTTAATTATATTTTTACAATTCGGACACACGGGTGGTATATGTCGGACGTAGCTGTCACCGTATATTATGTTCGGTCATCTCAATAATTTATAGATATATATATATTAAATATCATTGTCGTCGCAGAGTTCGACTAGTACATGGAATTCTATTTCTGTCCTTTTGAGTCTTGTATACAAGGTATATATGACGTATCCGGTGTGCCAAACATTGTATATTGTTGAACCTTAGCTATATACACTATATAGGTATACATTATAAAATAATATTATTAAATGTGCCGGACTAGAAGAGGAAATAATAACAGAGCCGATGCTTGTTCTGCGTATTATATTGTACCGACCGACGTGACGCAGAGGCGAGCCCACTAAATTATCAAAATTTGTAAAAAGAAATGTAAAACCTTACCTGCCAGTCCACTCGCATTTAGTCATGTACCTGATATACAGCTGAAATGGTAGGGGCGGGTGGTGTAAAATTGATACACCAACTTGCCACTTGTATAATTTTGTAATATTTTATTGTTTTAATATAACATGTATAATGTAAAATATTTTTAGGTTTACGAAAGTTAAACGGATTTATTTTCGTAATCTTATACGTCATATTTGCTACCGGTTGTGAAACGGCATCTTCACCGCTTCCACATATCATCACCCGAGCATTTAAATCACTCTAGGTTATAACCGTGTATTTTGTGTCTGCTGTTCGGACTACGACTAATTTGTGCACATTTCTGATGCAGAACATTTTTTGCGCACGATATATAACGCGATAAAATAACTAATTATAATATATATTAAACGAACTAACTTTATGTCGTGAATGACGCTTATATTATCTAGGCTACGAATTTAATGCACTAAAAATAATCAGCTAGGCAATACAAATTTGCATAATTTGCATAATAAGGTTAATTTATAAATACAATTATAAAAAATTAGAGAATAATAATAAAAAAAAATATTTAAAATAAAATTTTGTCGAGATTACGTTGGTTGTTTTTATTATTTGCATAATTGTACCATTTAAAGTATTGTTCTTTGTTAAGGACAACAATCTAAAGCAGTATTATAGGTACCTACGTAATATGTTTTATCAGAATTTGTATCCTATTCAAAGCAAAAATAACTTTGAATTTAGAATATTATAACTTACCTATAGTTAAGTCAACAGTCACAACAAAACTAAAATACAATTAATAATATGCAGATATGATTGTTTTGACGGGTATAAAACCATAACAATATATAAAAATGAGTAATAACAAAAACGGAATTTTTCGTATATAGATACCTAATTGAATTTTGGAATAAAAAAAATTTTGGTTAAATTTCGAAGACTCTAAAATAAACCTGCTGTATATGAAGTAACGAAAAACCCATTCAAATATATTAAATCTCCAGTTTTACTTATGCATTTATGAGTAACAATAATGATTTATACCACAACTTAACATAGTTTGGTCTTATACATTATAGATATTCAAAAATTAAAATAAATACTTAAACGAATATATTTTGAAGAATTGAGTAACTTTGGCTGTGTTACTTTGGAACTTAGGGTATCTGAGTTTTTACCATGACTTGATGTCTTGATGTCTTTTCTATGGAATATCCCGTTACCTCTTATTGGTTATACCTATAAGACGTCACGACAAACGTATACAAAATAATATATTGGGATCAAAACCTAATTGTGAACAGAAGAAAACAATAAAAACATAGTTTTAAAGTATTATCTCACGACTGTCGTCGACTATAACTGCTACGATATGTGGAATATATATATATTTAGAAAATGGCCATGGCACTTCAAATTTCAAAGTTTTTCACGTCATTATAAGAACATAATAGTTCAGATTTATTTTATGTAATGGTATAATCTCGTCTATACACGTGACATTTTTGCACCACTATTAATTGATATTTTGAAATTAACATAAAATAAAATTTATTTATATTTAAAACGATATAACATTTTGCAACATAACAATTAGCATGCCAACAAATTCTAAAAGAACATAATATGGCACAATAAATTGCTTGCAAGAGCAGGCGCAGTAATGCATAGTATATAGTTTATAGCATTTATTATATTATGTGTATAAATTTTATTTATCATAGGTAGTCTACAACTCGTGGAAAACGCGCGTGTATGGTCTTGCCCGCATTTTCCAGTGAAAGAGACGAAAAAAGCAAACAGATGACAACATTATATTATTATCAGCCATTATACATAATATAGTATATACCTATAGGTACACTGTTTCGATGATCAGACCACCCTTATATTACGTATTGTTTAAAGCGTACTAACTATTATTATTATTATTATGAATTATTTTTCAATACATTTTAAGTAAAATATTAAGTTAGTGATTAGGACATAGGGCACGGGGGAACTTGAATAGCATTTTAGAGGGGATTCATTTTATCACTATCGTCTATCTCATAATACATATGCAGTTAATTATTTTAATTTACTATAAACCATTGCATTTAGTTTCAATAACAATAGCTAATAATTAATATTTACAAGGATTATAGTGTTAATATCATAAGGCTATAAATTTGTAATTGTTGTCCTTAAAATTAGCTATAGATACAATATTTGTATATTTATTGATAAATAGATAAACACTTAGCGATGTATTATGCTCCAACATTATCTTTCTAAAATAAAAATATTTTTTTATAATTTGAAGTTTACTTATTAAATCTTTATTTATATTGTGTTCAGAATTTTGAATCGTTTGTAACTGAACAGAAAATATTAAACTTTTCTGAGCTATAATTGTATTGTTTTAAAATTAAACCATTAGCCCATTAGCTACATCGTTGTAGGGTAGTCAGGGCTTGACCAGCCTTTTCAAATGTAGGTGATCCGGCCAGGGGCAGCAAGATCACACTATGCGTACCGTACTCAAAATGTTCTATGAAGTAGTATCAAATTCACCGTTTTTGAAACGAACAGAATTTCATTTAAGCTACATTTCTAGAATTGACCAATACGTTGTCAATTGCTTTCACTATTTAATTTTCAATATCACTATACCTATTTATAAATAGTGAATATTTTAATCTATTTATAGAACCATAATACAGGATATATATATATATATACGTGGTTATTGATTTAAGTACCCGGTAATTAAAAGACAAAAGCAAAGAGGACGGTGCGTGGGTGCAGGAGCCCCTGGCGTGTCTTAATTTTTCGACTAAATCGATTGTATCCTTAAATAATCGCGAAATCTCGCAACGCCTGCGGATAAGAGCAAGAATCGTCCGGTAAAAATAAAAACATCTCCCTACAGATGTGGGTGATATACATATCGTGGGTAGTATTATACCGGACCAAACCCTCCACATCGGCGTGAACACCCCTGCGGACGCTTTTCCCCCAGAACCCACCCACCCCGTCGCGAGCGGCGGATCGCGCGTGCCGTGTGATGTAAAATGCAGTGTATATAAAAATAGTATATGTGGAAACGCGTTTGGTGACCGTCGTCATCGGGTGCCGGTCAGCGTGTCGTGGGGGGGGGGGGGGCGTTCGGGTCCTCATCTGACGACTCTGCGGGCCGGCATAGTAGTGTACACGCGTACGCGTAACGTCTTAATAATGTATGTGCCAGTAATGTAAAAAACGTATACAAGGGAACAAAAACAAAAAGGGAAGTAAAAAACAAAAAGGGGACAGTGATTCCGGTGCAGTCGAGCGCTATCTCGCACACACACCTATAATACAATATATACATATATATATATACATGGCCGCTCGGACGGGATTATTCCCACGGGAATTATGCTTTATATTATACATCAATACGCGTGTATGGCGGCGGAGCGCAAAGGCGGCGGGTTAGAAACCGAAAGATCCCGCGCGGACTCGGCACAACCTTTTATAATGTATATGTCGTATATAAATAGCAAATGCGATGTTTTTCGCCGTTCCCATACGATATTATAGCTATACATTTTCCGTATATATAGAGATGTATGCACACGGCCAGACAGCACTAACCGACCGGCGATCGAAGGCGTCAATTTTTCCGCTCGCGTTTACACTGCATATATGAGGACTAGCAAGGACTGCGGTCAAGGGTTTCTTTTGAACTTAAGACGCATACAACGATCTGGGTTGGATTTTTTCCACAAGTGAATACTTCCGAGCTTTATTGAAATCTGATTCAAAGTTTTAAAAAATACCCGTGAATGTGGATTTATTACTACCCACGCGTTTTACATAAAATATGTATACTTATTTTTTATTAATCTTATAAGCATAGACTATATGGCCATTATTAGCATCCATCCATCCAGGAACTAGTGTGCCCGCTCCGATGCTTGACCTCAGAACACGTTACTGACTGAGGTCAACCACCGAACCGCACCAGACCCCCAATATAAAACTAAAATTATTAATTCTGTCAAAAATAAACGATAAACGTAAAATTTGTATAACGTTTTAGTTCTAAATAACGATAAACGCAAAAATTGGGTAATGCTTAATTGTAAATAACATAAAACGGAATTTTTTATCAAATGCAAGCCCTGTTAATAAGTATTTTTTACATATTTAATAATTTTTTTTTCATATTATATAACATTTTCGTTTGCATATTTTAGATTTATTGTATGTGCAAATTTGATCGATCCCTTATGCTGTTTTTTCAAGTAAATCGGAACCGGATTGGACTGAGTTTTTAGCCAAACAAAGTTGGTCGGATTCATAAACTAATGTTGGCTGGACCTGAAATCTGCCGTTCAAGCCACTGATATATTAAATAATATTATTTTATGAAATAGTCGGGTCGAGTAGTACAACATGAACGGATCTAGATCAAGTTTTGTCAGCTATATAACAAAGCACTAAAGATATAAAAAAATAAATATCATTTGCACCTATATTAATATTTTATAATATAAATAGGTAGTAAGTATAGTTTAAAAGTAAATACAGTAGTTGTCGTTTATTGAACTCACGGTTAATCGACTCATTCACCAAATGGACGAAATTAATTTATATATTATTTCTAGACATTCATACATCGCATTGGTTGGGCCTAGTAAGGGACTTGGTTTTTGGACCGATATTTCCATCAAAATATTTTTGTTGTAAATAATATACATATTAATGTACAATATACAATTGTTTTCATTAATGAAAATATCGGTATTAGTATTTTGTTTGAATATTCAATATCATTATGCAGGGAAGTATCACAAACAAAATGTTATAGGCAAGTCGTGATACTTATAATAAGCGACCACAAAAAGTATTTATTTTTATTAAAACCTAAGTAACAGACAATGGTAAATATCAATATCAATATTAATCTCAAATGATTCATCAGTCACAACTCACAAATTGATTATAAAAATATAAAAACCACTCATAGGTAAAAATCGGTTATCTATCTACGCCACTGACCACTCTCCTACTCTGCCTTATCGCGTCTTGTGCAATATACTCGCACGTTGTACTGGATTATTTTTCTTTCGATTTCCTAATAAAAGAAAACAAGAATCTATTGCAACCACCTGCAGTTACTATATTTGTATTTTATATTAACAGTAAATAATCTTTACACGTACCTTTAGGCGTATTTTTATAACTTTTTATTATATAGCTGCTCCGACTGTCCTTGAAAATGTTGACATATTATGATAAAAAGAAACTACCTATATATAGATATCGTATAAAACGCACTACAAACTTTTTAAACTTACAAACTCAATAAAGCTCGTAAAATTAAATCAAACGGCCGCGTTTGAGATATTTTAGTGTAAGTTATAGAGCCGTATGACGTCTCGAGTAGATACTTTGGTAAACTGTTCAGCTTTCGTACCACGCCAACATATAATATTATAAATAATATAACGTTTTATTCCGGCACGAAAAACGACAAAGCACTACAAAAATAACTCCGTGTTAGACTTCAGGAAAAACTAAAAAGAATTCTCGGAAAATTCAATCGGATTGAATTTCGCGCATCTTGTTGGCCGATAGCACATGTATAAATAGCCCTTATTTTTGTGCGCAGTACGAAAATGAAAATTCTTACTCTACTAATTTAAAAACTGTCCAATTGCGTTTGAATTTCCTAGAAACTGATTTTGTAACTTTCACATGAAGTTGTGATAATATAACAGTTTGTACAGGGTGATTATGCTCGCCCCATTTTTTATTTAAATAATAATGAATTTATTAAGATTCTGATTTTAATCAGATTTTTGGAATTTTTAAATATAGATACTCTGACCAAATTTTGGTGAATCCGTGAATTGTTTTTGTATCACCCAAGGGAGTGTCTGTGGAAATAACATCTTCTGTTTTTCAAATGAGGACTTCCATTTTTTACTTAAAAAAGTTTAGTGGATAACTAATTTGAAAATGTAACGTACCTAAATGAAAATTTAAACGATTAGCTCGTCTATATAGTCCAAAAATAGTTTTTCCAAAAATATAAAATATAATTATATTTAATATTGAGTCTAGTATTTATTATTATAATTTGCACATTTTTAAAAATTAGAAATATTGATGTAGGTTAATATTAATTAATACAACTTTAAAATGGCCATTGGGTCCTATATCCTTTGTACTTGAAGTTAACAACTCAAAAACTATTTTTTCGAATTTTAATTTGGATATGTCAAAATGTTCAGAGAAAATTATTCGCTAAATAATACAAAACATTTCTTAAGCAATAAAAAATCTAAAGAATTTGAAAATATTGTCTTTAAGTGTTAGAAATAACAAAAATTCTCTGATTTTGAAGCTTACCTATTGAACACTGAGCATGCTTGGTGAATTACCCTGTTTACACAACACAAGATCTAAACTCAGCACACATGTGAAAACCAATGATCACCAAATATTATTATACTTAATTTATATCCATGTAAACGTCCACTATCCATGTTTAACGTTTGTAATTAAATTATGAAATTAGTAATTGTATTATGTATGTGAGTATAAAAAATTTAATTTGTAGTTACGAATAATACAAAAAATTATTGTACTGAATATGCATATTATAATGTAGTTAAATTAAATTACGTGCACGCAAGGTCTATTGGTTTTAATCCAAAAAGAATGTTTTAAACAAATGTTAGTTTATTCTAATTCAATTCAAAGGTTTTCTTTTTGTTTCATCAGATTATTGTCTATACACGCGAATGTAAAGAGCCGCTACCAGACATATACATATTATATATTTTGTTATATTCTGAACGTAAAATGAAATTGTTATTTTTCTCACGTATCGTGTAAATTCAAAATCGTGTACGAATTTTCTAAATCATCAATAGTTTCCAGTATATTGATGCATTTGCATATTGTTATCGAATGGTCAAAAATTAGAAAATCGAAATTATAGACTATGCACATTGCACAGCTGTAATTTATAATTTATTTTCACTAAACTTTTTGTACGTTTTCATTTTTATCGTGTCTACCTAAATTATCTTTGCAGTATATTATTAGTGATCAGTGAAATGTTTTTAAAAAATATATATACCATTGTCGACGTCCATCAACGTGATAGTAAGATTTTGTTTGAATATATAACCGCGCACTGCATTTTGGCATAATTCTTCATTGGTCATATTATGCATTTTTTTTTTATTAAACAATAGTTATTGTAAAAATTAAGTACTTACTTTTTGTGCCTAATGCTACAATTTTATGAAAACGGATCATTGCACCTATCGTACCTACTTTTTATTCGTGTTGTTACAAAAAATCCACTTTCCTGCATCTTTGCCATTACGGACCGCGGGCCACAGTGTTTTTGTTTTATTCGCATATTATTATTATTATAATTTTATACTTTACATCGATGTATATATCCCATACAGGCTAAGGCCGTGATATTGTTATCGTTACGGTTAAAAACATTGAAAACACGGTGGTCTATACCACACGTACACTCCGGCAGTATCGATGTCGATTTTTGCGATTCCAACCGGTATACCTACAATATTATACCTATAGTATATATGGGTTTAAATGTACGTGCCTTTTATTGTGCGTATATATAGTTTATCGTGTAAAGTGTAAACGATATCGCGGAGTCGTCTCGGTGCCGACTATACGACGACGACGGTGGTGGATGCGGTGGCGGGGGCGACTTACGAACACGTCGGCCATGAGAGTGGCGTACATAATAATATATAATACCCTATACGCATAATATTATTAGATATTATAATATAATATAATAATATATCGCTATAAGCTTATGACTTACGATGTTATTGTATATTACGCGCAAATATTATATGTCATATGATCAACATAAGGTACCTATATAATATAAAACGCATTACGATATGGTTCACCGTAGACCAGTGGCGTGACTAGTGAAAGGGGGCTTAAACCACCCACTTAAATTTATCTCCTCCCTCCCCTCAAAAAAAGTAGTGGATTAATAAATTGTTTTTTTTCATTTCCATGATATAGGTAATTTGTATGAAGTATGTTTAATATTAATGGTAAAAAAAACTGATAAAATAATAATAGTGGCCGGTGGGTGCATATAATTTGGGGTAAAACATTTTTATAATTGCGTTACTTGGCTCACGATAGTGTCATATGCATAAAAATAAATCATCGGCCTAAAACCAATTTATTCTTTGCTTTACCAGAATTTAAATTTTAAAATGTCTGACGGTGGAACCCCCACGGGCAAATTTAAGCTAACTTTTGTTGAGGACTGAACAGAATTTTACCCCTATACGTTATAGAATAACTGTGTGGTGAGTATACTTAGGGAGGGGGTGGATGTTAACAATTTTTACTTCATATATTCCACACCGTCACCATGGGCTTTTGCAAAAGAGAGACTAAAACAATTATTTTGACTTGAAAAATTCTACGATTATTAAGTTTTAGCCCTTAATCTCTTGTTCTCGTTTTTCGGTTCACAACATTTGAATTTGTTTCCGGGTACGAACTCACAGGTTAGCTCAAACAATATGACTTTTGTTCGGGCTATGAAATTTTGACCACCAAACAGGTAACCACGGGATTAATCGCGTCTCTATAATACCTATATAGGAGCCACGAATGTGAAATCGTCGACTCATTCGAATAAACAGAGAGGGAAATCGATTTTTTGCGAAGTTGCATTTGTATAGACATTTTGACGGTATATAATATTATTATTTATTACTTAGGTTGGTAAAAAATATAATTTAAATGTCTTTTCTTACAAAGTACTTACTTATTATATATAATAATATAAGTATTGAAATACGTATAAACGAGTAATTTCAATGCAGTATGCAATGCAAAAATATCAATATCAAATGTTCAAAATAGAACCCGTATCTGAATATAACTTTATTTTGTTTGTAGTTACGACGTACATTATTCATAGTTTTTGTCGTAAATTTCATAATACATTTTAAAATATTGTACGAAGTGGGGAAATACAAACAATAAATATTGACGAGATTCAAATACTATTTAGGTTCAACGTTTATTATTTTGTCACGCGCCAAAATCGACTGGTCGGCGAAAAGACATCGGAGGGAGCCTGCACTTCACGAACGGACATCACTGACGTCCTATACTTTGCAGGACGTGTGCGGTGCAAAAGGATATCATAAAATGGTATATATTCGGATGGATCGTCTTTGCCGGAGATTTAAACAGCCCCGACGGATCCGTCGTAATAACAACAACGTACATGCGCATTCGTGTGTGATGTGTATTGTGAATATTATTATTATTATTATTATAATGCAAAACCGCTGGCGACGGGCGAACGAAGAATTTCACGTCGTCCGGCGGCGGCGGAGGGGTGAGGGGGCCCCGAGTGAAGAAACGAGCACCGCCGGCCGATAGAATAATATCGTTTCACGATTTGATCGGCGGCGGCGTTCGGTATTTTCGAATAACGAGGCGAATAATATATATATATATATATACGTAGCCGAGCGTATTACACATTACATATTACATATTATATATTATACGCGCGGGCGGGAGGAGAATACGATTTTTTTGTCGTCGTCGTCGAAAGCGTGTGCAATAATATTATAATAATCGTACACAACAAAGAAACTCTCCCGACCGAGTAGTCTCCGAGTCCTCGTCGTCGTCGTCGCAGTCGTCGCAGTCGTCGTACGTCGTACAACAATTTCGCATTTGCATAGCTCGTCGATTTATGAATACTCGTCGCCGCCGCCGCCGCCACCGCCGTCGTCGTCGTCTCTTTGGACAGAAATACGTACAAAAAACAAAACAAAATACACGCGTGCGCGCGCACGCACACACGCGCACACACACTCGAAACGAGTACACGCCGCCGCCGCCGCAACGCATAAAATAATATATACCTAAACGCGTATTATATATTTTTTATTTAATATATATAATAAACGTACCTATATAGGTAATACGTGCACGGTGTATGCGTACCTCTGTGGCGGGGCGAGTGACGGACTCGAAACCGTCTCCGGTCTGACAGCGGCGGCGGCGGCGACGGAGGCGGACCGGACCGAGGATGAGAGGTAGATCCGACGCGACTTTTTCCGCCGCAGGTTTGTAATACGATAATATAAACAATAATATTATTATCGTAAGCTTATAACATTATACTGTTATTGCTACTTACGATTATGAAACGAAATTGTTCCGAAGTCGCGGTGGGTACGATCGTTTTTCGTCGTCGCGAGTGTCGGCCATCGTCATAGATTGACTGCACCCGAAACCGATTTTACGCCCAAGTGCGGCGATCAGGTCACAAATAATTACATATTTTTCATTAATACGTCCTGCTATGGCGTCCTGCTAGGAAAACGATTATAATATTATTATGTTACGATAACGAAAAAAAAACAAAAATCTATTTTATTTAAAATTGTTTACAAAATATTTAAATTTGTATTATACATCTTGTAAATAGTAACGCGGTATCGGGGAAATAAAAAAAATTTAAATACGACGTAGAAATTACAGATATCTGTATTGTACTAGATAGCGAACTCCCCGCATGAATTGAAGCATCAAGGTCGGGGGCAATTGTATGGTATTTTATATGGTAAATGAGAATATTAATTATGATTTATCTTGCATTGTTATTTCTAAACCTGTTGTTTTTAAAAATAAAAAATATTTTATATAAATCATTTTACATTTAATATTTTATTTTACCATTAAAAACGATGTTATTCCTAATATACATTTTGTATAATGAATGAAATGTTTTACCCCCCCCCCTCCATGAATGCGATACTATTTATTATAATAATTTGATGAAATATCATTGATTTTGTGATAGTATAAGTACCTACGTTTTGGAACAACGATCGTACAAAATCGTACCATCATAAATCATCATAAATTACCAATAGGCTATAGGCATTCAATTTATAGGTTTGAAACTGCAGTCATGTGTGGCTGTTGCATCATTTGGTAGGAACCATAAAAATGCTATGAGATTATTTTATTATTGCATGATTTCTTATGGAGAATTTTTATTTTTTAAAATACCTAAATTATTATTATTATATCTGATTTTCGGTATTGTTTTATCAATGGTTATTACTTGATATGTACAGAATCGAAAAATCTGCAATGATCCGAGTGTGTCATTGTTAGTCTAAAGTCTTATGATCACTATGTCTGATAACGGAACCTGTTAAAATTCCAATGAATCAGGTCGAGTCGGTCATCTGAGAATTGTACCTGATGACGTCCGTCACAGTATCACAATTTGATTAGATACATACATCAATAAAATATAAATATCGTACCAAATCTCATATGTAACATCTTTGTTAATTTTTTATTAGATATAATTAAAATTATACAGACCGTAGACGGTTCGTTGCGCTTTAACATTTAATCTATTTCAAATACAAACGTGGTCATGATATTATAAATATCTCATATAGACACCTATTGAATAGCTTTCGATATTTAAATGTCAGTAAATTACATTAAATTTGCCTATTTAAAACCCCTTAATTGCAAGACGTGTATTCTGTGGTTCACTCATTGATGTTTTAAATAATAATGATTTGTAATAAGCAACGTTTTAAATATTTCGTTCCTTATAGGTATGTGTTTCTTTGGATTTTTCATGAAATTTAGCTCCAGTCAAATAATTATAAAACATTAAAAGCAATAAATTGTCAAACTTTATTATACGAATGTTGATTCTCTGAAATCGTTAATCTCAATGCAAAACCGATTTTCAATAGTATAATGGCTTTTCTGAAGTAATCGTCCACTGTCTTTTGCAGCCGGACCCGACCAAGTGGCGTAACGATGGGGTATTATTGTGGCATAAAGTCACGGGCCCACGATTATACAGTGGTCATTATTCATCACGGATTGTTGAACATTTATGTTGTTGTAATTAATAAAACGTCTTCATAGTATTATCAAAATATAAGCAATGGTTTCATTTAAATAATATGGTAATTTGTTTTGATTTTAAGATTAGGAAATGTTTTGACTTTCGAGGTATTTTATTGGTCAGTGTACGTTTAATTTTGAAAATTTCATTGGTTTAAATTAATACTTTTAATTTATTATGTTTTGTATACTTTTAGCGGGATTATCATTCTTTTTTTACCGGCTTATTTTGCACGAGCATTTCAAATCTTATAGTTACGCTAGAGTTATCTGATTGCCGGTACTAACCAGAGGCGTACACGGACATCTCCAATGCAAGGCGGGGTGGTGGATTGTATTAATATACTGGGTTATTCAAAATTCATCATTCGATGCTTTGCACCGGGCTTCCTAAGTCACCTGATCTTGATTACTTATTTTTGGATTAAATTAGAGACATTGTGTAAGTATTATCATATAAAGTATAAACCACAGACGAACTAAACATTAGCGGAGTCAATTACAACGCGGACATGAAATTAATTTGAGTTGTGGCTAGATATTTTTCGTGTAATAAAGGAAATCTACATAGAACACATTTTATAGATACCATTAAATACATTTGAAACATTATTCTTTTATTTAATGTATCATATTAATTATTACTCTAAACCTAAAAATTAAAAAAATGTAAACATTTGAAATCGGATGAATTATTTTAAGAATCCTGTACCTATATTATATTAAATAAAAACATTTATAAAGTGAAAAAAATGTTTTTTTTTTTGAGGGGAGGGGGTTGAACACCTCCCTACAATGTGTATGAAACTGGCGTTTATCATCACACACAACAAACCAGTAACATTATTTAAAACCCTGAGAAACCAGAAATTAAGATATTATACTTAATTCGTGAAAAAAACAAACTAGACCAAAAATATTCCTACTAAAATGAACATTAATCAGACATTAAAATTGTATACATTTATTCTGTCCAATTTACTATACATATTTTAACCTGACTTAACCTAACAGCAAAGAATAACATTGATAAAACTACAGATAACCTATATATTAGGTATTATACTCAGTGATTATACTAAAATTATATTAGTATATTACTAATATTATTATTTTTTTTTTGTTAAATTAATTTTTTTAACGGTTTTTTTCCGTATGACACCTATTATAGAGAACGAAAAGTAGTAAAACAGATTTAGTACCAATGCTAATTTAGGTACTTATTACGATGTCTGTAGTAGAGATTGACAACCTTCATTGACTCGCATTATCCAAGGATATTTTCTAAAAAAATTGGAGAACCCTACCATTATAGGGCCTATAATACTTTAATTAGTGCATATTTATTTTTTTTATTTGCAAAAGCGATACCATAGAAGTGTCAAATTTAAAATAGATTGAACATTTAGTACATTACAGTATTGCGCAAGACCCATACGCTAAATATTTTATAAAATCATTTTTCTTAAAAATTAAGGAAATTGTGTCTGATTGATTTATATTTTACATATTTTTATGTCACCCTCCATACTAGTTTACGGTACCCTAATTTATACCCATTTATATGTACCCACACATATTGATTAAAAACACATTTCTAAATATTTGTTTATTTATTTATGTGTCTTAACATATTAGTTCTGAAAAAACTGCTTCGGACTCGCATAACCGGAATACATTGTTTTAAACAACAAACGTTTATGGGCTCTTTATTTGTATTATTCCGGCAATGTGGATTAATACGAGTGTTAAGTAGTTCAGGAAAAGCTTAATTTTAAAACTATGTAGGTACGTACCTATTTTTTTAGATTATATTATAAAATAATTAGAATATATTATTTCAACTCATAAAATAGGTACTAATGCACGCGAATGGATAAAACGAAGCGTAATAGTAAAATGTTAAATTGTGATGATAACGAGAAATATTTAATAATTAATACTTTATGGTTGTAAAATTATTCTAACTTAAAATTATTTTTATACAACTAACAGACTATAAATTACAGAATCGAATATACCAAAAAAATGTGTATCCAATCACTTACCACAATATCACATGTAAATTGTAAAATAAAAATCGTTCATGCTAATTAGGGTAATTATTTCGGGTGTTTTGAAAGAAAACTCATTCAGATTACGTGGGTTTCGGGTGTTGGATTTTTAAAGGGTTTTTTGGTAATGTTACGGGTTCCAGTTAATTCAGGTACTTGTGAAAAAACGTGGAGTACCATGTAGGCCATAAAGCTTACAGCCACAGTTACCGATCATACTAAAATTATGTTTCTAATTTTATTATACTGCAGCAGGCTAGCCAGGGTGCAACATTAAGGGGTTTGGTATAGGCAATTTTGATGAAATTCGCAAACCGAATAATTTAAAAACATTGTCCGTGTAAACCTTTGTTGATCAGGGTTAAACCTTCGCCCTTCACATCTACATTTTAAACCCTATTAAGGTATTAATAGTATGTCAACACCATATTATTTTTAGTCTTTATATTATAGTATTATTATAGTTTCTTCAATCAAGCCCTCCAACCAAACCCTGTTATGTACCCCTCCATAATATATTGTCCTTATTGTAAAACTATTCTATATGGATTGTACAAATTAAAATAAATATGACAAAAAAAAAAAAAATATCACATTATACCTTACAATACTGTAACACTGAACGATGAACTTATTATAATATTATTATTAGGTAAGAACATAAGTATTTATGTAAAATATATAAATAGGTACCTATATTTGTTGAAATAAAACAAATTATTTAAACGAATACCTAATGTTTTTGGTACCTAACATTAATGTCATAGCTCATAGTCAGTATTTGTGTACATTACACCGGTTACTGACCGTAAACCACTTAGATCTTCCACGGACCAAATCTGTAGCAGGTACCTATAATAATTATAAAATATAATAACTATTAATTAGTAAAGGTTAGCATGGATTAGCATCAGGGTATATGATATAAACTCCAAAGTCATAAAAACCAGATATATTTCATGCAAATATTAATTTATTATAATATTATAAGTACCTAGTGAGTAAAATGCAGTAGTTCCAAACTTAAAAAAGTACCTTATTTTTTTCCAGAAGTCTGATTATAAGAAATAACTAATTTTATACGCACAAACATATTAATATATTATTATACAATATAAATGATGATGTTGTGTATTCAAATATTTAGAATAGATACTTCACTACTTCAGGAAGTATAATAATTAGTATAGAGTACATTTATTTAATATGGTTATCTACACGCGTAGCTATAACCACGTATCACACAATTAGTAACGTGACGACGAAGAGTGTGTGGAATATTATGGATAATATTATAATATGCACAGTAGGTATATAATATGTAAATCAGTTAGATCTAATGAATTCAATTTGAAAAAATTTCTCAACAGAGGTTACCTAAAACAAAATATTATGTTCTATAAATATACTAAACACTAAACAGATCCTACATCCATTCCATTAGTCTTAATGTGTGATCAAAACCATTTTATCACAGGCAATTATATTATAGTTAGATATCAAAAGGCACAGGTCTGGGAAACTTTTGATTATTCGAAACAAATTATGAGCGTTTTTACGCCGTAACCAAAGTTAATTACATTTGATCGTAAAAGTAATTATGGCCCATTTGACCGAATGGAACTTTTCAGTGTTTATACTGTTGTGACTCGTGTTTAGTAGGTATAGTATTATTGTAAAATAAACTGTAAAACACCATTTATTGAAAAACCAAAACAAAAAAATACCATGTATAGGCATTTTAAATGCAGGTATTCCCATTTAATCGTAACTTTTATATATTTTGTTCTCATACGACCTGCGAAATATCACAACAAAAACATTTCACACTGACATGTAAATAATCGCTACATTATAGAACCTAACGTAAGCACCTACCTACGTTAGTTATTTGCAGCGTTCGGATTAGATAAGTATTTTTTTATCTAGATAAAGATAATGCAAATCAAATTTATCTAGATAGATATAAAAGATAACTTAACTCATATTTATCTAGATAAAGATAAAGATAAATAATTTTTTATCTAGATAAAAAAAAGATACAATTTTTTTTTTAAGGGTTTTAAATTTAGGTATATTTTAGTTGGGCACTAGGAACAAAATAATAATAATGATATAAATAAAAATAATTACATTATTTATAAACCATAAACTTGGTTTGAGAATCTGTATAAATATTTAAAATGCGTATGTACAATTTTGCGATTTTTATCAATAAAAAATGTATCTAGATGAAATCATTTAGATTAGTAAAAAAATTATCTGAGATGAACGTTTAGATACCTTGTAACTATTTATCTAGATAAGATAAAATATGAACAAAAAATTATCTCGATATTCATCTAGACAAGTCCAAACACTGGTTATTTGGATTATCATTCCTAAATTTTATTCGATTTGAAATTTGTACTGATTCTGAAAAAGTTGTGAAAAGCGTTATAAAATAGTTACGATTTAGATTTTCAATTAATTCACATTGTAGTATAATAGATGACACTTTCCTTAAATTGGTCACCGCTATTCGTGACCTTGAAATTAATATTTTTATCAATTAATGTATTGTTTGTTTTAGTTATTTTTTACTGTAGATTAATCGATTATTTCATACTTTTGACAATCGTACAGTTTTTTAGTCAAATTTCTAGGAGATCACTGACCAGTATCTATTTGTATCAATAATTACGAAAACTAATAAGAAACAGTGGGATGGGCAGAAATTTCTACGCAACACCAAATATAACAAATGTGGATGAAAAGAGGATACTAAAATTCTCAAAGAGAATTGATATTTCCATCAAATATAAATATTATCATTTTATGGACATGACTTTCTGAATATTCCAACTTTTTTTTTATTGTTTATATACTTAAGTAAAATGTTTTAATTATTATTTAAATTTATGTTGATAAAATGATTGTTTCTCGGTCAAAACATTTAAAAATGTAACTTAAAGTTTCGTGGCAGTGAAAAAATATCGAAAATAATATATAGCACAATTTTTTTTTTAGGGTTTACCGTTCAAAGTTTTTCGAAATTTGTCAAAATCACGAACATTTTCAATTTATCTTGTACCTAATAAAAATGAATACAATTTTAAATTTCATTACCAAAAAGGATTGAATTAATGTTTACGTGATATAGTCATATTTTGTTATTTATTATGCCCGTACCATATAGGATATTATAATAATATTGAATCACATAAAATGTCTCAAAAAAAAAAATGGTTATAACTTATTCTTACAAGGACGACGGAAAAATTAAAGTTGAGCCGAGCTAGAAACTTTAGATTTTATTATACATACCTACAAACAATAATTTGGTGGGTGGTCGGTGATTTATAATTGCGGGACAGGGGTAACGAAATAATAATTTTAATTAATAGACTATTGAGCTGTTATAGGTACATTCTAATATTTCTCGGCTGACGGACGAGACTTATTTTAAATATTGTCCTGAAAACTTTATAATTGAAACGCCGCGGGTATTGCGAATAATTTAACTTTCTAACATAATATAAAAATATTATACCTATTATGTTATTTCGTTCGAACTCGCACGATCCGCTCTCGGACGCGACACCCGCGCTGTTATTATTATTCAAAGATGCCGCCGCCCGAGATTCCCCGACAACAATATAATATAATAATATATAATATTATAAACGTGTACATTTTTCACCGTGTTACAATAATATATAGCAGCCGTAGGCATACCTGCCCCACCCATCAGCTATATACGGGGTGATCCGTGATCGTAAGTTTAACCTATAAGCGACTTGTGCAACTCATTATTCCAGAAAAAACGAACGTCTTTGAATTGTTTCTTTTACATATAATTTTAAAAAGGTCCAAAACAACATTTTTCCATTTTTTTTTTTCTAAAGTTTTCACTCTTTTGAATGACAGTGTACATTTTTGATTTCAGTAATTTTTAATTTTAGTATCACTATCGTCATATTATAATTATTATAGAAAAACAAACAAACGGTAATAGTGTATGAGCACCAGTCGTTAAAATATAATAATAATAATATTATGTTAGTGTATCATATTTCATTGTCGGCAGAAAATCGCGACCAGCTGTCCATAAATATACTATAAGGATTTTCGGCGGCACAGTAATTTTCGCACTGCAAAGGCGGGCAACTTTAATTTGAAAGATAATTTTTAACGCAGTATTTTCTAATTAATTTAAAAAAAAATACGTCAAGTTTAAATCATGTTTAAACAAAAGTATGATACAGTATAAAATATAATTATGACAGCACGTCATAATATTATATTTACGAATAATTAATAAATTATTTTTTGTTTAATATCAATGTGATGTACAGTAAATACATATACAATGATTTTAAATAAACACATTTTCCTTTATTTAATCATTTGATTACTACTGAGGTAACGTTTCGTAACGAAGTAAATATTATTTCCTTAGGTAATCGCACGCTACAACTATTGTGCAATATGAAAAAATAGTAAAATGTATACTTACGAAAATATTTAGTTATTGTTTAAGGTTTAAACAATTTGGAAATTACACCTAGGTGGTAATTAAAAAAATTAATTTCATCCTAACTTATGAAAGTTAAAATATAGTTCTCCACATCAACTTTAAGATTTTTTAGAAATAATGAATCACATTTTATCTATCAAGTGGTATTAGCTTATAACTTAACGTTTTTAATGTCGAATCAATTAAACCAACTCAAGTTTATTTTTTCGTTAATTTTATGGATATCATTTTGTTCTCTGGTTTCAGATAGTTTGATGTGTCTAATACATACCACGACAACAAAGTCATAACCAAAGTGGTAATTTATCGATTAGAAAATAAATTGCTTGATTATATTTAAAACAAATTTAACCATGCGTTCCATAATATTATAATATAGTGTTTGGTAAACGGTCTGGCAAAACTTTTTTCTTATGCATTTATTCACCAAAATAAATATTTTAACTCATTAATTGTTAATTATGAAAACCAGTTGCAATATTGGCCCCAAATAAATTTTATTAAAATAGTTTTGAAAATTGATTGGCAAATTGTCAATAATTCAAAAAACAAGTTTTCTATTAATATTTTCAAAACCATTTGACAAAAAAAATATATTATGTTCTGATTTCATTGGTTTGTGAAATAAGTGAATTTTTTCTTAAAAAATGATCGATGTTTTATATTTTTACTACTCACATCATGTCACCTTCTGGGGTTAAAGTTTCACAAAATAGCAAGGGGTACTGATTTTATTTTGAACGTTCCACGTAATTTTTTTCTGTACAGCAATTCATTAATTTATTGAACCATAAAATGTATTATCAAAATATTAATTGCTTTTGTCAATAAGTAGCAGAATTATCCATATTATTATATCGAATCATAATGCCTAGATATATATTATAATATAATTAAATAGGTACAAATTTAGTTAGGCACATCAATTATATTTTTACATTTTTCATTCTCTTAGGACTTAATTTCACAAAATAGTTGATAACACTTAATATATATATATATATATAATATCATAAATTAACAAAATTAAATATAACAAAATAATATTATTTTCAATTCTTATAAATTAGGGCTTCAATGCAGATCAATTTTTTTTTAACGCTTCTATAATACAAATTTAAAAATTAGATACATTACACAAAATATTAAATATATAATAATTAATTAGTTGTGAGGCTCATGAAGACAATAATTATTATCAATATTCTTTTATATAACTAAAAAAAATATTCTTATTCATTTATATTATTTTCACGCTATAATAAGCATGTGACAAATATAACTATAGGACACAGGTTATATGGTTAACAATCATAAAACGTAAGGTATAAATACAAGGTTAAGAACTTATAAATACTGAAAAATATAAAATGATAAGTTTTCGAAAATAAATAATTAATTTGAACGAAGGAGAAGTTATTTTGATTAAGTTTCAATGCCTCAACGGTACCATCGTATCGTTTGAGGAATTAATTAAAGGAGACGCCTTATACGCGCAATCAGTGGTAGGGGACTGGGTCCCTCTCCCCACAATTTAACCCTTTCATGACACCCTTGATAAACTTATGATATACCTACAATTGATTTATTTTCTTATTGAAGCCATAAACACTTATTGGCCGCCGATATTTTGAAAGCTCGTGTATTGATTATCATTTTAATCGTTAACATCAATTTTACGATTAAGGTATTATCTATATATTTTGTGAAATTTTTGAATGATAATTTATAATATTATTATCATATATTTGAATGACTTATTGAAGTAAGTAAGTTAGGTATCGCGTCGAATTTCGATTTCGATCATCGAATTACGTTCGAGCTTTATCATCAACAATGATGTGTAATCAGTGCTTGATAACTATCTTGTTTCGGTTGAACACATTGCTATTAGCATCAGAAATAGTTAAACACCTAAAATAGGTATAACGGAAGTGATGAGCTGAATATCTTTAACTGTTTAGGTTTTATATCAAATACAGTTGTTCGTTAATACAAATATTCACTTTTGAATTAATGTATTTAAAATGATTTATATGTTTTCCAATAAATGTATAAATATTAAACACAGTTATGAATATTTAAAAAAATATATAAAATATTTTCATAGACAAGTACCAAACTATGCTTCTTGTATGGTCCTGGTTCTCCAGGACAGGAAAATGTTTAGTTAGATGATAACGTTTTTTTTTTTAAATAATTTTTATAAGAATCAAAAAATAATTATTTTGAATAGGTACATTTTAATTGAGTTTAGAATTCAGTATTTCAGTACGCTTAAGAGTAGGGGAGACCGGGTACAATTGTAACACAAGCAATAAGTTGTTCAATAACCATATATAAAAATCTCAAATAAATATAACAGTTGACCCCCTGTATAACAATTGATGTTTCTTTATCAAAATTATGATCAAAATAACTTTTAAATACATCATAAAAATTTTTTTTTGATAACAAATATTACTTAAATACAAATCATACACTAAATTTTTATTTGAGTGCAGATTTTTATTATATGTTTGACTATATGTAGTTATTTTGATATACACCAAAAGTTGTGTAGTTTTGTTGGTTCTGGTCTGAATTTTCTAACTGGTCAGTATTTTTTATAATATTTAAGTATTTAGAAAAATATTGAATGGGTAAAAATGTAACAGTCACTTATTGTGATACACTGTTGCACCTATTTTATTTTATGTTATTTAAATGATATTATGTTATAAGTTTTTTAATAATTTAAAGGTCAAAAGTTGTGTTACTTTTTATTATTTGAGATAATCTGTTTCTAAAATTATGTTTTATTTTATTTAAAGATAACTATTATATATTATAAGTTTTATAACAATAACAAAGTAAAAAAATGTGTATGTTACATTTGTCCCTAGTGGCTGGATTGGGTACAGTTGGAACACTTTTTTTTCTATATTTATATTTATTCAACAACATGAGGAAATAAAGATTCAATACACACATATTTTTAAAGGTAATAACTTACTTTACTAATTGAAAGTGTAAACAAACCAAAAAGTTATACATTTTGGCAGAAATAAATCATTTTATGAAAAAATTTACAATCGTACCCGGACTCCCCTACGCTTATAATTCATTACGTATGAGCTAAGTTTAATACGCTAATGAAACATCAGAGTTTGTTATCGTTTGCGTATCATTAGTTATCTGAGTAAAAAATTTGGTTGGTTGTTTGCGCATCGTGTGTCTTAAAAATTTAACAGTATATAGTGAGTATTAGTCTTAGACCTTAGTACTGTTATATGAACGTTTATAATACACTAATAACATAATGCGAGTATAATATCTCTATTCTCTTGTTTAAAAATATTTATATTTTAAATAATTTAAAATTTAAAACTCAAAAAATTTCGAATTCTTGTGTTTTGGGAAATTTAATCTAGTTAATCTATATAGGTAGGTATTACGTATTTTGATGTAACAATATTTAATTTTGTTATTTTTTTGTGTATGTAAATAATGACTAACTAATGAATTTAGCCAAACTTAGATAATCAAATTTTATTAAATTTTTTTATGACAAAAGTTTCTTACAAACGGCCTATAAAAAGGTCATTTGTAACAATAGCGATGCTCAAATGTCCAACGCTCAGTTTGATCTCTATAATAAACAACAAGACTATTATTGTCCGCTTTTACATATTATGAAATGTTACGATATAATCGTTTGCGTGATGTAAAAGAAAAACCAACATAGTTATATATTTATTTGAAAAAACATATAATAATAACAGTTTCTAGATAAAAAATGTGTGTCTGCTGATATTGACCTAGGACTTATCGACAGTTGAATTTTTCTCAATATAATGATATAATAATATAAGTGTTGATTACAAACAGGAATGCTGTAAATTATAGTTTTCTTCTTACAAGATGAACGAATTCCTTTTTAATATAATATAAGAACTTTCCAAGCACGATGACTATGTACAATAAATATAATTTTATAATAATATCCATATATATATACATATATATGTACCTATTTATATTTATCGTGGCTGATTTGCATACATCCTCTTTGGAATGTTTAGTTTTATGTTTAAATACGTTTTAATAATCATTTTGTAAAATATAGTATAATATTAAAAATTCATATAATATGAAATTATATTTCGCATATTTTAACATATTTTATAGTGATTATACGTTAAGCACCTAATATTCAACGATTTCGATAAGTATTTGGTCATAAAACATAGTTGTATTAAATCAATGTGGTTGGTTTAAGATTACTGTTGAGTTTCAATTTTCTATGGTTTAAACAAAAATAACAAATACAGTATTTCCTCAGACATATAGCGTTTAGGATTGTTTTCATCTTTACAAAAGCAATTTAATTTCAATATTAATTGTCTTATATTATACGACATATATATATTAAATTCGAACAAGAACTGTACCATCCTGATAGTTTTTGATAAAATAATAACATCAAAGAAATCATTATTAAAACTTATTTATTATTTTATCGAACCAATATAATTTAAGTAAAAATATATTATTCTTGTAAAATGTAATAAAATTACCATCGAATGTCAATAAATTAATGAAAAAAAAAAAATTCGAAGCATATTTGTACGTATAATTATTTAGGGGCGATTATAATTTATTATAATCGTGTATTTTATATAAATGTTTTTAAGTGCTCTGCGTATAAGTCATCAACTGATAATCGTTTTTGAAACAAACGTGCGCGAGTGAAATAAAATTACAATAAAAAATCGGGAAGAGCTGATACCTATATCTAAACATACACACACTTTCACAAACGGATATACCTATACTTATAAAATGTAATATAATAAAATAATATAGAAGGTATTGGTAGGTACCTTGGTATCTCGTCTGTTTTTTTAAGGATCAGACGATTGATGTGTCATTGTTATTATTATTATTGTATTTATCATCGGTGTCACCCCCACCAATCACGATGGACTAATTTATATAATCCCAAACAACTGGTACTTTTGATCTTATATTGTTTTTCACGTGCTTTCTTAAACTTGTAAGTGACAAGATAATGTACTTTGTGATAGTTGACAAATGATTTTCAAATAGTTATCTATTATGATATTTTTTTGTTTTAACGAGTTTCAAACATTTGAAAAACTTGATACACTTTATTTTAACTCAGCTGACATATAAACCACTTTTGCTGTATTATTAGAATGCGGTAGGCCAAACTTATATTAAACAGTAAATTTCCTAGGACAGCCTGCTCTGCGTTTATTTAGTCATTCAATAGTTCCCAATATTAACCAATTATGTAAAATATTGTGTACCATACCAGTTTGTAAATCGACTCCGGAGAGAACATTTTCATAAATTAAATATTAAAAATCTATCGAACGGAATTACATAGACCGAAGTAAGGACTACATATTTTAATGATATGACTTCTTTATTATGGCTAATTTAATGATATATTTAGAAAGATCTCAACAGATATAATGGTCATCTATAATGGTGAAGTGTGGTTATTGATCTCAGAGTAGTTATCTTGATAAAATGTCTCGAAAATCAATAAAACTGTATGCGAGGCCCCTAAAATGTAAAAGTTAAATGTCACAATTTACCTAGTAAAAATAATATTTATTGAGATTTGATAAAGCTACAACCACGTGGTAAACTTTGCAATCAAATGTATTCTGTCCAATTCCATTGAAAAATCCTGAAAATGCTACTGGACTATCAGACTATCTATACTATATGATAAATCGTGTACGTATTATAAGTGTTTTGGTTCATTACAATAATTTTATGTAATATAAGTAACATTATACTTATAAAGTTATAACTATAGGTATTTATACGGATGTACAATATATAATATAAGAGATCGTACGACAACACTTCTGATGTATGTGTGTGCGTGTTATAGTCGTTATAAAACAACTAAATAATTAAATACGATCGTATATAGGGTCGATGATACCATAATCCCGAAACTGGAAACCTGTACGAGCGGGATCAGCGGCAGTGCCTATATGACAAAGTACGTTATGGCTGCGTTATACGACGACGAGTTATGATGAGAATCGTGCCATCTTGAGAAAATAACAACATTGTTCAGAGGATATATCTACTAGTATAGAACAAAAAAAAAAAATTTATATATATATATATCTATCGACAATAAATAAGATACTTGTATATATATGTAGAAGACGTATATTATTAACGATATATTTAGTTGTGTGTATATATATATATATATATATGCCCAGTCACTTTTTTCGTGCGGTGTATTTTTTTTCAACCAATAATAACCAGACGAAATAACCCGTATCATCTGGTCCAGCTAGGTTATCTCTCTCTCTCTCTCGATATCTATATACGATTTATATATTATTATTATGTGTTATTTATGCATAGTATATATTATGGTGACGTTGTAATCGTGGAACGACTTTAATGGCGTCATGTTATAATAAACTATAATGTACCTAATACCTCGGGGTTTGAAAAGAATATTGTTATAAACATTCGTTTATTTATTTTGTACTTAAACATTCCTGAGCAATTTACAAAACGAAATACGAAATCACAGACAATGTGTATTATATTACCTATATACTATAGCAGTATCGACTGACTTGGTGTAAAATAAATTAATTTATCTTCCTATCATTTTCCGTTTTGCTTCAGTTGAAATAATAATATATAGTTAATATAAACACAATTACAATGATTCCTTTCTATGATTTTCTTTTTATTAATTCTGGACATAATTTTATGTAAGCACAATAAACTGGAGACGGATTCATCGAATGCATAAAAGTCAACGTAAATCCAATATCATTAAGATTGGTACCTATTAGACTTTAGACGAAAATATGTCCACAGAATTCAGAAAATCAACCATAAAAGTATTTAGTTGATTTTAAGATTTGATTTGTTTTAAATATATTTTTAAAAATATTTACTAAGCATATTTCTACAAATCATGATAGTCATGTTAACTGGAACTGAAGAAAACCATTCAAATAAACAAAAAATATTCGATTTGTGTGAGCCAAAACTAAATTGATGTGTGATTCACCTCATACCAACATATAGGGGTTGAAAAAAATCTATAAGGACCCTCCGAGTCTCAAGGAGTGCATTGATATAACTTTATTGAAAACAATTCAGTAGTTTTTGAGTCTATAGAAGACAGAAATAACAAAGAAACATTAATTTATATATTTATTTAATATAGATAACATAATACTATTGGGTTTTTAACGTTTCTTATCACAATCATCAGCTTATATTTACAATTTATATTATTGCAGTCACAATTCAGGGCAAATTTTACATTTTAATTACAATTATGCGAGAATTGATTACAATAACTGTATACTTTTTGTTTTTTTTTTCCTAATCTAAGAGTCTCAATTTTTTGTTTTGCATACTCTGCTAATGAAGTCTACGCACACCTATAGGCATTACGTTTATAATTGTACATAAAACATTGTTTTTACACTTACACAGTTACACCGATGTCCGACGATCACAATCTGCATGAAAATATTGGTCGAACAAGTACTTCTGTGAACCCTTGACCTGTAGACCGTCTATTGCTTATTGTACATGGCAATCGAACACCAGCTTCATAACAATAGCGATACGCAAACAAAACATTTTAAAATACTTTAATCATATAGACAATATAAACTCCGCTGAATACTCCGGTAATTGTTTTGGTCTTACCAGGCAATAATTGATAATTATTATTAATCATGGCCGTATTTAAAATTGTTGTGTCTCCGGGCGAAGGCGAAGGCGATTAGAATATAATGCATATGCCGCCTCTAAATATCAACATTACATTTAATATTTTAATTTCTCAACGTTTGGCTGGGGGGGGGGGAGTGATAAAGACACTCGCTGGACTCGACTATTGTAATTATTCTTTGTTCAAACAAATCAAAAATTATTCTACACTATACCTATATCTATAGCTACAACTATTGTTCTGTCTCAAAACAAACCAGCAAGTTTAATTGTTGACACGTCAAAAATGTCAGAATAATTTTGTACGAGTTTAACTGATATTATGTATTTAGTATTTACAATTTTCTTTTTATCATAGGTTATCAATAAATGATCACTTATCAAACAGTTTAGCACTTGAATCATCTCCTTGAACCATGTGCAGTGTAAATGAAATATTGTTTTGCTTTTTGTGAAAATCAAGTTGATTTTGTATTTTATTTCATTAATATCGTTTTTATATTAGCAGTGTTATAACTAGTATTTATGCTATTAAAGCTTAATAAATATTTTTTGTACAATTAATTAAAAATGGTAATTGATTAAAAAAAAAATATGATTTATTATTTTTATTTCTTATTAAAAAGTGACAATGTTTAAAAATGAGTAATACGAGTATAATATATTCATATATAAATAACATAACTCTCCGTCACTATTATTTTGTGACTTCGTGTTCATTATATATATTTTTGCATAAGTTATACCATCGTTGCTACAAAGTGTTAATTACTTGACGCAAACTTTTTATTTCTTACAATATTTTTACAATAATATATGCCTATTATTAAGACGCCCATCATAGTAACGTGAAACCTTACTAGGATATACATCTTTAGGGAAGATTACTTTTAAACATCGATGTGTAACTTTTGAAGAAGAGATATTAAATAGATAGGTGATAATAAAACTCATATCTAAAAGGACATCATTGCGGAGTAAACTTCGTGCTGGGGATGTTATTCATAGGTATACCTACGTGTAAGGATGTTTAAACGACGGATACGTGATGTTTCGTGTTTCGGCAAAACTTCTCAGTGACATTATGTCATAGGACTACCATTATTTTTATTTAATTTGTATAATATTATATTACATTCGATATCGTCATTCAGTTATTTTCAGTAATGAAAATTATTATATGCATTATAATGCAAATAATAAACATATAATATTTAGCATCTATTATTTTGTGTGTCAACTTTTGTATGCTTTTGGTTTAAGCGCGAAATCAAAAATTAAGTGGGGGGGTTGCAGACACGCGTGTCTCTAAACTTCTCCAATAACACGAAATACTTTAAATTCCTAATTTTTTCTCTCAAATAATTAGCACGTATTTGTATGGTATTTACGAAATTTTCAGGTAATTTTCCCGACAGCAAAAACCGTTTTTTTAATTCACACCTGTCGTCAGTCTCTGACCCAAAATCTTTCATAACCAATAATTAATATAAAGTCTTTAGCAAATCAGCAATAAATCGATAATCTGCAGTTTAGAAATTACCGACAAATCACGTTACTAAACACGACCAAACTTATCAGTCAATTACGGAAATATACACAGATGACCCACTGCAGTGACGGGTGACCAACCGAATAACTGTCATCGCCTAGTCATTACCCATTATCCGACATTGTAGGAATTTCCGACATTAACGGCAACATAATATTATTACATGTAGGTCGTCATTGCCCATAAAATATGTATTCGTTCGTTTCGGTTTCCGAGTTCGTCTTACGACCGCGCCCGCCCATACCTAATAATTTTAAATATACACATGAATTAGAAAGTAAGCGATTTGTCGGTTAAGTAATGATATTATATCTTACTCGCATGTACCTACGCATAATACATGTGTACCTGTGGCTACCGTCCGTCGCCATTATAATAAATACATTTCATATAATCGGCAAATCGACTCGATCTGCTACTTCTCATTATGGATCCTTCTCGTTATTTCCCGACGGCGTTCGGTCGTGAACCTATTGGCTGGATAAAAACGCAGTCCTTACAAAAACCAACAAACCGTAGGTATAGGCCACCTGTATAATATTAATATGTGATTTGTTTTTATTAACATTTTATTTTGTCGCGTCACACGCCGCTCGTGCATTTCCCTCACGACGATATCTTTAAATCCAATACAATAGAAACGACGAGTAAATAGGCATGCTCGAGAGTTGTTCCCGAAATTCCTTTTCGTGGACAACAAATTATTTCCCAGCGATATCGTGATGAAAAGTGGTATTTACCTATATTAATATACCCGTTTCCTGCTGACGATCGAGCAGTGGATTTAGATTTTAGACTAGGGATGACTCGTATTTAAGTATAGGGATAGGTATTGGGGCAGGGATCAGAACTCTAATTATATACATTATGCATAGTAGTATGTACAAAAAATTGTTCATACATTTCATAAACTATTCAACGATTGCATAAAAATATTCAAATAGCGTTAAAGAAAATAATTTTTTCATGACCACTGTGTCATCGGAACAATATTTAAAAATATCTAATTCACTTTTTGTTTTATACTTATAATTTGACTAAATACAATATTGTAACCAAATAAAATCTCATAATACTGTATAGGTAATTTAAAATATAATACATTTTTCTTATTTTAAAAACCTTTTAAATCTACATCGAATGGGTTCGTAAACAATTTCGATTGTTTTTGAAGACTTTTTGTAGGTGCAAAAAAACTTCTCTCCACAGATTCTGTATAGAAATGTGGTATAGTTGCTATTCACATCCTTTGCTGCAGGTTCGTTGTTCGAACAACTTCGTGTCCTTCGTGTATCGGAAGTTTGAAATTATTTAAATTATCTCGAGTTAGTTTTTTTTTAACACTCCGTTTGATTAGTTTTGGATTTCACTAATACTCAAAATGTTATGGCATTGCGGTTTTATGCGTAGAACATTCCGATGAAATTAAATCAAATAGGAAACACACAATATTCAAGAATATATACGAAAATAACAAATTCAAAAATCGGTTATTGTCGTGTGTTTTATTTTAAATCCGTTTTGGACTTGACCTATGTCGTGCCCACAAAAACCGTCCCGTTTATATTAAAATGTCATTATTATTACAATCCATTAGTATTATTTTTGAGATGCGCGCTACAGTCTACAATTAATATAGCATTAGTATGTTCGCTTTGCTGGGTGGTAGTTTCGAATATTTATTTGAGAAAACATGTTTAGGTACCTATACCGTTATCGTGTGGCGTTTGCCCGCATAATATTAGATAAAAATTAAGGACAGGATTTTATCGATTGCTATTTTTTCTCAGAATAAATATTAAAAAATTGAATAATTATTGAATATATAATATTTGTTTATCGCCAATATAATATATTTATATATTTTATACTATATTATAAATGTATTTTAAAGTTTCGAATATATTATTTTGAGTTTGAGGAATTTCTTGAATTCTATTACCTATAAAAATGTGCTTATCGAATTTAATTTAAAAAATTAATTAATGCGCACACGAGTGATGATTAGGTAAGTATCGGATTTGCATAATTTAACGATACAAGACAAGTAGTAAATTATGATATATTTAAAAATGTCATTGATTATAATTTATAGTAATTTAGTGGGTGATTACATTCAAGTTTTTATGCACATAACTATACTTACCTATATTACTTGCATAGTTAAAGTGCTACATCTGTAACTAACAAACGGGAAAATAAATAAATTCTCTATATAGACATTAAACGGTGATGAAGTTTTGATAATCAGCATTTCATCACATAATTATGTCTTAACTCTCAATAGTATTTAACTATAGAGTATAGTCGTATAGATTATAGGCTATAAAGAAATAATATGAACACAAAGACACGAAATTAGATAATATGTAAGTTCAAAAAATATTTAAAACAATTTTTTATGTTTTATTTGAAAGAAAACTAATACAGCCATAGCTGTGCTTGACTATATCAATAACTAATAATATGTATCACTTGATCAGTACTTAGGTATATAATAGGTAGTATTACAACTGTAGCCATTATATATCGTCAAATATAACCCGTGTAAAACCGATCGAACTCTACACTATAATAAAATTATATAGGTATGTATTTTCATTTTATTACACTACCATCCAAATTAAATAATTGTAAATAAAACGCGTCACCTTACATTAAACTCATCTAGGCGGTACTCTATTTATTTGTTTTTATAAAATTAACTCAGATAATATGCACCTATTATTTAATGTTTACCGAATAATTTATAACTATATTTATCTATTTTTAAAACTTATAGGCAGCACTATAAAGCACTCTTATTCAGGGCTAATTAAAAATAGGTAAGTATGTCTTTCAATTTTTTTCAATGATAATTCAAAGTTAACTTAATTCAGACAAGAAATAATACCTAATTTTTAGAAATGTATGCGTCAACATTTTTAGATACATTTTCCGCATAATTTTATATTCCAATATTTTAATTTCAATATATAAAAAATGGGAATCAAATTTTGAAAAATTAATTAATTATATTTCATATTTTATAATCTTTAATTAGAGCTAGTATTTTAATGCTCTAAAAAATTCCAAAAATGCCTTAATAATTTTAAAAAACGTGCTATAAAAATGCGTATAAAAATATATTTCTTACAGTTATTTGTAAAGTAGTTTAATAAATTATATAACGGTTGTACAATGGTGATTTTTTTTCAGAAGACACTTCAAAACACCTTAGGCACTAAAATAAAAGTATATTGTTATCTATATTGTTTAGTATTATTTGTAGGTATGAAGACGGTAGTTGGCGACTATTGCATATTTATTATATGTTTGACGCTATCTGACCACGATAACCAATATACAGGTTTTTATTACAACAATACAGTTTGTTCTACAGTTAACGTTTGCATAAAAAATAAATTGTGATAAATGTTCAGAAAATTTGAAAAATTATGTTAAATTAATCAATACATGGAAAATTATGCAAACATTTATTTTTAAAGGCTTCGATATTTAAATTGAAAACTCATTAAATTGTTAATACAAGTTATTTAAAAATGCTGGGAAATTTGAGTACTTGTTAAAAAAAACAAACTAGGGAAATTGTAATATTATTTATCATGAAAATATTGTCTGAATGTAACAATAATTCGAGTGATGTAAGCAAGAAATTTTTTTTACCATTTTTAGGTATTTTATGTTGTTAGCTACCCTTCAATTAATATAATTTTTTTTTTATTTATAGAATACGTTACACTATACATAAAACCATAAAACCATTAAAACCAGAACTGTTACAATGTATTATTAATTTTAATCTGCCTCATTAAGCAGTGTTTGTGGCGAGGTAGATGTTAGCGAGGTAATAGTTAAAATAAAAAAATATATTATTTGTTAACTGTAATTTTAGTAATTGTTGAGTAAACGAGCAGTGTTGAAAGAATCACATTGTATGCACATTGTAAGACCATCTCGATTAATGACGAGCTATATTATTATACACGTTCAGATAATATTGCCTATATACACACTCGTGATACGACGGCGGCGACTGACAGGTACCTATATTATACCTGGTATCTACCTGCATACTCGGCGGCGGCTGTGGCAGACGTTGTGGCGCGAACGAAGAAAAAAATAACACAATGGCAAAGCCCGACGGGGACGACCATAACCGTAGTCGTTGTCTCAGCTGCAGTAGCGGTCGCCGCCGCAATGTCTGTCTATTATTTTATTATTATTATGTCATATCGTTTGTATTATTATAGGCATATAATAACACAAGAGGGAGGTAACTCGACTACACTATGCGTACAAACTCGACACAGAGATTCTCGAGAATCGGCACGGTGTACACGCTGCGCCATCGTCTGATATCGCAGTGGCGTGTAACATACCTCCATCATATTATTATAGGTACACTTAAACACATAATAATATAATATAATTTTATCTAACGTCAATATAACTTATTCTACATAGAAAATGTGTATCCATGCTTTTTTTTAGTATTGGAATCCTGTTGTAAAACTTATAAAGAAAAGTACCAAACTATCGTCTAAAAAAACCACTCGTTAAAAATGTTACAATCGAGGCAACCGTTATTTTGTCGTGACACATGGAGTGTGGAACACCGTGGAAACCCGCGGAATTTTTAAATTTCAAACATTTTTTACGCTCATCAAAATATGTGGTCTCTTTTGAATCAAAAACAATAATTATTAATTTTGTTATCTATACAGTAAATATTGAATATAGAGGTAGATCATTATTAATTTGTTTCCAATGTAACATGTAGATATTGCTATCAAAATATATTATACTTATTTTGAGTTCAAAATGTCTTGTTGAAAAGTGGTATTCAAAATGTACGTAAGGTAGGAATGTGGTGAGTTTGAGGGGCAAATCCCCCCCACGGGTCTGTGTTGAGTAATTGCGACGCTATGTAACGCAGTTTTTAAATCGTTAAATCGATGAGCTCCTCTACTTAATTTTTCCCGATTCGAGCACTCCTATCGGTATAATAATTGACCGCACTAATAATTATAGATAAGAATGTAGCTGACGGTATAGAACCAAAGATTATCTTGGACGATGCTGACCGTACGATAATAACCTTACGATGAAATTACCGCGGTCGTGTAACCATAACGGCGTGGGACTCCGTTTATTATACGTTTATACCCAGGTATAATAATATTTACCACCAGCTGCCGGTCGTACCGTCTACACACAACACACACACACACACACACAACGAAAGATCGATATCTATTAATTAAAGACATTATATATAGTGCCTATGTGTGTAGAGGAGAGCGAGACAGAGAACAAAGTTCGGACGGCACGGCGGAATATGGACGAACACTTTACGGCGGCGACCGAGTGCGGAATCTTGTTTCCGTCCAAACGCACCGCACAACAAGCGAATAATATACACACATGGACACGACCGCGGTTAAAGGCGACGGGTACACCGGACACGTATATTATTATTATTATTATCATTATTATATCATATGATATCGCGAAACCTACGTTGTGTAGGTAACAGGTATATGGTATCCATTAGCAGCGGTCGCCGCCGCCGCCGTTTTCGCACGTCCGACGTCTGCGTATCGTTTTGACGTTTTGACGTCTTGACGCGTATAATATATGATTACAAAACAGTTGCTACAGCCCGAAGCACATCAGATCTCGACTGTTCAACCATTAATAATAATAATAATAATAATATACAGTGTTAGGTGACGATAATAATAGTATTATAATATTATTATTATTTATTATGATGATTGTACGAGTAATGTTAAGTGACTGATAATTTACTTAAAATTAGTATTAATACTCGTGCCTTCCCTTAAATCATTAAAATATGCCAGTGGCGTAGTCAAGGGGGGGAGTATTCAAGAGGGAGTAACGGGGACATTTTCCCCGGGCGGCCAATGTTTGATCCATTTAGGGGGGGGGGGGGGGTGGCCTGGAATTGGTGTATATTATAATTTTTTTTTTCTATAAATGTCAATGCGATTTTATTCGTTGGGTCGAAATGCTTGAATATGTAAAACAAGACTCCTCACATATTGTTACAATATCATCCTAAAAATATTAAAAATATACAGGTAACATTTTTTAAAGTTCAAATGTTGACATAGTTTATCAAATTGAAAATTTTAGTTGCACGTAAATGGTTAATTCTGTAACCAAAAAATATACATAAAAAAGTTTTTTTTATAGTTATTTTATGTTAAAAGTTAGACAAAATTACATATTAAATATAAAATAATCAAGAATAACGATTTTAGTTATTTTTTTGTAATTTATTATAGTAATTCGATTTACCGACTACCGTATTAATAATAATTAATAAGTAATAACAATATAAATATAATATAAAATATCCTAGAGACCTAGTGACCTACCACTGACAATCGAACATCTCACACTCCACTGTGCCAAGTACAACAACGAACGAAGCATCTTAAACCACCCCTCCAACATCGAAGAAGCGTTTGGGGAGACAACACAGATACAATCTTCAACTTTTTTAATGCCATCAAACTATCCAACAGATTTTACAATCTTTAAATACTCCTGTTTTTTTTTCTTTTTTCTTTCTGGTATAATGATGTATATAATTATGTATAGATATTTCTATGGTACCTAATTTCTTTCAACTTATCAACGTAAACCTTTGCAGGCTATCGAAGCCTTTATTCTTAGTAAAATAAAAAAAATATATCCTTGACTGCTAAATCATCTCTGCTCAAAATTGTTTTTCGTTTACAATAATATTATATTACAGTGACCTACTTGTAACCTACTGTACAGACGAGTGAAAATTATCAATTTTTTTTTACACATGTACCAACTTATTTGATACGAAAAAAATACACGTGAATTTTTATGTCAACAATTTGGTGGAGTACTACTGTAAAAATGTGTCTCAATAGATATGTCCTGTAGCGATACAAACTTATTTTTTTCAAATAAGAACGTACCACTTTTACTATAAACTATGAAAAGTAGGATTTTTTTTTAATCCTTGATATAATAATTTGAATGAGTAGTTTCTGTTAGTTATTAAAATGTTTAATATTTGATAATAGGAAAATAATGGTTATACACAATTATAAAATATATGTAATATTTAATAAAATGCCTAGTTATTATACTGAGGAATAACTAAACTATAATATGTTAATAATTATCACACATAAATTATAATATTACAATTAACTCGACTTAACTTTCTTAACTTTAAAAGCTTACCTGCTCACCTAAAGTTAATAATATGAAGAAAAGTAGTAAGTTAAAATAGTTAAAAAAGTTAATTAATTTTTTTACTATCATTTATCACCTGGGGCACACATTAGTGATTATAGAGATAGCAAATATTATAAATAAGAACTACATATTACTATTCCTTCTATTATTGCACGCTGTTTGTCTACTAAATTATTTAATTTTAAATGATTGTCCATCTCAACTTTTATTATATTGGCTAGGTATTTAACAAACTAATATTTAATTCATTTTTAATTTTAATAGCAATAATTAATTTGTATTAATAATTAATTTGTATTTTTTAAAAAGTTTATTATCATACAATGGACAAATTATCTAGTTACGTTGTCTAGTTAAGCATAATGAACTAGGCATTTTATTTTTTAACAATAAAAGTACCTACTTAATGTCCACCTTTTCTTTCGTTAAATTTCTACATTTCATATTACCTATAGTAATTCGATAGTAATCCGATATTATAGTGATTCATAGACTACGAGTTTACAAATCATACAATAAGTACATGTAACTACTTCAGTATATTATTGTACTCATGTAGGCATAATTATATAATATATTCAGTAGCTATATTGTATTAGTTAATTTTAATAAATATTTTTACCTTTTACGTATACATCACCATAGTATGGTTGCGTCAATAATGCCACACATTTGATATAAATTTCAGACAAATGTTTTTCTTCAAAACGCGTATGTAACAATATAATACGTCGTTTAGTGCAAGTGCAATAGGTATAATATGCAATATTCGACCACCTGTGCTGCCGCAGACGTCGACGACGATAAATATTTTTTAAATAATTTATAAAACGATATCGCACCGAGTTTTGTTTGGAATAAATGTCACGCGTATATAATATTTTATTTTTATAGGGTGAAGTTAACTCGTGATATTATAATATGCGTACAGCGTGAAATATTAATTAATCATCTGCGGCCCGGAACCCAAACAATATAAAAATTAATAACGTTCTCGAATACATCACGATTTTAATTGTTATTATCGTCCCAAGTGCCACGTTACCTATATTGTAAGGAATGTCTTAGAGTGAACAAACAACTTTTTTTTTGTCGTAATTGCAGTTTGCGTGTATGATTATAATATTTAAGAGAATTTACGTTTATTCGATTGATGTTGTTTTATTCAAAAAAATATTTTTCTTTAAAACGTCGGATTACTTGGGGCAGTTTTAAAAATGTAATTGGACATTTCGGTGGGAAAAATTTGATTTCGTTGAATAAAAACATGGATCTTAATAAGTTCTATAAGAATATATTACCAAAATTAAAAGTATATATATACCTACATGGTACCTATACATATGCCATAGAAGTATAGAACCATAAATCCTTGAAGTAATTTTAATTTTTTTTCAGTAGACTGGGACTGCCTGGCTATTATGGTAGCCTACCTGTGATGTCAAACTCTGGCTAGTGTCTGCAAATATACAATTATTATATAAAAAATAATCACGAGAAAAATATTAAGGTTTTTATAGTGTGATAAGGAGATCATAAAAAGTTTAATATGGGCTTACTATAAATTAAGAATCACTGAGGTAGGTACATTTATTTACTAAAAAAAGTTCAAAATTAATTTTTAATGATAAAGGTTAAATATTTAAAAATGACAACACGCAGTTGAGGCGCAAAAAACCACTAAAATCTGTTGTACTTATTTCAACAATCGATATTAATTCCCAGAGTTTAACAGTTTGACGGAAACGACGGGTAGGTAGTGTAGTGTTACTATACAGTAACATTTATGACTTGCATATTATGAAGTCTCAACGGGCAACAAAATAAATTCATATAACTGCAGAGAAATGAAATTCATTGTTCTAATGAGCAAATACTGCACCGAAAAAAAATAATCACTATAGGTACATACCTAAATTTAGTTGCACAAATATTTTGTGGTAAAGATTATAATATAGACTAAAGGGTATAACAAACGAATTTAGTAGAAATAAAATATACATAATTATAATTTGTAGTATTATCGATGTAACTATAATTTAGTTGAGTCTACTATTTGTTAGAGTCAAAGTTTGGTATAAATTAAAAATATAAAATTTATTGTAGCACACAAAAATCTGTAGCGATTAGTTCAATTCACTTTAATTTATATTTCATCGCTAGCGGAGTTGAAAAATATTGTTAATCGTTTTATTTTTATACATGGGGCTATGGGATTTCCAAATTTAATTTAATAATATAAGGTTTAAATAATTACAGTATGATTTTAAAATAATATGAGAATCTAACAGGACTAGAATACAGTTCAAATTAACTAATAAAAAAATTTAATTTTCTCTCAAATCTTTCCCACTTTCCCACTCTCCCCTTAGTTAAAATATTATAATATTTTATCATAAATAAGTACACATTATGAAAAGCCGAAAACAATTTTTTCTCTCTCTTTGGAATAATTGTACATTTTAATATTGGTCTTCGTTCTATATTTATACCAACATCGCTATTTTATAACTATCTCATTATTAATAAATTGTATTATGCATATAAAATTATCTATATGGTAATAGAATACCTAACCTATATTAAGTTGTTTTGCAATTATCTTCAAGTGGATAACAGGCTAATGACTATATTGAAACCATGCCTGTTAAAGTAACATAAGTATAATATTATAGTGGCTCCCTTCGCCTACCGGCTACGGTCGTTAAATTTGAGGTTCTCCGGATGTCTCGTTGGATGGGATCGGCCTCTAAACCCCTCGGGGCTAAAATAGCTAACCTGGGGGAAGGCGAGGGACGACTCTTTCGCGGTCGCTGGGGGGGGGAGAGCATACCTGCCCTACGGGCAGACGGATGACCTAACAAGTAAACTGAACCTTGTTAGTTAAAGTCTTCAAACTAAAGGGACCTCCCGTCGCCAACTCGATGGCCAGTCTGTTAAAGTAATGCAAGTATACCTATTATAGTGGCTCCATTCACCTGTCGACTCAGGTCGCCAACTCAAGTTCCTCCACGCGGCATTAAAATAGTGTTATATAAAATGTATAAACGTAAATCACAAACTCTGGATGGCTATAACTTCAAAAATAATGATTTACACAAATTTTTTTTGCACCATCTTGCTGGGTAGCTGAAGTGAATTTATACCATACCTTGTAATTTAAAAATATATTATTACAATCAGTACTCTATAAGACTTAAGTATTAAACCACAAATGTTGCATAGGTATTTAAAATATATAAACTAGAATATCAGACCGTTACTTTAATCCATATTTTTTGTTAATTTTTATAAAATGTATTAAGAATAATTTTAATTAGACACAGGAAATGCTTATTTTATACTCTTTCTTTAGGTAAATTTTTAGTCTCGAGCAATGATCATCAAAATTATACCTAGGTAGCCAGGTAGATAATAAATACCAAAACCTAATTATGAAAGTATAATAATTAAAAATGTTCACAGAACACCAAGTTTTGATGTTTTAAATAATGTTTTTTATCCATACCTAAATTATAAAATCGATTGCATACAATAATTATTAATACACGAAGGGTAAATAAACATTTAAAAAAAAATTTTTTTTATAAACAGCCCTCTGACGCGGTCGGGCGCATTATATTGTGCTTATTATAATATCATGAATTTAATAACAACTTTAAATAAAATCTTGCTCTCTGATTATGCGGAAATACTCTCGTATAACATTACGTGAGCGCAGTGTGTAACAATAATACAATATATGGTAGTTTAGTGTGTACACTGCGCATTTAGCGTTTTGATTCGTGACGGGAGAAAAAACCGCGCGAATAAACACGACTACCCGCGCGACGACGATAAACGGATCAAACTCCTCCTCGTCGTCCACATCGTCATCGTCATCGTCATCGTCGTCGGGCGGTGCTCGTCTGGATCTCTCGAGAAACTTACATACACGCGTGCATTATATACGTACTTTTCTTCTGCCGAGCAAACGCGATCCCAACTGCTAATTTATGTGCCGCACACACACACACACACACCGTACAATATATATATACCCATGTGCCGGTTAGGCGGCGGGTACCGCGGTAGGTGTAAGCAGCAGGTATATATACCTCTAATACCCGTATTATTATTTATACAATATGATCGCGGTGGGGCGGCATAAGTGTGTTCGAGGAGGTGGTTGCAGGGGCGACGCGGCGGCGGCGGAATAGGAAATATCGCGTCGTCGTGTTGTGTGCGCGCATTTAAATATATACGTCGGCGACGGCCTTTTCTTTTTTTTTTTCGCTCTTCGTGTGCCCACTCGCCTCTGCCTGCCTACTACCCATTTATATATTATGCATCATGTGCAGTGTGGTGTATACACAACGTATCACGTTGATCTCCGTGAGCTGATGAGTTCGCGGGCGCTCTCCTCTCGCGTCAGTCCGCTGCTCGCCAGACACTCGCTCGTCGTCCGACACTTGTATAATATTATTAGCGAGGTATATACGTACCCCCCCCCCCCAAACCACCGCAATATAATATATAAATATGTGTGTGTGTATGCGATATAATACGCGCGTGCTGGCTCGCGTTCACGATTCGCAGTCGACACTCTTCGCAGGTATATACGTTTACTATATACGAGTCGGTCTCTCCTCCGTCCCACCGCGGTGTCTACACACATATATATATATATATATTATAATATACCTTACGAAGCCATTTGTTCGCAAATGTGTTTGAGCACAGATCATATCGCGGCGGCTGTTGCGGTTCGCCTCGCAAGCGGACTTATACGGTGGACCGCGGCGAACTCGAGCGCGTTATGCACACACATTTTACATATATATATTATGCTCTCGTAGTCTCATTCCTCTTAATTGTCTCCGCCGCCGTGCACACGACGACCGCAGTTGTGTACGTCGTCTTGAATATAAGTCCGTTTTTCTGTCGTGTACGAACAACAGATGCCTATAACACATAATAATATATATATATATATACACGCGCAGACGAGACGTGTCACGCGTATATTATATATGTGGCATATAAATGTATTATAATAGTTGAGGTCGATCCAGCGCTGCGTTGCCCGTGAAAAATTAATTGCCCACGTCGATTTACCCCGTTTGATCGGTTAAATGTAAACTGCGCAGATTTTTAACACGGCCGTTTGGATATCGTTCAAACCAAACATAAAATGCGCGGGTTTAAAATTATATCCGGCCGCGCATAATATGATATGCGTTTCGTTTTCTGTAACTTTAATGGAGACGATATGCATGACTAAAAAAATTATGGTGTTTTGAGAGTCGACTGTATTCAGCATTTTGAGTTAAAGAGTAAAACGCGTAAAATAAAAAGTACGGATCTTGCTGAATGTACTAACGAAATTGTTGAGAAAATAGGTAAAAAATTATAAAAAGGCAGTGGATTTACCCCGTCATTAGTTTACTTAAATATATAAAAATATAAACGACAAACATTTTCAACAAGGTAATTTTGGGTGGTTTTGACAAAATGTAAAATACAGGTCTAAAATTATACCTAATAATTGTATTACAATAACAATTTTACTTTCTTTAACTAATGACAACCTCATACAAACAAAATATATTTTTTTTACCAAGTCGACAAAATATCTCTGAGTTAGCCGTAAGCGGGGGAGGGGGCGCGTACCAATCATCGTGAATTACGAATATCGCTTTATCTATAAATAATTATAAGAAAAAATAATAAATGCCGTTTGCACATATTGTTTTTTATTAATTTAGTATTCACGCTACGCATGCGCACACTATATATTACATAAAATTTGATACCGCATGTCCATCACTATACCGCCCGTTTTCCACATTACTGTATTTGATTTTTGCGTATCTATCGTATACGAGTTTTTTTTTTTAAATATTAGAAATTATACAGTCCGCGGGGGGGGGGCTAATTCACCCCAGTGACCACGTGACCAGATCCCTTGGTAAAATGAGTTAACCGGTGTTCGGTTAATAAGGGCGCGTTCCTGGCTATCCCACTGTGACGCCATTTCAAATAATTGAACTCTGAGGAATATGGGGTAAGATCGAATAGCACTCTGGCTTAATAATGTGGTTATGTTTGAAATTTACTTGCAAAATGTGTACACATAAAATGAGTTGATAATCGCTAAATTGTCGACGAAATACAAATCTTCGTTGTCGACAAATGCTAAACAGAGATTTCACATTTACGTTGGTTATTATTTCTAAATTGATTTCGTCGAGTAAAATATAATTGTAATATGTCGGCACAGTTGAAATTTTCAATGATTGATTAATAATCGATGTTTATGTTCAGGTTTTGGTTATAACATAAAGTTTAAGTTATACGTGTTACATGTGTATTGTATAATATGTATGTGTGACAAAGTACTAAATCGAATTGGATGTTTGAAAATCGTTGATTGAAGTTGTTCAATTTAACCCAACTGTGGCACAATTCGACCATTACCTTTTTCTGAACAGGATGCAATTCGATCATTACCATTTTGTCTGTACCGAATAAGAGATATATCACTGATATCTCAATCACTCGACCATTCTAATTTAGATAAGGATTGTAATTTGAATATCCTCATGATATTATGGACAACAGACGAGCTTGTACAAATTCGCATGATCACAATATTGAGTACGATATACATTTATAATAGTATGCGATCGCCATGACCGATTATTAAGTATTAGGCAATAAGGCATTGTTGAAAAATAAAACAATAGTGTTATCATGAAATCGCATTGCTGCCAGTAATCCATATAATTCACGTCATTGTGCCTAAATTAAAATCCATCTAAAATATTTATTATTAACTCATTTATACAGAGTGTACGATGACAAATGAATGTTTAATGTTTACGGTTTAATATAACACCGAATTGAATTCGCTTAAAATACAAAAATAATACTATAATATAGAGATTATTAAGGAAAATAATATTTTAAGAGGTATATAAAATAAATATTACATCATGGAGTAGGTATATACTATATTATAGTTATTGTCATTGTTATCTGAAATAGTGATATCGTGGTAGAGTTTTTAAATCTGTATGTCATTGATACACGCGCTGCATGAATTAATATTATAACACGTGAATCATAAAACAATTGGTAGGTAATAAATGATCGTTTGGTAAATGTATTTAAAAAATGTTCTGAATATTAATTCTAAACAATACAATTCATAATGTTGAGATTTTCTTATCACACTCAGAATTTGCAAATAAATTAAAAATATCATCACTATAGCCTATAGGTACTTACCAATAATTATTATAATTTGATATACTTCTTTCAATATGAATAATTTGCCAAATTGTATATTCCTTCTTGTGACATTGTAGAACTATGTCTTAAATGTCCTTACTGCATGGTCTTAACTTTTAAGTAGGTAATTTACTAAATAATACTAATAGTAACACGCCTAATTCTCTATCTAAAATGTACTAAGTACCTGAACGTTTGTATAAAATAAGATTTTTTTTAATAATGTGTAGGATACGTTTTTGAAAAATACAGAAATCAACCGAAGACTGGATGATGAGGGGCTGGGACGTTGAAAACATCACCTTGTGTGAATAGGATAACCAGAAAATTCTACGTAAACTGTTCGTGTATGATATTAACGTATAAACCGTACACGTTACAATATTATAATATAGCGCCTAAATGCATAGAACTGCAGCGGTTGGACCCGATAAACATCCGATGTGTCCGCACTGCAGCACGTTTATTATAGGTATAACACATGTCCGTATGTATAATATATATATATAATGACGACCGTCTACTGCACTCGTGAAATGCATTGGCGAAACCGTGACAGTATATTATGCAGTTACAATGTGTGTGTGTGTGTGTGTGTGTGAAACTGGTAGGATTCGACGAGAAAGCTATAGCTGTGTGTGTGTGTGTGTGACATAACGTACTTATATTATTTAGACTGGGATTGGTTTTTGAGGGATTTTATAGCCAAATTTAAAGTAAGACGCATTAGTATAGGTACCTATGTCTTAGGAAAAAACTAGATTATTCATAGTTCATTCAAAAAAAATCCAAGAAAGTGTGCAAAACAGCCTCGTGATAAGTACACTATATAGTCTATATACTAATGTAAGACGAGGTTTTTTAAAATTATTTTTTAGGGGGAATCTGTAGATAAGGCTACAGAGGTTAAAATATATTTTTAGACGGAAAATTGATAAGGCCCTAATTCACTTATTGTGCCCATACCTCACCTCTTTTTTTACGACCATTGTGCTTACGATTTGACTATTTCTTAAACAATGATTTTATAAATACGTAGTAGGTTGTGTATTAACTACTATAGTAGAATGTATAATATGTATTTTGTATGCATATATACCCAAAGGCCAAAAGTAAAAAAGTTAATGAAAACAATGAACTTGAGTTGATGAAGTTAAGAACGATAAGTTAAAAGAATTAACAAACAATATATTAAAAAGTTTAAAGTTAATGAGAACAATATTAACTAAATTCGGTTAAAAAGAATAAGTTAACTATTTTTTTTTTTACTAGATAGGTGCCTACCACCGGGATCTCACATTCTGATTGTGAAACTTACTTTTTTTTTTTTTAACTTAATAAAATTGTATTAAACATTCAAGCTTTTGGCTTGTTTTTTTGATTAATAAAGTTTAATCTATTAATTAAAATCCATTATATTTAATTGTGATACTTAATGTACAGACTATGTAAACTGTTTTTCTATATTGTATGTAATATGGATACTAATTATTACTTCTAATTGCACACTTATTATATAAGTGTATGGCATCCACTGCATGTAGGCGTATTACACGTTTGTGTCTACTAAATAATTATAAAACCAAGGAATATTTATTTTTATTCAAAATCTCTGTGTACGCATCACGATTAAACAAAAAATGAATTTATTAGTCATGTTTATAAATAGTAGACGTGAATGTAACTTAGCGTATTCATTTTACAATAGGAAAAAATCCAAGTCATCACAATATTGACACTATAGTCGAATTATTAAGTTAATTAGAAGATCGACCAATTATTATAACTGCAGCCTAATATCGTGCAAACGTTTGTCTTTGTATAATATATTATATCCAAATACGGTTTCGGCATACAGTAGCCATATATAAAACGTTAACGTCGACGTGCCCATACATATATACCCCATTGTAAACGATATTCAAAAAATATAAACAGCATAATATCTCGCTTGAAGATCAGGAGGAACCCGCGCGCCGGCTGGCGACCCTCTCCCCGATCCCTGGGGACGACTGACGAGCTTGTCGTGCGACAGTGGACGCAACGGACCCTGCTATAATTGTGGGTTAAACGGGTGCCGGAAAGTGTCGCAGACCCACGGGTTGCCTCATGACATCGTTATATAATAGAAACCGTGTAACGTCAGTGGGTGTAGTAATTTCAAATCGGCCATATGATTATTGTTGTACACAATGTTATCTCCATCTGTGCACCCTTCGAGTCATTCGCGTAATTTTTTAATCTATTTTTAAATACGCATCGCGTTGTACCGCGGTTGTGCGGTTGATTTTTTTTTTTATTATCGTTTTACACGCCATTGGCTCTACAACCATTAGTTTGCAGTACATAATATATATATATTCGTGTAAGATACTGTTCGATTTCAGCTATATATCCGGTCCTATAACTGCAGTCGTTTAGTCGTTCGTATTTTTTCTTCCTGATCAGTACATCACGTCTTGGGAGTTGGACGGCCGAGTGTTTCAAATGATGTTTCTGATATTTTAGCGTACTCCTAATATTTTTAATGGAACGCTTAGAACAGTAACCATACTATTTTAGCTCACATATCTTCACTTTCATGATTTCTTGAATTATTAAAAAATGTCTTTTCCGTTTACTGAGAGTTACGAACAGTGACGATGCGATCATTATAGTACTTTTGGCCGGCATCAGTCTATTATCTAATTCAACTATTTTGTGGGTACACGAAGTCGTCCAAGTGATGAGTGCTTCAGCTGAACATAACTGTTACAGCACGGGTATGCGGTAAGTTCTCTGTATTCCAGATGGGCAAATCAAAACTGAAAAGTACCTGATTATAAACAATTTTTTTTTTCAAATTTAAAAAACTTTACCTTGCAGGCCAAAGAGATCTTGTTGTCGCGACATAAAAAAAAGTGGAAAAAAAATATAATTAGAATTCGTAATCAAAACTAACCAAATCCCCAACTAAAGCGGGTGACAATTGGGTGACTACTTTTCTTATTGTAATAAATGAATAACAGATCGTTTGTTCTAAAAATAAAGTTAAAAAAAAAAAACAAAAATTTGAAAATATTCTTAAAACATGCATTTTTAAATTCAGCCGAATAAAACGTAAAAACCGTACAAGGGCCGCCTGTTACTCGTTCATGAATTGTGCGCATAATAATAATATAACAACAGAGAAAAATAATATGGTGTCGGTTTGACGGCGTTGACTCGGTCGATTCCCCGCGAACCTGTCCACGAATGTCTCTATGGAATAATATCAGAGGGAGCAGCAAACGCAAAACGGATACGATGAGTAGGTATATTATATAATATATATATAAAGTTGAAAAACGGCGACGTTTCCTGTTCGGAATTCTGGACACGTGGGCGCACCCCGCGTAAGTACTTTGCCGTGGTACCGTCGCGGAAATCGAAAAGGAACTCCCCGAAATTAGTTTCCCCATATTCTGTTTAACTCACGTCCCGACCTACGCCCCCCCCCCCCATCCATTGCTACTTTTTGTTTGTGTTCGCCTCGTGCGTGGACTAGACTAACAATTTTTGCGCGCCCTGCCGCTAATATTATATTATATATTATTCGAACAAACCATAACCCGAATTGGCAGAGCTCTCCCGTCCATAATATAACCATAGTGACGTATTTGAAAAGTCATAGTGCACTATGAGGATGTACACACGTAATATACTTGTAAATAAATACAAACGTATCGTCAGTTTTTACTTATTTAAATGTAAACTTTAAAAAAAAAAAAAATGAAGTCTCCCTCTTGCTTCGCCCTACACGGAAATGTTAGTCAAAATTTTGAACCCCGCATGGGTATTACTTCAGACGGTATAATATTTATATCGCCATCGTTCGAAGGAATATAAAGTCCTGCGGATTTAACATATATTCAATAGATAATCCATTATTATTTTATACGACGGAAAGCCGGGTTCGAAATGGCTACCGCCGTTCGCACAGAGATTTGCTGGGACAATTTAATTTTCACGCGCATAATATAACACAATATATATTATTATATTATTATAATGCGATGACGCGGACGCAGACGAGCGAATCCGCACACCGCCGCCGCACTCGAATTCTACCGCACGCGCGCATTTAGTGGTTTTCCGGTACACTGAAGCCCTAACGAGAGACACTCGAGACGTGGCGGCGCGGCTGTGCATTGAGTAGTTTATATATTATATTGGTAGAAATATACATCACAGTTGCACTATATATTATATCATATTATAATATTTCGCCGGTTCGGCCTAAGCTCACCTCCCAAGTCGGCCGGCCCCCACCCACCACCCACACGTCATGTTGGCCACTACACATACGCGCTTCACTCGGAAATTTTGTCACTCGTAGTTAATATAATAACCGTCCTACACGCCGCCATCCGCCCCCCCCGCATATTTTAATATCTTGTTCGCGAATTTGACATGTGCAGGAGATTAATCGAACGCCCACCGTCGTTTTTGAACGAATAACGGATTTAATCGATTTATCGAGTGGAAAATATGATAATGCGTTCTCTTCGTCCAAGTGTGTGGGGGCCTTGAGCTTTTTAAAGAGGGCAAATACAGCCAATTTCAATGAAGTTGTATGAAAAATTAAAATACAAATAAATACAAGCGCTGTTGATTTTCGCGTATTTGTGTAGAATAACGGCTTCGCTTGGAAATGGGCCACAGAAAAGGCTATAGTTCTGGTTACAACTTACAAGTAACGACATATTCACAATAAAATGAAGAAAACTTTGACTGTGCAATGTCATTTATTATATTATATAGAAACAAATTTGTTCAGGAATAACCTCTTCCATATTTATAGTTATACCGAAAAAAAAAAGATATTGCATATTCTTTTCTTTTATAGTGAAACGAGGTTTATAAACCATGTAAACCATAAGATTATTGCTCGATTGGTTCTTGCCTGAGCTAAACGGTTCTTAAAAAAAACGATTTAAGGACGACTTTTTTTAGACCTAGTGAAAACCTAGGATACACCCAATTAAAAAAAAAATATATCAATCATATGATAAAAATATATTTTTGTAGAGTCATAAGAATTCGGAAAAATAATCTGCATACTATGATGATGATGGTGAGGATGTAACATTATACAAAAATAATATTATGTAAGCCATACCATATAATAGAGAACACAAATAGGTATATTATTATTGATTTAATTAAAATTTTTCTCTGGTCGTCCTCGGTTGTTTAATTTTTTGTTGTTTCTCCTTCGATTCTGACCCGTCAATATAGTATCACAATGGGTTACGCGAGTCATATAATACATGTCACATACATTCGTTATTAATGTTATGGCCATAATATGTCTATGTGTCAGGAGAGGTGCGAGTCTGATGAGTCTGATGTCGTAGGAGATTAATATAATAAAATATATTATTATTTTTAATAATATAATATATGATATGATTTGGACCGAGGGGCGAGGCGAACGCAGGAAGCAGCAAGCTGCAGTCGAACAGAATACGACCGATGTAGCATCTGACGTCACAATATAACCTCCGTAGTACCTCCACAATAAGTGTGACACATATATTATAGTATTATATCTCGCGCGTTTATCGCAAAAACGTAGAAACTAAAAAAAAAAACGGTTCGCGGAGACGAGTAATAATAAATCGACGGCGGGGGGTGGATGGATAGGAAGTACGCAGCTAATACATCGTACCTAAATTGTGCGCACGGGGTCGTTATTAATGTTATCGTTATCGCTTGGGTATAGTTTAACCTCTATATATCTATATTACTCTGGCACGGGAAAAAATAAATAACTTTATGAGATAAACAATAATAATAATAATATTATCTTCGCCGACAGAATGTTTCCGATAAAACGGAGCCTCGCGTCGAAAGTGTATAATATTATGGCATGACATAACAGTGATTTCGAGCGATATAGTGAATCTGGGTCATGTGTTGAAATTAACTCTGATGAAAATCAACTGTCGAGGTAGAATTTTTTTTTATAAAATGCGATTTGTTAGAAAAATTGTTTCTCATAAAAGTCATGTAATATTATTTTTTAATATTTTAATTGATCATGAAGCCCGACAACTAAGGCCATTAGCTGTTTGTTTTTTTTTGTTTGTTTGTAGGGGAGAAATTGTAAGTTTGTAAACACGTGTATTTTTGGTTTGGCAGATTTTTTAATGGGCACCCGTAGGTATTTGCCATGCCCGGGTGGGGGATGGTGGCACATCTTTCCAGACACGGTGACTTGCCCGAAAAAAATGCCACCCGCGGCCGGGTTCGAACCGGCGCCGGTGTGCGTTAATCCACTCGGCCACTCCATCCCCATCGTGTACTATTAATGTTATTAAAATATGTGATAATATTATACTATGGGTTATAAACGTCTCAAACATCATTACTTGAGTTTGGATTTAAATGCCTTAAAAATATTTTAAAATGCCATACTAAAATTTTATAAGAAATTAATTCAAAGTTCACTATTTTTTTTCAACTAATTTAAAAATTAAATTTATAGACATTTTGAGTACATCCATTAAGTTAACAAATCAACTTAAAATAATACTTAAATTAATGAGTTGAATTAGTTTAATATGTGATAATCACTTGGATAATATAGTAATTTTAAATATCCAGGCACCTTAAAAATGTGGATATTATGTAGGTTTGTATTTTAAAACATGTACTTAAAAAACTCTATTCATATTTCAGACTCAGAGATAATCTAAATTTAAATTGGAATTTAAATGTATTTATACTGTATTTTTTAACATTTATAATGTATAAAATGATGAACTCAAACATTAATAAAAAGTATAATAATAATATTGAATATACTACTTTATTTATTACTTACCTATAAGTGATTAGTGAATATAATATACTTTGTACGATGAACTTATGTCTCTTTTATAATTCACACAATCACGTAATATGTGATTTATTTAATTTATTTACATATATAATATCTCTAGAGTTCATGTTGAAATAAACAACTACTAGGTTATTCAAAATAACTAAGTGATAAGTAGACTAACCATCGTAGTAAGTAAATAAGTACTAATAAGTAGTGAATATTAAGTAATATTACAGCAAACAATTTTACTCAGTACTGAAGTCCATATTATAACTCGCAAACATTTTTATCCGGTTTTGAACCCAAATACCGAAACTCCAAAATTTTTTACCCGTTTTCGAATACATGCCCGATAATCGAAATAATTAAATCCGTTTTTAATACTGTTCACTCCTTGGTAACGAGTGAGAAATTTAAAATAATACTTTCCATATTCTACGAATTTATAATATTTTAAACTGCAAAATGGTAATAGGTAATAAACATAAATATTTTCTGAATAATATGAAAATTCAAAATTAATTTAGTTGGGGATATAAAAAAATTGTAATTTGATTTTAAGTTAATGTAGAGGCAAAATGAGTTAAGTTCATTAAAACATCAAACTGTATGTTAGGTTAATTAGTGGAAATGAAATTAACTTTTCACTTATTTAAATTATTTGAATAACTTATTACTCGTTAATGCCCTGCAGTCTTGCAAAGAGGTATTTTATCGCAAGGTCGTGAAATGTACATCAATAAATTAAAAACTAAAATGTTCATATTATTATTTCATATCGGCCAAATCAGTGTATTATGTCCAACATGCAACCTTTTGAATATATCGTTCCCTATTAATATGCGCTTGTTATATTATTATGAGCTCCTCTACCCGCCTCCTGTCCAAAACAGTTAAGCCCCTCGCTATAAACGCATTTGATGAAAATCTGTGTTGCTCATCAACTATATTACATGTACCTAAATAAATTTTAATTCGTTTTCATTTAGTAAATTCGTGTGGGTAAACTATTGAAATAAAAACATCATACACGGTCACGGGTTGAACCCGTTGATGGCATACAATTTACCTCTTTGGGAACACGATTGCGTATATAATTGTCGAATATCAAAGGAGTCCCTCAAACACGACGCGATTTTGTATTATAAATAGGCCAACGTTTACACATTTCTAATTATACATTTCTTTTAAAATAATTACCGAATGTATTTTTGTTAATTTCGAAAAACAATTCTAACAAGTAAAATTTTTTTTAAGGGAAAACATTAGTTGTTCATTTTTATTTTATTACTTTAATAATCAGGCTTATACAATACAATAGTTAAACGTGACTATTAAAAAATATAAACAAATGTAATTTAAATAAAATAAAAAATTTAATATGGCTATAAATGTATAGGTATAATAATGGTTGGATGAACCTATAATAAATAATTCAAAATAAACACTTTTTACTTGGAATATATCATCGGTGCATAAGAATAGTGACATAATTAAATAATTGCCATATTATTATGAATATTTATAGCGAAATACCCATATTTGTAAGTGTAAAAATGACATTTTTTAATAATTCTAAAAAATGACTTCAGGCATTCGACTTCCTGTCGACTCGTATTCTTCTTTGATCGCATAATCCCTAGTTTTTTATCATGTAGAGTGTCACAAATCGAATTGTGTTCTGACAGTCAAAGCATAGAACGACGTTAATTTATGTGACAAATCAAAATGTGCCAGTTTTAGTTAAAAATAATTAAAAACATTATTTGCAACAGTGACACAAATCAAATTTGGACATTTTTGTTTTGTCATTTTTTTTACAAGAAAGTGTTGTTTTTTATTAGTCAATAATACAATTGTCCTCTTATAAAAAAAAAATCACTCTTTGGTTTTATTCTCAGAGTTTAATATTATTATCATTATTTTTATAAAGTTTTACTTTTTTATTGTAATTATAAAATCAATGCTATTATTAACTATTTCTGCGAGTTACAGACTTTCAGAATTTTATCATTATTAACTGTAGGTACCTAGAAACAATAAAGTTAGAGACAACGAACTAATAAATAATTCTTTTTCTACTATTATTTGTCATTAAATGCAAAATTTAACAATGAAATAATAATATTTTCTGTCGGCCCTAAATGTTGCCATCAACGCCTTTGGAAAACTATCATTGCCCTTAACTATTCAGTAGAAATAACAGACCTAAATCTAAATTCAAACTTTGAAAAAAGTTTGAATCCCCTCAAGGTCTTAACTAAATCCAGTTGTTCGTATATATATCCCGTATGCGGATTATAATATTGTCGAATCGAACTGCAGCTTTAATCACCGGCATATACGTCCGGACAGCAGCATAGAAAATGGGGTTTTTTTTTCAACTAAATTGTCCGACGGGTGACAGAACGTCAGAACTGTGGAACTTTCGTCGGACGGATTATAATTTTTAAATAAGATTTTGTACCGTTAAAAATCTGTCGGATTGACAATAGGTATAGTGTCTCTTCACTCTTCGTAGCAGTCGTCTACTAATGTAAAAGAATCGAAATCCGTTTTCAGAATTAAAATCCGTTCGACCAAAAAGGGCTACATTTTTTTTTCTCGGACGATCACCGATCACGTTTATCACGACCAAACCGTGTTTTCGTTCATATTGTAGCGAGACCGCGCGGTCCCCTCGCCATAAATTATTTTACCTGTTGTATAATCGTATCCGGAATCGAAGAAGAGTCGGCGCACACACCACTCCGTGTAGAGGTACCTACATACAATATTATTATTATTATACGATAATATTGCAGCGTAAGGCATATAATATAATACATATCATGCATCAGACGTATCGACGACGGGGCGACGTGCGCACGGAAAGAGTGCAGTGTTGTTGCCGGATGACAAATGCATGGGTGTTCCGCTGTATATATATATACGATATAGTAATTGAATTCCCGTGTTTTTTTCTCTTTTTATGCCGACTAGAAACGCCGCGCGTCAACCGTCATAAATAATCGTACGAGGCCCTACCGCCGCCGCCGCGTTATATTCGTCGTGGTCTGTCCGCGTGTGTGAGAGACGATGATGTAAATGATTATTGTATATACGCACTCTTTCTCTCTTTTTCTCTCTCTCATTCTATGTCTCTCCCTCGATCTCCCTCTCTCCCTCTCAAACACACACACACGGTGATTTTTGACGGTTTTGTGTACGTTTTTCATGTCTGTAAATCGACCGCGCGCGGACGTGTGCGGCGGCGACGCCGTCGACGTCCACGAACGTATCGTTACTGTTTTTATTATGGACGGGTCTTTCGGAATGACTTCGAAATAATATAATATTATATCGACTGAGTCACGGTAGTTCCTAATATAATATAGGTACATGCCAATATTATATTGTGATATTGCGCCGCAGTGGATATAAACTATTGTCGTGACCGACTACGGGTGGTTATAGGCTTGTACCCACGTTTACCGAAGTTACGATGGGTTCGATATTATACGAGTAATGAAAACAAATCAAACCTGAAAAGTGTACCGACTACGAGTGGTGAAAGGTGTGCAGTGAAATTCAAAGCAAAAGGGACAATTTATGTTATAGATGCGTTGGGCGGAGGAGAGGCATACACACATGATATTATATTATTTATTTGTTCGAAAATATGAAGAAAAAAAAACATTTAAAGTCATTTAATTTCCGATTGACTACTCATCAGATGTACAATAAAGTCATCCGTATAATTGTAAAAATGATTCTCCTACCCAAGTCCGCGGTCTGCGCTAAACGTTCAATATCTTATTATATACGTAGTAATGTAGTAGACTTCTCACCACTCTTTTTGTTGACCCAAAATTTTTTATCGGAAAAACACTATGTCCAATATCCATTCCAAAACGCCGATCCGTATAAAAATCAATGAAATGTACATTGTACATCATAAAGACGATCACGTTAAATAGAACAGGAAGAAATTTACGGTGGAAGGTGGGTCATTACACCCCCTCCAACCATTAATCATCCCCGTCTACTTGTCTCGATTACTGATGTTTTTCCATAAATGTACAACTCGTGCATTATAATAATATTATATAGATAAGCACCTACCTACCTATTTTTTTTTACATTTGAAGGAATATGTTTTCGTTTCGTCTGTATATACGTATATACAATACGCAACTGCACGACTATACGCGTTTTGACTGTACAATCGTTAAAAAGAACCATTAAACACATTCGAATAAAATAACTCATCTGAGATTTTGAAACATTTTTGTTTTTTACGATCATAAAAAAAAAAAATGTGTAGGTACACTTTACAAGTTACGGCAATGTTTTTTTTTTTTCTATAAAGCCTAACGATGCAATTTTTACTATACAAATAACTAAATAATAATAATAAATAATTTTTGTACGCGTTCGTTATCATCCATAAATCAAGGTAGTAGGTATAACTACCCTCCACCTGCGATATAAATATACCTATAATATTATGGTTAGTGGAGCCGTTTTGGGTTTTCATATAATACTTGACATATAAAATAATAATATTTATTTATATTATATAGATACTATCGTACTGATTTGACTTTTTCTGCGAATTTTTTACCACCCGGTGTTTAATTGCTTTTCACCGATGTAATACAGGGTGATTCACCAAGCCTGTTCACCCCCCCCCCCCCCCAATTTTTAAGAAATATAATAATATATGACATATAGTATAAACATTTTAATAGCTATTGAATACCACTCCAATCATCCGCTAAATATTATTATCAGTGAAAAGGGAGATTCTCATTTTAAAAACAGTATTCCAAAACTCAGAATTTTGATAAATGTATACTATTAAAGGAAATAATGTGGGTTAATATGATTGGTGAATCACCCTGTATATAATATCATCTATTATGGAGATTTTACGAAATCATACCGAATTCTGTTGGACTCTCATCCGGCAGACCGCGATATGTTTGGGTAACGATTTCTAGGCGTCGGGACCATCGCAGCGAGAAGCAAATCACACACGATAGTGCGCATATAATAATATAATGTATATGTTATGGATAAATGTTGGAAAATGTTTACACTTTACAATATTATTACCAAATGTTATACGTAAACTATAATGAGAGATCATTATAGTAATAGTTTATAATAGCGCGTATAATACATATACATAATAATATGAGCTGTACGCGTTTACTTCTAAACAAAACGCTTCGCATATAAGTTTCGTCGTAAAAAAATGCGCGTACGTATTTTTCCGGTACGGTTCCCAGTATTTTTCTCTTGTTTACATCAGCTGAAGCATAGTAATAATAATATAACAGTATAATCGCCTCGTGTGCCTATGTAGCACAATATATTATACTATTATATACGCGGGATTTATTTCGGGTGTGTCGTGCGTGTAAGATTTTTTTAAATTTTTTTTATCAAACAACGATTGAGGGCTCATCATCGCGGAGTTTTGTTCGTCCGCTGTTATTTATCGAACTCGAGTAAGTCTGTTTACAATAGCTACGCGATTTGACATTAGCAGTTCCGTGTTTGATACATTATTATTATTATTATTTAATATTTAGGTAATTATATTCAACATTGGTGTTTATATTTGAGAGGAATATAATAGTTGTAATCGATTGAAAACGAACCTCTCAGAATATGTCCAAGAAGAATAACAATAAATATAAAAAAAAATAGGTATACTATACTTACGAATAAGGGATCAAAGGGTTTTTTGGTTTTTTGTTTAGCTTTGGTATTTTTAAGCTGAAAACTGAAAACGATACATAGTGCAAATGTGCAATCAGAATACGCTTAGTTTTAGTTTTCAAGTTAATTCGTGCTTCGTGTTAATAGAAAATCGTAATGTCAAATTATATTATTTTTGCTTAATTAATTAAGGATAAATAAATAAAAACGATTTGCATTTAAAAAAAATTTTTCATCTATTTTTGAAGTTGTTTTTTATATATAAATTGTTTTAAGTACTTACCTACTTTTTTTTTAAATTTTAGAAAATTTTTAATTTTAATCTTCAAAAACTGAGCTTTTCGTAATTTTTTTATTTTAATATCCTCTAATTTTCCCATATATTTTGGTGATCTTAGAAAAACAGATTTTTTTCCAACATTTTCTCAAATTTTTTATCTCGACTTCAAATGTTTTCTAACTATTGAAAGCCAAATATTATATAACATAGAGAATATATATATATATATAAATATAATTTTTGTTCAATTTATTGTAAATTCATACCTATAGCTTATAGTTGACATTTATTATTTACTACATATAGGTATATATTGTAAATAATATGTAATGTTATATAGTAATTTTTATCGTATAAATTACATTTCTTATAATATGTAGATAATTTAACTAAAAAAATGATTGTATAATAATGAGTAGACATTTATACCGGGTCCCATTGTTTGGGTATTTTTTCCACGTTTCATAAGTATATAATACAATATGTCTTATTATAATTCTTATTTTATTTCGTTTTCAATTTTCAATATTGTCGTTAAATGTTTTGTGATGATAATATTATGTTGTGTTTATTTTATTTCAATTTTTGTTTATTTGACATTGTACGCCGTACGAGACATTTCACAATGACACAATGCGTATAATGTATATACAATAAGATAAAAGTTAACACAAACGAAATAACATTTATAGGTAGAAAGATACGAGACAAGTCGGTTATTTATTTATACATTCGAGTCTCGAGAGGAAAAAGCCCGGAGCGTATATTTACGCGTGGTGGAGAGAGTGATTTTGTGTCCACATGGAGTAGGTACAATATATGTGTTTATATTTATATTACAAACTAAAACTTGATTAATACAAACGAAAAACATTGCCGAATTCGAGAAGAAAATTTGTAAATTTACAGAGTTTGATAACAAAATAATATAATATCTAAATGGGTTTAGACCTTTGGTTGAGAAATGAAAAGAGCAATCATGTCATTTCATCGCGTACGCATTGACAGAATGTGGCGAAAGACGGCTTTTTTTTGTGAGGGGGCAAATATTGTATAGGTACAACTCGATGAATACCCTACAAACGTTTAATGTTCAAGATAATGTTATATACTTATAAAGTTATAAATGATAAATGATAATTGATAATGTAATATTATAGACTTATACTTTTAGAATATGCGTGATTTGAATCATAATATAGGTATATAAGGGCATAATATTATCTAAATCCAAAATTATGTTTAGCATATTATTGCATATTTTAAGGTTTTTGCTTATTAAAGCATACTATCAAGTAATTAGGTATCTAAAATTTTTCGCTTTTTAGATTTGTTTCTATAACTAGTCTATAAAAAAATAAATTATACTGATAATTGAGTATTTGAGTGGTAACACGCCACTGGTATGTATAAGCAAATTATTGTTGTCGCGATGGTAACAGCTGGTATATCATTGAATTTGGTGAAAACTGGTAGTGCTCAGAGTATAATAATAAAACGGGTGTGGCATTTGTCGGGATTCGACTTTTGCCTGGGTCACAATAACCGCGGTCGGATATAATATGTAATGCCGATCGGTGCCGTCCTCGGGGACTTAGGGCTGCAACTCACACTTTCGACGGAAATAATATAAAACGCGTCGCTGTAATTACATTATATTATTATGTTTCGATATCGACAAGCGCACAGAACGTGCACCTATTACCTATTACAGACGGTCCCTCTTTGCAGTATGATCATATCATTATTATCGCACATTAGGTATATAATATCGTATTATAGAGAATGGTATAGATGGGAATTATTCCGTTTGATGTTTTTGGTAAAGTTGACTACCCTCCGTGACTGAACTGATAAAAAATTGCGAGGTCGTAGAGTGTAATAAGTCTTGGCTGTTTGTGAATAAATATTTCTCGGCTAAACGCGCGCGTGTTATTATTTAAAATATATTATTGTACGTATAGTATCGGTGAGTTTATTTTGAATACAATGCTATTATATTATGGTAATTTTCGGAGTTCTCAAATTTCATTGCGATTTACGATGTGCTATATGGAAATATGCCAAATTATCAAGCAGATATTATGCGGAACAGTTTAACAATTTGTGCGAAACATTTTCGCACACTCAAATTAAATGCCCGTTGACGTGCTGGGGAAATCGGTCAAAAATTGAATAATATAATAATTATAATATAATACGATTTCTAATAATATATTATTATGTATACCGCAGACGGACATTATTTCTCACGTGAGAAACATACCGGTTTGTATTTTAAATTGCCTACGTCAGTGCGTTCAGGGCGACTACAGCGAAAGTGTCAACCCCTGGACTGACTTAATCGAACCCCGGTCGCCCAACTGCGCAGTGCGCACGCGCGTTTCATAATAATAACTATAGACGTGCAAAAACGAGACAAAAAAAGAAATAACTTTCGAACCGGTTCGATAACTGTCATAATATAATATGACACAGACAAGAGAGGGTAGGATACGTAAAGTTGCAGCAATCAAAAAAAAAAAATATGACTTTTCAAATTATAAAATGTTGGTCGAAATGTTTCAAATAAGTTTGAAAAATATTGACACTGTTTAGGAGCCGATGCGACAACCTCTGGAAGGGGAACCTCATGGTCGTTAAGTACATAGGTAAATACAAAATAATTAAGTTACAAAAAGTGACAAACATATCTGTCGGATAGAGTGGATGGATTCTAACTGTTTTCGATAGGACGAATAATATGTATCAGGCTTAGATACATGGCATTAGACAATAATGTTATCTGATAACCGACATAATATATTTCTTGTAACCGTGGTGACCTGTGGTGTGTTCGGTATAGGTCCACAATCACACGTTGCTGGACCGTTAGAAAAACAAAAAAATGTTTGTCGCTCTAGACGTTATTGACACTTTCAACAATGGCACCACTATAGCCCAGCATTATTTTTCCGTTTTCTAATATTATTTTAAAGTCCTAAAGTAGTGATGGTTGTTTACATGAAATGTATTTTTTTAGTATTCGAGGGGACCTAAATATCTATCTATGTAGGATCTGTTTGTTTTCTTAAGGAGTGGTTTTATTATTGGTTAACACTTTTTAAGGCGATAAAACAACTAAAACTTGATGCAGCTATAGCATAGACATTGTACATCATAGATTGTTTTTTTTCGAATTGTCATTTTAAAAATCTTCCAGCATCAAATAATCAAAATACAAAAGCGTAAAAGTCGTTATTTCAAGTTACTAACAAAACTTTGACCGTTTCTGGATAAACTGAGTGTAAAATAAAATAAAATTGAATAAGATATTTTTTTCTGACGGCTGTAACGAAACACCTGCGTACGCGAACGTTTTGCGTACTTTCAAGTAGCAAAGTATTAAATATATTGTAAACGCGATATTCACAATAATATAGAAACAATTTAACTGAAATACGCGCTAAATCGAATGTAAATAGATAAATAGATCAGAAGTGTGTCATGGGAAAACAATTTAGTTTTAAATATTATCTAATAAAAATTAAAAAACAACTCACACTTATATGACGTTATATTATCGACGAACCGCTATCGCTTGTCAGTTATAAAAAAAGTGTACCTACTCAATTGTTTATAAAATATATTTATTATTTTACAATGGAAATATTTTGCTATTGTTTCTGTAGGCATTGCCGAATTTAATTTCGGGAACCCCGCGGGGTGCAACTACTATAATATTGGATGCCCTTATAAAAAAAAAATACCATTTATAGTTAGTCATATCGATGATGTATTAATCCTACACTACTATGATTAGCGTGAAGATCGATTTAAAAAATAAAACGTTTCAACTAGATACCTCATAGTTCATATTATAATAGTGTTCCTTTAAATCGAGTCACTGCAAGTAGAAATAGAACTGAGCTCACAAATGCCTGAAATAAATTGTTGCGGGTTATTTCTTAAATTACATTTTTTCTTGACCATCGTTCAATATTCTTAATAATTTATCAAATTACAAAGTTTGAAAATCTAGGAGATATCGGCCTGAGGCCCCTAAAACAATATCCGGTACCGTGCGATCCGGTGCTTTGCATTCCCAGCACTTCCGCTAAATCCAGTACTGACAGTATTGGTATATAATACATCATGGCACCCAAAGCTCTCTATCAATGTATATTATATATATATGCGATGTGGGTGTCCGTCGGAGTTGGACCCGCTGAAAGTTTAACTCCCGGATCGAAAATGTTATGTCGCGCCGCATGATCATATATATATATGTATACACTGCAGACGAAAAGGCGACTAAAAATACAGAGGGAAGACAAATCGCCGAGGTTTCGTTTTTAATTTAACTATATTATTTGTGTTATCGATTCCGGGAGTCTAAATAAAAAAGATTGATCGTTCGTTTCCTGCCCGGTGTCGCCCGCCTTCCCCTCGCCGCCCCTTCGGCCACTCGTGTCCCACCCGAACAATCCGACTTTGACTCGACGTGCGCTCCGCACATACAATATATATTATATTGTATAGGTATATACGGCACATCCGCGCGCTGCAGCAGAGATCGGTGCCCATAAATCTCAGTTAAACCGAAATTATTTACTTTTAAATTGAACGTGTCCAAATTACATTTTATTTGACGCCAGTCGAATTTCCCGTTTTTGTCAAGTTAATATATTCCTGTCGCAGTGTGATATCCACCAGAAATGTGTATATATAGTGCGGCACGGCGCGCGTATTACATTGTGCCGCACACACGCGCACGCACGCACGCTATATAAGGGACGTTGTTGTTCCAACGACGGCGACGTAGACGTATTGACAAGCTAAATCCAATTTGTTAAAACTTCAATAAAATACCAAGACAACCATGAATACACGTGAGTCATGCGTAAATCACCCCCGCGGCGCCACCCACCGGCCGCAGCCCACAAATCTTTCTTGTGCGCAAAAAGCTGCTGCTGCTGATGATGGCTTGGCGGTGGTGAGGGGTGGGTGGGGGGGGGGGGTGCTATTCACGCTTGCATATCGATACGATTGATGGAGCAATATCGCACATACATCGTATATTATATGATAATATAGGACGCGATATATTATATCGTACGCCATAATATATACACTTCGGCAAGCGCATATATTAATATATATTATTTTGTATTTGCATTTTTCGGCGACATTCGTCTAAATCCATCACGACCATATATTATTATAGGTTTCGTTCGAAAACTTATACGTTTTAATATTATTTATCATGCTCTGCGGGTAGGTAAATACTTGTCGGCAGTGACGTGTTCCAGGCGTCCGATAGACGGATTAACCCTTCCAAATCCGGCTCGGCAGCTCGGCCTTGGTTTTTCTTTAATAATGTGTTCGCATTTATGGCAATAAAATTGTCAAACAGGTGTGGTATTACTTAAAACATAAAATTAACGAAACAGTTTAAAATAAATTCAAGACATCGACTAAGGGTACAATAGTTGTATTTAAATCAAACCTTTTCTTTGGTAAAGCTTCAGATGTGTCGTTGCTAAACGAATCCGTATAGCCACTTTAACTTTGGCAAAATATAAATTAAAACATAGCGTTGACGGTTCTGGTATAGATCATGGACATAATATTATTTACTACGTTATGAGTATAAACGCATTATTCCATTGAAATAAAATCATTGGAAAATTTATAAAAACAGTGATGTTGATTAATTTTAATTTGATTTCTTCAACGTCTAGGACGTTGCTTTTATAGCTGAAAATGTGGTTCGATAACATATGAATTTAAAAACCAATTAGTATTTTGCAATATTTGTCATTATTAAATATTGCCTACTAGATAATCAATAGACGATCACGGATTCTTATAAACCCGTAGTTATTATAAATAAAATACTTTGCACAACTGTGGATAAAAATGTTTGACTTTTAAACTTAACGTCCACGTTTACATATAGGTACTGGAATTTAGTGAATATAAGGTATACCGTTTTTTAGATTAAAACGAGTTTTCAGATTTAAATCAAATTTCAATTATTTTTAAGTTGTATTTGTATGTTTATTAATATTGTAATAATTAATTTAATTTATGTTTAATTTTAGCAATGGTATTTTTAGATAAATTATTATTTTTTTTTGTAAGAGTACTTTTACCAGGTTATTCAATAATTATTTTTGCGTTTTAGGTAGGAATTTAATTTAAATTTTTTATAAGTGTATTAAGGCATAATTACATTCAGGTCTTAATATTATTGATGTTCGATTGCTAGGTGTAAGTAATTACTTCTACGTTTTTACTGGAATCACGCAGGCATTCTGCTGCAATATCACATTTATACAGAATATTATGAAAATAAAGTCGAAAGTCATTCGGGATCCAAAATCAGTATAGTGGTAAACGTTAAATCGGGGTGGCCTAACACACTTTTTCGCCCTCCCCTCAGTACCGACACCAGTCGGGCGTTTAATATAATATATACTAACTATATATACCTATTAAAAACATACGGTTAAAAAAACAAATCCGTCGGAAAAGGGCGTAAACGCCACGCGCAATCGGAGTTTGTAAACTGAGATTCGTGAAGCTTTTTTTTATTTTCGTCTTCAAACTTAGTCCCAAATATATACTCACAGCGAAGTGTACCTACAGCGAATTCGACTTGCGGAATTAACTTTTGGACTTCGGTTTGTTATTAATATATAAATTAATGATTAATTCATTATTAATGAACTGTTTGTTAATAACGTTCCAACTATCCAAGAACCGATATCACTTCGAGGTTGACTATTATATGCATCAGTATATTATAATATTATAGTTTCTCGCGACAACTTGTGTTTTATTGGAGTTGGTCGTCTGTTACGCGTGTGTAGCCGCAAACCAGAACTATTTGGTGACCGTCATAAACATTTTACACCATGTGCTGTTGAAAACTTGTGCACACTATAATTGAGTTCCATACCCAAACGATGGAAAAATAATAAACTAGTTGAGGAGGTATAATCGAAATATATATAATTTCTTTGAGTCCGTGCTTGGGAAAAATAATATAGGTACTTTCGCATAGTTTCACTTAATAAGAAATCGGTACTTACAATAACAAAAAAAAACATTATAGGACTATATGTACTTATACACCATTTAAAAATGTAATTATAATATGCGTTGAGTATTTTATTGTGTATATTTATTACTCTGTTTGAAAAAGAAATTCTAATACTGATTTAGTAAATAACCTAATTGCAGGTAACTACGTATGATTTCGATCTTAATTTTTTTTCAAATTGCCATTTGACATTTGATAGGTATTGACGGACCGTGAAAATTATTATCAAAAGTATGTATAAATAATTCAAAGTTCTAGAACTGCTGTAGAAGTAGTATTTTTAGTAATTCTATATCGGTACTGTCCCACTACATCAACTTTTTTACGTATGAAAAAAATGTCATAAATGTTTAATACTGCTATAGCAGTAGTATTGTTTTTGGTTATTTTCAACATATATTAATTTAAATGTCATTATTCACCTATAAAAAAACATAAAAATATAATATAAAATAAAAAGAATAGGTTTTACAGTATAAATGTTTTCTTGCCTACAATCAAATAATACATCATAAATAATATTATCTATTATTAAATAATAAAAACAGTAATTAATATTAATTTGATTAAATATGTTTATTAGTTCATTTTATACATTCACCATTCGCGCATAGGTCCCTTGCATAGGTATAAATATTTCAATAATAATAATAATAATAATAAAAACAATTTCAAAACAACTAGTCACATATTAAAATAAAATATTCTTAAAAGTCTTATGCCGACTATCAAAACGTACTTTTACAGTCCACAGAGTGGTGCATATTTTACATTGAAGCTAATGGGTATTTATTTTTGATACATTTATTATGAAGATAATAATATGTATAAAAGGTGTTCCAAATTATGGCAACGAGCAAATGGAATACAATTTTTTTGTACCAAATCAACGTTTTCCGGGGCGGTCCAGGATAAAATTTCAAACCAGAAAATGTTGTTCATCTAGGCCACTTTTTTACCAACAACTTGAAATGACTATATAGATAATTTGGGAGGGGCAAATGAGCCTTAGGAGCTTAGCTTTTAAAATATATTATAACAATCCATGTACATATCAATTATATTTTTCAATACGTTGAAATAACATTAATTGCTATGGAAATTTTAAAAGTTAATACTCTAAACTTGACTCTATAGTAGACATAATAAACTATGTAAAGTGACTAAATATTTATTAGTTTTATACAATATTGAGTTAGAATTTCTAAAACTAATACCGAGTATTTTAAACAAATATCCATATTATTATAACCGACATTCTTACAACTAACATGCAGGTTAATGGCGATGCCAATTATAGGCCAGGCCACCGGGAATCTCCTGGTGATCTTCAGTTTATTTTTCTTGTGAGAAAACCTGACGCTGAGAGTCTGAGTTCATCTACGAGCCCTGTAAAAGGATACAATTGTAAATATTCGGCTGTACAACATTTAACAATTTTTTTTTTACTTTTGAATGAAACGAATTACAGATATTTTACGTCGTTGTAATAACCGGGCCGAGTATTTTTAGTAGGAAATGTAGGTACTAAATAATACTACTAACCAGGTTCATATATATATATATAAATATCATAATGGAACCAGTTTAAGGATGGTATATGAACGGCCGATGCCGCCACACGATTACACAACAAAGACTTTTCTATAAACATAATAATATGCATGATAATATATTATGATCTAATAAAACGAGCTACCGCTTTGATTTTAAATCGGCAGATTGTTGGACATCGGGTCCGGGTGGTATTAACCTTCGCACGTGATATATTTACCGGTCGAACGTGTTACCAAATTCGGTATACGGATAAATATTATAGTGTATGCAGTATGTTTCATATTATATAGCCTCACACTCTCACTGCTCCTCGTTATAAATTTTCCATGAACAATAATATTATAATAGTTTGTTAACCTTGTCAAATAATTGTATTAATGTTAAACAAAGTGTTAATTATAATAAGGGCTAATAAAGTCTTAAAAAATGCATTTAAAATCCGTCAAAAATTCATTAAAAAAAAATTGGGTAACGCTCTGTTGTATATTATGTGTCTTAAAAGTCACTGTAATGGATGTGTTAAATTTGAATTCAATGATATAAAATCATTGTATACGAAAAACGATTCTGAGCCAAGACGGCCTAAATACTTAATACTACTAAGTATATTTCATGATATTATTGTGCATAAAGTATTAGGTATTAAGCAATAATAAAACAGTAGGTTAAATTAATTTTTGTAAAAATAAATTTCATTTGAAAATGTCATTATGTGTATAAAATATAATAATATACTCTAAAATTTTCATACCTTTCATACCGAATAATATTTATAAATTACAACAAAATAATTAAAACCGGTATTCTTGGTTTTAATTACAATGTAATTTCATCCAAATATGAACTTAAAATGTATAAAAAAAATAAATGTGTTTATATATTTTCTAGATTTGTTGGTTACAATATGAATTATTTATGAGAATCCTTGTTTTAAATTTTCAATCCTTAGCTATAAAAATTGAATATTTTATAATTTTCAATTAAGACCATTTATAAATTTTCGATATTTTGATAAATTTTATAATTTGCATTTTTGGAATACAAATCTAAAATATTTAAAAATGTAAAATTTTGATAAATAACTCAAAACGAGTTAAAGTATTTTGAAAATCTTATGATTAAAAGAAATTAATAAATATACATTTGGTAAAAAATTCAAGTACCTAAATAATTTTTGAATTACAACAAAATCAGAAAATCGTTCCATGAGAATATGATAATTTATGGGTGATTATCCAATCTCTAACTTCAGATGCTCATTAAAAATAATTTGTGGATTTCGTTATTTTTTTTTTTAATTTTCACTAATAAACACGTATGAGGAATTTTGTATACATTTTTTACCAAACATATAATGTTTTATTGACAATAATTTTAAAAATATTAACAAAAATGGTTTGTAGAAAATGCCAATATAAACATTCAATGACAATTTCATACATCTACATTTATTTTTTTTGGAGCGACACCATAAAACTGTCAAGGAAACTGGTTTTGTGTAAAAATCTCAGTTTTTCTTTAATTTTTTTAGTTTATATTTTCTGATGCTTTTACAAACTACTAAGAATTTTGGACATTTCCCTAAGTACCAACTAGGTTTATTTTTCTACTAGAAAAGATGCTTGAGTAGAAAATCAAAGCATTTTCACAGCCCCATAACGTGATGACAGACGAAAATAAAAACAACACATCATTGTAAAATCAATACATCTTTTGTCACACTTGCATCGAAAGTTTATAGTTATCGATAACGGTTGAAGCGTCGGAAAGTGACCTTTTTCCGTCCAGCGGTTAGTAAAGTGGAATTCCCCAAAAGTGCTGGGCGTATCCCCAGCACAACCAGACCCTGAAAACTATACCACGGTTCTTACAAAACATACGGTTTCGGTTACGTCTTATATTCATATTATAACCTCCTTGCATGATGCGTTAACATTTTTCTGTTATGAAATTGTTTTCGTAGAACTGTCTGGTTGTTGCATAGATCCCTGCATAGTCCATTACCTTTGCCGTGATCGATGAACGCAGATGTGCGACAGATAAAGTATGTGTGGCTCGTGCGAGAAGGCAATTTCAGTCTTGGGCGAAATGCGGCCCTCGACTGCGGTTCGTGCCGTTGTCACATAATATATATTTCGCTCCGCTCAGAATTTAAAGATAGAACTTATAGAAAATTGTGAAAAATTACATTATGAATAAGTATAAAAGTTTCAAAGTTTAATTCGTTATTATATATTTACAAATATTCACATTAATAATTTTTACATATTATATAATTATAAAACTAATACTTGTGTAAATGATAAAATAATTCATTAAATGCGTGTAAACATTTTTGATTTTATTGAAATTGATAAAAAAATACTGTAAATCGCAATAAAAAAATAAAAATGAATTAAAAATATAAAAAAATAAAAATTGTCAAGAAATGTAAAACAATGCAAAATTAAAGTTTCAAAGTTACATTGTTACATAATTGAATAATTTAAACTTTCTGCTGAAAGCTATATTTTATAAAAAGCTTAAAAGAATTCACATTGCTACAAGTTTACAGTCCTAATTGTATAATCGTATGCTTTAAAGTCTTGAAATTACTCGAGGTGTCCTATACTTTATTAACAAGACAGTGAATTAAATGTTTTAGTATATCGATGAATTTAATTATTTTTAAATTATTTAAAATAAGTAAAATACAAATTTTAATCAGTTAGCTACTAAGTATGCAATTATACTTGGCATATTTTTTTATATATTTTAAATATTAGGTACTTACATATAAATGCGTAAATTTTTTTATTTTTTTATTGTGTATTTGGAGAAACATTATCGACTAGGCGTTTTATAGTTTCATAAATACAATATTATAAATATTTTTCATAAACTATTTTATAAAATAATTTTTTTTTAAGGTTAGGTATCATTTTTATAATATATCTTTTTAATATATTATTGTACATATTTGCATTGATACCTTTCAAGTCATAAATATATGAATATAATTTGAAATTTTTAGTGCGCATTTCCTTATTTTTTGAGTGCATACATATAAATGCTTGTTTGTTTCATAGTTTTTCTTAGTGCGTTCGATTTCTCCAATATAGTTCAGATAATTAGCTAACCAATTCAAGAAAATCAAACAGGCTTTTAAATTTTAAGCAAATTGACGTTTTCACATACCAACGCACTTCATATTAACAATTATAATAAAGACGGGTGGTGGCCGACCAGAGAGTTTCTAATATTTTAGACCCTCAGCGATGCGAGCTGGTAAGATCCCGAAAAAAACGAGTTCATCGTACTTACATGTGTTTAACAATTACTATGGATCAAATTAGATTTATTTTTGGCACGATTAAAACCAAAAATATTGCTCGTTATATTATGTCGTATAATTCCAAAAAAACAACGGTCACAAGACAACAAATATCTTGTTAATCGATTAAATACATTCATATCGAAAATTATACGAGAATGGTCATCGTTTAGCTAGCGGCTACATATCTTACACGCACCGTTCCAACTGATGGTTGATTTCCTGCATAGTTGCAGCTGACGCATTCATGCGTACGTACCTGTATGGAGAAACAGTTGGGTATGCGTGTGACGGAAGACGGATTAACACGGGAAAGTAGGTAAGGAGATTCAATAATAATTATACCTGCAAGTCTGCTTGTCCTGAGTAGGACCTGAGAAAGGATGTGTCGGCCATCGGTCTCCCATGAATATAATTCGCTTGTCCGATATTTAAAGCAAAAGCCACAAGACTGTGGAATTTTGCCCCGGACCTGCATACGCGCAGAACAGGCAGTTCCTGTCAGGTACAAACGTACTGCCGTAACTTTTGGCGTCCACCGAATTATCGGGACATTTTCTCTTTACTCGACATTCGGCAAGTATACGATTGTGGAAATATAAATATTCATTCAGAGTTAGAGGTTATATGATTTTAAAAAATATACTCTCATTAGGTACCTACTAAATATCTTTAGAAACAGTCATGCAGACGTGCACCAGGTTTCATTTAAATTTAATATAAATACAAATATATATATATTGTAAATCTAATGTTTAACCATAAAGCATAAATTCAATAATTTTAATTAATTTAAAACAATTTAAACTTAATTTAAGGTAATTATTGTTATTATTTTATAATTCATGTCAAATAATATTTGGAAAAATACAACGGTAAAATATTTTAGTTTGTATATAATAATATATGCGTTCGTGTAATGATTTTCAGTTATTAATTAATTCAATATTTCATATATTTTTGAGACGCTTATAGAGCCCAATGTAACTCGATGGCGAAAATACCATCATGTTTAAAATCATGATGACTGTGAAAAGACGCTGCCCGTAAGCCGGACGAAAATTGCGGGAGCGAACCCCTCCCCTAAGCAACCGATGCATACACACACACACACACTGTAAATATATAATCGAATATACCGTTTGATTACTTCTTTAAAGTAAATATTCAGCCGCAGCAAGCCGGCGCGGTGAATAATTAAACGGCGCGGCAGCGGTCGATTATTAATTATTATTATTGCATCGCCTCCGACGTCATTTTGTGTGAGTTTATACCCGCCAAAACGGAGACAGAACACACACACCACACACACACACACACACACACACACATATAGTGAGACTGAATCTCGTAAGCGAAGATTTAGTCGAATTTTGTGGGGTGCTTAAATTGTATAATAATATGCATACCTACCCATTTTAAACAGGCAAATGAATTCTCGTGAGTATTTTAATACTAAACTGTATACCACAGTATATCACCTAACTATTGTTCAATGAACATAAAGTTGTTTTTTTTTTTTTATAAGAAAACGTACAACAATCTTTACAGTAAGGCACAAAAAGTAAATATTACACAGGAATGACAAAATACAAGGTGTTGAAGAATGAAAAAAAAAAAAAAGAACAGTTTACAATAGACTATACACAGTGATGAACATTTGAGGAGAGTAGCCACCCCCCCCCATTAGGGACATTTTCGTTTGGTAGGACTGAACATATAGTTGACCGCAAAAATGTATTTAATTATTTTCGCGGATGAAATCTTCTGTTTCCCGAATGTAACGAGCCAGATATAAAGACTATCGGCACACTATAATGTATATTTTATCGACAAGTCTATACAATGCCGAACAAAATTTTGATATACCTAGGTACCCACTCGTCAAACGGAGGCGTTGTGTGCAATTTTTGGGGGGCAAAGCTCCGTACAAGATACCCCCCGCCCATCATCAAAAAGATCTCTGTCAAAGTGTACACGTATGACCCATGGAATGCACACACACACACACATTATAATATAGCATTGTTACCGCGTTATCGTGATAACATAATATATTATTATTATTAAATTGTATGATTTGCACGCGCAGTATTATAGGTCCGCGTACAGTTTTCGGGGGGGGGGGGGGTGGGAGGAGGGTAATCTGGCGTGTGTTTCTTAAAAAGCAATATTCGGAATGTTATTGTTTATTCAAATTTTAATACTCTCGACCGTGTAATTTATAATTAAATTCCATAAACGGGAACAATAACAGTGTCGTGCAGCTGCACGCGGTACACACCAATATAATAATGGTCTCCGTTCGTGCGCGATTGTGTGTGTATTGATTTGTCACCCACATCGACGCGAACGATTCGCGTATATAAAGTAGTGGTCGTAGTATATAGTATATAATATATATAGTCGTAGTGTAGTCATCGTCGTCGTCGTCGTCGTACAGTCGCCACCGTAGTACTTATATACTATACATGTACATCTATATATATATATATATTATACAGTCGTCCGCGGCGTATACATAGGACCCGCGGGGCGGTTGATTATCCGAAAAGGGGACAATGACAACACACACACACACACACACGCACGCGCGCCTACACCCCTTTTATATCATTTGCCGCCGCGATGCTGCTGCGCTGTCCGGTGTATACGTGCGGGGGGTGCGAGAGAGAGAGATAGGGTGTGAGAGGGTGAGATGGCGAGGGCGAGAGGGAAAGAGTGAGACAATACAGTGAGGGGGTTGAGGGAGAGCATAATATGGCGCGTAGAGTAGTTACAATACAGATGTTTCGAATTAGAGACGCGGAGAGACCGTGCCAGTACGAATTTCTCGTATTCGCCCCGGAGCTGAAGTCCGCGTTTTTTTTTTTTTTTTTACAATTATTGCCGTTCCGCCCCTGCCCCCGTCCCTCACGATTTCCGAGTCTTCTTTCCCGCTACAATCCACATCACCCCGTCGGGGTCCCGCGCGTATATGTCAATACCATTTAGTAACAGTTATTACGCATAATTTTTTTATTACGACCGAACGCACACTACACAATAGTATAACACAAACGCATTTTTTACGCACTCGTTCGTCATGTCGTCGTCGTCGTCGTCTTCTTTTCCGCCTCTGTTTCACATAACAATATCAATATATTATATATATATATACGATAAACTGAGCTGCAGAACTTCGCTCATTTATATGAATTATTATGATTAATATAGGATAATATTCGATCGGATGCCGACTATGAAAACGACCAGTGACAGCTTTAATGGGGGGGGGGAAGAAGGCCATGGTCCCCCAAATTCCAAAATAAATAGAGAACAGGTATTCTACCTACTATACAATTTAATTAAATATAATATATTACACTTTTATTATTACAGTAGGTATATAATTTGTAAATATTATATAATATAATATTATAATAGTATTTTACTCGTATCGTTTAATTGAAAATTATGTTCGTCTTATGTTTTCGTGTAACACGTCAGTATACGTTCGTGGTTTTTCGTATGACCCTCCCTCCCCACCCAAAATCGAACTCTACAGCCGCGGCTGAAAACGACCACGATGAGTTAAAAATTATAATCATATCGTCTGACGACGGATATTCTCGCGTTGTACCTATACTTACCTATGTATAATAATATTATACTATTACGCAGAAAAGGTTTTGATGGGAGACACGAGCAAGCAAAAAATAACGAAAAGAGGGTTAAAACTATTTAAAATTTAAAAACAACAACGACCGGTAAAGTTTCGTAACAGGAATAATAAAACGTTTTCCCGACATAATGTCTCCGTTTCGTGTTTACAGACCGTGTTAGTTTCGCCGTTTTTTATAGATAATAATTATAATAGTTTACTTATATAAATTATAATATGTGTCGTATGATGGTAAGATATTTGCACCATTTGCGGCCATAAAATAAAACACGTTCGCCCGTGACACGTATTATACTGACGTCTGACACACAAGTGGACTAAAATTAATGCTCGGCGACGTGCATGCCCGCCAACGAAATTTGAAGTAGACGCCTGGCCGGTAAATATATTATACTTATCATTAATTATTGTCAATTTAATAATATCACGTCTGTCCATGTCTTTCACGGTCTCCTTCGTGAGTGTAATAGGTATCAAACAATTTTTGAAAGTGATTCTTCTCCGCTTTTAAATTTTTGATCAACCCATATATGTACTATCATCTATTAGAATGTCCATTTTTGTATTGCCGACCAATGTCGTATTCAGCCATAAAAGTCCATTTGGGTCGTACGGAAACCAATGAAAACATACCTTTGCATCTTAAGATTCGTAAAATGTTGCGTTTCGACAATTTGGTTAATTTTTTTCTCACCGTATTTGTCATCGTTCGATGAAGTTTGCAGCGATTCCAAATTTTACCTTATTTTTACAGTAAGCGCTGCTTGATACGTATATTATTATTTATTATATTATACTTAACACACATCTATATTGTCGCCTGTCGAGCTGCAATTCATTCGGCCGGAATGGCTTTTATTTTTTCGATTACTATTACTCATATATGTACATTATAACGTTCGGGTGAGTCGAATTAATTCCCGGTAGACCAGACATCTGTTATAATAAACAGTGTGTCCACTGTTGTAGTTTATTACACAAATTATACACTACAAGTGTCAAGTACAGTACGCTCAATGGTGCATCTGAGGGGGGGGGGGGGGCTAGGGGCTTAGACATAAATTAGTTCCCCAAATTTTCAATATAGATACTATATTTAATATTTTTGCGAATACCTTAATAAAAACAAGAAATATTTTGTAGAAAAAAATATATTTTCGTCCAAGTAACCGGAATTAATAATTCACAGCTATCAATGTAAACGTTAACGTTCCATCATAAACTCTTCGGTACAAGAATCTTTACCGCAATGAGAAGATTTAACGTAAGTAATACGCTATCCAATGTCACAAGAAATTATCACATTTTATTCGACAGTAAAGTTATTCATATTGAAAGAAATTTACATCGAAAAATATGTAATAGCGTGATGATATCTGCATGAATTTTTTTGCAAACTTAGAGTGTGATCGGAAAACTCAAATATTGTATTAAAATCATATGAAATGTAAAGTTTAGGATGATATTAAATACTAAATAGGTACAAATATTGAAACACTAAACTGGTTTTTGTTTCATATTGTTTAATTATTCATATTTAGCTGGGACTGCCCCCCCCCCCCATCAGAATTTTGACTCTTGTTGTGTATCTGTGTATGTCAGTGTGTACGTTTTACCTACAATATGTTGTAGGTACATTTTTGCACCTGTAATATTGACAGGATTTTGTATGGGGTGCGGGGGCAAAATTTTTTTCTCGCTCAAAAAGTTTGAAAATATAATACGTCATTAACGTTCTAGATAAATTGTCCTCATATATGAAATTCAAATAACAATAATATGCAAATTATTTTGTTGTTAAAATGCATTAAATTTTAAATTTTATTACAAAGTTTTGAACTCTTGAACATTCAATACAAGTTTCCTCTTAAGTAGTTGAGTTATTCTTATGCAGCAATTTAAAATAATCAAATACACATGGGTACAATTTTTTATGGAATTTAAAAGTTTAAATTTTGACAAAATTGGATTTTTAAATCTTAAGCAAAAAACGATGTTTTTCTTTATCATTTGTAGTTATTTTATTGTAACCCAAAAAATATCAATTATAGAAATTTAAAACATTTTTTCATAATTTTAAATAACATATTTTTTTTCCTATGCACAATGCCATTTTAAAAGTAATAACTGGTCCAATTTAAAGCTATTTATTCCACGAACCTATTTATAAATATATAATGACTTAAAGTTATAAGTTTATAACAATATTTCATGATATGATAGTATAATAATATAGGACATTATCTTTTTTAAAATTAGTTAAAGTTTAACCTCTCGTTCTAATAGAAAAAATAATTACTGAGAGTAATATAAATGTAGTATGTTATGTGTATTATAAAATATATCCTATAGCGTCTATAATTTAACTTCTAACAATTATAGGTTTTTCGTATACAATCATTTAACATTGAATTTAAATTAACATATTTTCCAATATAGTGACATAATATACTTAATGAAGAGGTACATTCGAAATATACTCAACAGCAGAGGAAGTCACCGGGTTGTTAAATATAATTATTTTGTCAAATCCAATTAATGAAGACGTCTAAAAGCTTTTTCTGCAATAAACTTGTCGAATCGCTAGTTCTTATTTATCAAGGCCAGTACATATCTAGCCTTTCTTACGAATCCAGAGTATTATGAACTTTTAAACTTGAATGTAATATGTACTAGTTTAATACAGTCATACAGATAGTGGGGTGGGAACGGTCCTTTTGGCAACCCACTGCAGGCGATCTAGTCTGATGATTTAGAACAAAAATTTAAAAAGTGTACCTAAATTATATTATATATTAATATATTAGGGACATTACTGCAATGTTGATCGAAACTTGTATGTAAACAGAATATTATTGTAGTAACACGCTGCCGTCGAATTCAGCAAATCAGAATATCATTTGTTGGGTGAAACGACGTCGTTTTCGGCAGTTCAACGAAAATCCCAAAGTACGATGTGTATTTGAAAGTATAAATTAATATGTGCGCATGCGCATTCATTTAACTCTTATTGTGCGTGCACACAGCGAATATTATTATTTTCTAATGATATGTATTATGTTATGGGAATTCGTACCTATGAAGTATATTATGTAAAAAAAAAAATCAAAACGTTGACCGGTAGACATTCGAGCTGGCTTATGTTACGACCAACTTGCACGCGTCCAGTTCGAATGACTTTTTAATGACGTGTCACGTGATCACCGGAGTACCTATCAATATACACTGTATAGGTTTTGAGCTTGATAAATATTTATTACTTAACTCTGCATGCATGCATGCAGGCCACATGTTGTATTGTTGGAGAGAAAAAATGACAAGTGAAATTGAATGCACAGATTTCTTTGAATTCTAATACCGGTAGCAAACAAAAAAAAGTTTGTACAGCTCTAAAATGGTTTCCGCTTATTCGCGGATCATAATATTTATCGTGTTCTGTCGTAGCAGCCGAGTTAATTATAAACAGTTCAAACTCAGGGATAGGAAAAAGAACAGATAAATAAATAAAGATGAAATATCGAAAAACGTCGGATGATATATGATAAACACGTATAATAATAATATCATATTATTACAATTTTTTTTTTTACGGTTTCCTAGATGTGCCATCTGACCCAGTTTCGATCCAAAAATATACACACGGGTATGGACGCGCAAACCGTCATAATAATGATAATAATAAATATTATTATTTATGACATATTATGCATGTATAATGTTATTATAATAATATCATACTCGCGGGTAGGATGAATTATTACCGCCGAGCTGCCGGTGGTGCGGCGCCCGGACGCGTAATATTTCGTCGTCGAATAATTAATATTAAAAAAAATATAATAAATAACAATAATAATGATATTATTATCGTCGTCGTCGTTGTCGTCCGATTTTATTATTATTCGGCCAATTAGTGCGGAGAATATATCATTCTAAACGCCGCAGCCGCGAGCGACCGCAGTGAAAAATAAACCGTACTTACGCGCCGACCGGATACGTCTACCAGAAACTAATTTATATGTTTATCATAATATATATATATATAATATAAATAAATATATATATAAATGTATATAAAGCTCCGTGGTCTCGTCGTCGTTGTTAGCGGAGAGAAGGTTTATGTACATAAATATTTATTAACTTGTATCTTTTTTTTCAAGAAAAAAATTTTTCCCAACCTCGATGGCGCGGCGTTCGCACGGGCTGCGTTCTATAAATAATTACCGCGCTGACCGAAATATTTTCGGTTCTCGTCCGGGTCCGACGACGATGGCCACGACGTGTACGCTCTGAACATTATTTTTTGATCTACATAATAATATTAACGTAATTCGGCACATCGCCGTCGACGATTATAATAATGATAACATTTCATATTAATATTGTTTCCCTGTCAGACGACCACAAATCGATTTCCAGGGCTAAGGCACATATGCATTGGCATCGTGTTCATTTTTTTTGCATCTTGTGCGATTACCCTTGCACGATTTTCAACGAGATTTAGGGCTGATCGAAATATTTTCGGTTCTCGTCCGGGTCCGACGACGACGGCCATGACGTGTACGCTCTGAACATTATTTTTTGATCTACATGATATTAACGTAATTCGGCACATCGCCGTCGACGATTATAATAATGATTACATTTCATATCGATATTGTTTCCCTGTCAGACGACAACAAATCGATTTCCAGGGGTTAAGGTTCAAATGCATTGGCATCATAGCATTTTAAAATGTTTCATAGAGAAATATTACTAAGTAATTTTGTAGAAATGAATTAGCGATATACTTAATAATATATTGTGATGTCATGTAAATAAATGTCGCGGTCGTTCATATGATAATGAGACAAATAATATGATAGGACAGGACAAAGTAAAGGTCAAAGGGGGTACAGAAATACTTTCAGAATACCCTATAGCTTATTTTGTTTCATTGTTCATAACCATAGTTGGTTGCTTATTTGGAGATAATAATATGGTATATTGTCCATATACCAGCTGCTATGACTTTTTTCGTGTAATTTTCAAAGACTAAATTATTTTTTTGGTTTCTGATCGAAAGATGGATAATTCTTCTGAAGTTTGTTGATTCTGAATCAATAAATAAAAATGCTGAAAATTTGGGTATTTTAAAGACACATTTATGTTATAGGCTTCGCATTTATTTTTGCACCGGACCTCGCAATAATTTTTGCATGGGCCTTACAAATCCGAAGACGACGCGGGCTGTACTTCCGTCTTACAAACGTATAATATAGCAAATTTGAGTAACCTAACTTTTAACCTCACCAATTTATGTTATCAGCTCTAATATAAGACTGAATTATAGAACTTAAAGGTAAGAAAATTATCTATGCTTTGTAGTTCGATCCTTAATTTAATTTTTAAGCGAGTTATGAGTATTTAAAATATAACAGTATAAAAAAAAATACTCATTAAGTCATTACTCACTTGAAATTTAAATATAATTGAAAACAACGCACAAACACAGATTATTCTTTTTATCTTTTACCTTAAGTTTGATTGTAGGTCTCTCTTATTCACTTTTATTATTAATTAATTATTAGTTATGCTATAATTGAGTTATTATTTATTTAGAACTAATTTTGTATTGCTATAACAATGGTTCTACTGAACGCTCATTTGGTATGGCCCGTGTTGTACGTTTGTAAGACGGGTACAGTACATTCGGATTAATGGTTTCTGTACGACTATTAAAATGTTTCGGTCCCAACGATAAACTCAGAACTTAATATGAATTAATTGCTGTTTGGTCTTCGATGTTACTTTTGTTAGTTACTGCGATTTATTTTACTAAAAACCCGAATATTTAAACACTTTTATAAAAATATGCAATAATTGAAACGAAATTTTAAAATCTTCTTTTGAGGTACAAATGACAAATGACAATATGGCAGATTATTTCTCACTTTCGACAATAATTTGTCGGTACAATTTCACAAACGTATTATATTATGAGATATTATAGATAAATACGTATATATCGCACACACATCCTATTTTCACGTATCACAGTATTTAAACTGTTCGAGAAAATGAATATGTTTACATTTAAAATAATCACCTTGTATAGGTAGATACTAACTATTTTGTGTGTTAAATATTATATTTTACAGTGTGGGTCATAGTATAAGGCCGACACTGGAAAACACATATATAAGAATAATATTCAATAAAACGTTATTATAAAATGATGCTCGTTAAAAATTACGTTTTGTTTTCCGAACACTGTGCTTATATATACAATATACATATTATCATTATTAAATATATACTATATATATAACATTATAATATTATCGTTCGTCATATATATATATACTTAATATAATGTGTACCACAGGTACCTATATACTATACATATATATATATCATATTCCTACGTAAATTACGCACCAAAGGTGATTCGCGTGTGTATATATATACGTATATTGTATATACATTGGGGTAATTGTCCGAGAAACCCGTCACAGATAATTAATGATTACATGCAACAGATTACTCTGCAACAGTGATGTGTAGTTTGATTCTTTTCGTCAGAGACGGTACACTCCGTATATAAACTATATATATACAATACACAACAATATGCACACATTCATATTATAATATATATCTATTCTGTGTGTATATAGGTATTATCTTAAAATATAAAATTACGTATATTACCTGCGCCAGCTATCTGCCGCACACACACACACACACACACACACACACACACGTCACACGGCCGTTTTGTACCATTTCGTATAATATAATATTTAAACGCCGTGTACGATTTTACCGTGTCTTATAACGCGAGACAAACCGTGAGAGTCGAACGCCGTGAAATAGAGAGCTAGATTTTTATAATAATATGTACATTTATAATATTATGTTTTATTTTGATTTTTTTTTCCCCTTTTTTTGACGACATAATTGGCTCGGCCGATATACATTATAAACACAGGTTTCACTCGAACAAAACAATAACATTTAGACGTCACCTCCTCTTAACGTTAGTTTTGCACATTTCTATCCGTCCATCTCACTATATCTCACTATATCTCACTCTCTCTCTCTCTCTGTCTTCCACACTCTCACTATCTCGACGCTGTACATAGTTAACCTCCTATACAGGTATATGATATTATATTTTATTCGCGCCCGCCGACCGTTTCGCGGACGGCTCGCGGAACAACTGTTAATTATTATAACGACCGCGTGATGTATATTATAATGTACCGCCTTTACCCGGACCACCATAATAATATGATATTATTATTATATTACATAATAATATGTACCTATATATATATGTACCTACACATTACAATACAGGCGCGACGCGTACTACACCGGTGTTATTATAATTTCGACAGAGCAGGGGGCCACACGCTTGTATTTATTATAATATTATATTATACTTGTGACTTGTGACTTGCGAGTGTTTTAATTTCAACGTGTCAACAATGCGTACGTTACTCACTATTATAACACATATATAGGTATTATATTATTACGAGATCGCTTTTATGGGCAACGCGATGGGTTGGAAACGGTTATAAAATTATGGTAAAATACGATTAGAAATATATTTAACGTATAGTTCGTAATGAAACTACTTTTAGAACCTGAGCGGAACGAGGAACGGTTAAAAATATGTGCAAATTATAATAATAACAATGACTTTGTTATAATTATTATCATATTATACTATATAATATTTTGCATTGGTTTTTTTTACAATACTACAACAATATTTTGCAATATTTTTACAATATTAAAATGTTGTGGTTTTTTTTTCGTCGGACGACTTTTTTTCAGGAATAGTAAATTGTCTTTAACCCAGTATCTGGTATAAAATGAAATTGGTTTTATGCTTTGTTGTGAGGGGGAGGGGGTGTTTCTCCTGGGGAGAGGGGGTATGTTGACAACATTTTTTTCTTGGTCAGAAAGCTTGAAAACGTAATAAGTACAAAGTTTTTCATAAGTTGCTCTTACAATAATTAAAAAATATCGAAAAAATATATGTATATAAGTAATTAAATTTTATAAAAAAAAAATTTGAACAAAATTAAATGATTTTTTCTTAAACAATTTTGGTCATTGTTTTACTGTAATTTATTCGAAAATATAAAATCATAGTGATTTGAAACTTTACATCATTGCGTACCTATATTATTTTATGTATACGATGAAATCCTTAGAAATAGATGCTGATCCATCCGTTTATCTTCAAACTCAGAATGGTTTTTCGTGTTCAACGATTTATCATCTAATTCAATTTTTATACGTCCATTACAGTGATTGATTGATCTAAAACTCAATGCTAAGGTACACTCAGACCTATAATTTAATAGCAAACTCGATTTCCATCATTTAAAGTGCCTAATTTCATAATTATTTAAAAAAATTGTTTTTAATAATTTTGTTGATACTACGTTCTATAGATATTATAATAAAGTATATGCATGGTAATAATAATATTGTAGTTTAAGTTTAATTTATTTCGATGAATATTTTGAAAAAATGTGTTATCTAAAATAAACCAAGTGATTATATTTTAATTGTACAGGTAATGTTAAATTAAAATGGGTATAGCAAAATTACGTGTCTCGTAACACGCACTACTTCCTGCATTGAAAAAAGTAACGGATTTACCTAATTTATCATTATATTGTAATAATTAATAATATAACATTGTAATCCAAAAGTAATTTTCTAACTTAGTTAATTGCATTACTTTTAAAAAGTACTTATGTCTGGCCCAACACCGATGGTTCTGCAGTGAAATCTCTAAATACCGGAAACTCGGTCGTTGCTCTTTTCCCGTTATCCGGAGGTGTCCGCTATTCGGAATGTTTAGTTTGTTCCCAAAAAGAATCGTTCGCAATTTGGAAGTGTTCGTCTGGGGAGGTTTCACCGTACATTTAGATATAATATATCGTTCCTGGCCGTACATTGTCGATTTAGCATAAGAGGGACGGCCGCCGTTTATGGAAATCCGCATACACGCTGCGAGGGAGCCACGTAAAAGAAAACAAATCGTAACATTCGGTTGAAGAAGATAAGGGAGTGTACGATTTAGGAATCATAAAAGTGTAACAATACTTTTCTTAAACTTTTCTTTACTATTAATAATACTACTTTCTTGTCACCGCGTCTCATCGTTCTAACCATCGGTATTCGCTGTAGAAAAAAAGGCCATGTAGCTTTTTCGATGGGATAGATGTTCCCCGACAATGTGACACTGTGCGCTTAATAATATGATTTATTTACCCTGATTGCAGTTTGTATTATCATATTATTAAATTATAAACACGCATATTCGTTTATCCGCCATCGCCGTCGGCGGCTCGTCAGTATACAACGCGATAACACTTAATAATATATTATATTGTTAAACGATCATTATACTACTCAGCGTTAGCACGCGTCGAATTTGAATACCGTCATTGTATAAGATTTATATAATATTACGATTATGATGGGCATAGCGTGCTGATCGAAAGCCGATTAGCGGCTGTGAGACATTTAAATTATTCGCCACTGGCGAAAAATTGACAAACGTGTAAATTATCAATAACAGGCAAAAATTTAAAACCGCTCAAATCCTCCAGTTATTTTGTAGTTTTAATAATTGCGGCATAAAAAACCGCGAAACGATTGGCGTAAGTTAAATTCACCATTTATTTTCTCACCCGTGACTTTTCAGGTGTTTTCACAATTTTCTGCAGGGAAACTTTAAAAACAAATTCTGTACGAGGAGTTTTAAAAGTTGAGATTTCGCACTCAGCATTTGATTCGAAACGTGGTTACAATATAAATTGTAATTATTAGAGTTCTGGAATCTCTCCTGTTCAAATGTGTTGGTAAGTACCCGCTTAAATTTAAGTAAAATTCGATAATATAGTTGAATCGGTAAAATTTTTTTAGATATGAATATTAATTAATTTATATAAGGTGCGATATTCTTGATAAGTATAAGTTTTCAAAAATAATTTTTCTTACATCATTTGATGTCATTACAAAACTACATTTTTGAAAGAAATATTATTTGTTACTATTTATTACATAATAAATAAGTATTATATAGTTATAATTTTTTGATAAAATTATAAATTTTTAATTTTAGACTCCAAAGCACAATATTTTTCTGATAATTCCAAAAAAATGTTGAACAAGTTGTTTATTATTAATTAGTTATAACTTTGTAAGTATTTAGTGTTTAAATGAGTGGATCATTGGACTATTATTTTGCAGGGCACTTATGACACTCAATTCTGTTGATCTGTACTTTTAACATTTCGAAGTTATAACTATGATTAAATACTCGTTGGAAATTTGATTGAAATTATCAGAAAAATATTTGGCTTTGAAATATTATGAAATAAAAAATGTGTTACAGTCATTCACTAAAGTAAAAACTTAAAAAAATAACGATAGAAAGTAGGCAGTATAAAATATAATTGTTTTCAATAATGTTGTTTTAAAATAACTTTAAATATAAAAATAATATATTTTTAGACATTAAAAATTTTCGAAAAAATCAATGTTCACCATTAAAAATAATATGTATAGTAAACTTACGGTAAAAAAGAATTAGGTGATTATGTTTGATTCAATGACATCAAAACAATGTTCTATAATATTATGTACCTATCACATAAGGACAATGGATACTTGGTATAGGGCTGCTATATATTATAGAATATAGACAATAGACCGGAACAATATAATATTTTTTTTTGATATTCAAACCCAATTGCTATTATTAAGTCGAGTCGCGATGATATAACTACGGCCTATATATTGGGTACTATGCTATATATGTATATATAGGTATCATAATAATATTATAATGACAGAAACTAGACTGCTCACATTTTTTTATTTTTAAAAACATAGAATTATTACAATATCCTTCACATAATCGCGATACTTCGAAGATAAACAAATCATTTTTTTAACATCAGTAAAATGTTATTTATTTCCATTATATATATCATGACTTGACGTTAGTTAATTTTTTCACGATATAATATCGTCTTACATCGATCGATCTATATAGTTTTGTAATTGCAAGATACTGTAAAATGTTTAACAGTCTGCATTAAAGACACTATTATTGGTCTTCAGAGTGTCGCACTCGTGTCACTATGTGAAATATTTGTATTGTACACCTTATTTTAATAGTTGATAACAAAAACTAATAAACAATCATTGGTAGAGCCTTTGCAGGGAATTTTAAATTCTGAGCGGAGCAATTAAAAACCGCGAATGGCACTAACCAACTTCTATCATAGATTATCTTATCTTAACAGAAATGATTATCTATTAACCTTATCAGTTGTAGATAATTATCTATTAACTACAGTTCAACTGAATCGAAAAAAATCTGAGATTGTGAAACCACCAATAACTTAAACTAGGATCAGTAACTAAACTAAGTTCCGCTTAATTCATGTTAAATAACTATTGTAAAACGGGCTCTTATAGTGACTTTTGAATCGTAAATAACGGTTATGGTTAATTATATAATCGTAAAAATTATAGCTCAGAACTCTTTATTATGTCGATGATATATATAGATATAGTATAGTTTTTTTTTTTAAATATAATACCCGAAATCGTTTTAATTGATTCCCTAAAATTCGAAGTTCTTCATTACTCCGACTACTGCAAACGTGAAGAGGTATTGTTATAATTTATAGGAATATTACTTTTCGTTTTAAAAAAAAATATTGCAAGTTTTTAATTTTTAATTCTTAGCGATAATACCTATAGGTACATATTATTATCATAATTGCACAATATTATACGAACATTTCAACGTTGAGAATTATTGAAAGACTCACGTTTAAACAACGATGTTTAATGCACTGCATGGAGCTTATAATAAAAATAATTTACTGGGTATTTTTTTTTTAAACATATTTTTTAGTTTACATTAACGCGTTGGCGTTTCTACGATAAAACAAACAAAATTACATTCGTATACACTGCGTGCCACTACATGATTATAATAGGTCGTAACAAGCTAACATGTACATATAGTGAATAATAATATGTACCTACAGCGTGAGCGTAAAACAGAAATTGGAAAATCGCTGCCTTCGAAATAATAAACTCTTGCTCGAAAATGGCTTATTTTATATTTATTTCGTGACCTATATAATTTTAGCATATTTATGTACATATATACGTGTGAGGTTTACCTCACCTCCCGTAAAAAGTTCGATAAATTACATAATGCAACACGCGTTTCGTTATTAAATAATATATTAATGCTCCGTCCCGACTATCCAGCACTCGAAAAAAAAAACAGATATTTTTTCGGACTTGCCACAACGATATAGGTATATTTATACACCTCGACGGGGCTCGGACACTCCAGCCGTCAAGTCGGTACGATTTATTGTTTTATATAGTTTCATAACGATATTGCGTAGGTGGGTCGATCGATTCGTCGGCCTGGAAATCATGTCTGTCTCGTATACCGAATTACGGGGGGATTCACCGCAAGCATACTAACCTCTATTTTTCATTTTGATAATTAATTTATTCAAATTTTGATTTTTGGAATTTCTCAAGGAAGCATATACACTCAAGGACCGTGTATTTTCGTATAGGTACCTATACTTAGATGTCTCACACGGTTTAGTGGGTGTATGACGATACAAACTTTTTATGTTTAATTGTTATAGATATATGTCATTTCTGAAAATGTTAATATATATACTTATATGTCGTAATTCGAACTAGTAGTTTTTGAGTCATTTAACATTAAATATTTAGGATAATAGTCTACAATGTTAGGTTTAGAATATGATTATAACTATAAACCCCAATAGGCAATAGCTACGATGATTTGAAAATTATAGTTATAGTCATTAATTGTATACAATTATTAAATTGTAACAATGTTAATAATTTTGAATAACATTCAGTCTTAATTGTTTAAGCCAACAGCTCTAAAACTAAAAAATAAACATAAGCAATCAGTGATATCTCATCACTTTAATATATTTGGGTATTTAATACATTTTAAATTTTGTATAAAACCATTATTAATGACGTTTATTACCTATCCTTAGTACATACAGTTTAATAATAAGTAACAACTCGAGAGCTATAATCGTTAGGTTTTAAATATTTTAAAAAGCATCATCGGTTTAATAATTAATTGTAACAAAAAGGTCTTACCAATTTGTATTTAGTACGATAAAAGGTATATTATTTAGAAATTAGAATAAAACATTATTACGGCGGATTTTCTTTCAGTGGATTACTGCATATAATATAGTAAATTAGTATAATATAATATTATCATACACGTAGTGTGGTGTGCACGATCAAATTAAGGAGGGAGGTGCAAAAAGTAATTTGCCCCGGGATTCCCTCAGCTTGGTGAAATTAAAAGGTTTCTATACATATTAATAATCTACTTGTTAATCATAATTGATAATTGAAATAATTTGTTAAATAAGGAGTTGACTTGCAGGTCATTTTCAATTTTATTCTGGTTCTAATTGTTCTAACCACAGTTACCTATACTTCTGATACTGTGCTATATAATAATCAGTAGTCAGAGCCTATCCTATTTTTTAGTAATTTAACTACAACGGCGCAAGATGTATTTAATCTCTATCACATTAATATTCTCGAATTTTTTTTTAGTTCAATAAAATATCAAAATGGAGAATAGTTTTGCGCCATATTTAAAAATTTCGGTTTTATTTCCGTTTAATATTAAACATTTATTTTTAAAAATTTTACATTTCTTTTAGTGCAAATTAATAACAACATAAAATGATTTTCTTTGAATTTTGAATTTTGATGAATATGTATGAAATTTATTTTGCATATTTGATATTTTGTCATGCATATTTTTCAACTTTTTGTGCATATTTACATGCATATTTTTTCTTTTTTAGCTTCTACAACGTCCGAGCCCTACTAATAACGTGTTATTATTTTATTGCAGACACCAGGTTATATTTTATAGGCCTTTCTGAATTCAGGCGTTTACCATACTCACAACCCGACTCTTATGTAAGGGAATAATATAGGGGCGGTTGCAAACTGTTGCCCCCTGAGTGCCAATAAATGGTTTCACACGGCTCTGGTGGTGAGTGTTATGCAGCGTAGCAGTGCGAGTTTCCTGGCCATTTCGTCATCGGAAGATATTTTTGATGATCGCAATATATTATAAACACGCGTAAAAATAAACAGTTCTCGCCCACTAGAAAACTCGATTTTTTTTCTTAAATATCCGCCGGATTTGCGGAAGTTCCATGATATACCCGACGCTGTACATAATATCGTAGTAATAAGATTTTGCCATGTCAACGCCGCGGTGATGCGTTGGAGAACCTAACCGTCCCCTCTACTACAACCGTCCACAGCAGTCACACGACATTAACCATACGGCTCATAATTCATCGATTACAATATATACCATAAATTATATTATTATGGTATTTATGATATTCATATTATTGTAATACAATCGTATAATATATACACAACTCGTTTCATACGTAATGTTTATTTTTCCCTCGGTTTTTTAACACACACGCGCGCATGCGCACACACACGCACACGAGTTGCATATTATTATATCGTTACGATCGCGTGCGCGTGTTTTCATCGGCCCGTTTTATTGCGCCGGTCGACGGCGGCGGCGTTTATGCTAAGTCGTCGCTCAAAGGCCGCCCGCGCGCGCCCAACACCAATTGAGTTATAGTTATTGCTTTCTAATTCCCTCTTCGGCCCTTCTGCCGTTGTATACATGTCACATTACGTCATAATAATAATAATATTGTATGCCGCGCGATTCTGGTCTTGGCCCTTTGCGACATATTATGATGATATTGACTCTTGACTATATTATCGTCGTTTATAATGTATTATATAATAATACGATTTTGGGCGACGGAGTGGCCGAGCGGACTAAGGCGTCACGCGCACCGACGCCGGTTCGATACCGGTCACGGGTGCCATTTTTCTTCGGGCAAGTCCGGAGAGAGATGCCGCCATCCCCCACCCGGGCAGAAACCTATGGGTGCCCAACTTGAAATACTGCCAAACCTAAAAACGTGTTCCAACCACCCCCTCCCGCCCACTGTAAGAACAATAAAAACAACTAATGGCCATAGTTGTGTAGGGCTGAAGTTCAATGAAAATAAAAAAATGAAAAAATATTTTGTTATATTATATAAGAAGCGCTCACCACCGCACATATTATTCTACAGTGTTATTCTCCAATCATACTCACCCCCGTTTTAGATTCTGAGCGGAGCAATGAATATATTGATGTAACAATGATTTGTGTTTTTTGAATTTTAAATTTTATGCCTGTGGTGTACCTACACGAAATGTAGGTACCTAGTCAAAAAAATTCATCAAATTCTGGTGTGACATATTATAATGATATTGACTCTTGACTATATTATTGTTGTTTATGATGTACCTATTATAATATGTTGTTATAATGTATACGTAGCGCTAGCCATCACACATATGTTATATTATACAGTGTTATTCTCCAATCATACTCAGTCCCGTCTTAGATTCTAAGCGGAGCGATGAATGCAATGATGTAACAATAATGTGTGTTTTTTGAATTTTAAATTTCATGTCTGTGGTGTACCTACACAAAATGTATAGGTATCTAGTAAAAATAATTCATCAATTTTCAACTACATTTTTCAAACCGTAATAAGTCAATGTCCTTATTTCTTATTACGCAAAGTTAAATTTTTAGCTCAAAAACTATTAGTTCAAATTTTGAATCTGATCCATCATAATTTTCAGAAAAATTATCCGCTAAATAATTTAGAATTAAATAGAATTTTCTGACTAATAACAATACCTACTCATTGTAGGAAGTAAAAAAATCTCAAGGATTTGAAATCATGGCATTAACTCATTTAAGTAAGTATTTAAAATTTCCAAAAAAGAGATTTTCAAAAAATGCATTATTAAAAAAAGGAGGGGAGCATACCTGGTTACTATCGTACATTTATGCAATTATTACCGAACCCCTCTTACTGATCGCATTTACACAATAGTATACAGTTTAATATTTGTGAGTATATCCGATATACGACTATATTCGTTTATGTAGGTTGACGGTCTTTGGAAACTGCTTTTTTTTTAATCGTTTTCGTTGTATTTTTGTTATTGACTTTTATTATTTTTTTTTATCCCAATATAAATAACAATATAATAATTTATATATCATATATTATGTGCCCATAAAATAAATAATAATTATTTTATATAGTTTATATTTTATTTTATTTTTCTGGTGTGCAAATTATTATCATAACACAATGTTTTTCACTTTTAACTACATTACTTTGTATCGTATATTATCGGTATTAAGAGTAAAGACATATATCACTGTTTTGGATTTTGATAGACTCTCATAATTTTCATTAAACATAAAAATCCATCATATGTATGCCCACGTAGTAAATTTATAATTTATATATGATTAAACATAATCCAGAATGAAAATAATATTGTGCTCATCATCTTTGTTGATGTGAAATTGTATTGATATTTTTTAAATCGTTAGGCACAATCCTGTGCAGCAGTGTCGTACTATCAGCTATACATTTAGGTATTAAACTGCGTTCAGCACATAACAGTTTTACTATGAATTGCAGTTTGTTGAAGAGCGTTCGTCGTACAAAAAAAATAAAGTATTAATAACGACTTACATATTCTTAAGACAAGAAAAAAATATGATATACTTTTTTGTTGCCACTGATAACATTTTTATACGTTTTTTGGACCTTGATATAAATAAGGTTGCCGACCTCCGCTATCAGATAGTAGTAGTATTAATAATAATAATATCGGTTTTTTTTAACAATTATATTTTGCAAAACTACAATACGTCGTTCCACGGTTTTTATACTCGGTAAAATGGAGAATCGACTTTATTTTAACCAACACCTGTTTTCGTTATCTCGCACAGACGATTTTCGCACGTTTACCAAACGGGTATACGAAAAACGAATAATAAAACTACATTTTTTTTAACACTGTACCACTGACCCGTATTTCAATTTTAATATTCTATACAAATATTGACACAATGATTAGTATTAGAATGGATTATGATTTTAGTATAATATTTATAGAAGCATTGGCAAATTTAATGTAGGGTAATTATATTTTAAAAATCAAGAAATAGAAATTTCATTCTGATCCCCTTACCAAATAATCACAATACACCCCACCAATCACTACTCATAATACGTTTATGATATAATTTTAATTAATTGGTATCTTAATTTTTATTTTGGGAATAAAGTACATATCTACTCCTATAAATTTAAATTCATTGTTATACCTAAATCAAAAATAAATTAAAGTGAAATGATGTTTTAGATTCTGAGCGCAGTGATATATATGTATTGATTTTAAGATTATTTGTGTTGTTTTTTTTTGTGTCTGAATTGTGTACAATATTTCCGGTAGAAAAATACTCTGATTGTCATCTTTGGGTGATTTTTATATGGGTATATACATATCACCATAATCCAATTACCTAATGCTAAACAATTAGTAGGTAACCGCACTAACCTAAACTTAGTTTATTCGAACTTAATTTCCAGAGGACTGTATTTTTGATGGAATGTTTAAAATCACAAAACATTATCAAATTTGATTTCCTGCTGCAGGAATGTATAAAAAAAAAAATAATTCGTGTCTATGTTATGATGAATATTATAATGTTTGTTTGTTATAAAAAAAAACACTTCGATCCGCATCGAAAGAGGTGGAGATTAAATCGCAGAAACTGTACCTACTTGAATCAGGACGTGTCAGGATTAGAGTGCGTGCACCTACCTATTATATACATGTACGAACTTACGTATTTTATGTACCCGTCCGTCGTCGTAATAGTAGCTGGCGTTCGAACGGAAAAATAAAGGCGCGTTTATAATATATATTATGTGATATTTTATCGTTATGGATAGGTTAGGTATACCTATTATACATTTACATGTTTACCATAATCTATATGGACGTTGTAAATTGCGGAAGTCACCGACGCGGTCCGTCTGTCACGCGCAGAACAAAAATAATAATAATCATAATAATAATTGTCGTTATACTGGAACGCGATTTCATTTTCATAGGGACGAAGAGAAATTTATCATGGCATATTATGTATATCCATATTATACATATAAATACACATACGCTGCAGATAACCTGGAAATCTTTTCCAATCAATTAAAACTTATGTCGGAATTTATAATTTGATTTTGAGAAATGTTTTTAATGACATGCCACGAATATATTTCGATTTATATTTAAATTAAGTATACACTTTATTTTAGTAACTAATGAGTAACAATTCGGAGTAATTAACTGTTTTGGTTTGTATATTTTTTTTGGCAAGGTACTCCAATTTTTAAGAATATACGCAAGAGCTCGTTTTTCAACAATCCATTAGCCCCTTTGAACAATTACATTAAAATGTTGACGTTAACATTATAGTTATTTCATTTTATAATTACTAAGTAATTATTAAAATAATATTTAAAATCTATGAAAGGGGTAAAATATAAACAAAGTAAAAGATAATTTTTGAATGTATACAGTAGGCACTTATTAGGGTTCTAAAATGTCAAGAAATTAATTTTTTTGAAATATTTCATGAAACTATCATCAAATATTCAAATATCTCATATTAATGAAAGATAAAAAAAATCACACTAAATTCTACTTAGTTAAGTGTTAAATGGAAAATATTAGGTATAGAAATATTTCTTACATAGTATATTATACAAATTACATAGTATATCTTATATATATACCTATAATAACTTCTTTATATCATGATCAGGAATTAAATATTGATAATCACTAATTAGGTAGGAAATCAGTATGACCACGCATCTATAGTGATGTGTTTATGAAACATACCAAAAAAACAGTTTAAAAAAAAATTTTAAAAATATATTTTTCAATATTTCAAGAAGTGTGAAAGTTTCAAGTTTAATTTAAAAAATAAAAATTTTTTGATCTTCATACTGAGGGTCATTTCTAGTACCCAATTAAATTTAGGATTTATTCTGGATAGCCAAAAGTAAAAAATTCATACTAAATTGCAAAACTAAAAAGAGGATCCACTCTAAAAGGATAAGAAGTAGGTAACCGCTCTGATGTAAAGTATGAGTGGAGTGTATGGTTTATCTCGTCATTGAGTAGGTCATTGTAATGGATGTGTTAAATTTAAATTCAATTACAAATCATTGCATTTTATACGAAAAATGATTCTGAGCGGAAACGTTCTGTCAGCTTTTTATCATAGAAATATATTACTAATAATTATTATAGTTATTTTATTTTACTACCTATTTATAGTACCTAATACGGTATAAACTATAAATAAGCATTACAATACAATATAAACGTTTTAAGTTGTTTTTTTTCTAAATGTTTTGTTTTTCAATTGTTGTTTATATATAAAAATATAGTAATATACATTTGAGTTTCAAATTTTTACGAACAATATTTTTGAGTTATTACAAAATAACTTTTTGTTCATATAAATTACGTCAAAATTTGAATTTCAAATAAGTAACTAAAAAAAAATTTTGCTTCTATAGGTGTACAAAATGTTTTGGTTTCAGTACCACCAAAACTATTTACGAGAAATCATTTTTTATATTATCAAGTTTTATAGCTATACAAATTTAACATCTTACACATTTTTAACTAGGTGCAAGCTGCAAAGTAATTTGCAAATGTTTATGATTTTGACCAAGGTTGTCAAAATTTGAACATAAAATGTTTAAAAAAAATGTGTTTATGTATCTTTAATATTTTTAAATAGCTTTAATATAAGGAACCAAGTATTATATTTTCAAACTTATACATTATACAAACAAATTCCAAAATTTCAAATGCCTATTCACTGCTCAAATTAAGACCAAATATATTGAAATGTATACTATGTATGGAAAATGCTAAAATAAACATCTGGTCAAAATTTCAAGTATTCGTAAATATTCGTTTTTGAATTACAATGAAATAAGAAAAATTGTTCAATGTATAATCGTAACTTTTCGCTTGAATATCCAGTTTGTCCAAATTATAATTCAGGCTTTCATAAAAAAATTTGTGTGATTACGCTCAACTTTTTTTTTAATTCCAGTAATAACAACTACCTTAAATAAGGAACCTTGTGTTGAGTTTTAAAGCTTTAAGACGGAGTGAACGTTTTTTACTCATATTTATAGAAAAAAATATCTAGGAAAAATGTATGAAATATCTATAAATAGGTTGCTCAAAAGATGTAACGGTACACACCGTAACATAAGGAAAACGGTCCTTTTCAGGACCACTAATCACAGCGCAGAACACACAAACTACACCACATTGAGGGCTTAGGAACGAATTCTAAACCCCCTCTTGGGTTATATGAACCCTGAAAGTACGGTTATGAATAGAGGAGGTCATAACGAAGACAACAGTACCTTCCCCATGGCTGTAATCCAAAAACTTACCAAACGATGAGGAAAACCGTACCGACAAGAAACACGCAGCGGCACACCCGCGGTTTACAAGTCGGTACGGTCAACAATACTGTTACATATACCGGACGTTTTTACCAAATCATCATCAGTCCTCCTTCATTCTTCACGGTACACACAACTACAACGGAGATTTGAAGATTTGTAGAACAGGCAACTACCAAAGCAAATGTAAGGAGCTTAACCTAGCAGAACCGATCATATGAGAGATCGAACAGCGTGGCGTAGATCACAGCCGCACCAATGCTGATACCGAAACCATTGAGCCAGTTGACGGACAACGACGCCTACGATTCCAGCTAACAACAGACGGAACTCCAGCCAAACGGTGAGAAGCATCGTAGTTGAGCCGCACGAGTATAGACGTAATCAGTGACGTGGAGTATTGGGTACGAGTCTAATCGCTTCGTTGACAGCATCACCACATTATCTCCCACAGTCCCCCCTGGCCACTTCTGAAAGTATCGCCGCTCCGAGTATATTCCACCGGGCTGTAGTCGCTTATATAAGTTATGCGCTGCCGGTGATTAACTCCGTCCCATATTTCTGTATTTACCCGGAAAAATCAAACACTCCCATATTGTAACTAGGACCGTTCCATTGGTCAGTCATGCACAAGCCTCTCGTCTGCTTGGCTCGCTTTTTTAAGCCCGGTCAACGCACCCACGACGCTTGCGGACCCACTATTAAATAAATATATATTTATTAATATGCAATATAGAACAGGCATTATGAGTTATTTATTCACGGAGCAGGCAGTTAATTAAAAACTGCACTGTTATAAAGAGCTGAGATATTTTGAAACTCATACTAACACACATCATTGTAAAAGAAATTCATCTGTCCAACAAGAGAATTATAATAAAACCACGTGCAAATAATACATTTATATTCATATTATCTAGATTCTAGATGACACTTAATGATTTTCACCATCATACCCAAAAGCGACACGCAGTATTATTAAGTCTAAAAAGTTTCATTAATCTTATTAATTCTTTCGATTTCTAATTTTGTTTTTAATTTAATAATATTGTAAAAGTGATTTTAACAAATACTGGCTTAATTACTGTGCATTATCAATAAATTATAATCAAACGTATAACCGAAACTGTAGTACCATAGGCATACATTTTCTAGTTTACTAGTTGCTACGTCATTTTACAACAATTAACTACCAGTTGTATATTATACATTTTGAAAAAAAATCTGATAGTGTATTAGAATATTATACTGTGAACATTTTTTGATAAATCTATTCTTTAGCATCATAACCCGAAATAATAGGCGGGACTAAATTCATGGCTGTATGACCGTAAATAAAATGAGCACTCTCCTTGGTAGCTGGAGGACACACATAGGAGAGGAACCGTATTCATGCAACGTCTGTGATATGTCATTTGGGAGTAATGACACTCTGACAAAGCACATACGGATTCACACGGAAAAGAAACCGTTTCCATGTGATGTGTGTGACAAATCATTCAATAATTGTAGCAACTTGACAGAGCACATACGGATGCACACAGGAGAGAAACCGTATCCATGCGACATGTGTGACAAGACATTCTCTCAAAGAAGTTCTCTGGAATATCACATTCGGACGCACACAGGAGAGAAACCGTATTCATGCGACATGTGTGAAAAGTCATTTGGGAGATATGACACTTTGAAAACGCACAAACGGATACACACGGGAGAGAAACCGTATCCATGCGACGTGTGTGACAAGACATTCTCTCAAAGAAGTAGTCTGAAATATCACATTCGGACGCACACAGGAGAGAAACCGTACTCATGCGACGTGTGTGACAAGTCATTCGGGAATAATGACACTTTGACAAAGCACATACGGATTCACACGGGAGAGAAACCGTTTCCATGTGACATGTGTGACAAGGCATTCTCTCAAAGAAGTATTCTGAAATATCACATTCGGACGCACACAGGAGAGAAACCGTATTCATGCGGCGTATGTGACAAGACATTCTCTCAAAGTAGTAGTCTGAAATATCACATTCGGGCGCACACAAGAGAGAAACCGTACTCATGCGACATGTGTGACAAGTCATTCGGGAGAAGTGGCACTTTGACAAATCACAGACGGATACACACAGGAGAGAAACCGTATTCATGCAGTGTGTGTGATAAGTCGTTTGCTCGAAATTACACTCTGGCGATTCACTTACGGACGCACACAAGTAAGAAATGAAAGAAGCAAGGGCACAAAGCCAAAACCAAGTGTGATAATCAATTCACTTACAGTGGGAATTAGACGACTGAAGGTGGGTGCACGCTTACTGTTTTTCGTATACATGTCAAAAAGGTCAAAACTATTCAGTATGGGATTGCGACCAAACTGATAGATACTATTGTTGTTTATAATATATTATTCGTTCAATAATCGGCGTCGTGCCAGATTAATAATATAAATCAGTTTAGGATGATGTGTGAATGTAACAGCAAATTACGATATTTAAATATATTCTATCAGTTTGAAGTAATGAATAAAATTCATAAAAATAAACGAATCATTTTCCGTTTTAATTTGTTGTTTTGTAGTGCTTTTGTAATATAAAAGGAATTCAAATTGGCTAAGTTTCTACTAAAATAGACCTATCTTTTTCTTACTGTACTTATTGGATACATGAACGCAGTTTGAAAAGTCGTGTAACGGTACAAGGCACTACACAGTGCAGCTAGTGTGGTCATGTATACGGGGTACAAGAACATCACAGCGCACCACACAAATATCGGACATAGACCATGTATAGATCTGCCCTCCACCCAACCTAATTCATGTTGTATTATACATAATTATGCGTTCCAACAAATTAGGTTAACAAGTAGGATAATAAGTAGATAATAAAATTACAAATTAAAATAGTATAATTTTAAGCATAGTCAATAAGTGATAGGTGATGGTACATTTATAATGTAGGCCAGTGAAGCAAATTTTCTGAGGCAACTAAAATGTAAGTTACATATACAACGAAAGGAAGAGTAAGCCGAGGAGTCGTGGTACGTAAGTACTAGGGCATACGTGATATTGTTAATAACTTGTGTGTGTTTAATAATTGGAATACAGTACGTGTTTGACAACCGACCCAAGCACACGTGTGTTTCGTATTTCTTAGCTTCCGATAGCAGTACCTGCATATACACGCAAACAACTTTTAACAGCGAAAAAGGTATGTAATCTTATCTTACTCGTAATCGCTACGCCTAATTATATCGGTCGTTAGTACACCGCGGCCAATTACATCAATACAAACTCCACGGATATTAATGCAACATGAATTACCAAGAATTATTATAACTCATACCACTACCAAAAACAAACAACTCAAAAACCTTTGCTGAAACAATAGCCAACACAATGTTTCCCAAAAAAGAACAATTGTACTTAACACTATAAACAAAATATAGCAAATAGGCGTTAAAGCATTTGGCAAAATAACACCCCTAAAAATATGACTATATCAAACAACAGATTTTATATATATTTAAGAGACAAAAATATTATTGATGAACTGATATAAATCAGTAAACGAAAATCAAATTCCATTTCAACGCTTAGTAAACCCAGATAAAAGATTTATAATATCGAATACCCACACGATAATACCACATGAAGTGATCGCTGAACACTTACTATTAGAAAGTATTAAGACACTAACTCCAATATCCTTTTTAAATGCTGGCTTCTAAGATGAGCTCCTCCACATCAGCAGCTTTAGAAGATAGGTATATATAAATATACACCCTGATGATGTAGCAAATGTACCGGGTTCGCTAATAATCAAATATGACAATATAGACTTCAAAATATTCTTAACTGACGATTCGCTCACGTGCTACACATTCAAACAAACTGGACACACTTCTAATCACTGCAAAAAAGAACCGAATACCTTGTTTATTAATAAATATAATACACACAAATCAACAATAGAAGAAAAAACAGAGAAAATTTCAACCTATGAGAAAGTAAACGACACCCAGGACAACAGTACCAACTTCATCAGCACCCAAAAAATAATTCCAATCCATGAAAAAAAAACCAGGACAGTACCAACTTAATAATACCACTCAGGCCTAAGGACGTAAAAGGTACCCCAAATGAACCAACCAAAAGATCTCTACTTTCGTCAAGAACACTTCATCTCCATCAGTCACGCCACATCATATCGAACAACAGATTAATGAAAATCCTCAACAACCCAAAACCATAAGAGAAAAACTATTAGATTCAAAAAAAACAAAACGTAAACCATTTGACTCATCCAAAAAACTTAAAAAAGCAGCTCACTCAAAAATATTCACACAAAACTTAATGAAGGACTTAAACCCACCGATTTTTCAAATAATACAGAAATCCCTATATTTTATTCTCAATACATATACATAATGGAGAACTTCACTAATAAACTCATAAATATCCATTCTCTGTACGAGGAAGTCAGTGTAGACATCCTCACACTTCAAAAAATTTTCTGGACAAGTCAAATCATTGATAAACGATCAATATATAAAATCCAAGATCACCAAACTATTAAACTGTCGCTGATACATTAGCCAGGTATTTTTACGACAGTAGTAGTGACCAAAACTATACAGAATTTCTTAGTAAAGGAAAAACAAGGACATCTAGGGCATTCGACACTTTTCACCAATATCAAAACCTCGACAGTTAACAAAATATTATCATTACCTCGGAAATTTCTATCTCAAAATTTTAAATTGCATTATTCAAGTGTAACAACAAAAGTCCAGGACCGGATGGTATATCTTTCTCCTTTTTACATAACTTACCCAAGATCGCCAAAACATTTCTACTACAAATTTTCAATTTAATACGGAACTCCGGAATCATACCCCCCAGCTTGAAGCACAGTTGTATCATTCCCATTCCCAAAGAAGAAAAGACAAGTTTAACATATCAGGATACCGACCTTCTGCCTACTTAACACAATGTGTAAACTCATGGAAAAAGTAATCAACCTAAGACTTATGTGGTTCATCAAATGAATTAAGCCTAGACCAAAATGGGTTCAGATACCAGCGCGGAACTAACTATTCATTAATAAAAATTCAATCTGAGATTGAAAACGCAACAAAAAATTAACAAGCCCTCGGAATGGTGTGTCTCGACATAGCTAAGGCCTACGATACTGCCTAAAACCTCACATTATATCGAAACTCCAAAAAATCCAAAGTCAAAGAAACATGTTCAAGTGTATCACAAACTTCCTCTCAAACAGAACCTTTCAAGTTAAAGTTAAAAATACGCTCTCTATAATGTTTGTTCAACAAAACGGAGTCCCACAGGGGTCAACTTTGTCTGTTACGCTTTTTCTTAGCTCTATTAACGATATAACGAAATCAATATCCAATTCCGTCAATTGTACACTATATTCTGATAACTTAAATATTTTTTGTCGCAGTAATGAACTTTTTACCATACAATCACTGCTGCAAAAATCACTAAATGACCTTCACGAATAGTCCCAAAAATCTTGTTTCAAATTTTCAGCAGGCAAATCCCAATGCATAACTTTCACACGGAAAAGAAAAGAAACTAAAGCTCATCATGAACAATAATCAAATTCCTAACCAAAACACCGCTAAAGACCTGGAATAATTTTTGTCTCAAAAACTCATGGATCCCACGTATAAAAAATATTGGAAAAACCTGCGCAGCAAGATTAAACATTATGAATGCAAATATATTTTGTACTAATTCCAATCTCAATAATTTATAATTTATAAAATATAAGTTATAGCTATGCTTAGTCGTTAAAGCAAGTAAAATATTAGTACATTTTTAAATTTGAACAATAAATAAACGTTTATAATTACAGATCTATCAAGTAAACGTGGACAATTTAATGTAAGAACAGTTGGAAAATAGCTAACCCATTTCTTTAATGTAGGTATCGAATGTATCCCGTAATTGAGTATTAAGGAAGCTATGCAATGTATGTGTTAAATTTGAATTCAATAGTAAATTAATTTATTATTGCATACGAAAAACGATCAACCTATATATTATTATGTATATTTTATGATATATATTTTATATTGCAATTAAAGTATGTAATTTATTTTACTATTAGTAATACGGTAGGTTGTATTAATATTTGCCAAAAGCATTGCATTTAAAAATGTCATTTTGTGTAAAAAATATACCTTAAAGTTTCAAGTATCCACGAATCAAATTTTTAAACTACAACAATATAACTAAAATCATTTTATTATTTATCATTTATTAGATTTTTTGGTGTCTGTATATAACCAGAACAACTCATGAGGAATCATATATTAAATCGTCAGGCCTTATCTATCCATTAACAATGTAACTTTATATAATATATTTTTTATCAAATACATTTTAACTAAGTAGAAAATAATTTGCTGACCTTCGTGATTTTGACGTAGGTTGTCAAAATTTGAACATAAAATAATCATAAAAAAATCGTGTTTAAATATCTTTAATATTTTAAAATAGCTATAATAATAACTTATGCTGAAAATTGTATTACATTCCAAGATTTTTGTCCAAGTGAATATTTTTTTTGTCAAAACGTAAAGGAATTTCAAGTTACAAGTTATTCGTTTTTAAATTATGAAATAAGTAAATCGTTATTTTACCCGCGAATATCCAATTTTGACAAAATTTAAACTTAAGACGCTCATTAAAAAACTTATATGCTACGAGGAACCTTTTATTCAATTTTAAAATCTTAGGAATGAATTTTTAACTACAAATTTTTGCGATTTTGATGAATTTAGTCGACATTTTATCTTTCAAACGCATTCTAAAAATATTTTATATTTATTTTTAAATTGGTGTATGAATAATTTTTTAGGAACCTTGAATTAAATTTTCAAACTTTTTGATCGAGCGAAACATTTTTATCAATATTTTATGGTAATAACTAATAAGACTAGAAAAAATTCAAAATTTCAAATGTCTATAAAGGTACTTATAGTACTTACCCACCTAACTCAAAAAGAGTCATAGTTATTTGTCACCAACTAGATATAATTTTTTACCAGGAACCACCCACAATGTTGAAAGTAGAATAATTTTTACTTCTCCAATATATATGTGATGACATCCAGAAAAAAAACTCACACCATTGTAAGATCAATACTTTCATCGGACTGCTCAGAATCTCAAATATATTAAGGAAAATAGAAATATTTATTCAACTCCAATTTTTGACAAAATCGATTTTGTTTTTTTGTTGTATTTGAATAGCCATAGGTATAAGTATATTTGAAATGTTCACTAAATATTTACAATCGTATTTTCTTCAGTAATATTCATAGACTTTTTGAGCTGAGATATTAGGCACTACACTCAAGACTTTTATTAACATACATTTTTTTTTGTTTTCTAATAACATTTTTATTTTTGGTTAAAAAGCTTGAAAATGTAATAAGTACAAGGTTCCTCATAAGTTATTCTTAAAACAATTAAAAATATCGAGAATACGTACCTTGGTAAATCGCACAATTTTTTTTGATATTTGACGTTGAAATTTTGAAAAAGTTAGATAGGTACTCAAAAATATATTATACTTAGATCTTCTTTTGCTGATTGAAAAATGTTTTATTATCCCACACGACTTGCGTCTTGTGAGTTGTGATAATGTTATATATAGTCGATAAGTCAGTGTTAATTATTTATCAATTTTCTGGTCTTATTATAATATTGTTATAATACCCGCACTATAATATATTGGATATTTGTCATATGGTTTACTACACCTTATAGACTTGACATAATATAGAAAATATGAAATGTGAGAGCGGTCATCTCCGACTTCATAATGATTTTTAAAGAATCGAAAATTCGAGTATTTCAATTTAGTGGTATCTCACAGATATTATGATTTATATGGTGCTACCGTCATGTCCACTAGTCGTGAAGATGGGTTATAACCTCGTCACAGTTTTATCATAATGTTAATCAGCAAAAAATATACGATATCTTCCCCAATAGTAAGATCACAGCCTAGGCGTTGTAGTCAGACCCCTCCTAATTGCCTTTACTGCAAACTCCTCGATATAGGTACCTACACATAATATTACTCATTAGAGTTGAAAAAACGAGTGGACACAAACACGAGCACCGCATAAATTAGCATTATTATGCTTATTACAAAAAGCTGATTAGTTTCTTGGACATTTGTACGTCTGCAAACGAACCTATATAGGTACGTTTACGTCTACGCCACTGAATTATAATCATACGTGCACGGTGGTGTTCCCATATTATATTATAATACGACGACGCGGATTTCGTTTACCAGTTAAAAATCGATTTTAATTACCGCCACAGCGGCGAGTTATTATCGCGGACACGACCCGCTAATACATACATAAATTATTATTATTATTATTATTATTATATGGCTTCTGTGCGACGCGCGCGATCGGTATTTGTTGCTCATAATAATAAGAATAATAATTATTATTATTATTATTATCATCCGTTAATAGTTGCATCATTAAACTGAATACAGCGTTTGCTCCCACCGTGGTGGTATCTCGGTGCCCATCGTCTGTTCGCGCGTACACACGGACGACTGCAACAGCGTGTATTTCATTCGAGGTATAATAATATTATACCTGTACCACGGGTCGCGCACAATAATAATAATAATAACTAATAAGATGTATGCGACTGATTAGAGAAAAGGCAAAACATTCCCGAAGAATTTATAATTACCACACACGAAACAAAGACGAAAAAAATAAAAAAAAAAAATAAATAATAAACCTTGGTTATGATATATGTTGTTATAACGGCGAGCGTCCGAGCGCGGTTCTCGGTATCAAAACTATAATATTTTATTTTTCTGTCGTCATACCTACCTGCCTGCCTACGACTCAGACGACGAGATGACGATGATGATGGACGAAAAACTAAATTAAAAAAAAAAACGCCAGCGCAACAATGTCACAGACCGAACATATTTCGATATGACGGATTTTTTTTTTCTTGCGCGCGTTCGGAGAGCAGTCGATGAGACGGAATCGCGGAAGACATCGGTGCTGGGCAAAACAAAACGAAAAAAAAAACCCCCCAAATGCAAACCCGTTCGCGAACTATTTGTCTCTGACATAATTGAGACTATTAATCAAAAGTCCAGTTTTGATATGAGCTGATGACGATGATCGGCGGCGGCGGATTCGGCACACACGCGCACACGATATACATATTATTATGTGCACAACACACACACACACGTGCACAAGTGCGCCTACACACGAGCAGACCACACACAACACACACGAACGGCGTAGGGCGCCAATGTTCATTAATATTCCGCCGTGTGTGTGTGTACGTTTTTAAATGCAAAAACTAGCTATTTCTTTTTTTTACAATCTATAAGTCTTTTTATTATTATTATTTTTTTTATTTTAGCATTGTAAAACGGCAGTTCATCATTGCCGCCGCCGCCGCCGCCGCGTACCTGCGGATAATAATACATCTGACGGAGTTTTTTGTCGGTTTTTTCGGTGCCTACCAATCGCCGCCGCCGCCGCCGCCGTTATTGTTATTACTATCGTTTTCATCATATTATTATTATCATACACGGTCTGTCACAGATTAGAGGTACCTATATTATTAGAGGTACCTACCAGTTACCACGGCTACGTCACACGCAAAGTTAACGTCTGCACTACGCGTAGTCGTAAATCGCGAGCAAAGGCGTAGAAACTATTTTTCTCTAGGTTGTCGGATGGTGGGGGGGGGGGGGGATTGACAAATATAAAGGTTATGAGTTTATGGGTTTTTGACGACGATTAACGAGCACATGGTTTTTTTTCGAGTAATCGAAAATGGAAAATAATTTAAAGTATAAGAGTACTCTGAGCAATACTTGAGTACAAAATAAATAGTATTATTTTCATTGAAACGATGACATACCTTATATTAATAATATTGTAGACAAAAACAAACTCATTAGATAACAAAATAACCTAACTATTGTGCAATTTTTTTTTTTAATTTTAATTAATTGGTATAACTAAACAAAATATATTATAGTAGGAATTCAATTCATCAACAAACTAATTGATTGGTATTAAAGTAGGTACCATTAAGTTGTATTTCTTTACTTGGAACTATGTTAAAAATGATTTTTGACAATGACGATATATAGATAATATATTATATACATACGATTATATCAGTACTACAATTATAAATTACTACCGAGTATCAATACAGCATAAACAATATGTACTAAATAAACCAGTAATCTGGACTTCTGAATGGTGAAATTTCTAATGATTTAATATACTAAATAATAGGTATCTATAAAACAGTAATAACTAAACAATAAACCAATATAAGTTAGGTCTCGAAAGTAATAGAAGCTAAAATAGACAAAATATGCACAAAAAATCTAAAATTTGCAGACAGAAATATTAAATATTGAGCAAAAAATAAAAATTCAGTTGAAAATGTTTAAGGAAGTAGGTAAATTATTATTTATTAAAATTTTTATATTGTTATTTGTTAATAAGTATATATTGCTATATATTTTAAAATTCATTTATTAAAATATATAATTTAAATACGAAGATGAAAGATTTAGCGTGTAAGGAACTGGTTGGCGTTGTTAATTATGAAGCTGAAAAAATACTATCGGTAACTAAATATAGAAGGTATTAATAAAAATATATTTTCAATATTATATAATTATGAAGTTCTGTACTAAAATAATATGTAGGTCGTAAAATAAAAACATACATTTTTTGTAGACATGCACTTAATTTGTAAATTTAACATATAGGTGACATTTGTTTTAAATTTTCATTTTTAAATGCGTTTTATAATATAGAACAACTTCTTCTGCTAAAAACGAGAGCTTGTAGAAAAATATGCATCTCCTACAACTTTCGAGCTCTAGATATAATGTGCGTGTCAAATGTGTCCAAGAACCAACTGATTTAAAAGTGAAAGTTTTAATTTTAGGTGGGATAGGGGAAAATATTATTATACTTTCGCACCTCCAGTGATAATATCTGGTGGTGGTTGGTTCAATTTTTTTATCACGCGTGTATTATATTATTATACACGCCTAAGATACTATTTCAAAGATTATTTATCGTTTAAAAAAATGAATTTAGTATTGAGTAAAAGGTGTAGTACTTTGAGATCTCTAACCAATAACGCCTTATATGCGTTTATGGCTCATCACTTTTTAAAACTGCTTTTTAAATGCTATCATTTTTGTGTACGTGGGTTTCAGGCATATGGAATTTGTGTAACCTCCATGTATGTTACCTTCTAAAGGAACAGTTTTTTTTGCAAAGTTTTTTATTAGAGACTGTTTTATCATGTGATACATAACAATAAATTAATAATATTTATTTAAAATGCTAGTGTATTATATACGGATCATAAAGAACAGTGATATCCATTATCATTCATCCAGATATATTATGTAATTAATTCGGCACATTTAATCATGACTAATTAATATATGAGATTTTGTGATTTAAAAATGTTAATCTGTTATTATTATACTACACTGGCAATTATAACTTCAAATTTTATATATTTATGAAGGAGTTTATTAAACTTAGTTTTACAACTGCCTGTTGGAATATTACGGAATAAAAATGTTTTGTGGCCCAATTAATTAAGTAACAAACAACAATTTATAAAAAATCAGATTTTGAAAAAAAAACGAGTTAGTAAAAATGTTACCAATGATGCGGTAAATATGCGAGAAACATTGTTTTAAAATATATTTAGGTATTTTATTGATTATGCTGTAAAAATCAAATAGTGAAATAAATAAAAATTAATATTTTACAAAATGTTAAGATTTTTTTCAATTTTCAAGAAGGATGATCAAGGTTTTTTCAGATTACTGTATTATTATATGCATAATGAAGAGAAACCGGTTGTTTTCGTTTATATTATACAAACGGACCATAAATCCTCAAAAAATGTGTACCAATACATAATATAGTATCTGATGTACAATATATATCGATAGAATATTTCTAAATTTCTGATCTTGTTCATTAATTTAGTCGCCAACGTCAAATATTAAAATTCAGAAAAGCTTATTAAAAAACATTAACTTATTACGTATTAATTATTATGACCGTACTTGTTTTTGTTTTTAGATTACTTGAGTTCGCTGTGCGAGTCTGTAGGTCAACACACACTCTTCCATTTTACTATATATGAAATAGGTACCCATAATATATGGGAATAATACTAATCAATGCGTATAGAGTAATCGTTTAAAAATACATATCTAATTCTTTTTTAGGGCGTAACTAAATATTACGTTTATTCATTTGACATTTGTACATAGACAATAGTTTATTAAAAAAAAAAAATGTCCTTGTTTAAAGTAGGCAGCGTGATCAATACTATTCGGTAGTAGTGTTCACTGTACAACTATTATTAATGGTATTTTATTAAAATAGTATTTTATGTACGTATAAATATTATATATAATCCAACCCACATACGTAGCATAATTGGATTAATTTGGGGATACATTTTCCCCTAAAAATGATTGTAGATTTTTAACGTAAGCTGCGACCAAACAATCTTTTTTTGTTTAAATTGTGCTTGGTTTATTGTCTGTTTAGCAAAAGTGTAGTGTAAACTGCACCCAGTTTGTAATCAGTTTATCTCCATATTTTTATATATTATGAAATATGAAACTTTAATCATTTTATAAAGGAGAACATAAGTTAATTTTCTGTTCAAACTCATTCAAAACTCACTTTAATTTATAGGTTTAAAATTTGAATTTAAATAACATTGAAATATGTTCAAAATATGTAACTAAAATTATCAAAAAATTTCTAAAATATGCTGCCATTTTGTTGGTATTTATTTAATAATAATTATAAAAACAAAAATTAGTGATCAAAAACAATTAAAATATTTATTATTATTAAAGATTTATTTGATATCTATATTTAGTTGAAAATTCGGGACTTAAATCACTAAAAAATTATTGGAATATGATGAATTAAATATTGATAAAAATTATAAAAAAACAATTGGCGGAAGCAGTATTTAATATTTATAAGTTAAAAATGATTAATTGTGTACCTATAATATGCATTTTTTTGTAGTAAAATACGTAACGAAATATGCTAAGTTAAACTTTGTATTTAATTTAACCATTTCACAAAATTACTATCTCACCTAATATTCTGTCATCATCACAGAAAAATATGCAAATGCAAGAAGTCCCGAATTCTAGATTATTAATTATTGTTAAAAACTGGCTCTCTTTTCAAATCGACACCCGACGATTGATGTATCTCATTGAAAACTTCAAAGCTTTAGCTGCGGTGCCAATTGTTTGTTTTACTTTTGGTTTTCGTTAATTCTTCGACGCATAACACGCATAACGACTCTAATCACAATATTTCTGTGAAGTTTGACCTTACTTTGACCAATCTGTTTGAAAAATTATAGCAATATTTCGCAAATCAATAATTATTGTAAATGTTTGGTTTCTAACATTTTCAAATCAATTTTTTTTCGGCAGTGGAGTCTTAAATCAATTAATTAAATAGATTTGAATGAGTTAATTAATTTATTGATTGGAGAAAGTTGTGGGAGGGAAAGTGTGGGACCTTGTTTGGTCGATTTAAAAATGTGTTAAAATTTTTCAAATTGATTTGTAAAAGTGGCAAATCAATCATATTTTTGTGAGAAATCTTACAAGTATTTTTGTACCAGTAAAAATATGATTTTTAGCTTATAATATTTTGATGACTTCACATTTATGACCTATGTATAATAGGCGCATGGCGGCCATGTGAAGTACGGTGAATTGAAATAACCAATAACAGTAGTATACCACGAGTGGTATACATTGTGATTAGTGGTATACGACCGAATCGATTGACCCCGTCATATTTTATCGTCGTTCGCATAATATTATATTAATTTATTATTATCATCACGGGCAAGCACGCGGTACCCACTGTGATACAGTACATAATATTTATTATACGAACGGCGTTCTTCGAAGCCAATACAATAATATTATACGATTTATACTGCAAGCACGCGGAGATCTATGCTGCGGCACACAGTTGGTAGGTACCTATATGTACCACATATTACCTATATATAGGTACGACGATGGTCGTCATCATTATACGGCTGCAGTTGTTGATACAATATTAATAATATAATATATTATGTCAGTACCGTGCGACCGTACAGGCGTATTATGTGCGTCTCGGATGTTTATCGATCGGACGTATCGATCGATGCTCGGACATGATATTATTATAAAATCCTAGTCCGGCGGCGACGGCCCGCGCGTCGTCGTACACAATAATAATAATATTATATATTATTATATTATACAGCCATTACTGATCGTCTGTAAAACACATAACATCCGCCACATACGCGTATCACATTATAATATTATGTATTGATATTTAGGAAACTCATTTTTTTTGAACACGCGTATTACGCACGACGGTTGTCGTTATTCGCACACCTATAGGCCAAGAGACCGCAGCCACAACTCAGATTGTATCGTTTAAACCGTTTAAAACGAGAACACAACAATAAGAGTATTGAAGTTAAAAACTTAACAAAGCATGCTTTCCAACGTGACATGTTCAAGTACTATGAAAAACCTATTCTCCAAAACCCGAGGGTATGTATCTATATTGATGTTTTACTATTTTTTAAGTTCAACTTTAAGATGTGGCCGTATCGCCACCTAAACGTCATGTTATTATCTTTAGAACGCCAAATTGTGCTGAAAAATGGCGGTATTGATTTTAATACTATATACTATTATTATGAAATGCAATACTCCCATGATTATCTAAATGTTTTGCATTCAACACATATTATAAAAAATTAGTTTTAATTCGACGTGAGTATACAGAAATCGAAAAACGGATATCCTGTATTTTGACTTCTATGATAAAATACATGTACCTAATATTACGATAAATTAAATATGACTGTTTCACATTGAAAATTGGTTGACAATTGAAAATCCAAAACTGACACATATTTTTGGTGACCAAATCAATATAGATGTCGTTTACTAACCGAATTCAGTAATATCTCAGTTAGTATAAATATTATGAGCTGTGTCTATCTCTATCTATTGTACTAAGTGTGTGAATTATTTGGGAAATAATCTAACCGACTCGTTTTCTAGTTCTATACGCAGGTCTCACATACAACCTGCACATCTAATTTTTATACGTACCGCACGATTATAGTGTGCAATCATTTTTCAAAACCCTTATGACATATCTAATTTCTTTTGAAGCAGAAAATTACTCATGAAAAATGCATTTTATAAATAATTTATAAATCGTTGTCAACTTATTGTAAGTTTCAACTGTTATAGAAATTTTCACCGAGAGTCGTGAAAAAAACAGAATATGTCCTGCAGCATCTGTGGATCTCGTGATAATGAGTAGCTATTATTTAAATAGGAAGTGCATATGAGATATTTACGTATGTCGCGTCATTGATTTTTCACGGAAAATACGATTTAATTATAAATAATATGCAATTCCCAAGACGGTGTTGTCTCCAACAAAATTGCTACGAAATTTTCTAGAAGTATTACATATTAATGAGAGATGAAAAAAAAAATTTTAATTTTAAACTATAGTAGAAACTAGAAAGTTCAAAGCAAACACTATTACTTAGTTAAGTGCTAATGAATAATACTATAAACATGTTTCTTACATAAAAAATTTAAAAATTACACAATAATTATCTTTCTTATAAAAATATATATAATATCTTCTTTACATCACGATCCGGAATTAAATATTAATTATCACTAATCAGGTATGAAATCATTATGACCATCTATTGATGATTTTATGAAACATACTAAAAAATATAATTTCAAGTTTGAAATATTTCACCTTCACAACAATCAAAAAATAAAATAAATTAAAACTAACTCATAAGGATATAATATACAATATACATCATTCATTACCGTTATTTATTGCATAAGCCACTCTCTATTTTGATGGTTGAAGTACTCTTTCTGATTATAATAATAGTGTCAATCATTGTAAAACCTAAAATTCATCGCTCTTATTAGAATTTAAAAATATAATACCAACTTTATTAATTTAAAAACCGTCAGAAAATGCAGGTCATATAAATCAAACTAAATAGATACATGTTATAATATATTAAAATATAGAACATAACAATTTAAGATAATATTCGTGGTGAAAACCAGTGAACGACTGATAGTCGTGAAAATCAAAAAGTATCCAAGTACCTTAGTATACTCTTTAAGTGCAAACATAAAACTATGAAAGTGTCATTAGATTTTTTGAGATCATTATCGTATGACTTTAGATAGTATCTAAATTATGGATGTATACATATTTTAATCGTTACTACGTACAACAATTAATATTCTGGTTTTATACAAAAAAATAAATATTAAAAAATATTGATAACAATTGTTGTTATAATAAATACTATTCTGTAAAAAAAAGTCTGATAAATTTAGACAATGTCATACTTTGACTGGTGTATTATTTATGGAAGTTTAAAAAAATAAATAATCACAATTAATATCAATCTAAAAAGCTCAAAACTCAGTAGCTTCAAAAAGGACGTGTGAAAGCAAGAAAATTTACCTGGGTGAAGTGTGTGATCAATCGTTAACTAGCCTTAGTCATCTGAGGGCACACTAAATAGTATAATACTGCAGACAAATGTGGTACATGTGATATAAATGTGATACTGCAGATAAATCGTATCCGTGTGACGTGTAGGATATACCATTCAATCAAAATACCAGTCTATCGAAGCACAAGAGGACACATACTGGAGAAAACCCGTACCAGTGTGACGTGTGCGATAAGGCATTTTCAGTTAGCAGCGGCCTAATCATGCACCGGAGGACACATACTGGAGAAAAACCGTACATGTGTGACATTTGCAATATGTCATTCAATCAAAATACCAGTCTAACGAAGCATAAGAGGACACATACTGGAGAAAAACCGTACCATTGTGACGTGTGCGATAAGGCATTTTCAGTTAGCAGCAGTCTAACAATGCACCGGAGGACACATACTGGAGAAAAACCGTACCAGTGTGACGTGTGTGATAAGGCATTTTCAGTTAGCAGCGGCCTAATCATGCACCGGAGGACACATACTGGAGAAAAACCGTACCAGTGTGACATTTGCAATACATCATTCACTCAAAACAACCACCTAACAGAGCACCGAAGGATACATACTGGAGAAAAACCGTACCGTTGTGATGTTTGTGATAAGTTATTTTCATTTAACAGCAATCTAACAATGCACCGGAGGACACATACTGGAGAAAAACCGTACCAGTGTGACGTGTGTGATAAGGCATTTTCAGTTAGCAGCGGCCTAATCATGCACCGGAGGACACATACTGGAGAAAAACCGTACCAGTGTGACATTTGCAATACATCATTCACTCAAAACAACCACCTAACAGAGCACCGGAGGACACATACTGGAGAGAAACCGTACCATTGTGACGTATGCGATAAGGCATTTTCAGTTAGCAGCGGCCTGACCATGCACCGAAGGACACATACTGGAGAAAAACCGTACCAGTGTGACGTGTGTGATAAGGCATTTTCAGTTAGCAGCGGCCTAATCATGCACCGGAGGACACATACTGGAGAAAAACCGTACCAGTGTGACGTGTGTGATAAGGCATTTTCAGTTAGCAGCGGCCTAATCATGCACCGGAGGACACATACTGGAGAAAAACCGTACCAGTGTGACATTTGCAATACATCATTCACTCAAAACAACCACCTAACAGAGCACCGGAGGACACATACTGGAGAGAAACCGTACCATTGTGACGTATGCGATAAGTCATTTTCAGTTAACAGCAATCTGATCATACACCGGAGGATACATACTGGAGAGAAACCGTACATGTGTGACGTATGCGATAAGTCATTTTCAGCTAACAGCAATCTAACCATGCATCGGAGGACACATACTGGAGAATAACTTGCATGCTTCATCAAACAAAAAAGTATTTGATTAGTCATAACATCCGATGATAGAGCATAACACCAGGAGCTACTGTTTTCCACAATTATTTATAATAGAAGTTGGTGAAGAATGATATTTTGTGAGTACGACAACGTATTCCGATGATTTAATAATATATGCTAATTTGGAAAAATTAATATATTTTTTTTTTTTTTATAAATAGTTTATTGTGTTATGATTTTAGTTTCTGAGAGGATTGATGAATGTTTTGTTTTTTCAATAATATATGTGTTTTTAATTCAATAATTTTCTTGTATTTGTGATAAAATTTTGGATCAGTAAAAATGATTTGATCTATTGATGGTTTTTGGTAGTAAATTATTTTCAATTGTTACTTTGCGAGTTCAAAAGTAAAAATATATGGGAACTTTTTCAGTTGTAAGTGAAATAATTGACAACTAAGTCATTTTTAATACATTTACAAGTTACAAATTTATTGTAAAAAAAAAATGGTGCTACACTGTGCATTTATTGAATTATATAATAGGTAGGTATTATAATAGTATTCAATTATGAATTGATAATACAGTGTTTCTGTCTTTTGACATATTCGCGCGTGAAGTATTTAAATTAGTATATATCACAAAATATAATATTTTTAACTGTCGTGGTGGCGACTATATATTATTATAATACTACATAATTATTTTTACAGTGGTATTAGTTTTTGTTTTATTATTTTTTATAATGGTACTATAATAGTAATAACCTACACAATAAAAAAAAAAAAATTATGCACAACCATAAAAATTGTAATTACATTTTTAAAAGTCAGAATGTTTCAAGTTTATGTAGAAGCGGCTCACTAAGCGGGGTGTAAGTAAGTTTATTCTCTGATTTAGTTTAAGTATTTATTGATTCCCGAGTTATTTTGTGGGAAATATAAATTGATTTCTAGCACACATTATAATATTATATACTCGATCCCTGAACTGTAGCTTATTAGTGATACCCAGGAGACGCCACAAGGTGGTTGGCTGACCAAAATTCTTTTAATTATTCAATTTGGTAAATCGGTGTTTTTTAATTCTTTATACCCCCATATGTCATCATAACTATTGAAATCAATTTTAATTTTTTTGATTTAGTTACCAAATGTTTTCAATCATCGCCAGTGTTTGCTTTTTTCAAAAACTAAGGGATTTTTGAAGGGAAGCTAAACATTTTGAGGAAATGTACGTTCGAGCATCATTCCCCTTAAACATACTTATTTTTACTAATTTTCCACTGATATACAAATAAAAGGGAATCAACTCATACGTCCCTCTAGATTGTCCTGCAGGAATCAAGAATTATATGAACAGGTATCTGCGGTAATCAACTCGTACGCAGCACCACTAAGTGACTTGTGTTCTGTGGCCCAATGGATCTTTAACCCGCAAGCTTGAGCGTATATTACACGCACAATAACTGTGCTTGAATCGGAGGGGAACGCGAAGGGATGGAATATCCCTTTCTTTAAAAAATATTTTAGCTCACTCTCTCTAATTATATCTAAATAAAAAAAAAAATTCTAATATTCGCAATTTTTTTATATTTTTACATCCCCCTGTTGTATTTTTTTCCAATTCGAGTACTACGCGCGAGCATAGATTATTATGTGCGCGCATTTTTCTTTTAGAAGCAGCTGTCTATATTATGTGTGTGGGAGTCTATGCAACAATATTATGTCTTGACCGGACAGAGCTAACAATCAAAACGTCCGTAAATTATACATCGTCGGCATGCACAATGTGAAGTATAAATATATAATAGTCAGGTACCTACCTATATGCAACGCAGTTAAAATATTATCATAATATTCTACAGGTGTGTATTATTATATTATTTATATGACATGCGCGACTCAACGTTTTTGGCAGATTAATAAAGGCGCCAAGCCACACACTAACACACACGATAAAAATATATACCTAGGTATAATGTATATAGGTGTAATTTGTTGGTGTTCTTCGCGCTTACATATCGTTTACCAAAAGTCACGCACGGTTCTTTCCGATTTCTATATTATCATACACAGAAATCAACGTAAAAAAGTATAACACACACACACACACACAATACACATATATAGGTAGGTTACACATGAATCTGTTGTTTCTGTTGCGGGCGGCGGCGGTCAAGTCGTCACGCGATACCTGTCCGTCAACGTTCTCCGGTCGGGACGCGCGAGGAGTTGTATTTTTATTTCGTTATTAAACATCACGGAAAACGTAAGAAATACGAATGAATAAAAAAATTGAACATAATTCGATGGCAATCGCGTTTCGCTCGCGATGCACCTATATTATAATTTAAAATAAATAATAATAATAAAATAATAATAATAATATATGTGAATGTATGGGTCTTATACCTACTCTCGTACGACCCGTAATAATAACATAATATTATAATAATATGCATTTAACGTAATGTATTATTGCGACGGTCGCAGTCGATTTATAGACGACACTTCATAATATTATAATGTATGTGCGGGAGGGGCCGCTGTTGTTTATCCGGCACGGCATATGGTGATATCCATTACGATTATTTCGTGTAATAAATAATAATGAACAAGGTGTTTCTTTAAAAGATATAAACACACTCATTTTATACAAAAGTTTCAACGTTTTTGGAAATGATTTATAAACTGATATTTTTTACTTTTTTCTTATGGTTATTGTTTTTTAAGTTTTTTTGATCGACCACACATATTTTATTTTATCTCGGGATAGTCACTTTGTGGAGTATCCAACCTATTTATACGCCTGTTCACGCCGCTAAATATAAGTGTGCAAAATTATCAACAAAATGTACAACATAAGTGGTTTTGATGTCGTCTAATCATTATTTATAATATTTAATTTAGATACGTCATGTGTCTGATATTCAAAGTTACAGTAAAAACGGTTATGCGATTAATTTTAAAGTTACTTAAAAATAACGTATCTGATCATTGAATGTTACTGCAAGTTACAAATGTGACTTGGTTAAGTATTACTTTGAAATATGATATTGTAATTGATTCCTGCCCAACCTTGTCTAGGTGGTATGCCTATTTAATAGGTGGTCGTAATGGTAATCGGACTTGAATTTAGTATAATTAATAATTATTGTATAGTATCTACTATCTAGGTGGTTTTAATGCATTACGCCGATCCCCTAAAAGTTCAAATGCAGCTTAAATGCTCACGATTAAACTATTTACAACTTTTTTCATGAAAATTAACTGACAAGCACTAACTTGTATTGTAATATGGACGCAGTGTCTAAAATTGATATATTTTGCGACTGCGCAACTCATATTTTAACTATCACTCTTTTTAAAAAAAAAAAAAAAAAAAATAATTATAATAATATACAAATTAATATAATCACCTAGGTATAAAATAAATTTTACATAATATTATACTTAAAAGTTAAAAAGTTAATAAAAATAATATTTCAAGTTAATTTAAGTGAACACAAGAGTTAAGATAGATGTTAATAGTTGAAAATTAATATGAAAAGGTAGGTATGTTAACTTAATTCAATTTAAAAAATGTTAATCTCTATTCATCTACTTTTAATTTTAAATAAAGTGTAATAATAATATTATATTGCTATTGCGCTCAATTGTATGAGGTGATGTATAAAAGTAAAATAACTGGCATCACTTTATTATATTACGATGTTTGGCTGGCAGATTTGAAATAATATTTTAGCCAAACGCGTAGGACTTATATTATATATATTTTAGTCTCGTGAGGATTATTATATACACAACTAAGAGACCAGCACCAACCCACACTCAATTAAATTGAATATTATGATATTTTTTTTGTTTTTCAAGACTACAAAAGTCTCGTATGGGAAAAAAATCACCTTACACCATTGTAGGCACCTCACCGCTTACCTATTTATTTATTATAATACGCCACCGCCTTGCGAATATATAGCGTGCCACGTTCAGTTATATTAGCTCGTGTATATTATTATCATATTTTTTTTTTCTTCCACACAAATCGCGTTCGGCTCAGACACGTCCGCTCGCTTGACGGCTATATAATAATAATATAATCGTATCTAATAATAATAATAACGATAATCATGATAATACGTATCATGCGCTCTGAGTATAATATATATATATGTATAAGCTTGTATATTATAATGACGTTACGACGACCACGTGTTGCACAATGTTATAATAATATTATATATTATAATTTATAATACATATTATTATTATTATTGCACAACACGCGGTATACCTGTATAGTACAGGTACGCCGTTTATGCGTTGGACAGGATGATTTTTTTTTTGCCACAGTAGACGTTCATCGATTACACGGTCATGTCGCAGAGTGTATTGGATTAATATGTATTAATTTTTTACTTGACATTTTTCAAACTAAGTTTATACCTATGTAATAGTTATAATTATAACGATGATATCCTCTCGTGCAAATATTGTAGATGCAACAGTCACAGCGGGGAATAACTTACAAATACTTTTACGAAGACATTTCGACGACGTGTTATGTATATGTATTATGTTTGTGTAGCTATTTATTTTCTTTAATATAATACCTCTAACTGACTTTTGTCAAATTTCAACTCAAAACAAAACAATTGATTATTTTTGTTCGAAATGTTTACGAGTAGCTTCTGAGTGGTAAACTTTATGTACCTACTGAATGATAATCTTTAATTTTGCTTTTACATAAAATATAAAATACATATTGTGTTATTCACATTACCTAGTTGGTTGTAAATTTATAATTTTAGTATTATTTCTTCAGTAAGATGTATAACAGGGCGTGGATAAATTGTAAATCTAATCCGTATATAAATTATGATCGTGTCAAGGACGCATACGAAAAGTAGCAACTGTGGCAACAAAAACTAACTCATTCGAGGAGTTCTCATTTCCGATTTCTGTGACCGCTGGTACCTGCACAGCAATAAATAATTATATATATAATTTATAGGGCATGGAAAGTGTCGAGTAGAAAACATTGTTCAACTTTGTTTATTTCTGTTTGTCCTGCAGTGTACATGCGTTTGTTGAGAGGCGTTCTCGGGATTGTCCAATGGGGAGTGATAAAATTAAAGTGTAGGGTACATGGCAAACCAGGGGCACCAGATAGCCCACACAAATTATATCATATATTATACAGTGTTGGCCAAAAAAAAATGGCGGGGGTGACAACATTTTGTTGAATTGTTAACATAATATATTATGTGCCTTCCTTTTTGTATAAATATATTTACAGGAAATAATTGTTTGTTTAGTATGCCAAATTATGGTCTACAGATAGAACGATAAACGAGATATCATATTAAAATGTGTTTTATTGTTTTCACGAATACTTGAATGCATATTATATTAGAATTTAAAACAATTATAGTTTTTCAGACTGTGATACCTATCTTTAGAAAAAATAAATAAGTAGATAGGTGAAAAATGAAAAATAAAAAGTAGGTGGACAGTGTACCCTCTGTAAAACTATCACTTACTAAAGGGGTGCAGAATACCCGCAGTGTGGTACTGTGGTTTCCGTCTACATAACGTAGCAAATTGTACGTTTCATTTACTCCTTCGAACATTGGAGTGAATAGACTTATTATCTCAATTTAAAGATAAGAATATTGTCCAGAGCACCGTGTAAGCCATTTTTGATGTTTTAATTTTGAAAAAAGTAATATCATTTATATGAACATTTTAAACTTAAAAATGTTAATATGTTAATTCAAAACTAAAACTATATCAAAAATAAAAAATACTCATATTTGTGGGATAATAGACTTGGTTTAAAATTTGAAATTGTAATAGATAAATTTAATATAATATTAAAAATATCAAAGCCAAATAGATTCCATACGGACAACCACCGATTTACACGTTATAGGTACCTATATTAAAGTGTGACTACTTTAAATAATAATGGTGATGAACTTATCAATATTTGTATGACTTACAGCAGTATTGTGCACTGTGAGTACTATAGTAGTATTATTGATATCAAATATTTATAATATACATTTCGTCGATGTGAACAGTTTGTTTTATTCTCGTTCACTTTTTCACGTGCAACTAATTAAATTTACGATACCTACATCTAATATTATTGTATTAATATATTATTACATATAATCATTATGAGTATGAAGCCTACTTCAGCATTTTGAAGAATATTTTTATAAACAATAATATTATATTATAGGGTTGCATATACGGATCCATAATTACTTATAACTTAATATTATATTCACAATGTTGTACTTGTATACGGTTTGCCTGATCAATAATCCGTTTTACTCATAACGTAATAAATTGCATGAAATATATAAATTTATAAAAGGCGATTATTTTAAAGAAAAACTCGAAAAGTATTAATTCGATTTAGGAAGTATTTGTTTTCATGATGTATTAAGTAAGATGAAGTAAAATGTATTTCCAAATTGGAAAATAATTTTCTACAATTCGAGTGTTTAACTTTAAAAGAACTTTAAAAGAAAGAAGGAGTCTAGTATATGGACTTTGAATGTTAAATAATTGTTGTGCAGTACAATCAGAACACATATCAACAAATCGGTTTTCGTCACTATATACCTATTATTAAGATAAAGTTAATTTATAATTTTTTTTCTGAAAAACAACAAATGAAAACCGGAACAAATCTGTAGAAAATGTCAACGGCGGAAAATTGACGTATCGGTACTGTCGTTCCGGTATCGCAGCGGGAATTGGTACAGTATATATTTATATAGTATTACCAAAATAAATTTATATACATATATGTATGGTGAAGTTTACTTATAACATTCGTATAAAATATACTTTTGTATATATTTATATGTTATATAGTATATAGTAGGTATATAACTATAATATAAAACGCCATCGTTTCGTTTCGGTGTTTTATTGTTTGCAGAGGAAAAAAATATCGAGCATGATTTGACGCGCCTTAAACAATACCGTGTATACAGGGTGATTCGCCAAGCATATGATCACCCTCATTTCGTCCTTTTTAATAGTGAGTTTACATTTTAAATTAAGATTTTTTTGAATTATTAACACGTTTAAGATTTTATTTCAAAATATTGATGTATGTAATTATTATAGTTTGAACGAATTGTTACTTATTTGTTAAAATGTCTATATGAAGGTTAGTATAAGGTCCTTTAATAGTCCTTTGAAATGGTTTTACAAAAATATACAATACATCTAGTATTTAGTATCTAACAATTTATTATTATAAAATGTTGATGAGTTCATATCGATTACCACCATTTTCAATCATTATAGCCGCCAATCTTCAAAATGTATTATAATGGATACAATATGGAGATTAGAAACTTAGTTAATTAAAAATAAAGGTATTTATTTTATATTTTAATAATGAGGCATCGCAGCCAAGTCACAAATTCATGATCCACAATATTTATATGTACTTCATAGCCCTCATTTATTTTCCAACACTTTAAATACGTATTTTCTGTAAATCGATTGTATATTAGAAATTTACTATCATAAATTTAAATTGTATGCAATTTATAATGTACCTAAATTTAAAATAAACCAAAATAAAAAAAGCGTGATATGAAATGAAATTGATGGATTTTATAATGATATTTTTCCTAGTTTCAAAAATGTTTATTTTTTAATTTTCTCTCAAAATAACCCAAAGTGTTACGAAAAACAATTGAAATATTTAGAAGACAATTTGCTACTTATCCTATTTATTTTAAAGTTTTAAATGCGTGTCTTAATAAATTATCATGTCATATAGGTGCATGTGGCACAACTCACAAAATTAGAATTTCTTTCATTTTCATTTCATATAATATTAAAATTGACTACTACAGACAACAAAAATCTGAGTAAAATATTGTTTTAATGAAAACTATTGATAATCGGTCCAACTTTATTACATTTCCATTTGAACACACTTTTACAATTTAACACGTCATACTTATTGTTTAATGCTTTCTTGAAATATCAGCAATATCGTCAAATGTAACGATTTTTCAGTTCCGATCACTACATTGGTTAGTGGTTAGTTGTGAACTTATTCGTTATCTACATAATATGTGGCCATGTAGGTTTCATAAAATAATACACTAAATATCTAAAGTATAAACTGAATTTTCGGACTTACTAGAAAACGCCCACTTTGCAATCCAAAACTTTATGGAAATTGTGCTTTTTGTGGTGATAAATTATGTCCGTTAAATGCACTGAAATGTCTACAAATATATATATATATATATATTACCATTGGATGTGCAATTTGTGTATTGATTTTGCATTAAATATGAAACGAAAATGTGATATTATATTTTCAATGGGATACCTCCCTCTTGGCGTGTCTATGTTATTCAAATGTTTTCAAACGCATCGTAGACAATACTGCGTCTCACGATTAAATGTAAACAGAAAGCAAAAAACAACGAATAATTTTAAATTTATTTTAAAAACTTTCAAATTCTTAAACAAATATAAGTAGGTTAGGTAGGTATTATACATTTTCCATACAAGTAAATTAATGTTTCTTAAAAATAAAACCATATATAGGTACCTAGTATGTTTGTAATAACTGAAGATGCAGGGAAACGGAATGAAAGAAGGTAGGTAAACATACCAAAAAGTTAGACCATCTTCGCTCAAAACCATTTTTCATAATTTTTCATCGTATTATATGTTTTATCATTGAATTCAGATATTAAATCATTACAGCGTCTATTCTGTGATGAAGTACACTCTACTTTTATACTGCGTATAGCAGAGCGGTTATCTACTTTTTAATATCAGAGTAAATTGATCTATTTATGAATTTAAAGATGAAAACTATTTAGGCACAACTCTTGGGATTTTTTTTTTATATTTCAATTTTGATGCAAATTATGAGCATTTTTAAATATATGAAAAAAATTAACTATTTTAAAAGACTCATATTATTATACTTTAAACTCAAAATATCAACAACAAAAATAAACACGGGACTCTTAATAATATAGTTTCCTTTAAATTTGACGATAAGTGAATACTCAGTTTAAAATCCATTTTCTCAAATCTACAACTTTAAAGAAGAGGTGTTCCTCCAATAGGGTGCGATATACGAGCGTCACCGGCGTTTAATTAGAGTATAACGACGCCAATCGATAACATCGTATTGCCAGATCGGTTGTAATAATACGCACAATATAATATTATGTGTAATATTATATCACTTCGGAGGAGGAGGTGGCGATCCGTATACGCAAGGAAGAGGGAAGGTATAGGCGATACGGGCCGCGTGTGCCGACGCTTTTATCTAAACACTGGAGGATAATTCCGACTTTTGGCCGGGGTGCTAGGATTTAACGGGGTTTTTTGGGGGTGGGGGGAGGGGGTGAGAAATACGCATATATGTAACCACCCTCGCCCCCGGGGCGCGACCGTTGTTGTTATTACAATATACGATGTTATAATATATAATACATCGAAGCCGTCGTCGGCGTTGGCTACGACGACGACCTTACGTCGCGCGTGTAATGACGACGGAATAGGACGAGCCATTATATTATATACGACCGAAGAGGATACGTGGCGCACACCAGCGCAGATCAATTTGTGCGATAATCGTGAGAATAGGGCTTTGTGTAAACACCGACACGTGTGCGTCGCCCACCCGCACCTATCCGCCGCCGAACCACCCTCCCCCCCAAAAATACGCGTACGTATATATTATAAACCGACGGTGTTTTCCAAAGCCCCAAAGTCTTCGGGTCTCGCCTACACTGCACGCGCGCACACGTGTATATATGCGCATTCGGAGAGGAGCTATCGCGCCGGGCGCGCGTCAAATAATCTTCTTAACCACCCCCACCCCTCTACCGGCGGCGGCGGCTCTTCTCGTTTATATTATTATGATTATTATTATTGTTATAACAGATACGATGATATTATGATTTCCATCGTGCTGCAGCACCGTATAATCACATAATATATTATTATAATATTATTACGGTGTAATAATATTCGTCGTCCAATAGTTGTCGGGCATATATTTTTATATCGTTATATTATTGTAATTTCATACGGTTCACTATGGTATATTACACTGCCCATTTTTTCCGCCCTCTCCGGACGTAAACAGTTTTATTTTTCTATACTGCTGCATATCATAATAAAATGCGTAGGTACACTACGCATGTATGACATTTTTTATGGCACACTGCTGTTATTGTAATATTGATATCATATTCATACAATAACGATCGTGCAGTCAAGATTTTGTTGGTATAAAATACAATATTTTGATATTAAAATCGAAACGATATTTAGAAATCTAACTGCATATGTAGCTGCGTTTTATTATTGGATTAAAATGATTATATTTGTATAATGTGTACAAATAAGGTCGGTTTCGAAGAAATATATATATATTTTTTTTTATTTAGAGATTGACTCTCGGCTACATTGGCCATTGGGTTTACAAATGGTGTAATTAATTAACTATCTACTTATTTTAATTATTCAATTTTTACTTAAAATCTTGGTTTGAAGGTTGGTTGTTGTGATGAATTTGATGATGTTGGATATTGACTGAGGATGATTATTTAATATTTCAGCTAATGGAAGGTTGAAGCTTCTTCTGATGTTGTTGTATATATGGCATTCGGTTAGGATGTATTTTATGGTGACTTAGAACCCGCATGCTGAGCATATTGGGCGTTCTTGCTTGGCCATTAAAAAACTGTGAAAGATTTGAGTGTGATTCTGAGTCTTGTTTATATGACTTCAAATTATCTGGGTATTTCGATAGGGAATGTCCAATATTGTCGGTGTTGTGTTTGATTTGATTAACTTTAGTGGAGAGGAATATCCATTTCTGGTGCTATCTTAGTTGTCATTCATTTATTTTTAGCATTTGTTTGTTCCTGAATGTAGTGATTTTTGCGAGAGATTATAGTGGAGAGGTGATTCCGGTTAGGAAGTATATATTATTTTTAATTTAATATTATAATTATTATATATTTTGCATTTTCTTAAACTTCAATGTACAATGAACAACAATGTATTAAATTGCATATTGAACAAATTTTTTTAATATCTTTTAATAAAATATAAAAATTGTATCTGTAAAGTACCTCAAATCGATATGCACAAAATAAAAGTCGATGTATCCTGGTTATGCTTGATTTTAATAGTCTACAAAATATCGTATTGAGAGATGCACATTTTTTTGCGGATTTTTTCTTAACTCTTTTAGTCTTAACCTTAAATACAAAAAAAATATTATATATTTAATTAAACTATTAAAAATATAATATCATTCCGTTTTTATTTTTAAATGTTGGAGTTGTACCATAAGCATCCATACTGTACTTAATTTAATATAACATATAAAAATAATATGTTCTTTTACTAATGCACTAGCTAGCAATAAGAAATATACTAAAATATATTATAACGGTTTCACCAAAATAGAAATATTTTTTCAGCAGCTCCTTCAACAACAAATGGAACTAATAAAAAACTAAATTAAAACAAACTACTGCAAATAATTTATACTTAACTTTATTACTTAAATTGCATCCGAATGGCATACAACTGAAATAGTTCTGAAAACAATTAGTGTTATCTTATAGGGGGAAATGAGCGTGTCAACAATTAAATAATAATGTTAAACTAATTATGTATTGCAAAAAAAAAAATGCGAATACGCTATTAATTGATATTTGTTTGTATAATCTACTAATCTTTCCAAGCGATTTAATTTTGAGCAGTTCAAATAAAAATTAGTTGATCTTGTTCATACCAGCTATTTGGTACTTTTCTCGTTTCTATACATTTTTCATCATTTTATAATACGAGTACAAGTTCAATAATATAAAATTGTATCAATGATAGTATTGATATTTCTGTTGTCAATGTGACCTAAAAAACTTTCAACTATTTTTGCAATCATAGAATTTCAATTTTAAAATTCTTTTTTTTTTTTAAATTGATAATATAAATAAAATATATATAAATACAGTCCATCTCAACCCTTAGATAAAAACATTATTACATAGAATTTAAATTTCATTAAAAGATAGAAATAAAAATCCGTTTCACTTCTATTTTGGCGTAAATAAACTGCTATTACTATGCACATATGCACATACTACACTATAATATATAATACAACACAATACAATATGTGTGCAATACGAAGTGCAATTGTACGCTGTGAATTTAAAATGTATCCATCTCTAGCCTTTATGGACTTATGTACTCGTGTATGTAAAAAAGAGAAGTTGTACGTTTTATAATAATTGTTCACTGTGCGCATCTTGGAATTCCGCAGTTAAATTAAAAATAACGCAATAAGTATTTTTACTTTGATCTTCAAACAGAATAATATACGAATTATTAATCGCTTAAACGAATACGTAGCACGACGAACAGCTGATAACTTAAAAGTAATTTACGAATAGCCGAATAAATTTATTTGGAAAAATAATGAACGACAGTGTTTATATTTTACAGTTTTAAACTTATAAATATTGTATGAAGAAAATTGTGTTGGACAGTGCTGAATAATTTAAGTATCGTTGGAGTCATAATATCACTCTGAATAGTAGTCGACTTCTTCGACGATAAATGTATTATTTGCTCCTATAATTTCACGTGGTAAGGGATAACCATAAAATTAATCACGTACGATCCATTTAAAATGGGATTTGCGATCACAATTATAATTATTGTATTATTGATATTGTGTATGAAAAAATATCATAATAATAATATGACGTTAAGGTACAGAAAAAAAATAATACACGACAGTGCTGTACCTGAATAGCCTATCTAAAACGCCGTGTGATATAATTCGGTACAGTCTCTATTGAAATAATTATAGTGTAGGTCTTATGATATTTTTCATTCAGTACTATGTATTCTCAGACAGAAGATTTTTTTTTGTTCCTACATAAACGCGTTTTTTAATGATTAAGCCTTATTATCATGTGGCATACCAAATTTTATATTATATTGAATCCGAGAAAAATGTCGATGAATACCATTTTCACCATATATTTTTAAATAGTAAATCTTATAGAAAATACAATAGATCAAACCTAAACGATATTAGATCGAATGTTTTCCTGTTATCAACTACTTGGTTTTCAAAGTAAAAAAAAAAATTATAATATTAAATGAATAAAGGTAAATTTTAAATATGTTATTTGTTTTAATTTTTTAAATATTGACGCAAAACGTGTATATAGTACGAGTGGTTCGAGCGTTAATTTATACATTAAAAACAGCAGATGGAATTATTATCGCCGTTCATGAGACAGTATTACGCGTGGCATCGGAAAAGTCAAAACTATTTGTGTAATTTAATGTATAACTTTTTAACCCTTTGCCGAGGGGCTTTTCGGTGGAGCGGATTTTCTCTGACGATTGAATCATTGAAATTACTGGACGGGGGTTTTACTTTATCGGCGGAAAAAAATAACTTAAAACATTTCGACTGTTTTCTTCGGACTACTATACATTATTATTGGTTTACTATTATTATATTCTTCAGTATTTTTGAGTATTGTGACGTACACAAACGGCTTTAATGTCGACAAAAAATCACGAGTGTGCACTATGCACGTTCCCTAATATATATAAAAATTATATTACATTTTTATACTTGGAAATATCAATGGTTGGTTGTGCAGAACATGACGAAGTATAATACGACAATGCCTTAAGAGCACTTAATACCTTATTTTAATATAATTATATTTTTTATAATCATGTTCAAGGACTATTCCGACAACTTACTTTTTTCAAAAAATAACCCCCTTTTTACTGTATATATTGTTGATCAGATGATTTTTTGAACATTTTGTCGCATCTCATTCAGAAAGTTAATTGCGTTACTACACTTTAATATTGCTACTAAGTATATTAATTAATATTATTCTTTAATAGTATTGTTTTAGATAAAATATAAATATGAGTATAATAGTACCTATACACATATCGTAATATATTTAGTCTAGTACTTATTATACTCGGGGACAAATTATACAATTTTAATAGGTATAAACCTATAATTTTCAAATTATCGAAGCTCTCTATATCTTCTGAATCTATAGTCTTATTCAGATGCCATTATCCTACACTAATGTATGTATGCACAGTAAAATTATGTGACCCACAAATTGGCTATGCATACAGATTTAAGTTTACTAAGTTTATAATAGCTCAAAAACTTTAATATCGATTTAGTTTAGGTATATTAAAATTTTTTAAATATATCTTAATAATTATACTTACTATTAACAGTATGAAAAAATTTGGGAACTTTTTTTGCTGCAATATTTGTGGGTTTATACTAAACTTGTTTTTAGAAATTCTAACAACACAAACTTATAAAGAATCTAGTATTATATTTTTTATATATAAATAGAAAAGAACAAGTTGAACATTCCAAATGTCTATTTATATTACATAACATGACAAAATATATGAAAATTAAATTATTATACTAGTAAATTTAGCAAACATTTTGAGACACTATAGTTATTCTTTTTGAATTAAAAACACAAAATCAATTTTGTCAAAAACTGATTTAGTGTTAAATTTTCCATTTTTATCTCATTATTTATTTTTTGTTTTACTTTATTTGAAAAGTACTGGGAATGTACCTTTTTGACCATCTCAAACCTATCAATACAATTTCTTACGGGAAGCACTTCCAATTCGAAGATATTTTACTATTCTAAAATGTAGTGGCAAACAATTTTTTTTAATATATAACATCATTATTTTAAACTGATATATAATTCATTACTCCTCCCAGGATCTAAAAGAGTGGTTCTCATTTAAAAATAAGGAGTTTGTATAGCTCCACCTCACAGGGTAGATTCATTAAATAACGTAAATATAATGCTGCAAATATTTTAATAACTATGTTTGTATACTTATCAATTCAAATATCAGAGTTTTAATAAGTTCATTATTAAAATGGTGCAATTACATATTTTTCTAATATGCCCATAAATATTTTTGGAGAATAACCTAAATATATACTTTAAAATGATGCGTAAACCATACATTTTTAACAAAATGCTTATCTATATTTGGCGTTAGATAGAGCCAACACTTTTTATATGTGAGATTAGTTCACACTATTAATCAATACATAGAAATAACTACTATGATAAAAGCAAAGAAAAAAGCAACTTTAACTTGAAAAAAAATATGCACAAAAAATAAAAAATAAAAAAATAACTGTATCATAATAATAATGCATAAAATGGAAATACCATTGTTCTAGAGTTTCTCAGCATTCATTGAGTGTACTGTAAAAAAAAAAAATGTCGAAGAGGACACTAATTACACGGTTTCAGAACTATAGAGGAACTGAGTCCCCTCCTTGCGACCACCTCTTGCACTTAAACCCTGAGTCGATTTGACAGTCCCCAACAATTTTAATTAAAAAAAAAAAAAAACAGACACGTATATTTATTTATTTAATACACCCCTTCACAATGAAAATTCAATGCGCTTATTGTGCATTAAATTATTAAATACCAAATTCGAGTTCACTGTTTTCTGCGTATTGTGCGTTTAAAAACATTTACAATTATTTTTTTCTAGCATAATGGACTATTGTAGTCGTCGTGGACAATTAAATTCGCTGAAGGACGAATATACTATAATATAATACCAGGCGAAATTCGTTATTCAATGATAATCGTCATTAAAAAGTTCTTAAAGTTTGACTTTCACAAACTGATAACGTATATATATATATAATATACATAATAATATATCCTACATAGCTATACGACGACAATAACTCGTCAGTGGTGCTTTTATACAGATTCTGATACAAAGATCTATACAGAAATCTGCACAAATCGTAAAAAAATCAACAAACATGAACATTATGTACAATTATATGGTTTTTATTTTAAATGAGACTGGATATTTTTAAATTTTTGGTTGCATTTTTAGTGAATTTAATTTAATTTTAAATGAATTTGTTGAAATGCAACCATTGACTTTTTAAGGTTTGTAGTGTAAAATATATACATCACTACTATAAATTATACGTTGTACACATATTTATTAAAACATTTTCAAACTTATTAGTTTTTGCATAATGCAAGGCCAACTTATTTACTTGTTATTAATGCTTTAATTATAAACTGTCTATTTATTTCGGTAGATATAATAGATAGACGGATAGGTTATCATAATATATCCGGTCCTCGGTTTTTTCTCCGGTTCTAAAACCACGAAAAAAAAGGTAATCATAATATAAATGACAATTTATTATATTTAATTCGTCAATGAACACAAACCAAAATTGTATACATGTTAACATGTTATGAATTGGTAAAAATGCGACTATGATAATTCGTAGTGATAAGCATTGCTCCTTAGACTCGAATTGCGACTGTGATGTCAGCGCACAAATTGTTTCTCTCTCTGATCGCCATGCTCTACGTATAATATACGTACCTATAGTGACGAATGAACCAATGCAAACAGTTAATATAATTATAATAATTATATTTTCTTGTTATTTCCGTTATAACCTACACTATAATAAGTCCCGGAGAAAAAACTATTGCTGCTATACCAAGACCAATAATTATGCTCATCAACCATCACTCGTCACTACAACTATGGCTATAAATTATAATTGGCCTTCAGCAAAGCCAATCTTGTGTGATTAGGTTTTGATATTAGACTGGATTGACCTATTATCGAACTTAAATAAAGTAGGCAAGAATAATATCCAGGAAATAGTATAGATTAAGTAAATTGTATTGATATTTTAACGAATTAAAGTGAATTATGAGCATTTTAAAGATTTTCTATGTATTTTACATAATAACTCACTTTAAAATTAAAATATCAGTTAAATCCTACACACGATATGTTCTCCTGGCCATTATAACCTTGCTTTTGAGTTTGATAATCGGCCAATCCACTCTATAATCATGTTAAATATTGGTTTTGCTGATGCCAACGAGCGTCACTGCAGAAGGGAAAAAAATTACTCGAAATCAGTGAATATTTTTATAATTATATAAATAACTAAATCACTATAAATTACTGTCCCGAAGCTCTCCGCAAATATTTCCTTACCTACCCAATACTTACCGACCCACCTCGTAAATTTAACGAATTATGTCAGTATACACACGTCTATTGACATTTATAGCCCGCAAGATTTTCAACCGTATCACCACCCGCGTTCGACATATCGTAACGATATTAACAATTATTATCCTATTCGGACCACCGATACGGTCTACCAGCTGCGCGGGTGCCGTATAATATGTTTATGAATTAATATTATTATGTTTATGACGAGCTGACTAGGACTAGGACTAGGACGACGATAATAATAACAGTGGAAAAATAAGACCGTACGGTTTTTTTTATTTATTTTTTCGAGTGTGTCATAAACGACGGTCGTAGCATTATTATCATTATATTTCCAACCCAACGGAATGTTTATGCGTAGCACATAATACATATTATATTGTGTAATAATAATATGAGGCGGCGGCCGTGTATAATATACACACGAGCGCGTTAACGGGCCCGGGCGAGCGCGAGCCGCGCAAACGAGTCGGACGCGCGTGTAATAGCGTGAGAAAAAATTAACCGCGTGCGTTGTTGATGTTATCGCCTGAACTTACCTCTCCCGGTACTTCTCCTCCGTCACCATCGTCTCCCGAACGATTTTATTTATCTCCTGCGCATAACACACACACACACACACTATTATATTATTATTATACACTCTTAGCGTATAATATGTGTCCGTATTTATATTATTATTATTATTATTATTATTGTATACCGACGACGACGACGACGACTATTGTGTGTGTGTACGCGTTTTTTACTTGAAAAAAAAAAAATCATAACTCGATTTTTAACGCGATATGACGAGCGGCGAGCGGCACACACGGGCTAACGGACGCGCATTCTTAAAAAACGATTCTTCTCCGCCAAACAGATATTTCTGTAATATTTTTATTTTCAATCGTCTCGTGTGCCACTCGTATATCATTATGCATAATATAATACGATATTTCTGTTGTAGAACGTCATAAATAAAAATATTAAACATATTATTATAATTTTTTTAATAATACTCCGGGCGGGTTCTGAATCTCGTTTAGTCCGAGTCCCGAAATATTTCAGGCATTTAGACCGAAATCGTGGTATTATTATTATATGAAACTCAATCGACGCCGCCGAAGACGAACTCGCTCGCAGTCGCCACTATGTTATTATTACGTCGGCAAAAATTATAATAATATTATGATACAGGGCCATCCAGTCTGATGGAGATCCAAAATTATTAAATTTTATACAGAGCGAAATCATTGCATTCGAACACATCAAACATCGCTCCCTAGGTTATTGGTATAATACACGGGAACGCGTTTACATATTTCTCGGTAGTACCGATCCACTTTATTCCGTCGACTTTAAGTATAAATACATTTAAGTTAAAACTAATAATTAACAACCCGTTCGATGTTTACACTCGGGTTAATATATTACAGTAGAAAAACCGTACAAACTTAATACTGAATTAACAAAAAAAAGCATTTTCTCGTTGTTTGACCTGTTGTAATGACTCGTTCCAATTATCAAAAGAACGCTAATCCTAAACGTTAAAACTTTTCGTGAAAATCAGTGTTTTCCTTTAAACGAATCACTCTGTACAGTATACGTGTTCAAACTGTGACGCGACAGACGATAATGGTATGGGAAACACTATTGTTTGTATTATTATTATTATTGTTTTTACGTATCGCCTTCGCGATACACCGTCGTCGGGTCTCGCCCGGGCGTTTGTCGCGCGTGTAGAACGTGTTTTTTTTTCTCTCGTATTCATTTCGTATCCGTAAAATAAAAACTGTATAGATATTATTATCATGGGTAATACTACGACTCTTTTTTTTCGTATTATTGTCGTCGCCCGTGCAGCGTGTACGTACGAGCTTAGAGCGAGAGCAGCAGTCCGGCCACCGTTTTCGGTGTATACACACACATTTAATACTCGCCACGCCGTACACGCAGGAGCGATCTGCAAACGTCCCGAGGGAATTTTTCGCGAGAGAAGAGCCGAAATAATAGTAATAATAATAAAAAAAAAAAAAAATAAATACCATTTGGTCGTTTTCGTACACGCATGCACATATGTGTATAGATATTGCCCACACGCTCGTGTAAGGGTAGGTACATCGCGGTGGACGGACAGGGAAAAGTATTCGAGTGTTTTATAAAATCACTTATATGTGATGTGATGTGTGTGAGTGCGTTTGTGTTTGCGTCCCGGCCAAAAGGAAAAAAAAAAGGAAATCAAAGAGTTTTGCTTTACGCACAAATAGTATATCATATGTGTGTGGTGCGTGTGTGTGTGCGTGTGTCTATCGTCCTTGGATCTATGATGTTTGTGTTGGTTGGTTGGGGTAACGAGTGCACCGAATACGATATATATAATGTGTTGTATGTATAGGTCTACATATCCAGTAACTATGGTATAACAAAAAAAAATTCGAGACACGTTCATCCCTAGTGGCCAATGTCCATACGCGGAGTTCTTAAAACTCCCTATACGGCCGGCTTCTCCGTGTCCCTCATCCCCCTAAATCGTTCTCTCTCTCTCTCTCTCACTCTCACTCTCACACACACACACACACACCATATACATAGTAGTTGTTCACATATTATATTATATTATACCGTTCGACTAGGTCTTATCGGGTAATAATATCGTGACATCATCGTTTATACGTATATATATATATATATACATTATGTCAAACGATGTGCCTACATTGCACACGTTAAAATAGTATAACACTGAGACATGTATACAGGGTGATTCACCGAGCATGCTAATCTCCGTTTTCTTCTTCAATAACGCGGTATCGCATTGTTATCATATTTTTGAAATTTTTAAATATACTTAACATAGATCATGTTTTAAAATTGTCGAGACATTTGTACTACTTAAGAATTATCCTATAAATACAAATTTGAATTCTGTTATTTAGCAGATAATTTTTTTTGAAAATGTTCACTTATTAGAATCATAATGAGAATGAATTGTTTTTTGAGTTATTTAGCTTTGTGTCTAAAGATAATAAATAGGTTCATGATAGTAAAACTATAAACTATCAAATCCCAAATCTAATCATAAAATAACTATCTATAATTGGCTTCTACAACAAATATAATTTTAGTTTTTAATTTTTAATTTTTTCCCTAGCTTTTAAGTAATTTCTAAATATTATGTATGTACTAAGAATAGAGTAAATATAATAAATTCATTATCTTTGTACTTCCTCTTTTTATAATGTTTAATTATATTTTGATTAATCAATTTGCTGCAGTAATTAAATTGTAAATAATTTAAGTTTTTAACATGTAACTCTCTACTACCAACACAAGCTCTGCTTAAAGGTAGTGGATATAACAATGTTTTTTGTTTTGTTTAATAATTAGAAAAATGTAATAATTATTAATCCATCAACATTAATAAATTATAAACATAAGGTATAATAAATACTAGATTCAATATTACGAGTACATCTAATTTAAATTTTTGTAAAACCATTTTTAATGATTATTATCTTTGTTATAAACATTTTAAGAACTGAAAAACTGCTCGTTCGAAATGTTGAATTAGGTACTTATCTACTAAATAATTAACATTGAAAAGTGGAGGGGAGTTTCTTATTTGAAAAACAGACGTTCGTGTTGTCACAGGAAACTTATGAAGTAAATAGTAAAAAAAAAATCTCAAGAATTTTATATTAAATGAAAAATGTAGATGAACATGCTTGGTGAATCATCCGGTATACAGTAGTCATTTTATAAGTACTTAAACTACATTATTTTGCAAGCTACAAAAGCGGTATCATAATATGATTCATTATTATTGAATCACTGTGTCCATTGCATACACATATATCGGGATGTTCGACTCGAATAAAAACTGTAAAGTTACTATTCAATCGTTTGAACAGCCCACCCCACTATACTGCTTTCTAATTTCTATTGTAGCTACAATAGTGAAATTCTTATATCTACTTAAAAAGAGTACTAAATAAATAATGACTGCTAAGGTTTTTTTTATTTTTAGTATGCCGTAATTGTTTTCTGGCGCAACAGCCATAATTATTTATACACGCGTATTTGTTGAGTTAACTTATGTCATAAATGTTAAATTATTTGAAAATTATACTTTTATTAAGTAATTAGAAATCATTCGATAGGGCTAGAAATTACTATAGTATATTTATTCCTACAATATATTATAATATACTAAATATATAAAACGACAAACAGGTGTACGGTTGTGCTAATAATTAATAATAATATAAAATACATCATGATAAATTGTTGGTATGGAACTATTGAAGTGGGTAGGTTATATTATTATATTTAAGGACTTTATTACCAAAAAAAAAAACATCAGTACTATTCAGTTGTTAATGAAAATATAACAAAGGAGTGAGTAGGAGAAAATGGGAGCAATTGCTCATAAACACCGTTTTTCTTACCTTAACAATTTTTAAACGTACAGTAAAACCTCGATAAGTCGAAAAAATTTAATTTCCTTTGAATTTCAACTCATCAAGTTTCCACTGTAGTTTATACATTGGCAAAAGTTAAAATGTACACATTTTAAAACTTAACATTGAATAATCGTGAAAACCTGCTTCAAAAAACAAATGGATCTATATCGAATGTCGCTACTTAGGTCCAGTATAATCTATTATTCCCTATTATTATGCCAATGTCATGTAATTGGCTAGTTCAGACATTTCATTTCAACTAGCTATGTAGGTATATTTTTAAGGTACATAAAAGGGCAAGTTGTCGTGAGAGCACAAAAATGTTTTTATATTTTATTAAAACGCATAAAATAGATAAATAATGATCGTACCTAGTATATTATGTTATAACGAGATCATTTTTTAGGTTATAAAAATCAACAAAATATTAATGAGCAAAGTAATAAATAGTTATGGATAACTATTAAACCAAAATTAAAATATTTATCAGGTGATTTTTTTGGTGTCATTATTAACTGCGAAAGCGGTTGAACTTATAATATAAAAAGTGAGGTTAAAACCGCAACAACTTGGTAGACTTCTAGAGTAGGCCATCCCTGGTCCGAATAATACTATAATATCGTAATTTATTACTCGCTGATTGGACTTTTGGATATTAGGTAGGCTCGGTCGATCGTGAAATTCTATATAATCATAAATTATTGTTGGACCACAACTGTAAAAAAATCTCGTTTAGAACCGATATTTTTGAATTAACTGATAAATATCACATATTTTTTCCGATATAAATATTATTCGACTGCTGCCCAAAATCAATCGATTCAAGATTGTAGTTTTCAGTGAAATTAATATGAAAATTATTTTATTATAAAAGTGCGAATCGCTCATTATAATCTTCCGAGTATAATCGCGTTTGATTTAAACTATTGTATCTAGATGTAAATACCTTCAACATATTATGTGACAATTGTATATTGAACTTGATGCCATACGTCGTGTATGAATAAAATAAAATAATATGTATAGATTGTTGATTTGAATAATATAGGTACATGAATATACTTTAAATGAACGATTTAATCAGTGGCAACCACTCCACACCAAACCACACTTATTGTATTATATTTGTATACAGGTTGTAAATTTTTGTAATAATAAAAAAAAGGAATAGGTACCAAAACGAATAAAAACGCAGAAGTACACTAAATTAATGTCACGCGTAAAATATTAATTTTAGAAACGGCTTCGATGAATAACCTTGTTTTGTATAAATCAGTAGGTATCTTTCATTCACCAGTATAAAAATTGGATAGTTGATAACTTCCGACTACTCAGAGGCATCAATTTATTGTTCTAGAATTAGAACCTTTTCATCCTAAAATAAAGAAAAAAGTATTTAATTAGAACTTTTTCATTCTTATCTATTATTTTTAATATTGTTAGCCGAACCCTTTTCAGAACAATGCTTTCTCATTGCTGTCTAGCATCTAACACGAACCAATGTATAATAATTATGAAACATTGAGATATGTATCTCGATCGTAAAATTCTGTTGAAATTTATTAATTTATAGATCGTATCCATGGTATATCCATGATATGGATATAAAACTATATAGTTTTATCGACTATTGTGAACCATAATAATATTATCATAGGTACAATAATGGTGCAAAGTAAACTAAAAATAATGTGTCCATGAAAATATTAACCATGACAAAAATGCAATAACGTTAGAGGATTAATTGTACATTTTCACATATGCAATAATAAATGATAATACATACACAGGTGCCTATTATAAAGACATAGAGTGCTGCATGACATTTATAAGTTATAATAATATACAAAATGGCTTGTACACCCACCGAGTTATTTTCGGTGAATTTATATTTATACACAGCATCACCCGACACACGTAATAATTTATTTAGGCCGTTAAATAAAATATATGTTGGTATATATATTTATTAGTATTTTTAACCACTTTAATAACATCATATATCATTTAAATGTATATATTATTATGCAGTTTTTTTTTTTTTTAGGTCATTTTACTCTAAAGTAAATAAAGTTATAATATATTATTTTATTAACGTTTTTTAGTGGTTTTTTTCGTTTTAAAATTTATACGTATACATTTATGAATGGTTCATAGGTTTCGAGCCACTTTCATGGATTTCGATTATTATTTTGTAATCTCCTCTCGCATTCACTCGTTATACCAACTATTGTTGTGTATAAAAAACGTATTTATCTATGGGTAGAGTAGGTATAATATGCACATTCCGCACTCATATATTATATTTACATGGTCGAACTGGTCTGCTTGTCGATGCGTTCAACGTTAATTGAATGTTTTGGTGCAGTTCAATGGTTCACTGTATACTTTATAATTAAAAAAATAAACAAAATAGGTAATTTCAATTCACAAACGATGCAAAAATTAACACAAAAATAAAGATTTAAAACACAAAAATACGATATTCTAAAAATTCACAAGCATTATACTTTTCAAATTTGAACCATATTTTTGTTTTGAAATAAAAAAAAAGTTTCTCATTAAAATTATAAAAATATGATTTATATAGTTATCACGTCATATGTACCAGTCTTCAGTTTACCCCGATAATAATTATTGATAACATTTACTTGGCATAAGTACACCAGTTCCCTATAGGCTAATATATATAATTAATATTTGTAAAAACTAATTCTCTAAACGTCACAATAATATTATAGGCATTTGTTATTACATTTTTGAAATCTATTCATATTTTATTTAAGTTTATTTTTAATTTTTTTAAAAAAAATATCATCGATTAGTTTATCAAAATCTCTTTTTACATTTTTGTTCTATAGGCTCTGCTTCATTTTCATAGAATGGTCATCTTTTAAATTAAATCAAATTGAAATAAATATACTTATCAACAATTTCATTCAGTCAACTTCAATTTATTGTGAAATCAAAATGAATTAAAAAGTACCTAAATATGATTAGAAAAATAGGTGTTATTATTGCTTAAAAAAAAATATAAGTTATATTGTGCATGCGTGAACCGGGATGCTTAAACATTTGAAATGAGTTTTTAATTTCCGCATAATATAGTTCGTCAATGTTAAGTCCAAATTCATTTAAATGTAAAATGTTGATGTATAAATAATATAATCGAATAATAATATACTCAATTATACTCGTAGTTTTTAGGTTGATAAACATAAATTTTGAAAACCTTCGCCGTGTCCGTCCGTTATAGTAACCACTACACAGTTACGATTATTGATATAACGATATTTATTTATTGTCTGCAGTTACTGCACATAAACTGTGGATGGAATGATAGTTGATTGCGTTGTGTTAATACAAGTTTAGAAACGGTGAATTTAGCACTCTCGCTGAGTGAGCTTTTCTTACTGGATATGTTCTATAATCAATATACTAAAATATAAACATCAAATGATTACTTCTTATAAAATTTATAAATTAAATAAATTAAAAACCTAAAAAAAAAATTCCTAAAAATAAGTATATATTTTGTCTGTAAAGATTAAAAAGGTTAAAAAATATACATCATTATATAGATTATAGGTACTTTGGATTATAAGAATAAACTGCCAGAAAATGTTTGTGTAGTTATAAAAAATGTATCACTCATCCGTATACTTGGTATATATGCCAGCTACTATCTATTCAATCTGATACCATTTCCTAACCTTTTCGGTATTTCATCGTACGAGAACAGCTCGTACCTACGTAATAATAAAAAATATATATTTATATAAGAGTTCCTATTATTATACTATTTTATTATAGTTTATAAAGCGCTATCTAGTTTCTTATTTTATCCAACGTCTTATATCGTATTATGATTTATTATTTATTAAAGTAGAAGTGTTGTACATCTACGTTTTAGTATACGTTATTTTTATAAACACATTACTTGTCTTATATATTATGTACATTTAATGTACCACTTAATATTTTGAACGAGCACCAACAACTTATGAACCGCACCATTACAAGGGTCAATAATTTTCTGTTCGAGAAATATATTTTTATCAGATAATCACACATAATACTGCCACATCGAGTTGTTCGTTTCGTACGTATATACAATTTTCGGTTATTTGCAACTTTGCCATATAGGACAAACGATGGTTTTTGTATCAGGTAATATGGTGTAATATTGAATTAAACCAATTCAATTATCATTTTTTTTTTATCATATCCTAAGCACGAGTTTATAATGTAATCGACACTATATATCTTAGCACTACAGTGCACCCCCCGCATTGCACATCAGCCCCCGAGGCTCAAATCCGATATAGGTCCCCAAATCGATATGTTAAAATTAATTGTAAAGCTGTGGCCGAAGAAAATTTAAATAAAACGAAGAATAAAAAAAACCAATTCGTTCATATTATTTAGAATTTATTTTAATCAAATTAAACTTGAATTAATCAAATATTTTTTGCGCAATTCTATAAGTCAAGAACGTCTTAGTGGGATTCCCATACTGAACATAGAAAGGAGAAGAACTGTCGAGATAGTTGTAGAGAATCATTGACAACTTTTCAAACAATTTCAATCGATAATTTACAAAATATGTGTTGAAATTATACTATAATACTATTTTTATAACAATTTTACAATTAAATGTTTATGTTTTTTTGTTTAGATAGCTTAATATAATAATTTATTTACATTTTGTACATTTAGGCCCCAAATTAAGATTTGCACATCAGCCCCATAATGTATAGTTGCGGCACTGCTTAGCAGTCGAGTAACAGTATAGTAACTTTTTAGAATAGCTTTAAAATAGTATACAGTTCCTGATTTAGTAGATAATAATATTATATTTTATTATTTACAATAGCGCTATATATTAATATTTATAATGAATCGCTGTGAATTGTTCGTGGGCACAATAATATTGATTGACAGGATAATAGACCGTGGAATGAAAACTATTTTAAAATTTTAGATTATGAGCGGAGCAATGAATGTATTTGTTTTACAATGGTGTGTGTTTTTTTTGTGTTCATCACCTTTTGGGGCAGTAAAAATACTTCAATTTTCACCTGCGGTAATTTGTTCCATGGGAAAGTGAAAGTAGTTGCTGTATTAGTAAGGTCAAAATTTTAAATTGATGCTGTAGTTATCAAAAGCACCAGAAAAAACAGAAAAAATGTTTAAGGAAAACCGGGAATATTTACGCAAAATTTTTTCGACACCATGGTGTAACTCTAAAACAAATAACCACTAAATGTTTATATTATCATTTTCTATACACCATAAAATATTTTGACTTGTTGTGAGCTGTTTATACGGACATTTTAAGTTTCTAATTTTTTTATTTTTTTTTTTTATAGATGTCAATAAAATTGTATTCGTTGGGTAGAAAGGCTTGAAAGTTTAATACAAGGCTCCTAATATATTTTTACAACAAGGTTTAAAAATATTAAAAACATAAAGTCACAATTTTTTTTTAAGCATTTAAAAAATTGACGAAATACGTAAAAATCACAAAAATGTGCAAATTATTTTGGGTTAGAAATTCATAATTTTTTTTTTTATATTTGATATTTAAAAATGTAATACATGATATCTCGTAAATTTGTCTATCTTTATCAAAAAAATATTTCTACAGGGAAGTCAAATTGAAATTTTACAAGTATACCTTTGAATTTACATTTTTTACAATATTGGATATTCACTGAATTTCTCATTTATTATTTTGTTGTTATTTAGAAACGAATAACTGCAGATACTTGAAATGTACACCATATGCTTATTTTATCAATTGCTAAAACTTAATAAAATGTTCAAAATATTTTGATTCGTTTTGAGCTATTTTAAATTTTCAATTTTTTTAGTTTTTTGTTTCTATAAATGTCAATAAAATCGTATTTGTTTGGTCAAATTGGCGAAAATTGAACACAAGGCTCCTGATATATTGTTACGATAACAGTTCAAAAACATTAAAATACATAGACATAATTTTTTTCTACAAGCATTTAAAGTTTGGATTATAACAACATTTATCAAATGTCCGTAAAGCACTAATTATTGAGCACTATAAATTAGCGGTATAACGGGAATTAGTGCTATTCATGATCCCGCAAACTTCACGTGCTTCAATATTCCACGTAAATTTACGGTTTTATGTGAATTACTTTATTTACAATAATATCATGAATTAACATAGCAATATCATAGGCTGACTAACAGTATCGCTCAGAATCGTTTTTCATTTAATATATTCTAATTTAATTCAAATTTAATACCTACCATGCATTACAGTGACCCACGCGTAACCTACTGTACAGCAGAGTGACATCCAATTACCCACCTTTTTGTAATTAATTCTGCGTTCTTTTCTCTCTCTTTTAACTTATAAATCGTATTTCACTCTATTATAGTTTTACTGTCCGTGGCCGTATAAGACTCTCCTATTTTCTAGAAAATATACATTACCATATTATACTTAATGGATGCGTTTAAAATACATACAAAGACGCATACTGCCATTTTTAAACAGAACTGTTGATAGTATAGACTATAGGCCACAAACTGGCGGACCGTGGACACATTGTTTTACGGACCTTGATGATCTCAGAATTATATATATGTAATAATATAGTTTTTACATTTAATAATGCAGTTGAATACAAATATTTTCTGATATTATAGAAAAAATGATATGTGTAAAAAGTTCATTAAAAGTATTATGAACGGAAGACATTTAGTAAGTTTCAAAACAGACCTCCTTATAGAGTTTAGTTGGTGACCACCGAGGGTATGGACTTATAACTATAAAGATGACGTTGACAATCGTATATAACTTATCGATTTTATCGACGGTTTTAATAATGCGCAAATAATATTGAACTTGTCACTAAATTAAATCTATATATTATTTTAAGTTACCTAATAATGTCGAGTTATACGTACAACGTACATAATTATATACAGAATTTAATTTATCAAATATTTGTTGGCGAGTTTTTTATAGTTTAATTTTTCAAATCGTTGTAATTTAAATCAATCAAAAACTAAATTTTAAGGTATACTAAGTATATAATTTAAGTAGGTGCCTATGTAGAAAACTGAAAAATGCTTGCTCCCATTATTAATTAAAAAATATTCTCTATGAAATATTACTCCTTACCTAATGTAATAATAAAATTATACTAAGAAACTAAAAACTTTTGTTAGGCAATAATTATCATGACGACCAATATTGTACCCACGAGAAATATTCACCGGCGATCAATAAATTGTTCGCGACCAATTTACTGGATACCATTTACACCATTTATACTATTTATAGCTGCCATATATAGTGCGTTAGTTGTAACTTTTAACTTTGCTGAAACGATTAAAAGGCTGTACTTTCACTATACATACAAAAACACGTTCCTAATTATTAGGACCTAATATGTAATAAATTATATCCTCTCTCAAAAATCTTGACATGCCAGGATTACATTAGTTATAATTATATGTACCTATACAGTATATTATATGTATGTTTCTGGCAATATATTAACAAAGCACACGTTGACCGTAACGAATTGGAAATTGTTACTTAAACTATAAAAAAAAAAATCCTGTTTGGTTATATTTATTGGCTCGACTAGGGGGGGGGGAAGGTACTTTGGGTTCTTAGCACTCCTAAGTCAAAATTAGCGCCCCTTAAAAATCTTAAGTGTTAGGTCCCATTAAGTCACAAAAAAACCTGGAGCTTAAGCACCCCCTAGTTCAAATGTTTACTTGCACCAATTATCAACTTTAACGAGATATCTACAACAATGTTCACTGTCAATTTAGTACGTATTGACGAGCGTTGCTTAGTCCTTATGCATTTGTATAAGGTATTTCTAGGTACAAAACTATAATCTAATTATACCTATATAAAAGTATAATCATTTATAATTGTATGGCCCGGATTTAAATGCTCTGAAAACTGACAAAAAAATGTTTTAAAAAACTAACCAACTATACCCCAAAAAATGCATTTTCAACCAAATAATGTTTTTTAAAAAAATTGTCTCATTTTGGCACGCAACTGAGAAAAAGAAAACGATGGTGGAACTTCCGACGTAAAACTCGAAATAAACGCGATCAAGATGAAATTCCAAATGACCAATTAGTTTTTTGTTATTCGCTTGAGTATAATAAGACACCACATCCGATAATCGCTGTAGATATATTATCGCAATAATAAGTAGAGCACTATCAACATTTGGTGCTGATAAAAAATACCTAAAATTATATTCCTGATATTAATATTTCACACTAAAAGCTCTAGCTAACAATGTAAATTAGTAAAATGTCCTGGAAACGCTAAAAAACCGCTCTAAAAATGAAAAAAACCATTGAAAAGTACAAAACAAAAGCTTCACTTTCCAAGTATTTGTTTGGTACATAAAATAAATAATAATTAGGAAATCGAAACCCATTCTCCTAAAGCAAAAAAAAAAATCAAATTCGGGCAGTGTATAATTGTATATAATAATAATTGACAAAAAAAACTTAGAAACTACAAACCGTTTCTTCATTTGTCAAAATATATATATCACAATCGAATTCACCACGGTATGCCGTGCGTGTTAAGTGCTTATCGTTAATGATTTTTTTTAAATTTTTTTTATTAAACGTACTTTCTACCTATACACAATAAAATAAAAGTAAAGTAAAACGAAATCGATTCCAGAAGCACGTATATTATATAATATATATATATTCTTTATACTTTATAGAGAGTTAATTTCTTTTCAATTTGGGCAACAATGCCCACACAAATTGGGCAGTACCATATTTCCATATTTTAATGCCCGGGCCACATAATATGCATCAAAATAAAAAAAAATGGTTTAATTATTTATTTTTATTTTTTATTTACATCCTGCAAGTTCATAATAATGCTCTTGTAAAATCCACTAAAATTTTTTTATTTTAAACAAGTACTTTAGAATTTAGTAATTTCAAGTCTCCTATACGTGGACTTTTTGTTTAAAAAAATACGCTTAGAAATATTCGATTAAGTAAAAAACCTTATAATATTATAACGTTACAGAGTTACTTTTTAAATAAAGATCTTAAAATTAAATTAAAAAACCTGAGTTGTAGTGTTAAAATGCTCTAAAAAACTAAAATAAAGGCCTTAAAATTGGGAATTGTCAAAAAATTAAATAAATAAAAACTTCGTTCCTATTCTGATTAGCTTGAAACGTATATTTATAAAAGAGCGTCGCGTAGCTAGCTTTGGAAAATAATGGAAAGGGCATCGAAATCCCAGGCCTGATAATAATTAATTAAAAAACGCGGAAACAACAAACCGTTTCTTCGATCGTCAAAATATATATTATCACAGTCGTATTCACGGTATCCACGTGCGATATAGGTGCCTATAATCGTTAACGATTTTTTTTTTCATTTTTATTATTAAACGTACCTACACATAATATAAAATAAAAGTAAAGTAAAACGAAATCGATTCTAGACGAGCGTATATTATACATATATATTATATATTATATATATCGAGTTTTGTTTATACCGAGTTATTTTCTTTTCATTTGATCGTGTTTCTTTTTTTTTTTTTTATTTTATGAAACGATAACGATGACCGTTCTCCCTGTCCCTTTTTTTGTTTGTTTTTTTTTTTATATATAATACGCGTTAAAACGACCGATACAAACTTTATTAATTCCGATTTTCCTCCAGCGCGCAGCTTTTTTTATTACTTTTTCTTCATCCTTTTTTAATGTTATATTAAAACGCGTATATACGTTTTTAATTTTGTACGTTTTCGACTCTCGTCTCTCTCTCTCACTCTCCGTCTTCCTTGCCGTACACATCTCCTGTCCCGTCCCCACCGCCCCTTCGATCGGCGCCCCCGCCACCACCGCCGGATATATACTTTTTACTTTTTATTTTTTATATTCATCGTTCAGTTAGTTTATGCAAGGCTCAACGGATCCGATTAACAAAGTGTTTTCATCCCCTCTGCATATACACGTATATATTATAATATATATATTCTCGGTATTACCGAGACCGTGGTGCGGCGGGGCGCGCGCGGTATGGCCTTAAGCCGAACGGAATCAAATTTATTATGTTTTTAAAAATGTCAATGTTTTATATTCGCGGCATTATTATTCGCGCGCGCCAGCGCAATAACTTACGTGATACGATAATGAAATCGAGAGATTACACGCGTCGCACGGGCTAACGGGCGGTGTGTGTGGAGGGGGGGGGGTAAGTGTTTCGGAAGAAATAGTATCGGCGAAGGGTGCGAAAAAAAAAAACAAATAAATCCGCCCTTTTAATTCTTTACCGTTAAAATGCATTTTATAAATCGTAAACGAAAATAACGGGCGTATTGACATTTTTAAGCTTGTCATGTACAGGCGAATTTCATTATTTTTAACATTTTTTTCCCCCTTCCCCCCGTAAGCCGAATCATTATTTAATTGGTGTGCGCTTTTTCCTCACACACGCAAATAAATACATAATAGTATGTGTAATGTGTGTGCATATTCACCGCGGGCCGACACTGCACGCGTAAATAAAAACGAGTGTAAATCAAACGGATGTTGGTGACAATTAAAATAAATTAGAAACCGATGGTGGTGGCGGCGGTCAGGTCGTCGGTCGGATCGTCCCGTCTATATAAATTTGGAAGCGAAATTTATCATGCTCGAAAAACGATTATATTTTCTCGGCCGAGGAACAAAAATTAAAATAAAAGATGGCGTGGTTTGAAAATTGAATATAATTTAAACGCGTTCTGGGTTTTGGCGTGGTTCCAAAACATAATAAAATAAAAACGTCCGATGACAACTTGTTTTCATATTATAATTATTAATAATAATAATAATAATGAAAAAAAAAATGTTTGTCACATAATTATGACATCTGCAGAGAACTCTTGGGAGGTATAATAGATTTGGCGGCTGGCGCGATATCATATTATGTTAAACGTATTTTTATTATAATTATGACATTTTCTTTTATGGTTAATTTGTGTATTTAAAATACGGTTAATGTCGTAAGTATGGGCTGTATTTATTATACCTATTAGGCAGGTACCTAACTAGTATTCATATATGCTGAAATCTCAACGTTTATAGATATAATCTCACAATATTTTTAAAGCCGAGAAAAATCTACATTTGAGTCGTTTGAGACCATTTATTTCATACTACATAGGTACATAATAGGTTTGTAGGTTGTTATTATTATTACTATACAAACACGAAAACCGTTTTCGATGAGAATTATTTTTTTCTCCCAATAATTTAGCTTTACCTATCTGTATTACACAATATGATGCCGATAATGTAATAAACATGCTTTTATAATATTATAATGTATGGAAATAATATGCCGGTGAAAATTCTTAACGTCGCGATGTTTAAATTTACGAGCAGACGAAATTCGAACGTCTTTGAAGAAAAAATTATTCGTCAATTTAAGCGTATTTTTTTTGTTTGTCAATATATAGTTTACCTACACATTAAATATGCACAATATATTATATTATTATGTCTGTAGTATAATAGTATTATAATGTGGTGCATAATACCATAATGGATTATATTAAAATATTGTATTTGAGAGATATACAGAGGTATCGGCGTACATGAATTCACCTTTCTAGTTGTTTTTTACTTTCTAGGTCTAGAATGATACGCCGTATTATAATGTTCAGTGTCAAAAACAAAATATTCAATAACTATGTGTAATTTTCAATTCTTATATGGTATTTTGTAGATATTAAGTGATCACCAAAAAAACGTTTTGAGAATTAATGACCTTATATACCTTCTACTATACCCCTTATATTTAGGACATGGGTACGTTGAATTTTATGTAATTTTTCTAAACTGATGTTTTCAAAAATAGAAAGTGCCATTACTGTGTGGCTCCTCTCCTTTCAAGTTTTTCATCGGGTTTCCATGATTTTTGTTTGATCAAGTACTACAATAATTGGATATCTATCTTCAAAAGTGTATTAAGTACCTAATTGATAGAAGAGATAGAGGAATGTAGGAAAAATGTTTTTACCATCGTTGCCAACCTGCATATAAAATAGAAGTACATCCTGTAACGTCACAGAATTTTAGGCTTTTATACCTACTAATATTTGTAGCAATATATCACTGATTGTATATATTAAACTACTGATGCAATATATTAAACTCAATGATAATACTCATTAAAACAGTTTGCATATTATTGTAATGACTAGTGGTACGCAGTGGTATATTGGTGGAAACCCCAAAACAGCTGCTTTTTTTTACGGGGAATCAGTTATAATAATATTCAACGGAGTAAATAATTATCATAATATACGGTTGGCTTGTTGACAATATGAGTTATGATTTTTTTATTTTATTAACTGGGGTCACTCAGTACTCACTTTTGTCGCACAGTACTGGCTGAGTGTTCTTCGTCGTCGAGTAGATATCGGCTGTGTAATGGACGTGTTATTCTTATTCAATTATGAACTGTTGTATACGAAGACACGTCTATATATGCGATTGTATCAGCGTATGTTTCTCAGGATAATTTTTGACCAGAAAATATACACAATATACCCATATCAATATAATATATATATATATTTATTTTTATATATTTTATAAAAGGCTTCAACGACAGAAGTTTTTAGTCTACTTTAATTTAATGTTTAGTAAAAAAGGTATTAATATACATTATAGTTTAATGCAATTATTATTGACATGTTTTCTACAATACAAGGATTAAGTTTATACTGTGGAAAAATGTACTGATTGCGGCGGTCTTCTCTTCATTGAGGGCTTGGTGAAATCAATATAATCATTATAATATTATTGGATATAATGCAACGAAGTAAATAATTATCATAACGCACTATACGGTTAGGCATTGGCTCAACTTTGGTTGGTGGGGTTGAAGGGACTGAACAAACCCCTAGAGTTGTTTGGAGTAAATAATTCTTATTAAATAATTTATATTAAGTTTTTGTCTCAAAAATAAATAATATTTACATTGACTTAATTTTGCAATGCAATTTTTAAAACATTTAATGTGTTTTTATAAATTAATACGAATAATATTTAACGGTGACTCTGTCCTCATACCTAATTTTCTATAAAATAATTTCCAGCCCCTTACTTAAAGCCCTAGTAAAGTCCTCCAAACTGTATTTCTAAACAATTTTATACTGTTAAATACAAAACTGTAAAAAAAAAACAATCGAAATTGTCTGAAAATTATGATTTTCTCCCCCCTCCCCCTGAACCATGTCTCTGGAGCTGCCCCTGACTGCTGTAGAATATGGACTCTCATACGTACGCTGCAGAAACACGAAAAATCTTCGACAATCCATCTCCACAAATACAACAAGCGTCTGATAAGCAATGAAAAAAACGATAATGGCATTATGTAAATAAATAGAAGAGTCGTAAATCATTTATTTTACGGGGGGGTTAGACATTTACCAGTCAGCATCAACCCACCATTTTGATCATGTATACAATTCCAAATATGCCTATTTACCGATTTATGAGCTAGTCATGGAATATTACATTTACATTTATAGGATCCACCGTATACACTCTATAACTACGTCCTATATACCATCAAATCATTTTATTGGGGCAAAGTGCCCCCCATTCCACCTCTGCTCCCGGGACTTTGCACCTCTGCGAATAAACTCGATCCGAAAATCGTCAAGACCGCGAACATGTCATTACGTCGCAATAATTAGACGTGTCGGAGTCTTAAAAAGCGATAAAAAAAAAAAGGGGGGGTAGAAAAACAGGTAGGTAGGTGTTATAATATATCATTATCCGAGGTCGTCCGTCTTCGTGTCGTTCGCGCTGCCGCTGCGGCGTCGTAAATGTTTCCGTTCGGAAAATCGTCGGACCTCGTGCTCGGGGAACGTATACATCGTATGCACGACATACACGACAATAAACAATAAACGGGAGAAGCGAATCGCCCGGACGATAATACGCATATACACATAATGTAGCTCTGCGGCGGACATCCCTCGAGTAATGAAAAATATTTTACAACTATAGAATTTTCGGGCCGCGACGCGCGTATATAACATGCATATATATATATACAGAGACCGGCCCGGAAAACGATTTCGGGAGAAAGTCACGCGGATTTGTGAAATATTAAACGGACCCGCAGACCATGTGTATATATATATATATACTCGAGCTCGTGTATACTGTACGTATATATATATATATATATATATAATACTTGTGTACCCGACGCGGGGTGACAGGCAATAATTTGCCGGACCCTTGACCGTGTTATACCCTCGTCCGCCGCCGCCACTGTCCGCTCGCCACTGCCTGCAAGGGCCCGCTCGCCACTGCCCGCTCGCCGAGACGTGTGCGCTGTATTATATACGCTGGCTGTCCGCTACTGCCGTCGTCCTGTACGCGTATACACATCGCATATACACGGCGTGTATCCCCGCGGGACGGCCAACGCCCCTCCGTCACGCCGGACAAGCCGTTTCTTACATAAAATATTACCCTGTTGTTTATCAAATGTAAATTACATCGCACGTTGACAAGTTAATTTTTTCTCTCTTTCGTCCGCTTTTTTATTTTTATTTATTTTATTACAATAGTTTTTTCTCTCACACTCTCTCTCACTCTCGACCGTTCGCGCACACACACACACACACACAGTCTCTCAGCTCTCTCCCCCTCGCTGTATATTATATATATTGTCCGGTGGTGTATTTTTACGAACCGTCGATATATTATATCGGATTCAATAGTTTTTTTAACCGGGCTTTTCGGTTTTCTTCTACACAGAAACGCCAGGACCGGTCGCGGTCAAAACACCACCGCGGACCAAAAAGAAACCGATTCCGGAACTCGAAAACCTTACGCGACAATAATATTATTGTCGTATCGCGAGCCACCCCAAAACCTACATCGGTTTTATAATTTTAAAAATGTTAATATTTTCCGATTTTAATTTCTTATACATTGATCAAAAACCTAAATTTTTATTCATAATTACAAAAAACTCAAAACGGTAACAGAAATTTAAAAGTCAAAACAAACAAGTTAGAAAAACTGATCCTAGGAGCGTGATAAATTCCCAGTTTTTAAACGTATAATAAAATAAAATATATTATTCCATTACAATTAAAATTTCAATTTAAAAAGAATTCTGTAATCTTTATTTTTTGTTACTCAATAGGTATTAATAACTATTATGAATTTTCTTTGAATAGAAAAAAATATTTATTTATCGACCTAGCTATAAGATTAAAATAGATATTTATATTAAAACTACCTAATCCCGCGTAAAAAATACATCTTTTAAAAAATTATGATTGTTCAACTCCTTTTATAGGTGAAACTCGCTGCAGTAATAAGTGCAACTCAGCCACCTTGGTAGGCAATCCTACTATGTCGGATCACGGACAAAGTGCAACTCATCCACTTTGGTAGGCAATGTTCAAAAATTCGATTCGATGCATGCTTGTACCTGATCTACTCGAATAACCAATGGCAACCAACAATAAATAAACACTAATTTTTACTGATTATTTCTCCTATAACCAGTATCAAATATATTTTATAAACAAACATTTCAACCGTAAATGTCAAAATCTCCGTTTGAGCATCTCCCCGGGCTGGTGGTAGTAGGGTGTAAAATCCTTTACGACCTATTCTCATACCTACGGACTGATGGACATAGTGATAAGTTGTGATAAACTTATTTAGAAACGTAAAACCTTACGTTAACCTTTTTCCTTAGCCGGAAAAACCAAAGGTATACCCATCTCCATTGCGTTGTTGACTGGATTTTTGTGCAGAAAACGCGCATGGATAACGTGCAATTAAAATTGAAAGCAACAATTTTTTCATCGAAAATTCTTCAAATTATAATTTCAGAAGTCACTATAGGTATTATTATATGAGTAGTAATATATACAGGCTAATTCTTTTATCAATTATAATAGAATAACAAATATAAAAAATATAATTTAAAAAAAAAAAAAACGTTATTTGTACACCTTGAAACCATGTAAAAAATATTTTCAAAAACATTAATACTTTTTGAAATAATGAGTGGTTCATGATAAATGAATCACCGATATATCACCTACCGCAAAATATGCAAACTTTGATAATTTTAAGTAACATTAAACAGGCACCTATAACATTTAATCAAATTTAAAACATTGTATATTACAATAACTATCACATAAACAATTGTCATAAGTTTTTTGATTTTAATTTCGTGCTATATATAAACCTTCGTCCAGAATAACTTACTCCACTCGATTTGCATTTATAACTATCGCAATTCTTTAGGATTTGGAACATAAATACATAATAATATACGGAATAAAATGTTGCTATTGCGCTATACATTTTTAGTGATAACATAATACAATTATGTTATACCAGCGTTTATATTTTCTGTGCAAAAACAACGCAAATTCGAAATGTTATGTGTATTGTGTGTATATTATGTTGATTGGGGTAAAAGAGAATACTACTAGTGCAATATCCGCGGTATTTCGTATTCACTGAGCCACGTGTAACGAATGTATTTTCAGATTGTGAGCGAGGCGGGAAATCTATTGAGTTTACAATGTGTTTTATTATGTACATTATCGCTCTCTGCAAACCCTTTTTTTTTTTATTCAGAATTACTGACATTCTTCTAGGATAAGTAAGCAAATTTGCTCTAAGGAATAAAAAAAAACATCGCAACCACTCAATTTGCGGATTATTTCGTGAAAACTGTGACTTTTCCGCTTTTTAGACGTTAAACACTTGCACAAATATTTTTACCGATGAATAAATTGTTGTTATTTTTTATTATTGGTCATAATAATATTATCCCAACAAAAACACTCCATACCAAACTCTGTATAAAAAAAAAGGCTTTAAAAGTGGTGATATAATTTTATAGCTTAGTTTTTGAACTATAGATATCATGTATGTTATTTGTAACTTAAGTTGCCAAGCCAAGTACAATCATTTAGCAGATTTTTTTAACATAAATGATATCTATAGTTCAAAGACTTAGCTATAAAATAATTTCACAACTTTTAGAGCAGTTATTTTTTTTTTTACACGGGGTGTTTTTGTTGGGATATCAGTAATTTTTTTTTTTTTTTTGATACCTCATTATTTGTAAGTTATGGTTACGTAACTAGAAATAAGTACTTAATAACATGCTTTAAGATAGAATATTATTAAGTAATCACTTTTTTTAAAAAACATTTACGTAGATTTATTAATATAAAATAGAGATTAAATAAATGTATACATTTACCATGGTATGCATGAAGTATGATATACCTATTAAACAATTATTAATTTTAATTTTATAATAATTATGAACATTATAAAAAGTACATTAAGTATAAGATCAATGTTGTTTGTAAGACCCATATCCATCAATTTGTACTGTAGGTATTTAAATATTGTCCCTGTCTTATAGTTCACTATTTAATTTAATTATTACTTATTTATTTGTTGGAACTTAATTTGAATGGTTTGATAAGAATTATTGATATAATTATCTTAAAATTGTGAACTCGCCTTTAAAATAAGAACTCTTGTCTCCTCCACAAGCCTAGGTTTTTGGAGACAATCATTTAAATCATTTTACTTGTATAATGTATGTATTCTTTTTAAATGCAATAAAGTTATTATTATTTAAAAACCATAATTTGAGCATAGGTAACAATAGGGTGAGTATGTTTAAAAAAATCACCATGTTTATTCGGTGCATTTTATTCTTATTAACTATTTACCATATGGTAATCTAGTAATAGCCAATAGCTTAAAATTCACCCGAATATTTTGAAAATGTTATTACGACTATAGGACTGAGGATATTGATGCGCATTGCATTGTTTTCCAGAGCTAGCAGCTAGCTGCGTAATGCTTATTTAATAACCTATTTTTGAATTGGAATAAGACATTTTCATGTTGTATTTTTTGCATTTATTGACAAACTTTCGATTTCAAGACTATTTTTACATTTTTAGTGCATTTTAGTCCATTAATACAAAAATTAATTTTATTTTAAGGTTACCCGATTAAATATTATTATTCGCAATTTGTCCAAAAATATCAGTACAACGTAAAAATCAAGATTACGAGTGGTAACAGTAAATTAAATGAGAATAATTCTTTTTTTTTGAATGGTATCTATATGAAGCAAAGATTTGGTATTATGTAGTCCTGCAAAATTTTATTAAAAATGTAATAAAAATGTTTTTTGATTCAATACTTAATAAGCATTTATATAAAAGTAATTTTACTTAGGGAATTTTGTCGGGTTCATAGTGGATTAAATCCCCAGTCCTATTCATTATACGTATATAAAAATATGTAATATACGTAAAAGTTTCAAGCCAATATATGCGTCATCGACAAAGGAGATTGTCAGTTGATTTTTGGTAGTTACTCGTTTAGATATACCTAACATATATGTATTATGTTTGTATATGCTATATTATATACACTTTATATAAAGCGTGTTTTTTTACGAGGGGTCATTTCGATTTTAAGCTATTGCAAGTTTTACAACGACGATGTGTCTTATTCTTCTGGAAAAAAAAAATAAATACTTTTTGGGGCAGTAAAAGTGCTTAAAAAGTTTCGTATGGCTATAGTCCTCTTACATATATGCGCGTGTGTATTGATTGGAAAGTGGACGCAGATGTATGTACTTTAAAAAGGTCATTTTTACGAATTCTGGCCGTAGGTAGTTTTGAGAAAACTTTAAACAGAGCTAAATAATATTATACGAAAGTCGGTGACAATTTCGTTACTGATATATACCTACCAGAAGATTGTTGACAACACAAATTCACGTTGCTCTGAACGAGCGTTTATTTATACTCTGAATATTTTTTTACAAATTTGATCGGTGGTCGCTCTTCCCCACCTCTCCCCCCCCCCCCAATCAGGCTAATGACCGTCTTTCCAGAGATCTCTAGTGCCGATTTTCAACCTCGATGTCCACGACCACCTTATTCTTTAGTAGTGACCAGCTGATAATTTAGGGCCGTCGACTCATTTCATTACTTACACGAGAAACATATTTTTAGGTGTCATATAAATATTGTATTATATAATTTGGGGTCATCACTTTAAAAATGAATCACTGGTCTATCATAACTGCGATCAAATCCCATCATGTGGACAATGAAACCGCATCATACTCAGTAATTTATCAACGGTTGGTTGCAAATTACAATCGATGACGAAAAGGTAATTCGCTCTGTAGAAGTGTTTCATTATAGTAGTGCGTTTTAGTGAAATTTGTTCCAAGCTTGAAGCCTCCAACTGATTACTACATTATGTGATCAATCATGAACAATTTGATCGATTTTTTTTTATTTGACGGGACGTGCCGACATTTTTACTTATTTTTTGGTTCAATATAAGTCTTAAATCATTTAGATTTTCGTTTATTCTGGTATCTAGATAAAGTATGCAATTATTAGCACCTTAAGAATTCGTTTTTGGTAGTTATTGGCACCTAACCTGCCCCATTACGAAATCGAATAGAAAATTATCAAATAAATAATATGATAACATCAATATTGATAATAAAACAATATCAGTATGACCGTATAATCGAAAAAAATACCCTTAAAATTCATAATCAAACATTTTATAAACGAAAAATAAAATTAGTTGGTGCCAATAACTACACCCATGCTTTACCCTATTTAATACATACTATTAATAATAAATTATGACTATAGGTATATTATACTATTATTTAGATATCGGGAAAATATTGCTTACGTCAGTAAGTATTTAAGATCTTTAAAAAATGTATTATTATTATTATGCTCCCCTTGTACTTTTCCAATCGGTTAATCGTGTTATACACGGAGAAGAAACTTCTAAAGCTTATGAAGAAGAAAGTAGGTGGATTACAATGTTCAACGTCACGGACGATATTAAAATAATGTAAACTTTAGTCTGTGACTGTATTACGTGATCTTATAATAATAAATTATCCAGTTCATCAGAAATGCAATTTATGAAATATAATTATGTAATTTATTCAAGCGAGGGGTTGTTTAATTTTGTCGTTCCAATTTACCTGTATAATAAATTTCAGTGTATTTTTAGAGGAAATTATATTATAGAAAATTTACATAAAAAATTATTGTATTTCAGTGAATATAATATTATTATGGCTACTAAAAAAATATATATTATTAATAATAATAATAATTTTCAAAAAAAAAATACAATTATGAGTGTTGAAATATTTAATAAATATAAATATTAACAATTTATAAAGAAGCATTTTAAATAGTTGTAAGGTAAATAATTGTATGTAATTTTTAAATTATATACCTGAATAATTGTTATTAATATTTGTGATTATGTTGAGCTATATAATAATTAAATATTAGCCCTAATACAAAAAAAAAGAAGCATTTTAGACAAAACCTCTTAAAGAGTTAGCGTGTGGGCACGGGACAAGGCTTTCTATTAATATTAAATTATAATTGTAGCTAGGTACATATTATAATATTTAATTCTTCTACAAAACTAAATGTATCGTTCGGTGACACATCTATGATCGATAAAGGGCAGTTTAATTTATATTCCACATTTCTATGCGTATATTACTATACAAACATTACTTACCAATTTATATTTGGTCATTATTACGAAAGCTGTATCATTTCCACCGAGTATCGCTAAATATAGGTAGGTAAGCACTCATATACAATCATCCCGTTCAAGTAGGTACTATGGAAGTTCTAAGTGTTCAAAATTAACAGGAAAACAAGACCAATAATAATGATATTGAATATTGATACGCGTATTTTAGTATTTGAGAGGAAAATAATACAATCATCGCCTCAAAATTAATCACCCCGAAAATGCTGAAGGAGAATAGCAGTAACTAGGTAGTTATATAAATAATACTAATCACAACCTGTTTTAACTGATTACATTATGTATATATAAATTAATTGTACAATTATTGTTTGATTTATTGTTCATTCATATATTAGACATTTATCATAATATAATATAAAATAATCATTTTTACGTTTAAATATTATTGTCTTTATTTGTATTTTTTCACATAATAATATAATATAAATAGCATCTAATTATTTTAACTTGTAGACGATTATAATACTTATAATAGCTACTATATTCCTCGTGAACTCTAATAATGTAGGCCATTTGAATGTAGTCGAAAAGTCATTAGATATTTTTACGGTAGACTATATAAAAAAAATAATTCATATACCGTGTACATGGTACCAGTTGTTTCTATATATATGTATATGTATTAATAGACGTCGAACGAGCCGATTAGTTTTTTTCGAACCCAAATCATAATAACGCGCGAATACGTACAAGCAGCTTTATTCCCGTCGAAACGCTAAACTCTTTATGCGCATATTATTAAAATCGGAGCAGCAATAATATGGTCGGTTGAACAATACTTTAATCATTCCATTGTATAGTCGCTGTGCTTCCCAGCTGCTGCGGGAATCTTTTAACGAGCGGAACACGACCATATTATATATATATATGTGAGTATGCCCCTGCAAAAAGGATACGCCGTAAGTAATGTAATTACTGGTCGAATTAGCGGCAAACATGTCACCTCAGTCCGCTGCAGTGGCGACCGGGCGTTTAGGTTGCTGGTGCGTGTCCCCTCGGGGTCGGTTTGGATCCTAAAATATTTTTAATTTTGACCTATTTTCTTTACACTTTTTTAACTCGACCGATATTAATTTAACGCGCATAATATTATGTAGTTTCAACGTCAACGCAGCAATCCGCCATTTGTATATTATTGGTCTAAAATCAAGCTTCACAAATATTTGTGTCGTATACATTGGTATACTTACGATAAATAAAATATTTAAGTTTTTCTTGGTTTATTGTAATATGGTTTCTTCTTATAAAATGTCATTCTCTATAAAATGTTGTGTTATGCGTGAATTTGCTATACAAAAAAATAAAATAAAATATGCATTTGTAAAATTAACATGCAGGCCATAATTTATATAGGTAGGCTTATAAAGTATGATCGTGAAAGTCGATAGCCGATGTGCATTTAACGATAAATTAAAAAAATAAAATAAATTATTTGACATATTATAATAACATTTTACAAATAAATTCAATAAAATGACCTAAACAATTTCAAAATATTTAAATATTCAGTAATCTTCTAAATCTCCAAAACCTCCAAAAATATGCAAAAATATGCAAAATAAAAATACCATATTTATATCTCTACTAAGTGAAACTAATTTCTGTCTCATTTAGATAAATTTTGGACCTAAACCAAAAATATATGCAAAGTTCTACAATAGCCCAACCATAAATTGATATTCAACTGTATACAACGCTGAAATACTCTCAACAAGCAATATATAGAATATTCTAACAAAAAATATTTTTCTATATCTTTTTCTCAAAATGGAATCCTATTTATATTCAGCTGTTATATGAATGACTGGTGACAGTTTCAACAGTCTCTGGCATTGATATACATTATGATATATTATAATGAAAAAAATCCAAAATCGATTTAATGAAAAGCGTGTGAAATGTAAGTATCAGCGTTATTTTTTAGAATTTTCCTCACGCATTATAAGAAAAGATATGAAAAGGTGAGAAAAAATTACCTATCCAAAGTAAAATGTAAGTAGGTACATACAATTTGGTATACCTATACCGAAAATAGGGTTAGCATGAGTTGATGGAATCCTTGTACCTAAAAAAAATTATCACTGCCATTATGACATAAAAAAATTCATCGTTGTATAAAAATACCACATTCACTCAAATTCGCTCAAAATCTCAAATAAATACATTTTCACTCTTGTATAGGTCTCAACAATTTTACGGAAATATGTTTTGTTATTTTTTTTATACCGTTCCATAAATCGTTTCACATTTAACCATCGGTATGACGTCATATTATATCGGTAGTGGCAATTTCAAACGAGCTATAGACATTTTTCACGAAGATGATCTATCTCCAGCGGATAGTAATAATATAATGGGTAACATTTTTACACAATTACCGCATTAATCACACATTATTTATAGTCGCTACGAGCTACAAGTATTTTGCGTACAGTATGAGTAGAACCATGGGCGTAGCTTAAGTTTTCGAGTTGAAAGGGTTATTTTCGTTGGAAAGTGTGACGTAGGGGTTGTACTACCCTCTTCACCCCTTATCGTCACCGCTACATCAACCCTTTGCAATATCGCGCGCATACAATATATTTTAATTATAAATTACACTTACGTCATATTATTATAATAGTTTATAGATTTAATTGCTTATAAATTCATACGTAGTCATGTTAAATTATTGTACAATAGTGAATAGGAAGTGATTTAATTAATTAATTCGAAACATATTATGATAAGTATATTATATAAAATACTGATTTGGTACAGCAGTTTCCACTGTAATTCGGTAAATTTATTTTAAACATGTTCAATACATTATCGTAACATCGTAACATTAATAATATTATAATATAGAACTGTAACGATTGATATAATATACATCGTACGAAGTATGCACGAGATATTAATTATTACAGTTTAAATCACAAACTATTAATCAATACAGAAACAATTATTGTTGACTTAATAATAATATAAAGGGTCACATCCCCTTTTTATCCTTTAGTAATGCATTTATTCAAATTCTAGTTTTTGTAATGTTTAATTATTCTTGAAAACCATATTTTCTAACTCTTCGATTTTCTGTATCATCTAAGCAGTATTCTGTGGCGTTAAAAACTACACTTTTTTTCAAATGAGAACAACCTTTTATTTTACTGTACATTTATGGGCACATTATGTGGTTAAAAATGCCATAAACTCAAATTTAAATTCGAACGAGTAATTTCTATCTTTTGAGTATTAATCTTTATGTACTAGATACATCTATAGTAGGTATATATTTTATATTACCATGGGTAATGTGAAATAATAGATTTAGATAATTAAATGTATTATTTTATATTTATTTAATTAAATAATACTAATTTAATTAAACATAGCACCTATTATTACAGTATTTATTATGCTCTGGACATTTTTACAAATTATAAGACTTAAATGTATATTTATTAATATTAATTAATACAATTTTCATGTAATCATATTATATAGCACTAATATATTTTAAAGTTCTAAAGAAGTCAGAAGGCTTAGAGCAGGCATGTCGAACTCAAAGTATTAACTTGGCCAAATATATTAAATAGTTTATAACACGGTCACACATACAAATTTATCGAAAAAAACATTTTATAAACATTTTTAATTGTAATATTCATTACTTACAATACAGTTTAACAAAAGAAAAGAGAGAAAAGTAACATAATCTATACCTCTTACTAACATAGTTATAACACAAAATGAAAATGTTATATTTTTTTTTTTCAATAAATTTTTCATATATTAATATTGCAATCCACGGGCCATAAAAAACGAGCAGCTGGCCGCCTGTTTGACATGCCTCGTTTAGTGTATAATACAAACCTTTTATCATGGACTATTATCTTTAATAATATTATAATATGTATCTTAATACTTAGCTAAGGAACTACCTTCTCATTAGATTCTTTTGATTGACATACATCATAATTAAAAAAGAAAACACAACTAATAAGATCTGTCGGTAAATGGTTTACAATAAAATGGAAGTTTGTTTCAAGGCACTTCTGATATATAAACAAATTAAGAAAGTATTTAAGAAAAAAAAACAGGAATCGAGTAAACTTCCAATTTAAAAAATCAAAATTTGAATAAAATATATTTTATCAACGGATAAAATATGGGTTAGCATTCATCTTGGAAAATCTTGAAAAATGAGCATCGCTTAGTACAGCTGGTAACGATTGCTCAGATGTTATTACGTGGGTATTGTAGGGGATAGTGTGTTCTACCGCTGAGGTTACGATGAGGCTAAATTCAACAGCGCAAATAAATTAGGAAAGACAAATCACTGGACGATGTTTTTTTTTGGTCGTTGTTGTTTTAAATGTCCCGACACAGTCGAGTATTACTGAATATAAATCCACTATGTAAAAAAAAGTTGACTAATAACGTTATTCCGCCGTTGGTTTTTTTCTTTTATACCTGTTCGACTCATGAGTTTGTATTGGTGGTATTTTAAGTGCCAATATATTTGTATCTAATAATAAACTATTAAGTTAATGGCTTAAAAAATAAGTTTAAACATTTTTTTTTTTAATGTTAGGTTTAATAGCATTGGAAATCGCTGCAGCTTTGATGTCTTCCCCGAAGTATTTAATGATCAACTACCCAAGTAAATTACTCCGGTGACATCTCTAAAGTTAATTTAACAGTCCTAATACTATATGTAAGTCTATTTCTATATATATTATTATTCTTTCTCTTAATATACGACATTGTTTTCAACCTATGAATTCAGAAAACAATTTGTGATGTATTTACCTATACGATTTTAACAGAGGAGCAAATAAGCAACCCTATACAGTGGCGTGCTGAACATGATTTCCAGTATATATTTCAGTACCTCCCACTCTTTATCCTCTTAATATAATATATAGGACTTACATATAACTATTATGTGACTGTGAATATTTTAATTTTTGTTTTATGTTATTAGTTACCTTGATGTATCCAACCACCCCAACCCCCCAAAAAAATTCAACCACGACGCCTAGGTGTCATAAAACCAGGTTAACACGCCACTGGCCCTACACCAATAATATCTTATTGCTTGACATCTAAATTATGGAAAAGATGGGAGTACGGTTTAAGATCTTTGTGTAGTTTTACTATAAAAATAGTTTTAATGCACATGCACTTGTTATAGAGCTGCAATTCATTATATTGTGAGCAATTCATAATTCCAAATACCCATAAACGTGCATATAATATTTTGTGACTTTAGTAAGCTCGAGATAGTACATCGAAGTGTACCTATGCCGGGGATCATGACGTATCATGACTATAGTTACGCATTGAACAAACATTAATTCAAATTGATGCATTGTACATTCTATTAAGTATGTATTAATTAGTAAGTTATATTCTATATAATACGTGTTAAAATGTGTTACTCGTCATGTAGAACCTATAGCTTCAAATTTAAGATTTACAGACTATTCATATAGTGATGGGTATATTGGTATTTAATAATCCAACATATATTGCTGCAAGATATTTCGGAACATACTAAATCATTCAATCTTAAAATTCTATTAGTGCTATTTTTTTAGATCTTTATATTCACTGTTATTATAGTATAAAGTAATGTTCTGCTATTTGTTCAGTATATATGGTTTTAATAAATTATAGTTTGTATACTCTTCGTACACATTGGATTGCCAACCGTATATTATGTGTTTGAGTTACCTACCTTATTCAATAATGTGGTCTGCAATACACCGTCAAAGGTCTTATCTGCAATAAATATGTCATTATGCCGAACTGCATTTTACGCGCATATTAGTTGACACATTTGTAACATACATTGATTATGTATACATATTGTGTACAAGTCCTAGGTATATGTATGATTTATGGACTCTCTGCTGTGGTACATTTCTATAATTATATTATGCGTTTGGTGTACCGCTGTAATATTATATGAGACACACGATGACATCACATCAGGAATGAACTAGCCGAGATCAGTCCCTGGCATCATCGCGGTATAATATTATCTTGTTAGCTGCCAAGCCCACCATCAATTTTCATCGAATATAAAATTTAATGCTACATTAACAAATATACTTAGCTGGAATTCTAGAAGTGCAGATTTTAATTTTTGTTTTCAAGTCTCAACTTCGATATTTTTTGTATACAAATTAAAAACATATACATCGTCCATTTGTATTTATTCATACTAAGTACCTACGTATCGCAACAACAAAAAACAGTCACAAAGGCGATGACACAGATTGCCGCACATTGTCACACTCTCCAATTCACCCATCTATGATGAATATGATATTATCATAATATTCAGCAGCAGATTTATTCTCTTCCGCTATTGAGTTTTAGACTTCTGGGCACTGATGTCAATAGGGCGACGCCACAATTATGCCATCATTATACCACTCACACATTAGCTACGTGTAATATGCAATGATTAATATGATACATATTATTGTCAACACGTATCCTAGGTAGGTATATGGTTGCTCCTGTGACATATTTATATAATTATATTCATTTGGTGTTTCAGAGTCATAATATTATAAGACACTCGATGACAAACTACGAACGAAAATCCGATTATTTCTACGCGTACACGCGAGACTTACTTTTTTCAGACTCCCAAAAACTGTAGCCCATTGGTGTAACTGTGGGGGGAGGGGGTGTTAGCCTACTGAGACATTTTCAGCCCCCTCAATTCGTTTTAATTTTAGTCCCTCCTGGTTAGTATGTAAATTATTGCATAAAAAAAAAACTTTCATGGGTTCAATGTGCAAAATATATAATAGCTATATGTACCTATATAGTATGCTCTATATAATATATTCATATTGTGGATGATTCTTGTACAAGATTATGTAAAAGGAGTATCAAAACGTATATCAGGTCGACTATATATTATGACCCAAAACCGATTCAGTGATCGAGCTATAATAAATATAGAAAGATTACTCATCCAATAATATTATCGATAATGATATTTTATAACATTAATTGGGTAATGTTCAAATATTATACTCATTTTAATTTTAAATTTATTTTTAATAATGATGGCTGGGTCCTTTTACTCTATGGTTCGTTTTAAACTTTTATTTATAGCCCCTCTGCGACTATTAAATTTCAATGACGCTCACGATTGGGGTGTGAGCAAGGCAGAATTGGCCCGGCGAGTTACCGAGTAAAACTCGGTGAGCCACGACAATTTTGGGCCGTTCAAGTCATAGTCGCTGACTGAAAATATGTTAAGAGTTAGAAGTTGAAGAAATGGAGACTATAAAAAAAGAATAAGAACGTACCCTGCAAATATCGCCAGTTTGTAAGCGGGCTGGTAAACTACGGACAACTCGGTGAGCCGAATTTGTCAAATCCGGCCCTGGGTGTGAACGGCTTTGCACCCCGCGGGGAATTTTGAACTTTGGTTTTCTAGGACTCTATAGGCCTTGTAATTATTATATTCTAGTTACGCCCGCGTATACATATCTGAGGTGCAGTGATAATAAAACGTGATAGCTTCAAGAACACGAAAGTGCAAAAACGAAAGTTTAAAAAGTGCCATTTTGAGTTTGCTTACGCCGAAAAATTTGACAGAATCTCGCCTCGTCTAACCCAATATACGATTGTCTTCTGATTTTCTGCGTTCACAGCATACTATCGTACGGCAGAGTGGATGGTAGAACAGCTTAATAATACGAGAATAGCGATCGGCACGAGCCACCGGGTTTGCGCCACGCCGCACACGTACGCGCCGGTGGTCGTATACAGTCGCCTACTTACCTACAAATGCTTGCTGCACAGCTATGCGTACTTACTATAATATTGTACCTACCTACACACACTTGCCCGTTTCTCGGAATAGATGAATAACACTATATCGTGTAGTGTTTAATATACAGAATTCGTATACACATATTATATATAATGGTACATAATATGTATAACAATATATACACTATTTATTCGGCGTCGAGCTTATACATACATATATTGTGTATATAGGTGAGCTGCGAGTGCACACACACACACGCACACACACGCACACACACGCACGCACACACACACGCGCGCGCATATAGACGGATCCGGAATTACACACCGTGTGTATGCCATTAAATGTATCAACTCTTGTTCAACTCATTAATGCAATCCTATTCAGCGGCGTGGAAAATTAATGTACATCTGACTGGAAAAGCCCTTTGAACTTTTGCAAACTAAACGCATGGGTTTTCACGTCGAATAAACATATTCGTTTTAAGCTGTAAAGGGTTGTCTAAAATTGCCTCGCCCCTCCGGCCCCTCCCCGCGGCGGCCCGCCAGCGCGCGACGCACCGGATTACAAACGCCTCTGATTTTGTCACTTGCATTAAATATTAGCTTTTCCTCGGGGCCTTCAAAGTGTTATACGCGCTTAGAGGTAACGGATACAAAAGCTGCAGATGTATACAATATGTATATATATATTATATATAATGTATATATATTTTCATATACATATACATAGGTATAATTCACATAAATTATATATATTTACATGGGTGGGCGGGAAACGGGAGATAAGTACTCGTTTTCTGCAAGATGTGCGAGAACAAAATGTAATATTCATGTAATGTAAATGACACGTATGTTGCGTATCAAATTATTATTAAAATATTATCATAATTTCAATCGCTCGCGTTTCCCACTCGTGTGATATTAGTAGGTAGTTCTGATACTGTTTACGGAACGGTCAATGACATTTTAAAAAATCACAGGACCGAAGACGTAGCTATTTCATACTGCACACATCTATTAAGCTGTATATCCATATAGTCCAGGGGTGGCACACTTATGGGTATGTATAGAATATTTTATTTATCAAATTTTTCTGTGCAATGAAAACAATAAAGAAAAGTTACATTTCTAAATAGTAAGTTAACAACCATGAAATGTAAAAAATCGGAACTCACTAGCTGTCAGAAAAATTTTGTAATTTGAAAAAAGAGGCTTATTCCGAATTGTTAGGTATTTATATACACTCAATATTTACGTCAACGCTTAACCTTCTGAAAATTAATATTTTAGTTTTTCACAATGAATGCGATTAAATCCGAACGGAGGAATAATACATTAGTGGGTGAAGTTAACGCTGCTCGTGTTTCATTAAGACTTGCTTAATGAACACCTGATTTTAAGAATCTTTGTAATTTTTTTCAAAGCCCTGATCACACATGAAAAAATTTTTTATTTGGATTACAATATTTTAACAAGAGATAATAAAAAGGACCACCCCGGCATAAGACCCTCCGTATAAGACGTAACGTTTAGGCTGGTTTTTACGTATCTAGTTTGAAATATACAATATTTATAATTTATGTGCGTATAGTGCATAGCGACAAACTGTAATTATAGTATAGGTCATTATTATACGGTAATATAGCCGATATTAAAATAATTACTGTAAATTCAAGATTTTTGTTAAATTTGATTTTGTATATTTTTAGTTTTTTTTTTATTATATATAAATTAATATTTATTTTTTAACCCATTTTTCTAATTTTTTATACTATAGATCTTTTTTTTCAAATTGTTTACATTGCAGGTAATTTTTTTGGCAGATCCTGCACAATATATTTGAGAGTGATGGGCGCTGTCCGGCTCGGGAATTTGGACGAGGCTTTAATTGGACTTTGGTTGTTCCCCGTCAAATCGAACTCTTCAGACGGCAGTGGTATTATCCTTTCTACCATACCCGACTTTTCAAATAAATTGTTATAATAATAAATTTATCTAAAAAATATTTGTACGATTTTTAGTACAATAAACGATGTGACTGAGGTAGTGAGGTGGATGTCATGCTAACACAGTGCCCACCTCGGAAATTTGACAATTCAAAGAATATTTTTAAAAATATTCTTATTCTTATTAGATTTAACATTTACATAATATATGCATGTCATAAATGTTATGCAATACTCATAGTTATCGACTCAAGGTAACTAGGTACAGGTTTTGTTTTTGACGTCACAACTCACGAAAATGTGCATGCAAATAATACTAAATAGTAATCAGTATGACACATGATATTCTTATTAATAATTTAAGTACCTATGTCCTATATATCTACCTATTTCAAATGAATAACTAATGAAACAATTTTTTAACGAATGTTCCTTGTTTTGAGGGGTTATTATTATCCTAAATCTGATAATTAAAATTTAAAATCGAATTAACATCAACATCAATATTGGTAGTTTTCCCTTATTCGTTTCGGGACACTAATACACGATAACGAGAAAATCAAAAGGTTTACTTCCCAAAATCTTATAAATAATAAAATTACACAAAACTTTTAAAACACTTTTTGGAAAAAAAAAAAGATAGCAAACAAAACGAAATGAAAAGAAACCACACGTCATCATTGTAAAACTTATCATTCCCTTCATAGTTGTTTCGCTCAGAACCTAAAATTAATTTAAGAGTTTTTAAAAATGAATACTTCTGTGTTAATTTTTTATTTAATTTGATCGAATTAATATATGAAATCAGTGGCGCATCTAAGTAGACACGTATCTAGGGAATATTGGGATCCTTAACCACAAGTGGTTATTTTTGATCACTTGAAGTTCATTTTATCCATAGTTTATAAAACTGAACCCCTCCCCCCCTAAAAAGCCCACATTTTATATTCAAAATCCACCTCAACGTATTTGACTAAAACTACAAATGTAAAGGTATAGATGACTATAGCTTTTGAAATAAAAAAAATATATATATACTGTAAATGAATTAATTATATACGTGAAAAAAAAATATTTTTTTTATACTCAGCATTTATTTATTTTAATTTTAATGAATTTTTTATTATTTTGCTCAGTACACAGATACAAAGATAATACAGTTTAAAAAAAAAACTGTATTTTTGTTTTAAAATCACTTCTAAATGTCAATAAGCAATATAATATAATATGTTTCAAGTGTATCATTTGCTCTTATAATCTATTTACTTTAGTTAATAAACTGAAATTTAAGGTACCTATATAACCTTTGAAATATCTTGAGTACTTGAGACCTAAGGTTCTAGCCCCTCCACCCTTGTATTCGCGCCTGACCTTATGACCTAATGACGGCCGAGAATTGTTTTAGAAGCTATAATTATGCGACGCAGTTGTGCCTTAGTGTAGTGATGCATCTCAATCCAATAATAACATCTTACCCAATCACAACTTCTACCGTTCAAAATCAACTGAAAAATGTATAAGTCACTACCGGAAGTTTATTAATGTTGCAGACAAGTATCGATACGCTATGGTTAATGGGGAAATCGATTTCGAGTGAGTCGTGTGGATGATAAAATATTATTGTGAAATATTAAAGTGTTTTCGGGACCGTATGCAAGTCGCAGCTCAAGACTATATTTTATTGTTTAAAAGTTATAAATAAAGGTACCTACCTTATTTATGTATGAATGTTAAGCAGTAAACAAACAATTTCGTTTTAAGGAATACAATCTTGATCAACTTTCCGCTAGAATATTAAACGAGTGTTTGGCGTACGTTCCGTTAAATGTATATAATACCTTCTCGACGCGTGTATTGTTCGCCTTGTTTTGTAATAAGTTCAATTAAATTATGTGATTAAAAATAAAATATGGCCATATAGGCATTTAACGAAGATCTTATCGGTTAAAACAAGATTTGCAACGTCGTATGATACACCATTAAGTAGAATAATCAATAATTTACTTTAAAATAATATAATATAATAGTTGTAAATACTGTAATTTTGCTTTTGTTAAAAAATAACATACTTTTGCATTATATTTTTTGTTTTGTTTATTGGTCTATAATAATGATCATACGGTGACTTGTTTTGAATGGTTTAAAACAACATCTAGAAAAATATATTTCTATATTTTTCACTTCCGATCACGCAGTAGCCACTATAGCAGTGTTCTCGATAACATTTTACATAGAATCAAGGACGTCTACATGATTTTTTAAGGGGATGACAAACAGTTTTAAATTATACATATATTATTCATACTATATAGATATAAACTCTACGTTTACTATACAGTGTAGGTACATAATATTATTATTATACGTACACAAATAATATATACACTTCTTAAATATTATGATTTCATTTTAGTTAAATGTATATTAAGAAACTTGGTTACTTTAAAATTCACTTGGCTCATTTATTACTTGACACACTGCCCAAGGAACGATATCGAACTCTACATATTATACCATATTATACATCTTAAAACCATATTTAATATCCTGGCCTAAATTTAACATACTTTAATACATATAATATCGATATTATTCAGGTACCAGCTATGTCATAGATCAGAATACATAATATTATACCATTACTATATGACCATTGACCTGAAACACTAAACAGTGAAAACTCTATAGAAAATTTACAAGGGGGGGGGCAACTATGCCAATTTGCCCCCTAACACCATGTGGACGCTCTTGTTTGGGACACTATTTAAATATTGTGGTCTATAATAATTGCATTGGCTTTGCAACCTGCAAATCCACCCGATATCCTAAACCGTTTAAGTACTCGAAATAATTACAATAGCTGATACCAAATAAAACCTGAAAATATTATATCACTTTTGTCAAAAACCCATTTTCATAAAAACCAGAATAACAAAAATAAGAATGACCAGTGAAATAACCTAACAGGGTAGGGGGGGGTTAAGTATAAATTCGACCAAGATATTTACAGTTTTCGTATATAAGTAATACATTTACTAGGAGAAAAAATGTCAATGTGAGGTTTAAACACCCTAACCACTGCCACTGCCAATGACGGTTATCAAACATTGAAACATGTATTAGTTATTATTTTTAATAGAACGTTGAACAATAAGTAAATATTTGTAATAAAACGTTAAAAAATATATTAATATTTTAATAAAATAATATGTATATCGTATAACTAGCCTTCAATAAATATATTAATAAAAATTGTTCAAAGGCGTACAGCTCGCTGTGATGTTTAATAGTAGGTAGGTGTCGAGTATTGTATAGTTGAGTAATGGATGTGATAAATATTTATATTGTTATTAGTAAATAAATTGCACATAATAAATTATGTATTATAATATTATTTTATAAGATATTACTAGCTGTTATTAACATAGTATATAAGTCGATACCAACGTATTGCGTAGAACAGTGTGTATAGATTCGTGGAAATGTATAAATACCTTAAAATTTAAACTAAATATTTTGAAATCTAAATGTATATGATAAGTAACTTTATACGTGGGTAGTGGTGAAAGGCTTCAAATCCCTACGAATAATATTGCCGTATTTCAAAAATATAATGAAAATCAATATTTTTTGTATAAACAACCAATTACGTCAACATTTAAACAAAAAATGTCTATAAAAAATGTATATATATATATTTTTTTGAGATTTGTAGGTTCCTGGAAGAACTTATGCATTTGTTGCTCCACTCAGTATTGATAGGTAAATATATTTTTTAAATTACAGTCAAACTATCAAATCTTCACAACAATTTTAATATAAAATATTAAATAATATCTCGCATGCCAATATACTCGAGTTCAACTGCATATAATTATATTATTTTAGTCATAACCCATAAATATTAAAAGATATTTAAATACCAGTTTTCAACATCCTATTTAATTTTTAATAAAACGCGCGCTTTATCAATATCTGAATTCATTATTTCGAGTGTAGTGTCCTGACAATTATTACAATCATCGACCATCATATTATTATGAAACGTGTTGAAACACTAAACACATTCATTAAACAATAATTATATATTTCTGGCTTCGTGTCAATATAGATTTTTGTAAGTTTCAACGATTGCTATTTTTACAGAATATCATCAACACTCGTAATAATAAGTAACATTTCATCGCATTCGAATCCTATGCCTGCAGTGTATTATATTATTGTAATGTTTATATACGCTGGTGGGCACATGCAATCGCGAGTACAGACTTTAATTAAGCGCCGTTCTCGAGTGATTTACTGGGCTCCTATACGATTTAAAATAATTTATGAATTTCTAGAGGCCCGTGGACCAGTATTATATATATACATACAGTGGTTATAACTTATAAGTTCTTTTAATTGTAGGTAACATTTCAGGCAGGTCCCTGACTCTCGGTTAAGAATTCTACACGGTTCGTTAAGTTTAAACAGAGGAAACAAGTTGGAACGGATCAAACGGTAAACCTTATTTTTTTGTTTTTAGACCTAACCGGGGACTGATAATTTAATCTAATTTGAAATTTCAAAGGGTATTTGGCTTTTATTACAGATTTTTTAATGCAAAAAATGTCCGGCATTATGAAACTATATAATATAGGTACCTATATATAATGCTAAAAGTACACACTATATACAGTGTATACGAATTACGGAAAGTTTTTTGGTCGCAAGGGAGGGTTAAAAGTCGGGGGCAAAAGTGGCAAATCAACAAATTTTTTTCGAATAAATATTTTTAATATCGTTAATAATCGTTTTAACTTTGAATGTATTATTATGTATTTATCAAATTTGATAAAATTAAATCACAGTAAATAGTATATATATATACATCACACGTTGATAAATTACGGCAGAACCCGAAGGTCAAACCTACCATGACAATCTATATTATAGTCGCCACTGACCACTGTTACCGGACCACCGCCAAGACCGGACTAGCAGCTGAAAAAGAAGATGACCACTATGGACCACGGTAAGCGCCAGGCACGGTGTATGTTATGTAATAATATAATAATCTTATGTGCCATGTGCGTCTCCATTATAACGTGTCATCGCCGTGCATTGCGCATGTTCATACATGTCCGGAGATAGCAATAATTCTATTTTCATTCCGGAAGCTGTGCGCTATGATGTACACATTTAATACATTACGTAATAATATAATATGATAATATTATATATATAATCGTATACGGTTTTATGTCGAAAAGTCAATAATACAAATAAATCACTGTATTATGGTAATGAGAAAAATGTAATAATAATAAAACGTCGAAAGCGCGCCGCTATTTGTACGCCGGAGAGGAGAGGGTGAGCGAGGAAAAAAAAAGGAGCGAATCGCGTATAATATATGTATATAATTATACGGCGTCATGTCACCAGTTACCGGAATTGATAAAATCCTACATCGTTATTGTCGTATAATAATATAATATATATAATAATAATAATAATACGTGACCTAGGGGGTAAAAAGCGTATATTATTATATTGTGTTCGTTTGCGCCTATAATATAGTGTACAAAGGGGTTTCGGACCCCTCCTTTCAATCATCCAATCTGCATTTTCTCCGCGTCCTCGACACAGTATTTTTATTATACGCGTATACACTGTGTATACACTCGGCGAGAGAGATATATATACGGCGGCGGCGGCAACTCGATTATTTCACACTTCTTACACCGAGAGACCCCATAAATTTGAGCACCGGACGGTTGTAATGAAATATGGCAATCTGTTTTGATACACGAGGGACCCGGCGGAGGTCTCCACGCGCGCGCTAGAGCTCTCGTCCACTTATTCATCCATTTAAAGGCCTATAGTGAGCGAGTGTGTGTGTGTGTGTTTGTGTGTGTTTGTGTGTGAGTGTGTGCGTGTGTGCGTGTGTGTGTGTGCGTATGTGTGTGTGTGTGTGTGCGTGTGTGTGTGTGTGCGCGTGTTCACCCCAGTGTATGATGCATATTCATCTCTGGAGATTTCGTCAACAATGACACCCCGTTTGGGTACTTGACCAGAAATGAATATCCATTAAACAAGTAGTTCTTTGACATGTTATTACTGACACACATGCGTATGTATATATATATATCATAATATATGTGTATCATATTATATAGTTTTGACGGATGTAACGTTAAATGTGTATATGCATTATACACGATGTGTAATACACACTCGGTGCGCGCGGGGAACTATTGGGCGCGGTGATTTGTCGACGAAATAAAATTAATGTTTGTTGTATGATATCTATATTATAATATCTGTTGCATCGTCTACGGCGATGAGATCGTTGAGGTCCATCGGCTTACGACCTCCGACGATAACCAATTCTGTGTTGAAAGCTTTAATATTAACAGTATATTATCAAATTTAAAAAAGGTACAAAAATAAACCATGCGTGTACACGTCGGTATTTTACGACATTTTAATTCGTATAAGATATTACAACTTAAAATGACAATAGTTCACTTAAAAATTTGAATATCGTAAAAGTTCAACGTCCAAACATGTTAGTATCTTTAAGTTTGATAACTGGTCAATTCACTCTAATAACATAGACACTTTTCAAAATTCCTATATCTTTTGGTTTTTTAACTTCTTGCGATAAATTTTTACGATCACATATTAAAAAAAAAAAATATTAGATAATAATAATAATAATATTTGCATTTTAGTTTTAAGTATAAATACATATGTATTTTTTGAACTATAAACCTTCAAAGACAACTTCAAAAAAAATTCAAGGGAATATTCGAGTTATCGAGACTTGACTGTATAACTAGCAACTGTAGTCTGCAGGTGACACCGCACGCAGTGCCATAGTTTGAGGTGGGTGACTTGCGGAAAATCGCTAAGGGTGCGGTAATGTTTAGGGCACAAAACCACTACATTTTCTAATTTAACAATTGTAAAGTATTAATTTTTTTGAACCACGTGCGCAAAAAAAATTGCAGCACAATATTTACGAACTATCCGGAAAAATCATTGTCATGTATTCGTGAAATTTAAGAATTGAATATTATGTAGGTTACATTTTAAAATGTATAATATTATTATGTATAGATACTAGCAGATCCGATTATCAAAGGCACTGTGAAAAGAAGAACAATATTTGTATAACGGTGGTACAGGGGGAGGAAAATAATTAGTTTTTCCAAAGGCATAATGAAGGTTGCCGGAAATGACACCACGATAAAACCATATTTAATATTTTAATATTATGTATTATTATTATTATTATTACAGTGTTTAGGTTTAAAATCTAAGGAGTACAGGAACACGCGATTGTTATTATTATATATTAATTGTGACGCAAAGATCATACCATATTATGAGTCGTTTCATTCAATATTTTCTCTTACTTTGAACAGGTACAACTATAGCAATGATAGTTCAAAATATAATAATATTATGATAGTCAACGCACTCTAGTTGTTACCGCCTATAATACGAAACGAGTACCGCGACGGTTCGTTTGGTTTTTTATACGTAAAAAATATTACGTAGCTGGTAGGGTACTATATTGGATACTATACATCGGTATTATTTTTTTGATGAACCTCGGAGGGTGAAGTTTTGGTACCAATATCTCCTTTCTCTCAACACGAAACGAGGGAAACCGCGGTTACGTCAAAAAACTATCCGCTTACCAGGGTATGACCGAGCGAAGAACCGCGCTGCACGCAGAACGGAATATCAAAGTTAGTTCCAAAACGTCCGAATTAGTTCCCTCCCAGTTTGTTACGAAATACGAATTGATTCCTTGGTGTTTTTACACCCGCAAGTGATTGAAACAATATTATTAGATATTCTGAGTTATTGAATGTTGCATTTCGGGAATGTTTTCAAAAAAATCCAATTCACAACTCTTTGAAATTTACAATTTACTTGAATGTGCAGCCTTATACGGCGCAATTTCGTTTGTGCGATTAAACGCGTATTTTCGTGTGTCAGTAGGGGTTGAACTCAGCCAATCGCACTGTGCATTTTATAACATAGGAATGCGGACATTGATGGTCAGCAGGGGCGAGTGAGCTGCAGTTATTGCAAAACACAATAATCGAATATCGGCCAACGGATTACCACAGCTCTACATAATAATATGGATCACGATAAATATTAAAAAAGTAAATAAAATATTAAAAAAAGGAATTTTATTATACGGGTCCACCATCACTTATTATATTTATTGAAAGAAAATGTATTTTAATGCCATGAAAACATAATATTTTAAGCTACAACTAAGGATAACATAATAATTTAACTATACTGGTTTTACTGAAACGGTTTATATAATATTGTCCGTATAAAATCCATTGGAGTGTTAATTCTGAATTTTCCGTCTGGAAATAAAGTGCAATTCCCAAAGATCTATTTAATAAACCTGTACCATCCGTAATCGATTATTTTTAATGCATAATAATATAACTATCTGCCACGTCCATAAAATCACGTGCAAAAAAAAGAACACATCGTTGTAAGACAATATAGTTTTCTCGCTTCAATAATAATATATAATATACTATCTAAAAGTATCTCTAAAAACATAAACTCATTTTATACCTTCACTCGTTTCCATTAAGTCGAGAGTATCTTGAAAATCTCGTAAAGCTGATTCGATTATAAATATTTTAGTTTTTGAACATTTTATCATATTTTTATGTAAGTATTCGCATACTATTCAATTTAGTAGTGTTCCTTATTTCACGTGTACCTACCTACACACTTTCACAGTTTCACGTATTCTCGTGAAATTAAGGTTCGATTTATGAGACCCGTTGATTAAAATTGTCCGTGAATTTGTATATTCACGTATGTTTACGTCTTCACTGACTTAGTTCTTTATTTTTACTCGTAGGTCAAAGATGATTTTATACTTATATCATTAAATATATATTAGCTATTACCTAGGTATACGTTTTAAAATATATTAAAATATACTAAATACTTTTTTTGAATTTTTATTTTTATTGCTGAATACTTCTCGTCCAAAATACCAAAAATTTATATAAATTATCTAATTATAATTTCTAAATTTTAGAACCTATACCTACTTAAAATGTTATATATACCGCGGATATCAACGAAATCTGGGTACACTCTATAACTCAGTTACCTATATTACTCAGTACTCTAAACATATTTTAGAAATCTGTCTACGGGAGATTGATAATATAATAGTACAGTTTCATGTCCCACAAACAGCATTAAAAAAATATTTTTAGGGTACTGAGTAATATAGATAATTTAATTATACAGTCTTCTCTGTTTTTGCGGACCCACGGTATTTATTTATTTTTATTAGTTGGCATCTCTAGACCTTTGACTGACTGATTCGTACCAGATAGTATTGCAACGATTATTTAATAGTTAAAGATGTAAGTTGAATCCAATTAGAACTCTGGACTAGAATGAGTATATTTCCAAAGATCCAGTACATCGGTCTACAATACCTTTAGTACTTATACCTTTTATACAAATGTTTGATCTTTTTCTTTATTGACATCGAACAATGACCAACAAAATTAATTTGGATGATTTCCAAATCAAACTTTTAACTTATTTATGCTGTATGCTTACTGAAATAGTGACAGTAGTGGAATCATTGGCGTGGAACTTCTTTCATACACTACGTCTCCTGGTCACTGTAGTTCCACCACGCCCCCTCTCAACAGGTGGTCAAAATTATTCAAATAAATCGTCGATGGTGTCGTCTGCAACAACGGATATGAATAACTGACAGACTATGTATAATGCAGCAGCATCTCGTGAAAATAAATAGATTTGACGAAATGGATGTTAATATAACACTATCATCAGTAGGTGCTAATACGTACGTCGCAGTGAGTTGTATTTCATCTGTGTAGACGGTAAGGGTCGTCGTAAGGAAGGAGTTGAACGGTGGTGGGGATAAAGGTCATCATCGGTACAGCTGCAGCATTTAATAATATATAATAATAGTATAGGATTCGTAGCAGGATTCGCGTACTTCTTATTCGCGAATTCGGAATATTAATGTTTTTAAATCCTCATACATATACATATGTGTGGGTCGTAATACGTACATTATACACGCACACACACACCTAGTATATATATATACATCATATGCGTATGTATATGACGAAATATAATAATAAAACGCGTAACGCGAACGACTTAATTCGTTAATGTGATTTCCGTGTGAAGTAGATTAAACATTTAATACTCTCCCCGGTCTCGCGCACCATCACAATAATACGCACACCCACACACCCACACACCAACCCACACCCACACACACATACGCACACATATATATTGATAGTCGCTAATGTTTAGGACTGTGGAGCAGTCACTCAGCAGCGACGTCGGCGGCGGCAGAGGGCTTTGAATATTTTTAACCCTCTTCATTGTACTCGCGTGTACGACAAGAACCCCCTCCGGCGGCTTGGTATATACATAAATAGGGTCCCGTCGGCGGCGGCGATTATTAAATACCAACATTACGTTGTAAAATAATTCGTCACAGTTTCCTGATTATGTAATTTATTACTCTCGAGTCCGTCCCGCGACTTTGGCAAATATAACTTTGAATCATTCGAATCGACAAATTACATATGGTATGACTACACACAGCATATGTACACCGCACACGCGCGCGTGCGACCGTACCAACGCATTATATAATATATTATACACAGAGAGAGATAGATGCATAGAGAGAGTGAGAGAGAGAGAGAGAGAGACAGATGAAGAGTCGGCAACCATTGTATATAATACAAGCGCGCCTCGTATTTGAGCGGGGAAGGACTGTGAAGGAGCTATGAGGCCATATTATTATATTATTGTTATTAGTCGTCGTCGACGGATTTCGGGCGGCGCGAGAAAGACGGTGGCGGACAGAAATGAACACACGATCGAATGAATAATCGTTCAAATATAATAACGTCGTTATGTTATAAATATATGTGTAACATACGTAACGGCAAATACGTACATAGGAAATCCGGCCGTTCTATATATTATACGTTTCCTGGCAGAGGCATATACACCCGGGATTCGGTAAAGAGGGGTAGTTATTTTCATTCCTAGTATCGAGTGTAGTTACTAATATAACATATATATATATAGGTATAGAACCTGTACAACATATATAGTTTAAAACATTTACAAACAAAAACTTACCGAAAAAAAAGGTGGGCAAGTGGATACCGCTTGGCAGTTGTACAAGTAACAGTGAATAGTGGGTCACTGCAATGGATGTGTTAAATTTGAATTTAAGAAAATATAATTCAATGGTTCTGAGCGGAGACGGTGCATTTGTGCAAAAAAACATTGCATTATCATGCCTATAGTATCCTAAAATGATCAATGATAACTCTGATGGTGGAAAAATAATATGAACAGGTAAAATCAGTCGGTCTAGATTTGTCATAATGTCTGTAAGTCAGTTTTGCCCAACTACGAAACGGTGTTTATTGTAAGTAATATTTTCTTAGACTATCGCTAAGGTCCCAAAAAATATATTTTAAAAATTGTTCTAGAAATTGAATACGTTCTTTCTTGATTATTTTAAAAAGCACTAATTGTAAGATATATAAGTTCTATGAATTTCTTGACCAATTGGTTAGAAATTATTTCTTATTTTTTTTTATGGTAATTTTATTTACAAATTTGTTTTGAATAAACGTTTTAATTTTTTAAAACACTCGTCAAGTACTTGTATATGACTCTAAATGTATTTTTCGTACTTAACGCACATCTTCATTGTATAAACTATACAAAGTACTTAATAAAAAATGTATTTGGGTGCTTTTAGTTCGGAAAAAATCTAATAATACGGTAAATGGGGAGGGCTATTGCAACTATATAATTGCTCATGCTACGACTGTTCCCTGGCATTTTTGGGCAACGTGGACTTTTAGTGAAAAATAAAATATTTTGAACGAACAGGCATTGTTAATGGTCAAGTGCCTATGTGACCTAACGATTAATTGTCGAGTTTAAAAGTGCATTTTCGACACAATACTTCCTTTGAAAAATGGTCCACATTTTTTGATAGCACACAAACAAAAAGGAAACGATGGTTTAACTTTCAAATTTATCTCGAATTAAACGCGATCAAGATATAATTCAAACCGATCAATTAGTAGTTATTTGTTTTGAATTTTGATATAAGAAACCACATCTGGATGGATAAAATATACGTTATCGCATCCATAAATAGAACAATATTAACATTTGGGGTGGACGAAAAATAAACTATAATCTATTAAAGCAAATATTATAATAAATATTTCTAGATTTAACATTTTTAATCTCTAAATGTACATTAAAATCTCGTAAAATAGGTTAATATGCACTAAAAAATAATAATATGGCCGGAAAAGGCTATAAAATGCAAAATAAAAGTTGCAAGTGTCTGTTACATGAAACGAATTAAGTAGATACTTGGAATGCATTGTCCTAAAAAAAAATTCAATGCATTAGAATCCTGGCCTTACTTATTAACCATATACACAGGTACAACAGTTATCTATCTATAATATTGTACCTATAAGTAAGTAAGCGATAAAATTATTATTCGATTGAGTTATAATATTTGAATCATTAAAAGATACGCTACTCAAAAATATGGTAGACTTTATCGTATAAATATTATATTGAAACGAATGAACTATTTTCCAAAAAAATCTGTGAAATAATGTATCCGTGATTGATTTTCTACTGTAGTTTGTTGCTATTATACTATCACAGAGTATGGCTTATTTGTACACCATGCATTTGCTGTATTTATAGTGCCTATTTACTTTCGTTCGGGTTATTTAATCAGCTATAGTTACTTTGATATTATGCATTTATGCGTACACTAGTTAGTATAGTGGGTGTTCGATTATGTTTAGCTTTACCATAGAAATATACAGTTATTTGTTTTCGTTTATGTTTTAATTTTTAATATCATTGCAGAATATAGGCACTTTGTTTGCGTACTATGCACATTTGAATAGTTAAATAGTCCGTTAAGGTAAAAAAAAAATCCAAACAATATCTATGTTTAATAGGTATAACAAATTCTAATCGATCGAAATAATAACGTAATTACAATATTTGTATGTATGCTGTATAAACTTTACCAAAGCAGAAATTCAATTAGAAATAAGAAGACATTTTTTCTATGTGCGTGCTGTGTTGTGTGTGTGTGTGTGTGTGTGTGTGTGTGTGTGTGTGTGTGTGTGTGTGTGGTGTGTTGCGCGCGCGAGGTGTAAGGGAGAGACAGGGGTGGGCTTTCGACGATATTTTTTTATTTTACGACCGACCGCCGCCGTTGACTAAAACGTTCGGGTGCGTATAAAAAACAAATATTATCGTTCCGAAACGTATACACAAACACACTCACACAGATACAAATACCGAAAAACTAAATTTTATTCGTACACAGTTTAATTTACATATTATTATTGCTATTATTATTATACGCCATCATTTATCGTCACGTCGGAGTCGTTAAAGTTCTATTATTGCCCAGAGCTTTTTATTAGGTATACAAATGAGATTACACACGCACATAATATACGCTACTCGACACGTAGCACAATATCCTATACGATATCCTTCTAGAATATTATATATTATAATATAAAATTAATATACCTTATTACCTACAATAAAATATAATGGTATTAATATTATTAAGTCTACGATTTGAACACGCTGTGCAAGAAAACGGTCAATTGATGCGCAGTGAGCAGACATTGAAGATTGAGATGTGCATTTAAATAATTTTTTTTTATAAACCAATAACAATATATTATAAATTATAATATAAATAATAGGCTATTCTGATCACGCGTACCTATAGTCGTGTGAATATGTTGTACACCTGCAGGTATAAGTATTATTACATCTATATATTTTTTTTCGTAAAATTTATATTTACTTGCTAATCATTAGCTCATTTTGAATTTATTGTGAATTTAAAAATGTCTCAAGCAGTATTAGTTAATTTCTTGTGGTTAACATTTCGGAGAGTTTAAATTTTGTTTACGTTAGTATTTAAAACACTTTCCTCGACGTACGAGACAGGAAGGAAAAAAACAAATTGGGAATTTCCACACATCTTCAGAATATCTAAACCCGAAACTATAAGCAACATCCTCAAACTACAAGTACATCATAAATCAATGAAATATAAAATAATACGATATACGATTATATGATTTAATGTGTGTGTAAATATTATTAATAATGTAACATAATTTGCCTACAAGAAGTCAGAAGAAATAACCTGACAAAAAAGGTATGTGTGGAAGAAAGAAACCATCAAAAACCGTCACAGCGGCCATCTCAGATGGAGAATTAAAAACACCCCAAACGACTGTCCAACGTAAATGAGACCACTTTAGCTGATATCTTATCTATAACATAAATAACATAACAAAATCGTAAGAATGTTAACATATATAGACTGGATGGGTTAGAATATCGACGAAAAGAATGATGACGTCGTCCATCGTGATTTGAAGAACTTATCCAGGATGTCAAATCAAGAAGTTTTCTTACAAACGTGTGAACAGAGTAAGTTGTACACCATTGCAGTTGCTTGAATACTTCTAAACAACTCGTAAAACGTCATAGCAGGTGTGGTCTCAAAGTCTGAAGACATACGACTTAATTTAAGTGACATAGGCTAAGGAAAGGATCTACCACATAACAGGTGCAACCACAAACATGTTCATTGTTCAGCTATACAAATGTATGTACAAGTAGTAAGTATAGTGTGTATTACTCAAGTAAATATAGTTACTAATATTTATGTACTATATTTTTAAAGATTACTTGTCGTTTAAATATTATTCCTTAGGGCAGTTGAATAAAATAATTTAGGCTTCAACCAAAATCAACGTTACGCACATCAGCCTTACATGCGTCGGATAACTTATTTTAATAACAAAAAAAAAATTTTGAAATAAATAAATGTCGTGTAGAACCATTTAAAACTTAAACAATTTATTTTGTATAAGACATTGTAATCTTAAACAGAATAAAACGGTTTTAAACAGAAGACACTGTTTTTTTTTTCCAAAATTAATAAATATTAAATAGTACTAACACCAACCCAGTTAAACCTTTATAAAGATAGCGACGAATAAAAATGTATTGTAATTTACAATGCATTTGTATGAAAATAATAATAATATTATAGAAAAAAATAATATTCCGATAGTGCGTAATGAAATAATCACAATAATATAACTATTGGTGAAAACGAAAATTATTTATGTATTATTTTTTCACTGCAAACGAATCAATAAACAAACGATTACAATTTAAAATTAAAATGTCAAGGGGAAATTCGAGGGAGAAGGCAAACGGTTTACCGGCGCGTCGTCCCGCTCGCGCTCATCCGCCAGCCATTTGGTGGATTTTATTTTAAATCATCTCGGCGAGCATCGTCGTCGCGTATAATACAATAACGATTATTATTATTATTATTATTATAATGTAATGAGCACGACAGTAGCTTACGAAAAATCCGCGATAGAGGGGCGGGTCCCAGACAAGTGCCGAAATTAAAATGAAATAAATGACTTGGTATATAATATAGTATAGTTATATATAAACGATGATATTATATAAAGAATAATCAAGTCGAAAAAATACATTTATTTCACGTGACGCGGCTGTCACGTAGTGTAGTAGAGCTATTTTAATGAAAAATTAAATGCGTTTAACTTTCATATTTAACCAGCGACGGGGGAAAAAAAACCCAGTGACAGTGACAGTGGCGTTTAGGGAGTTGAACTCCCCTCGATATAATATATTGTATTGTACGCATTATTATATATATACATTTTTTTTTATCATTTTATATGAATGCGAGTTTTATCAGCTTTTTTTTATCTCGATGCGGACTAGCAGGCTGTTATTGCATTGTCATTAACTTTCTTATTTGAATCGAAAACATTCTGTCTCCGTGGCTGCGTTATGTTTACATAATATTATATAGGTACGAGTCTGACGATAAACGTTAAACGATCACGAATAAGACGTATTATAATTATATATTCTCGCATCGGTGGTTTAGAGCAAAATATTTGTAAGAGTTCATCCCCTCACTTCCCATCATCAGTGTTTAATCGTAATTAAATACAATTATTATTCCAATTGAAAAAAATATCTTACTAATATTAATATTTTTATTTTTATTTTTTTTTTATCGATCCCGGCATCTATGGCCTTTAGCTGTAGGGTTGTATTGTGGAGGTGGTAGGGTTTTGAAGTAGTGGGTTTTTACACGTGAGTGTTTGTGTTTGGCAGAATTTTTGATTGGGCACCCGTAGGTATCTGCCATGCCCGGGTAGGGGATGGCGGCACTTGTTCTCCGGACACAGTGACTTGCCCGAAGAAAAATGCCGCCCGTGACCAAGGAATCGAACCGGCGCCGGCCTTAGACCACTCGGCCACTCCGTCCCCCTATATTAATATTATATTATTGACTAACAATTTATTATTATAAACTATAACAATTAGATTTTTGAATAATATATCATAATAGCTCGCACAACTGTACCGACTGAATAATCATTAGTGCCGATAATGATATATATTTATACGCACAGATGCCCTTGAACCTATTAAAACTGAATGCAGTTTTGTCCTAAAAATTACCAAATTATTCTTTAACAAAAAAAGAAGAAGAAGAAAATAACAATAATAAATTCTAATATTTTATTTTATATTTATTTATATTTGATATATATTATACTGCGAAAAGTTTTAATGATTGGTAAAAAAGGGTGAAACAAAAATATTTGGTTTACAGCCTGTTAAATGTTTTTGATATTCATAAATATTGAACAGTTATTTTGTGATTCTCCATTGGTTGAATTAAAAATGTCTTAAAAATTTATGAAATCCTAAAAATGCAAAAATGGCTATGAAACAAGGTGTAAGTGTATAACCCAGTTATAATTTTGACCGACCTATAAATTATGATAATGCATACAAATGTTGGCTCTACCAATCAAACGAGTTTTTTTCGTGAGGGGGGGGGGAGTTTGCACACTCATTATCTCCATCTGGACACCCTGTTATTGTCGTTAACTTCCTTTGACTTAACGAATTTCTGTCACAGTGGCTACGTTATGTTTGCTGTATTATATAGGTCGTGTCGGGCGATTATCGATGACATCGAAACCATCGTGAATTAGTATTCATATTCTTCTCTCATCGGGGTTTGAGCCCAAAAATGGCGGGTCTTAGATCAACACATTTGTAGGAGTTCGCCCTTTCAATTCCCTTCATCAATGTTTAATCGTAAATAAATACAATTAATATATTCTAATTGAAAAATATCTTACCCCGGTCTTGGATTGGATCAGGCAGGACTAAGCTTTACAAAACCACCTTAACCCATCCATGTCTATGTAACATGACTATATTATCCATTAAACAACAATTTATTTATAACATTTTAAAATATATCATAATACGTAGTTATGTGGTTTTGTCGCACATGACTTGACTCACACGATTGTACACACAAACTTTTTTCTCTTAAGAATCATTCGAGTTAAATGTAAAATTGCATAAAAGAATCTCAATAGGTCTATTGATTTAAATTGATATTGCGGTGATTTTGGTGGAGGGGATGGAAGTTAGTCGTTACCACTAGCATTATCATTAAATTTCCTATTTAAATTATAACATTTTGATTAATAATAATAATATGTCATAATACGTATATGCACGTTTGTATCGTACACGACTCGACTTATACATCTGTATACGGACTCTGTAATCATTTATTAAAAACCGTTCTAGTCAAACGGTTTTACAGTGTAAAGGTACGTAAAGGAATCTCAATAGGTCCATTTGTCTTAAATTTATATTGCGGTGTTTTTGGCGGCGATGGGGGACACTCGGTTTTTTTCACGGTGACAGTAAATTATACCAATTATTATAAGGCCCGTTGAACACCCGCGTTATGAATTGAAATTTAGAGGTTTGTACATCTACGAGGTGATTTACCTCATCAGAGTCAATCAGGCATATAATGATATCGTGCGGAGTGTAAAACGATTAACGAAATTGATGGTTACAAGGCGATTCGCTGTGAGCGACAATATTGCTTTATTATAATAAACGTATTTTAGATACATATTATATACCTATCTACCTATATATCGTACCTGATATAGGTACCTTCTCTGTCGGAGATTAATAAAAACGTTTCACGCAGAAACGTGACATTATAACAAACAGTTTGTTTATAGCAAACATAATATATGATTGAAGGACCTTGGTAGTTGAACAATAATATAATATTATACTCTCGTAATAATGATATATTTAAATCCGTACCCCAGTGCACGAGTTTGATATAATTAGCTCGTCAATCCCGTGGGTGAGGGTCGAGGGGGGGGGGGTATCTGAATATTGTGCTTTAAACATAATTATATTATTTAGTTTTGATGAATCGATCATCATGACCATCGATCGAATTCAATTCACCCGAAGGTGAATAACAACGCTCACGACGATGTAGGTACATCACTAAATTGCGATGCTGAAACAATTGTATCTTATACGGTTAGATTAGACTGTTTTTTATAGACGAATATTGTGTACTTTAAGTTCATGTTCGTAACGTTGGTTGATATTTTGTAATCAACGTTTCTTGTCATTATATAATTATAACACATAGTTAGTCTCGATGTATAATATAGAGAATATTATAAACTTTATTAGGTATGTGTGTGAAGTCAGCACCTTCTAATGCTTGTCACAAATTAGTTCTGTAGTAACTGAGGAACTTCCAAATTTCAAAAATCAATTTACAAGTAGGTGCTTACAAATTAAATTCAACAACTTGCAATTTATCGTTCTAATGTAATTAGTAATTTATGTGGGGAGCTAACTTCACACACCACACACATTTTGTGATTGGCACTTTATGCGTAATTATCACGACTGTAGCATTGCGCTTTCGACTAGATCGCTTTTCGAATAAACAATTTTAAGAAAAAATATTTTTCACATTTTTGAATGCCAATTACTTACGTTTTTATTTTAAGCGGAATATTTTTCGGAGTACTTCGATCATCAGAATTCAAACGAGAAGGTAATTAATTAGTTAAATAGTTAATAGTTATAAGTTATAATAATTAGAAGTTTACACGAGTGGAGTAGTGGACTAACGATTTGCGTTGAGTGCCCTTTTTAAGGTGCCTCTTTGCCACACTACTCATCAAAACTCTTTATATTTAAATAATTTTCAAACATTTTTGTTGCTACTTATGAAATTATGTGAAAATAATATTTTTAAAAAGTTAAAACTTTTTGAAATAATGAGTTAAATATAAATTATCTTGTGGTATATGAATGAATATTAATATTTTTCAAGTCTGATAATAAGTACCAGGTTCCGGTAAATGTACATACTATATAACCACTTACCAATCGCATACCTCACGCACACCACTATTATATATATTTACTTTTAAAGCTGTTGCCAATAATTAAATTGTAATTATTTTCGTGTTTAGAGCAATTCGTCTGGCGAATTGTTTGTCGGCGACTGATTGTTTAATTTGCAGTATTGTGTACGACCGGGCACGATGCACCACTTACAATTTTAAGTCATTTGTAGAGCATTCAGCTGCAACGGTTTTCGTTTAATCATCATTCGCCGACTACAAATACATAATATAACACAATATATAAAATATACTCCAACTGTATACCACGGATGTCCCACCACTAGGTTTTCAGATAAAAAAATAAAATAGTTATATATGTATAATGTTATATTGAGTTCCGATTTGAGAGAGGAAATGCATTCGTGGACAAAAACGTTCAAATTACACTTACAAATTAATATTTATTTGTTAGTGAAATAATTGGTTAGTATATAGTTATACTAGTGAAGAATTTATAAATAAGTCGCAATGAAGTTAATATGTAAATTAACCTCACGTTTTACATGGAAAGGCGGCTCACGCAACGACTGACAAATGTCGTATATATATTATCTAAATATATTATCATACAATATCGAAGAATGCACTTTAGTTATAATCGAAGTTATAATTATTTTCACGTGAATTATATACAGAATACAGAATCTGTTGGAAACGCTCTTTCATTTTAATGTTTTAACAATTTAAATGTTTATACGTTGGATGACAACATTTCATTTGTATTACAAAATAAAAACATGCATCTCATAAAATGTGAAAAATATATAAACTTTTGGTGCATCATAGATTTGCTTTTCATTTTTCAAATATATATATTTATATAATATTATGTAAATAAATAAATAAATATATATATATATATATATATACCAAATTACTATTACTGTTTCACGACAACTATGTATGAATTCGGATATCGTGTAAACATCTTCTCTTTGATCCATAATATAGTTATATGAAACCTTTTCAGTATGATCATTGATCATTTAATCATATCATATCACATTCGATTCATACTTTCGATAAACGAGATTTGATTTCGATTTTTCTTCATGGTAAAATACGCCTACATAACCAAAGTCGAAGTAGGCACGTATGTGACCTAGGTAATAATAAAATTATACAATTCGGTAACTGGTTTACGTATAATAAATAATCTATTAACGATATTATATATTAATCGATGTTGCCGAGACATAGTATTCGTGCGGGTATATTATGATCTGATTGATGAGGGTAATACAATTTATTATAATATATTATTACATATTATATTGACGAGTGCGCGCGCGCGTGTGAATAAAACACGAATATAACAGCTACAAGTCCGATCCGGCGAAATCGCTGTCAATTTTTTCCATTTTAATTTATATCGCATACGAAAAATAAAAATAAATTTTCGTTTATATACATGTATATAATATTATACGTGAAACTGTTTTTTACCTCGTTTTCGATCGGACGCACCACGCGTGCATATATTAAATATACAATTCACATACATCCGCGTACCTATATATATGTGTGTGTGTATTATTTATATATATTATACCTTTTTTACAATTTATTTCAATTGCCGTATACAAGAGCGGCGGACCTGCAGGAGAATTTTTTTGTTCGTACCGTGTGCACATAATATACCGTGTAGCGTTCGCGGCCGGGGTAAATTGGAAATTAATGTGCGGGCGTATTCGATTATTCAAAACAATTCCACACGATGATATGCTGTCGTCGCGCATATGGAATAAAAGGGGTCGCCGCCGGACGAATAATTTTAAATCGAGGCCGAAAGGGAGACTTTTTTTTTTATATTTATTTTTTTATTTTATTTTTTACATTGGCGTTAATGGAAAGTCCTGTAATAATTGATGATCCGGCGAATGTGCGTTTATTCTTCGTGCAGGAGGCGGCGGCGGCGGTGGCGGTGGCGGCGAAATATAGTCTGCACACACTTTTGAGTATAATAAATGTTGATTCGTTTATTTCGTCGGAACACACATAGTACGGCGGATTAAGTTTTGATTCAAATTCTATTATCATTACTTATAACAATTTAATATAGTGATTTTTGTTATTATCAATTAATCACCAAGACGTACGAGTGTGCGGCAGCCGTGGTATTATTAAATAAATTATTATATTGTACAGTAGAAATCTTTTATTCCTGGTTTAATGACCCGAGATTAAAGTCCAAACTCCCAAATTGTATTACTTATATGATAATTTTTATCGGTTATCGAGACGTGCTTATAATAGTGATCATACGAATGTATTTAATGACGTTTATTTTTGGTGAAGGAATTTAGACAAATTTCCTATCGGCGGATTATGATGACAAAAATCATTTAAATATAAGGAATAATATTAAAAAACCAGTATCAAATGTTATGGCCATAGCATTAGTCATATTATAAATAGAAGTTCAAAAACAAACTTTGAAAAAACAGAAACGAAAATACATGATTTAGATTTTTAAAAACATACCTACTATACAAGCTATGTATGATATACGCCTACCAGACTTTTAATAACTTTGTAAACAACCGTCAAAAAACTGAAAAATTGACAAAACATAACATGTAGGTGGATTAAAAGATTAATTTAAATAAATTTGTTATCATACATATTGTAAACGACGATTGATATGTATAAAATGATCATTCATTAAATAATTTTAATTGTGACTAGGTTTCGGTTTAAACATAAATATAAAAATATAATAAAACCGACATTATTCATAACCATTACATTTTGATTGCTTGATACATTTTATTTGAATCAATGTTCATAAATCCTATATTCTAAACATCATTATTTAAAACCAAATTAAGATTTGATAAGACATTACACGCAAGGTAAACTTTACATTGCCCGCAAATTGGCCCGCCTCAGGTTGAATTGTATCTATATGTATTAGATCACGAGGTTAAATTCAATATTGCATGACTAAGTTTATTAATATATATACATATTGTATTAAATACGTTTAATACATATTATATTAATATTTAATTTTAAGTATCTTACTTATATAGGTACAATAGTACATTTTTTCAAACAAAACGGATTTACGAGACACGATGTCGAAGCGGACCGGAACTGGCTGTTTTCTTAAGCATTTTTTTACCGCCCTGTTTACTTTGCAATAAACCTCAATAGCAACCACTTTCTTCAATTTCTTCGCAGTTATTTCACTTAGGGGACGCTTTCTCGTTATCAATCATTATTATTCGCACAATCGAACGCATAATTTGTTGTTCGAATTTATAACAGTTGTACGAGTAAATTTGACAATAAAATTATGCCTGTTATTTATTATGACGTCATGCAAAATCGATGACAAAGTACCAACGTTATATCGCGTGTTCTCGAACTTTCGATTTTTGTACTCTAAATACTATCCAACACGATTAGTACTTGCGTGCCTATGACGATGGATCGTAAACCACAATAGTCTGAACGTCTACACATTATACAATAGAAGTAACACCGCAGTCCTCGACGTTCTCGTAGTTGTATCCTAAATCCTAATATCAAAATAATAAATATGTGATAACTTGAAGAAAAACTTAAGATGGGGCATCGACATCATAATATTATAAGTCATGCGATAGAGAAAAACCCATTGTACAGTGATTGTTTTAAATTTTAAGCTCGAAAAAAACGAAACTAATTTGAGATTTTTATATGAAAGTTACCACATTGATCGTTCGTTCAATTGATATCGATAATTGTCGATGTCATACTAATGTTGTTTTTAAATGTTTTACTTTACAAGTGGTCATTACAGATACGATTGAGCTGTTCTATACTTTTAATGTTTTTAGTTACATAGGTAAACGAATATTAATAATAATATTAGCATGACGTACCATCGGCAATAGTAGACACGTTTCTTAAAATAAAATTACGTATTGACGTGTTGTACGCGACTGTTATAGGTACCACTAATACCGTAAACATTTATTTTACAACACACCAAAACAATCGTAATATACGTCAAATTTTCTCATTTTTCGCACATTTAATGTGTTTTGCCGAAACTGCTGCACCTACATAGAACCGAATGATATATGTGTATTACAACGCACCCCTTAAAAACCGTTACTGTTTCGCACTCTTATATAATAGTATATTATATATATATGACGTCTCGTTGCTGTGCACATTTTTCCAGGAGTGTATTACTCACGACCCTCGGAAGTGTCGAAACGGTCACGTCATCTTGTGACCTTGAATACGGGTGCACTTGGACCGACGGTTGTGCAAAAAACCGTGACCGGCGTCCAGGGCCTGATTTATGTGTTTACTATTTTACTATAATTATTTGAGGCACATTTTCAAAACTCCAGATGATGCCGGACAAAAAAAAACCATTCCACTGTAAAATCAATTCATTCGTCGCTCCAATCAAAATCAAAAAATAATTAATCTGTGATCTTCATAATACGCAATAAAACAGGTTACATTAATTTGCTACTTAATATTTAATAGTAATTTAAAGTATCCTTAAAGATAAAGACATTTATTTTTCAACTATAACAATAACAAAATGTTTAAAAAAAACTTCAGTTTGTCAGACCTTCGGCGTTATCAATCCGTTAAAAACTGAATACAACCGCACTAGGTCATTCAAAACGTGCAGGTTTGAGCGAAACGTGAACCATGGTATCTTAGGACAACCGTAGGTGAACCTGAGCATACCACGTGCATGGGTAACTACAACATCTATTGTGAGACAAGGATAACTTACAGTATTGGTAGCTGATGGCTATTTGTGGGAGAAACCCATATATTATGTTACTTGTTTTCCCATGACACGGAGTCCTCGTGATGAGTTCAATGCACAGAAGTTTTGTGAGTTACGCGTTTCTGCAGTGACATTTACGCGTAACTTGTGGGGGTGGAATTCAAGTGATGTTTGAATTCCCACAGTCGGCTACCTCTACCTTGAGATATCCTATTTCGTTTGGAGTCAACGTGTACGTGATTGGCCTTGTACGTTGGTTGCAACGGACGTTGTAGGTACACACGCACGCGGTGCTCAGGTCCGGACACTTGGCCGGGTGTGTCTCGTTCGCCGAATGTTCTTCAATGATCGTTGCACCGGTGTAATCGCAATTGGCGTTAATCACTTTCACTTTTACTCCAACGTCAATAATCATGGTGTCTTGGTACCCGTCACATACGCACCCGCAAAGCTTGATGGCTTCGGGTGGGAAATTCACATTTGTAATCTTATCAGCGTACATGAACACATCGGCCTTACACAAATGTTTGGTTCTCAATTCCGGAAACTTTACACCTGTAGCCATGTAAATATGAGTTGATTGTAATATTATTTCAACAACCAAACGATGAGACTAAATCAGAACTCAGAATCATAGGCACGCGCATCATATAACGGACTCAACGAAAATTTGCCAGGTCTGTTCTTACTAATCCTTTCAAATTCAACCAACCCGAGAGTCAGATAAAGCCAAGTCAAAACGAATTAAAGAGTCCGTTCAAACCTTATAGTCTTACCAACGAAAGAACAAGCTGATCCTGCGCATCCACGGGTGACATTATTCCACCAAGACCAGTGCACATGGTAGGATGACGCGTGTGGATGCGCAGAAGATAATACATCAACAAGTATCGCTAATTGTTCCTAACCTAACCTTTAGACTCTCTGAAAACAAGAGTACTAGGTATCTATATTTCAGTGTACCTAGCTATATTTTAGGCAATATTACACACATATGGTGTCTTGTAGGAATTGAAATAAAAAAGTGTATTTGTAACGAACCCAAGATCTCGAGTGGGTCCCGGAATTTTCCTTCGCCACAAGGTATGTTTTTGTGAATTCCGTCTGCATTGTTTTCCGCCGGACACTGACATTCTTCGCCTTTAACGATAACCAAACATTTATACAACCTTAATACCATATGTTTAAAATAAATATTGTTCGATGCTTTTTGTGTACTACACCAAATTAAGTAAATAAATAATTAATATTACCTCTAAGTTATTATTTTTTTAATAGAAAAATAAATTTTACTGTCAAAACAAATGCATTTTAGAACTAATTACCATTAATCGAAATAGGGTGACTGACGATAGACTGTTTCAGCAATAACAGTGCTAACATAACTTTGAACATCACTTCTGTATATCTTGAAAACATAATGCCAACTCATTTAGTGCCCGTACAGTTAGAAAAAACCAATAAATTAACGAGTAACTCACATTAACTATACACAGATAACAGAATTGACTAGCTACATATTATATGAACGATACGAGAATTAACTATCCGAAAATAAACATTATTAATTGTATTATAACACGTTACTATAGTGTCAATATGTTCATACATACAAATATATTGGTCGTACAGTCTTGTAAAGTATTTCAGTAAAATTTTTCAAAAACTTTTTAAGTGCTCAAACACGTATTTGGACAAAGTACCTATTTTAAATTTTGTTTCTAAGTAACTGTATTTAAAATTGAATACTAATTTTAAAATACTTATTGTTTTTAGCTTACATACAATATGTGTCCCGTACCCGTAATCTAACCTAACCTAATATAATACTTTTTAAAACCCATTTAAAAAGGAGTGTACCGTTTTTATTTTTTGAGTTATGGGCATTTTTAAAAAAAACTGAACCTACTACAAATTTTCTGACGAAATAGTTTCAAAACTTTTTAACTTTCTATCGTAATTTTTTTTTACTGTAAAACTATTTTATTGTGCTGTCCACTAACATACACAATCAAACCAAAAATGTGCACATTTTTTTTATTACATTAAAAAAGTAGAAAAAAGTTGGCAAAAATTAGCATTTTAAAAAGGAAATCGCGTATAATATCAAACAACGCCGTATTTGCTACAATTTTAATTTTAATTTTATTATTCTACAGAATTCTACATTTTTGAATTTAGTAAAATAAATTGTACACTTCTGGTTTAATTGTGTACCTATGTTAGTTGGTACCACAGTAAAATAGCTTTTTTTAAAAAAAAATACGGTAAAAAATGTAATAATTTTAAAAATTTATCAGTAAATGTTAGGTAGGTTAGGTTAGGTCATAAAAAAGTTGAATTGCTCATAACTTAAGTCTAAAAGAATAAAAAAGTTAGACCCACACTTTAAAGGGTATTTTTTCAAAACTTAAGCCATACTATTATATGACACCGACCTGTCCCTTCTTCACGGGACACATTGTATATTATTAACTGTTTAATAAGATATTTACGTAAAATACATAAAAATAAAAATTGAAAATTTATAATAGGTTAGGTTAGGTTAGGTTAGGTTATAATTTATAACCATCCAATAATTTATTCTAATACTTAGATATTTTAGAGTTTTGCCAGACGATACGAGGTAAAGTACTTTATAAAATTAACGAAGAGAGTGATGAATAATAATTCAAAAGTTATGTACAAATACGCATAAAACTCTCAAATAATATTCTGTACTTCAGGTGAGAACTATAGTATTTTGGGTCCTCTCCTAGCTTGTGGTGTAACTCACGCATAGTTTTAGATTCTGAGCGATGAATGTAGATATTTACTTAACAATGATGTTGATTTGTTTTTTTTTATTATGATTTTCGTTTTTGAAAACAATTCTACTTAACTTTAATAATGTAGGGAATTTTCGGTACTAATTGGTGCTTTGGTAAGAATATTTTATGCAAAACTAATTTTCAAAATCAATTTATTTTTTGTTGAATTTAAAATTTGCCTAAATGTTTATACTAAATTTGTATAGAAATATTATAATGCAATTCCTGTGGAGATTATGGTTATAAAGCAATTGTTGAGGTGAGAAATAGTTCAATACCAAGTGGTGAAATGTATCATATTAATTATTACAAACATTTTATGTATAACTTTTAACACATATTTTAGATTAGTTTCCATCAGAATAAAATGATATAGTGGTTCCGAATATCCATTAAAATTTGAGGAGTGAGCTAACAATTTTAACATCAACGTGAATGAGCAAGGGATTTGATACCACACAACTAAACAATTGTAGATTTTTGGGGGGCTAATAGGATATTTAAAGAGGCGCTAAGCCCCCCCCTAGAACTCCGAGTTCCACCTATGACGGTTCGTTTACTTCGTTACAATATACCACGTAAATAGATATATTTATGTATACGTAATATATTGTGTAATAATTATAAAAATTAAGTTTATAGTAACATATATTATTTCATGACAAATTAAATTATGTCGGTGGAATAACCTGGTCTTAAACACAGTTGTAAACTACAAATATTTTTAAGTTTTTTAACACAGTCGTTAGGGTGGTTTTGACCAATTATAAATTACTGTAGGTCTAAAATTATATTTAATTATAATAACTATTTTTTATTATTGGTAAATAATATTAGTAGGTACCTAAATTAGTATAATATAATAATATATCATATTATATAATTTATACACTTTTTAATATGAGGTTACTTTCTTATTTTAATGCCAAAACGTGGTATATTTTCAGGGATATTGAGTTCCTAAACTTGGTGTTGATTTCGAATACCGTTCAGGTAAGAACGCTCAATCGTGCGCTGTACCACTGGACCACATTCACTATCCATAATAGGTAATGTTAATAATATTTCTTTTAATATATGCTATTCATATTTAGTTTGTACGATGATTATATAGAAATTAAGAAATACAAAAGTAAATAATAGTACACATAGGTACCGTAATTGCTCAAAAAAAGCAGGTAGCTATACTGTTTGTAAATATGTGCGTAAACGATTCGTAAAATAGTGCGCAAATTAGTTGTCTTTTAGGGCTAATCCACGCAAAATGTTTGTAGCCACTGAGAACTCAATCTACGGTTTTTAAGCTTGATAAACGTCACGAGCATTGTTTGTTACATGAGATGTGAGCAGACGTTGTCTTAAAACGATTTGTGATCATTATGGTACCTTTACTGGTACATTATAATTTATAATGGACCGGGTTCAACATCCAAAGCTGGGAAATTATTATATAGAAGATTTACACTTAACTGACTTTGAGAAAATCATTGACTTGGTCATCATTATTAACACCAAACAGATTATCATTAATTGTGATTTTAGTAATGTATAACTATGGCTATTCATCTATTATATGTAAACAAATAATTTTTTTCTTATTAAAGAGATGCTGAATAATAGTTTAATGAACCGAAATCTATTTTAAAAATTAGAATCCATTAATCTTAAGTCCTAAAGTTTTGTCAGGTGATGTCGTATTTTACATCGTTATGATTGGCTTGAAAATAGTGGCCATACTTACTATTTATTGATATGTGCCTGCATGGAAGAAAGTGCTCCAAGTGCATTCAAATTAACAATTATTCTTTCATACGGGCAATAAAATGTCCGAATGAAATCAACATTCACTATCAACTTATTATTTTATTGTACTCATGTTACACACTGATAAACTGACAAGTCACAAAAAGTCTGTCATAGCAAGTTGACTTCAGGCATGCATGGATTTAGAAATCTGGAAAATTTAGAAAAATTTAAATTTAAATTTTAATAAATAATAGATTATAGGTTAGATAACATTTGATAAAAATATTAACAGTTGTATTAACAATTTAAATTTATTGATTTTAAGACATGAACTGTTTATTATAAATAAACACATAATACAGACATTTTCAAGGGACGCTAAAGCCTCTTAGCCCCCTGCAGGTTCCACACCTGACTGCAGACACCTTGAGGCTTAAGCCTAATCTACCAATATTGACATTTCGTATAAATACGGTTTTAATGATTCTGAATAAAATAAACTTAGTTTTTTTTATTACTTATATCTGTTTTAATTCTTAACGTCTACAAGTAGGTGCCTGCGTGAATGTTGTTGAAATTCGTAATTTCAAATTTAATTAATTAATTTTTGATTTAGCAATTAAATTGTATATAGGTACCAACACGATTTTGCATGGTTTTAAATGTGCAACATTGCCAAACTAAAAAAAAAAATGTTAAAGCAAATATATTATTGTAACGTCCACGGCAATAGACCATTCTGCTGTGTCATGTAAAAAAACACAAACAAAGTGTTACACATTGTTGTAGACTATAGTTATTTAGTTTAATATTATGCACCAGCTGACCCGGCAATGTTTTGCTATTACTAGGTATTTGTGAATGATTATTATTACTAAAATCAATAGCAACCAATTATAAACAAAAATAATTATCTCAAAATCCCTAGGTTGGACCTCTTATTTACCTTTTTTCGAGACAAAATATAGACTATCTTTTTCCCTAAGGTGTAATATATCTCTGCACCAAAACTCATCGCAATCGGATGACCGGTTTAGGAATGCATAAAAGACATAGGTGGGTCCAAATATTTGGTGTCTTTTATATATTATAGATTTGAGTTATGGTTTATTTCCTCACTATTAGATATTTACATATTTTAGAACTATCATAACAGAATTTTAAAGCTGCAAAACATCGTGTTTTTAATATAGTATTTTATTAATATATTGTTTTTTAATATAGTGTTTTTAATATAATCAAACGATAAAAGTCGTTTGAGTATATTCGTGTCATATTATGATTATTGATTGTCAAAATGCCATGAATTTAATTTTGTTGTAAGACGATAAGACAAATACCAATTACTAAAAATATTATACATAATATTTCTACTGTAGGTACTACGATGAAAAAATGTCTTCTAAGTCGTAACATTTGCAGGTCAGCAGGTGAAATGTATTATAGTCAGTGACAATTGTTGTAAAATATTATACTTTTAGATTGACACCAATCTAAGTTCTTTTCTTGGACAATAATCGGTTCCCTTATACAGTTATACTGCAATTAATTAATTCTGGCATGTATACATATTATATAATCATTATTATAGATCAAACGAATGGTAACGCTACTTTTAAAATAATCTAGAATAAGTAGATATTATATTTTATATCATCTCTGCACCCGATAAAATCGAATGCTCTACTCCTGTTGGTTATTACTATTTACTGGCATATACTAATAATATTATGTATAATGTATTATAATATGTCTATGTTAATATAATATTATGTATAGTATTTCTATATATACGCTTGAGAAAGGTCAGACCATTTAAAAAAAAACATCGTCATCAATGACTTATTTATTTAAACGTATACATGTTTTATCATTGCTGATTTATAAAAAAAATATTTAAAATTGTGTTAAACTTACCTATTTTCTTACACACGGGACAATATTGTTCAACACATATTATAATATAATATCATAAATCATAATAATATATTATATACGTTTGCACATGTTTTGGTGTTCGCATACGTATTATAATAAGTTATCCGAGCCCTAATAATATAACAATACGCATTTCGAAAGAATTAGCAGGCTCATGCAGCGGATTAAATTCGACCGGAAATAAGTGACTATACGATGTTATAGGGGGAGAATCGAATGGGTAAATGTTACCCATAGCTGGCACATCATATTATTATTTATTATATTATAATACGGTGCAGGCGAGGATATTATAATAATAATTATGGCCATTGTGTTTTTTATTCGGCTTGTTTAGCAGTGCTCATCGCGAGGCGTATTATTTATTTTAGTATTTTTTTGTTTTATTTTTTGTAAGCTATTATCCGGCTGTACGCGCATTATCCTAGATGTACTAACCTTGTATCTGCATTATTTCGATTCGCATTTATTTATATTTGATCACAAACGGTTTTATTCAACAACAAATACGATGTTATAATATGTATCATAAGCATATACAGCTAGATAATTGAGGTATGTTTCTATACGAACCACGTGTTATATCCAAAAACCGCTTTTTTCAGGAATAACTTGATTTCCTATTGTGGTCTGTGGAATATTTAAAATAGTCGGTATAATAATTTGTTATAATGTTTTACAAATCACGAATGTTTAAACAAAATAAAAGCACTACCTACTCAAAATTATGAATTAGTATTAATTTAAAACCTATACCTATTATTTCAGAATTTTTTAAGTTATTGAAGTTTTTAATCGACAAGAACCGTGTTATTTTCGTATTTATTTTCTCGATTTCGTGCTATTTTTTTTAAAAAATTAAAACGACGATTAAATAATTTTTTCCAAAAATTATAATAATATACGTTTTGCATATAGAACTACTTAAATTAGTATGTATACGACATAATATTATTTAACGTTATTCGTTTGTAAGAGCGTTTGTTTTCTGAAAGCGCAATCCCTCTGATCCACAAACGATCGTGTTTTCATGTTAAAAAAAAATCTTTCCGGCCGTGGTCGCCGTCGTGGTGTGCTGCCCGACCAACCCCCAACGGACTTAAAGGTTCCGTTGCCTAAGTATAGTCTTGTACACTGCGGAAAAAAAATGTTTTCAACTTTAAGAATGCGTGGTGGAAACTTTTATATATTATATACATTAATACTGCACACGGTAAACAAACGCGAATTCAATTTGTGCGTAAAAAACAAGTATAGATATACTTACAGCATTTATCAATAATTCAAAATAGCAAATAGCCTTAAATAGCCGGGGAGGGGGGAGGGTGGTCTGATGTTCTCTAGAATTTCAACAAAATATACGGGATGTAAAAAAAGTTGAATTTAACATTCTAAAGAAGAGATTAATTTTCGGACTGCTGCTTGTATACATAGGAACATGAGTTTTGAGGAACTATAAAAAAAAAAGTCGACTTTATCGGTTTAAAATATATACCTATGAACATTTTTTTTAATTATAACATGTCTGAAAATTTCTATAGCATAAATATTTGGAAAAAATTTCTAGAATCTACGCAGTATTTGGTTTGTGAATAATTACCAAGCTTGTATTAGGGGGGCAGGGTGGGCATGGCCCCCGGGCCCATAACGGATGTCGAACAGTAATAATAATAATGGTATAATAGTGGGCATCTGGTGGGTAGTACGTTTCCTATAATATATAGACAATGGATATGTAATAATGAGGCTTTAATATAGGCTTAATAATTATAGTAAAATAACAAAATCAATTTTGTCAAAAATTAGTTTTTCGTAAATATTTCAGCTTTTCTGTTTTTTTTTTTTTTTTTTAAAGTTAAATGTTGAGAAATGAATGATAATTTTTTTTCTTTTGACCCCTTCCTATCCTTTCAAAGTATCAACTGGAACCAATTTTTAACTAGAATCCTATTTTAAACTTGATGATTGAAGCATTTTAACTTGCACTAAAAGGCGAGACACAAATAAATATTTTTTTTTAAAAACAACCTATAAATAAATACATAGTTATAAATCCAATATATCTATCGCTTTGCTCATTTAAAACAGTACATAGAAAAAGGTGTGTAAAATTTTTTTTACGTATCAGTTAATTAACTATATAGAAAACATAACCATCAGAAATATTGGTATATCCTCTGTATCTATAACACAAATTATATCACAAATTCGCTTGAAACCATTAACGATCTATAAATTATAAAAATAGTTATTGTAACTTATTTATTATTTTATCACCATATGACACGTAATTTTACTAATTCTATTGAAAACCAATAAGTTTAGTTATCTTGGATTTTACGACTAGTGAAACACGAAAATTAATTATGAAAATTAATCATCGAATTTCCGGATCCAATACGCGAATATTTCAATCATAAAACTATATATTATAATGATATTTTTTAGTGTTGAAACGCAACTGATAATCGTATATGATATATTATTATAGTAAACTTTGTACTAATATATTATACACTAAATAAAAAAAAATCAATCTTTAAAATACTGTGATATGATGACGTTCTGAAATTTCGTTTTGTCGTCTCATCGTGGAACGAATTATATACCTAAATTATTTTTATAAGTATAACGGTTGCTATATATATCTATTAATAAAACCGGTCGACCTGTTCTTCTTCCGACTTCACAATCACAATATTAGACAATATCTATTAAGAGTGTTATTAAATTAACGATTGTTATCCGTCTTTAATTGTGAAATTGCTAATCGTAATATATCATACATAGCTCAAGCTTAAACTTTAATTACATCGAACTATGAATACATTTTCTCGTGCCATTACTTATATATTATTGTATTATGTGTGTCCCGGGTAAAACAAGTCTATTAGATTTGGAGATTTATTTACTCGACCGTTACGTAATGTTTTCTCACGTCACCGTAACAGCTCTGGATACGTGATATTTCGGTGGAAAATAACGAAACGTTAAAATAGTTGACTTAACGATTAACCGTCATACCGACAACAATATTGACGTCGAAATACAAACGGACGAAACGAAAAAAAACAAACTACAGTCTCGCCTTATCAATTTGCAAGTATCAAACGATAGGCCGCTACAAGTGACGGCCACGAATTCGCGTGGATCGTCGTCGCAGGAAACGCCACGCCGATTCGAGATTCGTCGGGGACGGTGCGATTTCGATTTCGACGATGACAATAACACGTGAGCGCGGTATTTTGTATTATATTATTCTCTTTCGAACCGGAAATCGCGGGGAGGAAAAATAAATATCGCCCGGTCCTCCCCCCCCCTACCCCTACCCCTGCCCCCGGACGCCGAGCGGCTCGATGAAACACTCGTGCCCGGCCGGACTCCGCCACCCACCCCTAACCGACCATCCCCGACGCTCGCACACCCTTCCAGCGGTCGGCGGCCAACCGGCACAAGTACGTATACGCACTCGGACATCGGTCTCGCGCACGCACGCACACGTGGACACGCGGACGATACCCACGTACAATAATATTGGACTACACGTGTGTACATGTATGCGAGTGTGCGCGCGCCGTACGTGTGTGTGCGAGTGTGCGCGAGCGGATCAATACACCAAACGTTTGCCAGTGTGTAAATATAATAATAAAGCGGTGTCTAGTAGTAGTAGTAGTAGTAGTAGTAGTGGTGGTGGTAGTAGTAATAGTAGTAGTAGTAGTAGTAGTAGTAGTAGTGGTAGTAAGTATAAGTAGTGGTGGTGGTGGTAGTATGAAAGTATAGCGGTGGTAGTGTACATATGGTACACGGCGTCGGCGATTGTCCGGCGGGTGGGCGAGCGGGCGGACCGTGGACGACGACGACGACGACGACTACGGTTAGGACGCGGAAAACGGGAAAAAATAAAAACCGGTCGGCCGGCGGGGCGGGTCGGGGTGGGTGGAGCGCGTCGGCCGGCCGGTGGGCGAAAAAAAACCGAGACTGCGGGCGGCGGCGGCGGTGGAGTTCTCGCGCGCGCGAGATGATGTGTTATATACGCCGCGAGAGGGGGTGGGGGAGGTTTGTGAAGGGGTAGCAGCGGTGGGGGGTGGAAAAGCGCGAGATCGAGTCGATATCGGCTGCGTGACGTGTGTGTGTGTGCGTGTACGGCGGCGGCAGGTTCGTCGTCTCTAGCGCGTTGTTGCCGCCGCCGCGGGGACAATTGAACTTTTCCGATATAACAAGCGCCTCCGCCGTCATGCCCCCTCCTCAGCCCGCGCCACCCCAACCGCCGCCGCCGCCGCCGCGAGGGGATGACCGGCAGAACAAATATGGCGCCCGTACTACACGCCGCGTATATATAGCTGTTATGATAAGGTGGTACGGAGGCTACAGCGGCGGTGGAGGTGGTAAGAAATACCGAGCGCGTACGTGTACGAACGACGACGACGACTAGCTGCGACGACTGCGACGACGACGACGACGACGACGACGACGACCGTCGCGCACCGCCGACGCGTCTCACCCGCGACCGTCCGAAAAGCCAAACCGCACACGGCGGTACGGTCGCCATGGTGACGAGTGGCAGCGGCGGCGGGATCGAAGCTTTTGCGCTTCGCACCCCCTCAAGTTCGCCACCCACCCACCCATTCACCCACCTCGGTATATATAATAACGGCCACTATATATAATACGCGCGCATACATACACACACACACACACGTGCACGTGCACGCACACCTCTGCTATAGTGTCCATCGCTCGCCACCCGCCCACCCCTATAACTACCACTAACCTAACCACCCTCTCGCCGCCACCGTCACGCCGGACTGATATTACCGCGCCCGCGCGATCGCGAATACATATAATACACGAGCGAGTAATATACCACCACCGTAGCCCAGACTACCGTTTCGGCCGGTTTTTTTTTTACCATTATCGTATTAATACTAAACAATATCACGCGTGCAACCACCGGACGAAATATTTGCAAAAACAAATACCATGTGTTAATAATACGCGCTTTAACCGAACTGTCCATAAGCAGTGGAGGAAACCGGGGTGAAGAGGCTCCTTTTTTTCCGGTTACTCCTCGGTTTATAAAAACGGCGGTCCGAAAACTATATTTTCAGTTAATCAGTTGATAAAGTTTTCGGACTACTATATTTTTTTTAAAAACCTTATCCGTAGTCGAACGCCAAGACGAACTGGATACGCAGCAGCGTCTCGAAGCCTCGTCTCGGGAATCGTCAAAACCGAATATATTATATTATATATTGTGGAGGTACGCTGCAAACCGCGGTTATAAGTCGGAGCCACGATATTGCGTGCGATGAAAAATGGGCGTTTTGGGGCAGGCAAGAGAGTCACGTGTGTATTATGTACGGACGCGTACATCCTCCCCCTCCACGCCGTCAGGGGCTCAAGATCCGGAACTACCGCGGCGACACTGTCCGTTGTATATCCGATATAAAATATATAAACCTTACACCGGTGGTCGGCGGCTGGCCAGATATCGTCTAGTTCTTGATATCGATTGTCCGCGGGGCCGTACGTAGGTGTGCCTATGAGGAAACGCACGTCCGCACTTACCTTTACCATATTTGTAAATTATAATCGAATGTATCATTCGTTTGACTGATCAGAGATTGATCACAATATTAATGTACAATATAATATGTTATTTTAATTTAAACACAATTATTTACTTGTATTCTAACCGTTGTAGCCGAACCGTTTGATTGTGTTTGGTTTTCTTATCTTACAAATTGTTTTTATAACTACAATTATTATTTAATTGCGTAAAATAAAGTTAAACCGATTTGTACTAATTATGTAGTTGGTGAATAATATATCACTTTTTTAATAGTGTCTTCGCCGGGACCTAGTGAATCGTGAAGTTGTTGCCATATTCTTGCGAGTCATATTTATTATACGTACATCCATTTGTTAAATGGTTATATTATTTATAAAATAATAAATGCAAATATCAAATATTTTAAATAATGTTCAATTATCATTATGCGACCACATTATATCTATTTCGAATATTGAATAAAAATTGTTCAAACACAATATGAGATGACAATCGACCAAAATATTATACGGACAATTTATATCACTATTTCCCTATGGGAATACTTAGACGTGTACATAATATACTTTGGATATCTGAGCAAAATTATTTTATATATCGTCCAGTACCGACTTTGGTAATTACCATATTATGGTACCTAACTATATTATAGTACCCCCAGTGGCGTATCCAGAATTTTTTCGGGGGGGGAATTACAACCTGTATACGCCACTGAGTACCTCATATATTAAACTGCACCTGTATAACCACTAACCAGCCTATACCACCTGCACACACATTACGTAACTACCGAGACATAGAAAAAGCGTGCTACCATATCAAACGTATATAAACAATACGTATAAGATGTAAACGCCAACGTACCTTAAGCATCACACATGCATTTTATACGAACTATGCTATGAGTTTCACATCCAAATGGAGCCTTAAGGGCCCCTCCAAAAATTTTTTTTTTTCTAAGTTTATACATTATTATATCATATTGTTTTGTGACAAATATATGACTAATGATGATGTTTTCTTTTTTTTTAATTTGATTATTATGCTAGATGTTTACATGTTATACATACATATAAAGTTTGTGACTATAGCCCATCGATTATTTCGTCAACAATTATTTTTAGATTAACTATAGAAAAAAAAATGATTATTCGATGGTAATTGTTTACTTGTGCAGTGTAAGGAAAGGAGGAAAATTAGTAAACCACCTGCATATATGGATGAGATTCCCTTGGTTTTCAGTTACAAAAATTAACTCGATATTTAACTATCATGACAGAAAAATGATTGAAGGTCCCGTCGAGTTTTCCTTCGTAACTCGCTCAGCTTACCTATATATATGAATCGATATATCCCAAAAGCTATGGAAAAATTCATAAAAATATCAAATTAAAAAAATTCTTTGAATTCATACTATACTTATAAAGTAGAAGTACTATTATATAGTATTATGATATAACTACAAAATATATTATGCCGTATGTACTTACTTTTGAATTTTAGATAGGAAATATAAAATCCACTATAATAATGACTTATGGTCATATGAAACGAATGCATTATATACATAATGTATTGTTCAAAAAAAATTCTGATAGGTACTTCAAAGAAAAATTTAAAAACACGTAATAAGTGCAAATCATAACGTCATTATACTAGTTTTATAATATATAGATTGAAATAAATAAATCTGTACTAACATACAGATAGATATAATGCTTTTCTTTTTCACCGCTTATTTGAAATTTCGGTGAATAACTTATTTCGTTTATTATTATTATTCTTCAAATACCTATTTATTACGAAGAGTCATATAATAAAATATAAAATGACTTGCAGTCGCGATCAATCGAAATTCAGAGTCATATTTTTCTTGTCTGAAGCGGTTCACTGTTGTTTTTTCATATATTTCTCATCGTTCCCGTAGTTGACGTCAAATGAAAAACAGAAGACATATTTAGTCCCATTATGCACTTTGGTTTGTGGCGGTTTTGAATTTCTATTGTATTGCCGACATAACTGTTACGGCTTTTTTTCTACAAAATATAAGATGCAATGCCAGAATAAATCGAAACGGGGCATTATTGACTGAAAACAAACAAACGAAAAAAAACCCCACCAATAACTCAAGATTCTGCGGACCGACAGTGATATTGGCATTGTGTTATACTTACGCTATATTATTCTATACATATAGGTACCGACATTGAATAAATAAATAATGTCGTTGGTACGGAGTATGATAATAATATTCTAAACTAAAATCATTTAGGCTAAATGGGTTACATACAATTTATTTCTTGAAATATACATTTTGAGCTGCGTGAAGCACGTTCGATATTTTCAATAAACAATACTGAGCTATAACAATGTCAATATGAATACAATATTACATCGGTATAATATATGGATCTGGGCACTTGCTGCAGACGTACATTTTTAGAACAAAATAAAACCTTGACGTTTGAGTTTAACGTTTTACCTAATCCCTAAGCGACTTCATTATCGACTGTGTAAGTACAACTGTTATCTACAAGTGATTTTATATCATAATATATATAGGGTACTCGTGAATCTGAGCTCTGTCACGTCAAGTGTGGTTCCTGAGAAGGTTTTTTTTTAAATTAAATTAATCATTTTTTGATTTTTTTTGAACATTTAAAGCTTCATACCATACATTTCTAATATAATATTTGGACTTGACAGTATGTAAAAATAATATTTTGTTTAAAAAAATTCTTATAACATTTTTACAATTTTAAAATTGACCAGTTTCATATTATGTGCACCGCCTAATTTTAATTTGTGGACCTGCACTTTGCACCTCCGACAAAATCGCATTCGAATAATACCCTCGGTGGGGACACGTAAACGATGTATCGATACGACCACGGTATAATTTATATTATATAATGATATTAATAAAATATATATACCTACGATCGCGGCGTCTTGTCGTCGCGGCGTAAATAAATTGCACTTCCGCTCGAGTTTCCGGAAACGCTAATCGAGGGGCCCTGCTGTATTTTAGGGAATTAGCATAATATTATAATATTGCGCATATACCGACATTGTACCGAATTCGGGGTGACGCCCGAACCCGGGTTTGTATATGCACTGCAGAATATATAATAGCTAATAACAATGACGGTATTTTGGTTCGGATGAGAGGGGCGTGAGTGGAGAGGGTTGGCCCGTATTATAATTTTAAATGTTATTACTTATTGCGACACCATTTTACTATATATAAAAATACAGTCTGCAGTGGTCAAGGTGTAGGCGTCGTCGAAGTGATATAATAAATTACTGTATCACTGTATCTGTAATCATTGTAAATGTTTTTTTTTTAAATTTTGTGTTATTTTACAGCGTTTTATAGGTATAGGCTGTCAGGCTTAAAAATAAACGATAAAACGAAACAAAACTGTCAACCAAAGTGCGATTGTTACCAAACAGTTTATACTATTTTTAAGTGGTGACCCGACCCTTATAGCTATACGCAGATCAGTCTTCTATATAACGTAATAATATAATGAACGAATTTTTTTTTATTTTTATACTAAGTACATAAAGAGCAGAATATTTTTTGTTTTGTTTTTAGTTTACACAAGAAAATGAGAGGAACGGAAGGAGAGCGGCTGACATCAACGAAGGACCTCATTAAACTCGGTTCATCGGAACATAAAATGATTAAAAGGATTAAGTAATATTTTAGTACCTATACTAAAATAGTTAAAATATATTCATCATTTTCAATCACTTCGCACTAGACCATTATAATATATAAAATCAAAAAATTATGAAAATGGTATCATCAAAATAATATATAGGTAGGTTACTTGCAAAAATCTATTGTAGCATGATTTATAAATGTATAAAAAAAACATACGTTTTACGACTTACGCGTTAGAGAAATTCCCCTCCTTTGATAATATTATAGTTAAAAACCAATTTTTCATTTTAAAGGTTTCAGTAGTTGTGTCCGAGGGGTGGTTTCTGGTTCGCCGTTATAATGTGTCCAGTTGCTATATACATTGTATTATTATATTTTTAGATATTGGCGCCATTAAGGGGAGACATAAAAAGGACTGCATTAATCACAACAAAAAGTGATATTAGATCTGATCGGCTATCTGTTGCCCGTAAAGTTTTGGTTAAATGTATTTCATTTTTAAAATGTGATTTGATTCATCAATGCTATTTTTAATGAATGTAAAAATGGTATTTTAATATTTTTTGAAATGTTAAAACTCGCTAAGGTTAATAGTACTTACCTTAACTTGTTAATCGATCAAAAACTATTTTCGAAATTAATACCTGTCGAACTCAAGTCCTTCAAAGTTTAATCAAGCCATGATTAATATAATATTTTATAAGGTTTTAAGTGGATTTAAAAAGTAACATTAAAATATTTATTGACATGTGTCTGTGTCCCTAATAAGGACATGTACTGATTTAAAATTATCCATTGCATGCGACAATATTTCGGACTCTCACCTCACACACTAATATGCATTTACACGTTACTACGCACTGCAGACAAGTCACCAAAATATCATCATAATATCAATTGGCCTATATTTTTTATCATTCAACAATTGGGTCTAATGGTGGATTCGTACGCTTAATGCGTTCCTCGATAAAAAATGTACTACGCATAATATATTATTAACATAATATTATAAACATTTAATTACCCACTAAGTATTATTTATGACGCACATGCCACTCCAAAGCATCATTATATAGACGACGGGCGACTAGAATATGTCGTCGACAATATACATTTTAGTATAGGTAGTATGATTTATCGTTTGTTATTGTAAAAAGTACGTTCGGGCTTATAATCGTGATGGCGTGCGGGACTGCAACACGCTCAACAAACGAAGAAGAGATAAGACCCGGATCGCACTCGACACAAAAGAAGCGTAATACAAACGCCGTAAAATGTACTGAATACCGTGAAAGCGAGGCAATTTCAACACAAACGAACAGTTGTAAAACAAACACCGAAAAAAAGGTTGCGAATGCCGAGATAAATTCCAAGATACACATCGATGCACCTATTATGCGTGGCCACGAAAATAAATATTGAAATCTACTGAAACAATAATGATAGTATTGAGTGTTTCCGTGTTGGTGTTACTGCACTGTTGTATTATATAATAATACATTTTAAATTTTAAGAACAAGAGACCGTTAGTCCATTGGAAAATATAATATACCTAATATGTATTATTAAAATTATGGTGATGTAAAATTTCCCAAATCGTGAAATGACAATTTCATACATTGCAGGGTAAGCTTCTCAGATGACGCGTAATTTGGTAAACTATTATTTTGATGAAATCATTTTTTACTATCCATTGAGTTTTGTTTTTAATCGTTGCGTTTCATTTTTATTTCGTTCGTCTACATAATATCTATATTTGGCTGTTTTCAGCTGCGCGGCGGAAGGGGGAGGCTATAATGATAGTATGATGATCGATGAACATGAGTGAAGCATGCGCCCGCCGAGTGATCACACATTTATTAAAAATTATTTTTGTTTTATGTTTTCTCTCACTATTTTAAAGTCATGCACCACCCTCAATAACAATTTTTTTTTGGTACAGATATAAAAATATATGGTTTGCTCTGATGTATTGGTACCGATTTGTTTATAACGTTAATCAGCTTAATATTACAATTCATATTTAGCGTTATTAAATAAACAATTATTGTGAATGGTAAGCTTCAATGACATGTTAGTGGATTTGTTTTTACGATAATACGAAGTCAAATTTAGGGTTCGAAATAAGAAATAGGTGCTCAATATCAAGTTAGTGTATTGGTCTACAACTTCACGTCACAACCACAATGATGACTACGGATTGAAGTCACCTTGAATTTAAGTAATTATTGTATATTACTCTAGGGGCATATTTACGGGGCAGCCGCCACCCCCCGAAATTTTAAGAAAATCTAAAAAAATAATTTCATGGTCTATTAAATTCGCTGCGATTGTCTTAAATTTTAAATACATATTTTTATTTTGTTAGCCTATATTTTATCGCTCATGAACAAAATGTTACCACGGGATATAATACTGAGAATCATAGATAATAGATACTAATAATCATAAGCCAGGTAACCACACAAATAATTTTATCAATAAATATATTATTTAAAGAACTTAAAGAACTTGAAGACTTTAAAGTACGTACAGTTTACCACAATTAGGCTTTTGTGTTTGTTTACTACTTAGCGCTTATAAGCATAACACTGATTACTAATTTCGTATAGTTAAAATTTAAAAAATGGACAATTTATCATTCGAATACCAAAGGTAAGTCAATAAAATACACTCTATACCTAATATTATATTTTAAATTTATTAAACTAATTAGTATATTTATCAACTTAAACCAACTTATTTTACAATATAGGATAAAATGCAGCTCAAACCAACTATCGATCCTGATGATCCGGCAACAGTTGAGAATGAGTCTATTATAATACTGAACAATTATTTAGATATTATGATGTATAAATGCTTAATCATTTTAATAAAATGCTAATTCTTTTTCTTTTGCTTTAACTCAATAGTTTGTTACGAATGATAGTATTGAGAACACGTGACATGACTCAGATAGAACAGTTTTTTTATGTATAAGATATTTTGATGAAACCTTAATGAAAATCAGGAAAGATTTTCTTACATTTGTTCCAGTTGAAGATGTTACTGGTTTAGGGCTGGTCACTACAATACAAAATACATTAGTAAAACTTGGCTTTGATCTAAATTAATTACGTGGGCAAGGCTATGATTGTGCTGCAACGATGAGAGGTAGCTTTCGTGAAGTCCAAGCTATTATCAAAGGAAAATACCCAAAAGCATTATACACCCATTGCGTTTCTCATTCACTCAATCTTTGTTTGTCGGATGCAGCAAAAATACAAGAAATTAGAAATGCTTTTGGGGTGATATCTAATTGTTGCTCATTTTTAATTTCTCAGCTAAGCGAACTACTGTTCTTAAAAACAAATTTTTGGAAATAAAACCAAATTTTCAAGCTACAGAATTAAAAACACTTATATGAAACAAGATGGGTTTGTCAAGAATAGGTTTTGATTTTTAAAGAATTGTAGGAGTTGCTGCATTGGAACAATTATAAACTGAAGGTGCACGTAGAACTGACTTAATGGTATGTTAAACTGCATATTATATTTTAATTTGACTATAGCAGTCAATATTTCAATTAAGTTATTAGGTTATACTTTTAATTTATCACAATACTTACAAAAGTCAAACTTAGATCTAGCTATACCTCTAAAACTAATAGAAACTATAACATTAACATTTCGAAAAATGCGAGAAAATTTTTCAGATGAAATTGGTGATATTTAAAAAGAATCAAAAGTGATTGCAACATTATTAAATGTCGATGAAAAAAAAAAACATGGTTATGTGTTAATCAAAGGAATCGTTCAAATATTCCACATAAACAGTTCCACTGAAGAGTACTATATGAGAATTATTTTTATCCTTCACTTAGAGGATTTAATATCATCTTTAAGCGACCGTTTTATGCCTCTAAAAGAAACTATTATTTCTTTACAGTATAATATTTTTCCTTATCTTTGTATAAATAAATCGTTATTATTTATTCGTGAAGCAGTTGATTTTTATATGGATGATCTGCCGTGTTTTAAAGATTCAATTGAGACTGAGTACGATTTATGGATTTCTAAATGGACCTCAGTAGAACCATCATCAAGACCTTCCACCTCCACAGCCGCTTTAGTTTCTTGTGATAAAACATTATATCCTAATCTCTACCAACTTCTGAAAATACTTGCCATACTTCCCGTGTCAACTGCATCTGCTGAACGCAGTTTTTCAACACTTCGTAAAAGTATATCTGAGAAACTCAACATCAGAAAATTGTCTCGTAGGTTTAGCATTATTAAATATTCATAGAACTATTTGTATATCTGATGATATGGTTTTAGACAAGTTTGCCAATAGTGGACGAGCCAGACGTTTAAAGTTTATTATTTAATACATTGTATACATTGTGATTTAAGATATCATCAAATATAATTTATTTGTTTTACTGTATGATTATTTTAATAAATTTTGTTCATTCCCTACCGAAATAAAATTCTGGATACGCACCCGAGTAATTACTCGCCAGATGTGAAATGGCCCAATTCAAGAAATGACGATTTTGAAAATTTCCTAGTGTAACCCGAATGATTGTGTAAACTATTATTTTTTATTATCCAATTTCTAATTGTTTTATTTTTACTTTACCCATCTACAATATATTATCTTAATTCTGCTATTTTGAGTTACGCTATGGTGATATGGGAGGTTATGATGAATGTGAAAATACTGAGGGCATAGGAAGCGCTCGAGTGATCACGCATTTCTTTTAGATATTATACTCTTTTTATATATTCTCTTGTGAAATATATTTCTTACTATTCTAAAGTGACACAAATTTTACTTTCTTGTATTATTTTTATTACGTATGTCTTTTCTATTTGCCAGGCAAAAACGATGAAGGCTGTACAACGATCTGACAAATGAAATGTCTGTCACGTGCAGGTGGATACGAATGATATGAGTAATACAATATATTTAGGTTGTTTTATTTACGACATGCATCAATTGTGATAATCCAAATTTAAAAAAATTACATACTATTTTTGATTTAATATAATATAAAAAAAATCGGATAAGTGAATGTCGCTCTACTATATGTATAGATACCTACTATAACGAATTACCGACAGGTAAATATTAAAATACAACAATACAACAACATACTTTTGTAAAAGTAATACAACAATTATTAATACTGGCTGGCGTTGGTTTTTTCTGTGGGATCAAAAAAATATTGAGAAAAATCGAAAAATAACATTTTTAAAGTAGCATCTTGATCTAATTTGCTAAAAGATCAGATACTACATATATGTTGAAATCCAAGCACTCCTTCTGGTAGAAATTTTGTGTAGGATAAAAAAAAAAAAATAAAATAAACACTATTGTAAAACCACCGGCTTGCTCACTCCACTCAGAATCTAAAATGATTTTTAAGGGAAATTTTAATTATTTAAAGATTAGTTTTAATATTATTAATGCATTAAGTAAGCTGTATATTTTAAAATATTTTTCTTCTTTCGTATGACATTTAAATTTACGCTCCAATTATAAGTTTAGGTGCATAAAAAATAAGTTTAAAATCCCTGCTAATGTATACATTTTGATGGAAATAAACAGAGATTTTTTTTGAATTTGGTAGAAATAAATTTTTTTGTAGAAACTAGTAGGTGCCTAAAGCACTTATAATTAATTAATATATTGGTATTGTAAATTCGTTGATTTAACGTGAAATGGTGTTAATATAATTGGATAACCAAACGTTCGCGATCCATGTAAATCAATAGTGACTTGTACATGACTCGTACTTATCGATTTAATTGTGGATAACAATGTTATGTCCACGGACTACAATACACAGGACTGGACACGACAAGGTTGGATGGTGAGGGGGGTTGACCACGAAATGTAATACAACAGGCGGAGTTTGGGGGGTTATTTTCTTTTTAGCATTCCTAGCGCTGTCTTAGTGGATACTTATGGAACTAGAACACATCATACAAATTTCTAGTTCTATAAGTATCCACTAAGACAGCGCTAGTAATGCTAAAAGGAAAATATCCCCCCGAACACCGCCTGTTGTACTACATTTCGTAACCACAATATTCATCTCGTGTCCAGTCCTGTATATGTTAGTCCGTGGTTATGTCATACAGATTGTAAATATTTTTCTTAGTTAAAAATACCAACAAGACATTGTTATTTAAAAAAAAAACTCGCTTTGTAATACCTACGTGTTGCCAAATCGGTTGGTCTGTGGGGCGGGGTAGAGTATTCGCGTAGTCGTCACGCAGGCAGTAGGCACGCAATATTAATAGACCGATTAACAATTCAATTGCGGGTAAAATCCGTCACGCGTCACACATGTTCGTTTGGTTTTCGTACGTAAAACGTAATTGTCTTAATTTATATACCCGAGCACGTGGCATTGCTGCAGTTAAAATATTCATGTAATGTAAAACCGACGGATTCAACATGTCGAGCCCTTTATGGCGTAGGATAGGTGTCGGTGTTGTACATACCGCTAGCGAAAACACCATTACTCGTACAGATCACAACAAAAACAATTATAGGTACTACCTCCTACAGTCCTACGATTCGGCGTCTTCCGGTTCTTTGGTTCTAATTGCACATCTTGCTCCACTCGCTCTAAAGTCTAAAGGGTAGTTTTCGGTTCTATAACCAATATGGTGTTATGAACGGTTTTAAATTAAAATGAGCAGTTTGCAATCATTATAAATTTGATCATCATACTTAAAATATGTACTTGAGTTCTCGGTGATATTTACAATATTATTTTATCATAATAATTGTATAGGTGTACAACTTACTATTTGTTTAAATTCAAAACAATCGTTTGCTTTTAATTATTGTTGCATCAACGTTTCTATATTGTTGTCAAACGGGATTATAGTTTATCCCAGTTAACAGCAAACTATATTCAATCCAAGAAGATGCTTTTGACAAAAACAAGTATTTTAATCTGTGATAAATTGTAATTTGTACTATAGTATTAATAATAATAATTAATTTAAATATCAAGTCTGGACTAAGAGGCACCGGGGCCAAACTTTTCAATGAGGTCTTCAAAACAAATAAAGACAATGCATTTATTTTTATATTATATTTTATTATTTTATAGTTTAGTTAAATTAATTATGATTTTAGCTATAAACACTTCATTGAAATTTCTTTATATTAATTATTATTTAATTAGAATTATGGAAATAGTAAGTTCCTACACGAGAGTAATAGGTAAAAAAAATACTTGCTAGGTCTCAGGCATTCACTTCCATTTTCCCAGAATTAGGCCCGATGGAGTCTTAGCGTAATCCGAAGGCTATATGATACGTGTACAATTGTGAACAATAAATTATACAATATATATTATGTACAACCAATTATAATTTGAACTTTACCAACATTTTCATTTTGAGCAATTTCTTTGCACTCCTCGAGAAGTGTATCGCGAGAAAAAAACTCATCGTTGTAAACTGTTATATATACATATAATAGCTTCCTCGCTCCCACAGTTAGGAATTGTTTTAACAAATTAGTTTAGTTTTTAATGACCCTTATAAGTTATAAACACCCATTTTACCTTTTGCTTATAATCACACTTATTTATAACCACATCATTACATCGATCTTTTTTTAATATCCCAATTTTTATACTTGCACTTTAAATTATATTCTTAAGAATTTACGAGGGTGTATTATTACAATGCACTTTCAAGCAATTACTGTCATCATATATTCTAGAAACAATTCAGGGTTCTCATTTAATTTCAACAGAAACACTGAAAATCAACTATTTTGGCAATTATAATTTTTATTAAATACAACAATAATATTCACCGTTAATGCAATTTAAATTTTTAAGTTTTTTTAAAATATGTTAATACTATTTCAACCCTCCTATAACACTTTTAAGGAAAGTACTTACCCACAATAAATATTCAATATGATAATATACGATTATATTTTTATTATTTATTTGGACAATTTTCTACACTCGATTTTTTTTTTTATCCCGTGGTATATTAGTGTTAACACATTCAATTTTACTGCCTTACTATAATAAAACAATAAGTTGATAAAGAGCCTCATTAACAGAGTAGCATGATCATTTTTTGAAGTAATACCTATTAATTTCATAAATTTCAACAATTTTGTTACAACGATATTTATGTTTATTTTTTATTTAAAATAATCAAAACACAAATGTACAAGGTTCCTATGAAAAAGCACAGTTTATTATAATAAATATATAACTGTATAAGTAGCTCGCACTATTTTGCTATGTATAATTTATTTCACTCTAGTAACTACTATAGTGACGTTTACAGACATCGTACGGTTAGGACGGTTAGGTTTAAGTTAGTACCTATATTATTATCATGCACGCACGGTTTTTCCGAGGGAAACAAAACTAGTCGATTTCCGCTGAACTATTCTATATTCTACTCTAAACACCGGGAAATACGTATAAAATGAATCAAAAGCAATGTAATGTAAAATCATTAGCAAGCGAATATAATAACTACCTGTTTCCGTGCTAATCACCCTGACACTGCTGCGTACATTATATAGGTTGTAAACAGTAAGACAGTTGATTGATAATGAAATAAAAACATTATTTCTGTAGGTATATAGTTTGTACCTGACCCTTTCAAACTACAGACATTAGAAAACATTACTAATCATTAGAGTGAATCTAGGGTGGCCAAACGTCCCGAAAGTTCCGTATTTTAAAAGTCTGACCCGGTATCCTGACCAAAACTTTTGGGACACATAATATTGTCCCGTTTTTAAAAGAAAATAATAAATATGTAAAGAAAATTTCAACTAGGTACCTACGATATTAGACACGCCAATCATCTTCGCAATCATCTTCTACAGCGGGTTAGGTATATGCATATCTTTTAACACTAAAAAGGTTTCTTTATTTTTAACTCCAAATTATATAATGTATAGAATATTTTATTAATAACTAATATTGTATTTTGATAAATATAAAAAAAATTAGTTTCATATTGTTGCATTTTATAATATCTAATCACCCTAAATTAATCGAACACTGTAAAAGCATATTGTTTGTGTTTTTTATTAGAGTTTAATATATATATATATATATATATATTTTTACAAACAATATTAAACGTGCGTAAAATCTCACAATTTAAAAATTCTCATATCTAGCTCCAAAATTCAAATTATTAAAAAAACGCATCAAACAAAATATCTACTAATGTTGTTACCTTCAAGTTTGATAATATAACCGTTATCTGCAATAATATAGCTGTAGTAAACTAGAATATTTGTTCGAACTTCGATTTTTATGTAAGTACTGAAAATAGGTATTCTGAAAAATATTCTGCTTTGATATTTGGAATAAAAACGTAAATTATCATTAAAAAAAATTAAAAACCTAAACATTTTTTTTCTAAATAAGCATCTAGGTACCTATAGTGAAAAAAATTGTAAAAATGTTATTTCCCGATGATATCGAATCGTTTAAAAAAAATATTTTCAAAAAATTCAAAACTTCACGAAATAATGAACGTGTAGACAATTAAATGGATCACCATCTAACATGCACACTGCAGATTGCGACGTCGATACAACAAAACATAAATATAATATTATTTTTCCCGAACGTTTCCCGTCGCAATAATCGTACATGATAATATTATTATTATAATTCCGTGAAAAAAATCTTAGTAAATAATTTTTTCTCTCTCGCCGTTTTCAAACAAATTTCACCGCTGACGTTTGTCTAATTTATTTTTACGCCTTTTACAAACTATATTATAATAATAATATAGTGGGAGATAAAATCAAAGAAAAATAAAATAAAAACACTCGTTATGCATAATGATTTACGGTGACAATATTATTTGCATATATTATGATCAGACTATCAGCGCCGAACGCTAATGAAATTTATGTACCAAGGTTCGAAAGCACATACATACATACATACTATCGTGGTATATACCTATATTATTATAACCACACAGTGTACATAATATTGTTGTGAGACGTGAATTGCGTACTGTGTATTATTATAGGTACCTAACAGACGCTCAGGACTTGGATGCTGTGGCAGACGACCGGTTTTCGACTGTTCGTCCATCGGCTACTTAATTACTGCGCAGGTCAGTCAAAACGCGGTCTGTAAAATATACGACAAACACTTAATCTTGGTAGCTGGCCATTTTCGATTATTCGTCGTGACTTTTTTACTTCTCCGTCGGATATTATAATATTTTTCAATCGGTACGTCCTGCAACAAACAGTGCGTAATAATATTATTCGCTTGTACTCTCAACGTAGTGCTTATACATATAATATCCTGCTGTGGCGGTGTGTCGATATATATTGTATAGATTAGTGCCCGAAGGAGTAATAATATTACTGAAAAGTAAAATATAATGTAACGAAAATATATTAAATAATAAATTCATATAAAATATAGATTGAGTATTCGAACCAATACCTGCACGTTGTTATCATCGTCAAACTTGAAGCTATTGCTGTCTAGTTTTCTTTAGAACTCGAAGAACCTTTAAAATCTGATGAATTACAATGACTAAAACAAATCAATTGAGTATTTTTAAATAGCCCCAATTTCGTTTTAAATTTAAAAAACATGGTAGGTTATACTTTGAAGCTTTTTTTTTTGAAACTGTATATTGTGTTCATTGGGTTCAGAATCAGCTTCCCTATAGTTCCTTGACAAGCAACTTTGCCACCTTTTTTTGTGCAAAACTACACAACATTTACAAAAACCTTGTTTGATTCCTATAAGTATGCAATGTATGCCAACCACTTGTACATTGTCCACCAATAATATTTAAATTTTAGATTTCCAATTTTACTAACTAGATTATGTACTACAGAGGATACACAATTTATGTGTCTGATTTAACTGCTACATTTGTTAAACTCTTTAAGTTAAAATTTAAATAACTTTCAACTTTAAAATATTAATTCTTTATTATGTATTATGTGGTTTGATACATGAAATGTTGTATTTAATATAATTATTAAATAAAAACATAACATTTAAATAAATTAAAAGTAGGTAAATTTAGTATATTAATACTATAATAAAGTATTATAATTATTAAATAATTAATTAACACTTGCCAAACTAATAACTATAATTTTAAAACAATTAACAATCACCTATTCATAATATTATCTTGTAAAAGTTAAAATTTGAATACGATATTCCAAATTTAGAAGATATACATGGAAATTGGTTTAAGAAAAACTCCAAAATCTCTTTCCAACCCACCCCTAATTATATATTATGTGGGATGTATCAATGTACAAAATAATAATTATTAATATATTTCATCCAAATATTATGTACATACATTATCATTTTAAAATCATCGAATTATAAATTGTTCAATATCGTACTGGATTTCCAAAGTACCTGTTTCGATCTATGGTTAATTAATTTAAAATCAGTCTGCCTCAGTCACTTGCCAAGGCATGTGGGAGCTATTGGTTACCAACGCATATCATAATAGTACAGTCAGTTTTTTGATTTGGGCATCATTTGCAGACAATCGACGGAAAACGGTTAGTGATCAACATTTGTACCAGCTCAACCACGTATATCGCTGATCTCTGGCCACCAGCGATCCAACGTTGGATAAATATACACTTGCAGTCAACCGCATTCAGTTACAATACTTTTTGCCTAACCAAAATCTGCGGAGACCTATAATAAGTACCTACCTCGACGAGTGTGTATGTGACTAATAACTATAAATTGTTATTTATTATGTGGTATCGAAGTTATTGTGAAATATTCAGGCGACAATGATACGTCATCAGAGAGGATTAAATTACTGTTTTCAGTGTATAGATAAGTATATAATAATCGAGAAGCTCCGTGGGAATAAACTGATATTCTAATATGTCTTGATTTTATTTAACTACATGTTTGGTTCACGTTAAATATTCATAGGGTACGTATAAATACATAATAACATAAAATATATAGGTATCATAAGATGTAATATTTTTTTTTACGACGCGCAATGGCTGAAGACGGCTAATAGATCATATATTATAGTTTTATGTATGTAACAATTTATAATATTATGATTTCAACCAAACTGCGACATCAAATTTTTGATTTTGAGGTTATATATATTTGTTGCGTACAGCGTGTTGCACATTCAAAATATCTAATAATATAAATATCAATTAACACTTCCAACATGACAGTCAGACAGTGTCACTATATACATAATATTAAGCATTTTATTCTTCTACCATATACGATTTCTGTTTGATGTTTTGTAACGATTAAGTAATATTATAATATTAATATATTCATTTAGTACGTATCAAAGGATATAACACAGTTTCATAATTTCGTAAAATGATAAATTGTTTGTAATTTTATTTTTTTTAAATGTATGACACATATATTTCTAATAACGTTTTATATTGTTCTTATTTTGCATTATTATGTTTGTTTGTGAAACTACTATTTGACTATTGGCTTTATATTTTTAATCTAACTAAGGGGGCAGCCCATTCGTTAAATAATTATATACATATACCTACTATTAGATCATACTCTGTGCTTCATTTTCAAAAGTTTATAGTGGTTTTACTAACAAACATAATGTAGGAAATAATAACGATGTGAATAAAATTAGAGCAACGTAGAATGTTAAGGTTCTATGTATTTATGAAATATTATAAGAAATATTACTATTTTTTGGAATAACGAATGTTCATTGTTTAAATAACCAATCTGTGTATGATATTATATATTGTTTCAAATCGTAAAAATGATAAAATATACTAAATTACAGTAATTTGAATTTTGGTAGTCTAAATATGAGTGCTATAAAATCGATAAGTTATTATTGGATAATGAAATGAGTGATGAGTGGGCGAAGAGGAAAGTTAAGTTCCCTTCAATTACATTTTACGCTCGAACAACTTGCCGAACGTTATTGTGAGTAAACGTTGTAAATATGTAAAACGATCAATAAAAAGTATACACCTTTTCCACTCACAGTATAACATAAATAATGTATTTTTGTGTTGATTTTTATTTTTGTGTGGGGGAGAGTCTGATAAGTATCATATTTAATAGTTGAAACACAATACACAACAGAGCGTGATTCTTGAATTATTCAGCGACGCACAACCACTCGAAGTATTAAAAAAAAAAAAAATGTAATCATTTGTACTTAATGAATAATATTGTATAACAATATGGCAAGTTACCTACACATAAAAAATGTAAAATTCTCGAGTGAAAACAAATCAATATAAATCATTCAATGTCGATCGTAAGACTCGTAGAAAATAAATGTTTTTAAATATTCCTCTAATCCTCTCGTTTGCCGGATTTCACATGTTGGACATTAATGTGTAACCGAGAACATGGTTGGTCATACTGATCAGGTTTTGACGGTTGCGTTAAATGTTATAAGAATTAGATACATCATAATATATAGTGTGCGTGGTTCACGTTCACGTAAATAGTTTTGTGCCCTGTGCGTTATGTTTTTACTTGTTAGTGTTGACGTACACATTAAATAATATATTATAATGTTTACGCTTCGTAATATTATATGCGTTTTAAAATATGGAAAAATCCAAACGTAATCAACTCAAACGGTATCGTTGTTTATTCCGTTAAAACGCTGTCATATACAAAAAAAAAATTTGTCGTAACCGCTTTCATCTGCAGCTGTGTACGTAATATCAAGCAATTCCATTTCAGGTACTTCAATAATATTGGAAATCTATTGATATACTATATTATAATGTGTCATTTGTGTTGATAATATTTTAGATGTGTCAGTACATTTTCAAAAGTTATAAAACGCGCTAATATATAAATGTTGATCAGTGATCACTATAATATCGTCAAATACTCTTATATCTTCTAAGCCTATTATTGTGGACCATAAAATATTATTCTTGTTAATATAATATTAATTTCGTAACTCTGAGACCATACCTGCCTACCACTCGTTAGAATTTCGATGTCGATACACCAAAATAAAATGTTTTAAAAAATATATCACATGCTCAAGAATTTACACTAAAAATAGAGGTTGAAAGACGAAAACTTTCGGTGGCACAACCAATAAGTGTTTAAAATTTTTTTTTTCTAAATATATGTAAAAAAAAATATAAGTGACAAAATGAGAATTTTCGAATAAACGATTTGTTAAAATATGATAATACGGGGGTGGGGGGGAGGGTGGGAGTGCTTGGTAAATCGCCCTGCAGCATTATATTATTATGAACCCTACAAAAAAAATAAACGACCATCAATGCTCCGAGCCAAACTCAACGTGGTGAGTTATCGTGGTATATACATATATATTATAATAATATACGGGATGGTACCGGTACGTAATAACTCTTTATCTCATTAATGACCGCCAATCGGTTTGCTGCGCAGCTGAAAGATAAAATACGACTTGTGCCAAACTGCCAATATTGCAGTGGTCGACAATTTATTATTACATAGTGAACGGCAGCCGGTGAAATAGTGTCGGTGAGAAAAAAATTCTCTGGCGGCACTTAACAATAACAATATGTACTTATAATAATATATACCTGCAGTATACGTATACATTTTTTCGTTATTTGTCGATGATCAACTGTTTTTTTTTTTCGTTTATAAATTTCAATGGATTATAAAATTATATCATATTATACCTACATAATATTATTTCTATTGACAATATTTTTAAATGCTTATAGGTACCTAAGTAAAAATATTTTTTAGTACTTTATTATTTGTAGGTTAATATGGAATTGTGAACGTTTTCAACATATTGTGTTTCAGAATTCGAAATAAAAAGCACGAGTCGTCGTTTAAAACGAAAAGAACCCTAGAAATCACCACAATACGGAATACGCGGTGATAAAATGTCTAAATGTTTTACAGTGCTACACAGCTTTCCAACTAAGTACAAACACAAAAATAAATTGAAATAATGAATGTTATCAATAAAAAGTACCACCGCACTATACATAAATATATTAGTTTGTTTAGCACCGTCAGAATGTCTTTTTACTATTCATTGTTGTTGTTTATCGTAATAATAGTGTCCACCACAAGGGGCACAGTCGTCTTTTATTTTCCAACAAACCGATCGATTGATGGTCATTAGACTGATGTAAAAAGTTAAGCGTTACATAACGGCCTACAAGTTTTTTTGTCTTTATATTTAACTTATATCTATATACCTTAGCTGTACAAATGTTGTTCTAAAATACCAAAGTAAGTACTTTTAAATTAATTTTTTTCACCATTTCTTCGAGTCAGGTAAAATATTATTTGTATAGTTTTAAAGATACGAAATTTATTACACTTGATAAAATATTTAACGAATATGGGTAACTGACTTTTAACTGAATTAAGTCAATAAAAGAAACTTTCCACTTTTAAATTAACTTGGTTTTTTCTGTATTTACTTAACTTAACGAGTTGAAAAAACTGATTAACAAGCGCCTGTCTTGATTTTGGTTTTGTTATCAGATAAAAGTTTTTTTTAAATTTAAATACTGAACAACATCGTCACGAATAAAGTTTTATAATATCAATAATATTGTGTCTAGCTACATGTTACTTCTAAAGTTGTAACGTATAAAAATACCATTTAAATATATATACTGCTTAGTAGCTATAGCAAGTATGGATATACTACATAAATTTAAAACTCCTAAGACTCACTTTAATCAACTAAAGTATCATACACGTTAATATACTATAAACATGGTAACAAACACTGTGAACAAACCCTCACCAATCAAATTATGAACAAACAAATTAATGGATTACATGTTAGTTATTACCATATTTTATATTATATTATTGCGCCTTCTTATTTTTAAAAGTGTAATTATTGTATATACATTTTAATATTTTATCCGTTTTCTATAATTTAACTGTCGTGAATCTTTTTTTTCGATCTTTGTGTAACTGAACAACATACGTGTTATTTAATGAATTAACTTTTATTAGATTTTAAACGGGTCGAAAAAGAATTAGGATCCGCCCAGAAAAATTACAATCCTCTTTTTGGCATTACATTTAACCCTAATTTAGTGCATAGTTAGGCTTGAAAGGTTAACAGCAATATAAAGTGCCGCCGTATAAGTATAATATTATAGTAAAAAAATGTTGAAAGTCCTCAGTCCATTCATTCCCGATGTATATAAGGGGTTATTAATTATTGTGTTAGATATATGTAAAATTATTGTAATAAAAAGATTGTAACGGCGAATTACCGCCGTAACTCGGTCGTTTCGTTAATCATCATTATAATTTTTATTATGTTGATAATAATACAATTATTGCGATATGATTTCGGCACAGTCTGGAGGGAGGATATCCCGCAAGGGTTGCACGGAGCTAGGGGTTGAATCACTGGTATGGTTTACACGTGTATATAATATTATTCCGCATCGCGGCGGACGTGCGTTTAACTTTTAAATATTGTACGCCTCTATATTTACTATTTATGTATTATAATCTTAAATCTGAACCATTCGGCGCCATAACCGCCAACGGAAATAATTATTGTCATAACGGCAAATTCCTTATGACATTTACTAAACAGGAATTTATTATACGGCCCTCGGCCACACGTTGACGGGGCGCGGCAGCATTAAAAGTGTGTACACACACACACACACACACACACACAGGTGTGTGTGCGTGTATATATATATATACTATGTACGTATACGCGTATCGAGTTCGGACCGAATTACCCGCTTGGGCCGGCGAGAGAATTCCCTCGATGAGATTCCCAGCACGTACCTATATAATATATATATATATAATCGCACGATACAACGATGACGACGACGAGGACGACGAGGACGAGGAGGACTAGGGGGGGGGGGGGTTGGTCGAGTGGCGGGCTGGTGTGTTTCGGTCGAAATCGCGCATTGTGCGCCCGGCGCGATATTAAGACACTGCAGCAGTGGTGGTTGCTTCGGGGCGAGGGTGGGCCGCGCGGGGATATAAATGTAGAAAGTTTCCGGGAGACAATAATTAATGTTTACCCGCCGCCGCAGTGTCCGTGAAGAATAGCGCCGCCGCCTCTCGTGGAGTGTGACTTGTTGAGGAACGCGCACAACTATACGGACCGACGACGACGGCGGCGGCGGCGGTAAGGGCTTGGAGAAGGGGAGGTCGACGGAGTTTTTCCCCCGGCGGGGGGGTGGTGAGAATCGGGGTGGGCTCGGCTGGGCGCAACGGTGGCGGAAGTTGCGGCGACCGTCGTATTATATAATATTGTTTGTAGCGTGTCCTCGGCGCGAAATCGGCGATTCTCGTCCTCAATCTCCTTCTACATCCTGCTGCTATTCCACTGCAGCAGTTCGTCTCCGTAGATTATGTACAATATTAAACTTTTCGTACTCGTTTTACTCTCACAAACAGATTGTACGTTGCTCGTACATTATACTCGCGACAGCGCATATTATATTTGTCCGGCAAACGATATATATATATACCTATAATATTATACAATTTATTTGTTAGGTAAACGATATGACAATATTGTACGAGTATTGAGTACCTGTACATATGTACACGTATTACCTCACTCGTACGAGCTGTAATTGCAGCCGCTGCTTTTCGAGTAGAAGCTACGAGTGAGGCAATTCACTTAATTATAATACATAGGTAGGTACCCTTTGCGCAGGTTAGGTACCTACTGAAATTTGACACATCGATAAGATTAAAAATATTATATACATAAATATAGTAAGTAGGTACTCACCTATATGGGAGGAAAACCGCGAATTTCCCGCCATAATATGTGTATATCTGTGCGGTGATGCAAGAAGAGTCAGGGTCCCAAAAAAAATATTGTTGGAAAGCTTAATTTTAAAATCATAACAACTCCTGAGTTTTACACTTTTACGTTAAATTTTTGAAATTTCGATGGCTAAATTCTTAATCTATTGAAACATTTGTATTTTGCCAAACAAGAAAATGTATATTAGTTTTGATTTTTAAAAATTAAAATATAAAATTTAACAAATGTATACACTTTTTTGATTGATTTCAAAATGGCCAATGTCGTGGCTGTAGATAATACTTGGCCAATGTCGATGTACATTCGTAATAAATCGATTAATGTCAATACGACCAATACGACCAATGTGTGTATTAATTGATTATTCTATTCTGCATCAGAGACATTGGCTTTTTTAACACAAGTAACATAACCATTTGGTATATTATATTATATTCATGATAACATTTGTTAAATAATCTCAAATTTGTCCAAATGTGACATTGGCCCTTCTCACACTATACGACAGATATAATTTATTATTACTAATTATTTACGATTGTCCGTGTTTTTATTCTATTTGTAATAATATAATACCGAATTTAAGTTTTTTCTTAAAACCGAGGGCGTCACTCTGCTATATGTTAGGTATTGTGTGTACCTTCTTTTTGAATAACTGTAATATACCTATGTGTTATATTTGAATATTCAATGATAAATCGTTGCAATAGGTACAAACAATGATCATTTTATTATAATAAACATTTTATAATTTACTTAAATTACTATTAATCATACACTTGAGTATACATGTATGTCGAACTATTTTTTTTCAAACATATTACCTACCTATATTCACTGCTCTCCAACCCTCTGGGTGTTACGCCCATGTGACCCAATAGCCACCCTCCTATTATAGCGTATTGAAATTTTACACCTTTACTTAATTTAAAATATTTAAAAACTAAAATATTCATATAATATTTCAAGATTTTTATTTGTTTTTTCGTTTCTAATACGTTGCCTTACGTTTTATATAGTACTTAGGTACATTTTAATGTATGATTTAAATATAAAATATATAAAAGAAAAAATCATGGAAGATTATAGTAATTATTGTTTGCTTACAATATGTGAAAGATACATTTAAAATATACAACACTTTTTTATTTAATATGCCTATCATATTGTTATTAACTTTATAAGTCAATACGTACTGTTATAGAAGGATGTGAGTATTATTATATGTTTGTGGTATAGCTTAAAGTTAATCCAAATATTTTAACATTTTATTCAGTATAAAATAATTATAAATTAATTGGTATTGAAATATTTCAAATTAAATTCGTGTTTTTGAATAATGACAAAATAATAAAAATTGTTTATGAAGAAATCGTTATTATATCTATAGGTATACGTTTAAACATCCAAATTTGGCCAAAATTTGAACTTGATGGAATTAATATAATTATAAATGGTCACAGATGTATATGAATCATAGTTATGACTTATGATTAATTATGAAATATGTATTATTTGTTTTGTTAAAAATAAAATAAAAAGCTTGCAAATAGAATCAATAGATACCCGTTTAGTTACCTACATGATTTAAATGTTTATTATAGGTGAATTAAACTTCTTAAATTATATAATTTAAGATGAGAAAATATGGTTACTGTGGTTATAGCATAATAAATACGTATGTTTAACTTACGATTATCAAAACAAATTAATTTGTAAACCATGATTATATTATAGCTGTTATACATATTAGTCTGGGATTTAATCTTTGGCGATGGCTAAAGCAGTAAGTATTAAAATATGTTCACAAATAATACATTTGAGTTCATCTCATTATTTAATGCATTTAATTATTGTACGTTGACGAAAAATTGTAATTACTTACTCCCTCACTAAGGTCTTAGAGTGTAGGACTAGCTAAAATTGAAAATAAATACGTCCTTAACCTAACCTTCATTACATTACAACGTACAATATGTGAATTTCGTCAAAAGTCATTACTGTTGTACTCATACTGTTGTTCTGCTCTATGGCTCGTGTTATATCTAGAAAAATATATTTTTTTGTATACATAATAACTATAAAAATGCCTTATGCTTTATAAAAATGCAAATTATAATAGTTTTGTTTTCTTAATATTGTGCATAGTTGTACCTAAATTTAAGTTTAAGTTTAATTTGTATTCGTCACACTCAAATTGTGTCCTTTCAGTATTCATAATTATTATAATACTATTTTCCACGCAGAAAGAAACCAAGATAAACATGCCTGAGCAGTTTAATTCGTTATATTCGTTCAAGGACGAGTTGACGGCTCAGGAAGAATATTTCTTCACGTTAGTGGAAAGTTGTAACATGCCAGAGATCGAAAAATATTTGGAGACCAACAGTTTAAATATCAACATGAAAAAACAGGGATACACACCATTGCATCTGGCCGTACAGAAACAATGCGAACCCCTAGTGGATTTATTCCTTCGACAAAAAGGCGAGTATATCCACTATATAACTGCAGGCTCAACTAGTTATAGACTTATACTTGGACCATCATAAAATACATTTATTTGTCTATAAAACGTACCAATAGCAAATATTACCGTTTATTACTTTACGTCAATTGCAAATTAATAGATTATATTATTTATATATAGAAAATATTTCTTAATTTTGTTTCTTAATGCATGTTTAATACGTCTTAATGATATTTCAGTTAGGTACTTCTTTAATTCTTTTATATTTTTCCAAATGTCTTAAAAAAGCTAATCTCAATAACAATAAAATCCAAAATTACAACAATAAAAAATAGGCGTAAATTACTATCCTTAAAAGAATTAGGGCATTGATTCAATTCAACTTGGCTTCAGGATATATCACTCAACAGTGCATATAGATTTACAGACAAAATTGCCTCCTAACTAAAATCATTAATTCTTGCTTAACCAACAAAAATGCTAATAAACTCGCTCACCACAAATAGGTACTATTCTCACCATATTAATGTAGATAATGAAGGCTATAACAAAGTAATCAATACATTTAAATTGAAGGCTAAAAAAAGGTGAGTAAGTGGATGCCACTCTGCTGTACAGTAGGTTACAAGTGAGTAACTGTAATGGATGGTGTTAAATTTGAATTCAACGATATAATATCATTGTATAAGAAAAACGGTTTTGAGCGAAAACGGTCAGTCAGCCTATGATATTACTAAGTATATTTGATGATATTATTGTGAATAAAGTAATTTATATATTTACCTATTTACGTTTAATCCTTAGCAATAAAAGTTGAAAATTTTATAAATTTTTAAAAACAAAATAATTATTAAAATTTAAATTTGATAAATTTTGTCAAAATTTGAACTTTAAATGCTTATAAAAAAAATTGTGCTAATGTAGTTTAATATATTTCAACTGCTATTGTAAAAATATATCAGGAACCTTGAATTAAGTTTTCACGCTTTCACGAGGTATTAATTAGGTATTGAAAGTTGTGTATTCAAATGGAATACTATTGCACTTCAGCAAAAGTTGGAAATGATAAAGAAAAAAATTGAAAATGTTCAATAAAATTTTTTTTGGGTACCGTAATATTAAAATTAAAAATAAATACACATTTTTTCCTCAATTAACACGAAATATTCCAAAATATGTTAAATAGGTTAAATATTCTCAAATATGCAAAAAAAACTTTTTTCTGCGCATTTAGAATTGAACAAATCGTCCACATTTTTTCTCTCAAAAGACTGCAGTAACGATATGTAAACACTTATAAATCCGGTCTTTACTAATGACTAATTGTAAAATAAATTACTTTAATAACGATAATATCATAAAATATACTTAGTAATATAGGCTGACAGGCCGTTTTCGCTCAGATTCGTTCTTCGTATACAATGATTTTTTATCATTGAATTAAAATTTAACCTACCCACTGTGCCAATTTTTTTTTTTACTATACATCGGCCAAGTTTTTTGAAATTTAAAATTCAAATATCTATAAAAAAAAAAAAAAGATAAACTTAACAGGAACCTGCACTAGTGACATTTTATATTCTTAGTTATTTCTATTGAATACTATTTTTCAAATTTTAATTTCTAAAGCTTATAAAAAAATATAACAATATTAAAGCTTACATCACAAAATTGGACTTGCCTAATGCAAATTATTCGGAATGCTGTAAGTACCTACTAAAGTATATGCATTTTTTCATTATTTATTTTAGTTTCCTCAAGGCTTTATTTGTTTTACTCAAAGATTTTCAAACAAAAATTCTGGTACCCTCGGTATAAATAGAGTCCATTTAAACGAAAAAAAAAACAGTTAGTCTATATTTGTGCACTCGTTGTTTACAACAAATGATTTGACTTTTAACTTGACCCTCTTAATACATAACTAGTCAACCATTCATTCGAAAGACATACATTAAGTACATATATAGATATATAGATCATGCATACATATATATACCTCCAGTATAAATTATACTGTATTCATTAATGTTACCGGCAAAGATGATTTAATTGCATTTCTTAAGGAATATGTCTAAAATGTCTATACAGAGTAGCCAATGACTATAAAATGTATCATCTATCACACAATTATTACAGTATAGTTTATTAAGAATTGTCATACGATGTTCACCAACGTACTTTTCTATGAAAGTTATTTAAATGTATAATCTTCGATGATATAGAGCGCTTTACTGACTCATCCCGTGCATCGGGTTTATCACTGGATCATAGCGATAACGAAAATTAAATGTAAAACTTATGACAAGTTTGCCTGTAAGCACTATAGTATTATGCGAAAATATATTTTGATGAAAGTTTTTTTAGTTATACCTACATTATGGTATGTATAGGTAGGTAATAGGTATACCATAAAGAAGGTATACTTATGCCTATAACGTGTAATCATAACGTCCCTCATAACTCCTAGTCAATGTGTTCATATTTTTTGGAAGCTATTTATAGTACCCATTTTCCATATATTTTATTAGGCATTGTCAAAAATTGTGAGACGACAAGGAAGTAATACAAATTCTTACATAATTCAGGCGACTTCATTATTTTCTAATCATTTTTGACAGTGCCTAACTATCATCATTGCCGGTAACGTGTACCTATATATAAACCACAGACGTCAAAATCGGTGACTTAATGCTGTTGGCGATCACGTACGACAATCTCAAGATGTTGGAAAGAATGCTGGAATTCGACGAGGCCAACAACAAGAGCGGACACCGTGGCAGAGGCAATGGCTGGAGTCAGACACAGTCCAATGATGACGTTAAGGGATATTACCCGGAAAAGGACATCGACTCGGAAGAGTTTCCGCGATTCATGACGCCACTGATGTTGGCCACTCAGTGCAGCCTGTACGAGATGGTCGAGTACCTGGTGAACCGCGGCCACAAGCTGGACAGGCCGCATCCGCCGCGGTGCACGTGCGGCGACCGGTGCGTGGCCGCGGCCGCACGCGGCGACGTGGTGGCCGACAGCAGCGAGCGGCTGAACGGGTACTGGTCCATCAGCGACCCGACTTTCATGTGCACCACGTCGACTAGTTCCGATCCGGTACTCGAGTGCTTCCGGTTGTACGAGGAACTGTTGCAATGTGGATCCACCGAAAAGGTGCACAACACTACGTACACGCAAATGGCCTCACAGGTGATACATAATGTTATAATATGATATGATAGGTACAATCGGAAGTATATTTTGAAATGTCCGTGACAAGATTACCCACGAGTAGTAAAAAAGACTATTCTCTGACTGTTAATTTACACCTATATGACACGCCTGTCGTTGGCAAAACCAACTCACAACAATATTATATGCATTGCGATCGCCGGTATATAATATACATGTATATGTGTGAACGGTATATACGCGGTGTAATATGTTACCACGGTCAGAGACGACTTAAATCAAAGAATCATATCGTAGTCGACAATATTATAGTCGACAAAGAATTTCCCGGTCGGGAAAACGTGCATGCATTTTGGGCAGTGGTCACATTTACCCATATAATAAATCTCCCAGCAGGTAATGACGATAAAAATCCAATGGACTTCTTTAGCCGTTGTGATAAAAAAAAAAGTAATTTATAATTATTATGACAATGTATAATGTTTGCAAAACGAATTGTCAAAAAAAACATTCGTTCCAAAATGTATAATAAAATTAGTTACAAATACTAGAAAAAAAAACACGTAGGTATAGGCAAGTAAAATAAAAACATCTTCCTGCAGAGAGAAAAAAACGTAATTAATTATTAATAAATATCAATAAATTCAAAAGTAATCAATCAGTTTGTAGTTTTGTACTTTCCATAATAATAATAATATTTAATGTGAATAGTTGTATAGTACATCCTGCAGTTCTGCAAGTAAATAGTTAACTATAATAAGTATTAAAAATAAATTAATGTACCTATTATCATAATTATAACTATTAAGTTTAAATCATGTTAAAATTCAAAAATTCATAATACGAATAGTATTAATTATAATGATTAAAATTTAAAACAAAATAACAATATGAATATTATCATTATCATTATGTGTAATTGATTTTCTATAAACTTTACTACATTTCTACATTGTCCGTTAATTAAAGGTTTCAGACTGTTTTCCGCACTGTTAATGTACCTACATACGTGCATTAAAAATCAGTCCCATAATAATATAGCATTATTATCAAATTATTATAATATTTTTTAATGTACCCGTCTGTTATGTATTTATCTAAAAACTTATATATCTATTGTACGACAGTTCCATTGTTATTTGTTGGTTAATGTAATTATAATTGTAGATAATATTATACATCAGGATATTATATTATTCTGGCTATGCTATGTACTCACCGTTATTATCTTAAGTACATAATTTACGTTAACATATATTTATTATATACCAGGCCATCAGGGATAGCGAACCTTTTTCGGGTCACGTGCCAACATTTTGTAATCAAAGTTTTAAAAAAAAATTCACGTGCCAGTAATATGTCATAGGTACTTTTACCTATATACAAGTATTAAAAAAATTGGCCAACGTTCCATTGGCACGCCATCCTTGATATATCGAGGTTCTTGTAGGTATAAATATTCAATACATTTTTTGAAGTTCATATCAATGTAAGTTAAATTAATAATTATACGATTTGTGTTCAGTATTCTGTCGTAGGTATATTTTATTGTTTTTATACTGGTAGGGCGTATTTAGTTATTTTTTGAACCTAAAAATCCATGGCACCCATTTTCAAAACTTTTTTTTTAATAATATTGTAGTGCATTGGTGGTCAAACTTTTATTTTTTATTTTTCTCTTTCACCACTGATTGAGTGAAAAAGAAAGATAATTTAAATCGAGACATTTATAACATCAATACTTTTGAAGGCCAAATAATAAATGATGGCGAGCTCTATAGTATGGCCACACCTGTCATAATAAATAGTTTTTAATATTAATATGAAGAAACTAATGCAACTGTCTATAAATCTTTAGTGAAAATTGTGGAAACATGATGGGTTAAATAGCTACTAACAAAAGTAACTATTAAATATTTTTTTCAAATTCTAATTTTAAAGGTATTTAATAGGTAGGTACAATATACAATTGCAATTTGCACCAACTAATGCAACTACTGATCCTTGTGTTATAGTTATGGCACGGATTTAAATACGCAAAATACTATCAAAAAATTCCCCAAAAAATATATTTAACCGCAGTTATATCCTTAAAAAATGACCCAGACATTTTTATAACACTTATTGAGCAAATGAAAATACGAACTTATCGAAATAAACGTATCATGAATTGATATTATAAATAAAACGATCACCAAATAATAAATTGTAGGAACAAAGTTTCTTTTGAGCTAATATTTTTATTTTTATTATTGCCAATAAAATGACATTTAAATATACAATGTATAAATAATAAATATTCACTAAAAATTAACAAAATTACCTGAAAATTATAAAAAACGCTAAATAAAAGCTAAGTTTTCAATTCTCTATTGTATCAAACGGACTTTGTACTTACTTGAAAAGCATTGCCTGGGACTTCCTAATAAACAAAAGGCACGTTGCATTCAAATCCGATAACTAATTATAATTAACTAAATAAACTTACCTAGTAATAATTAATTATCTTTTAATCAAAAGTCCTACACCTATGCGTCATACAAAATAAAACAATAGACATAGAACAATACACTTCATAATATATGTACAATGACTATAAAACAAACGACTATTACATTAAATTAAAATGTTTAAAGTTTGGTAACAATATCAGTGGGTCACACTCATATAAAATTACATAAATAATATAAACTAAAATATAGGTAGATACTAATATCACTGTTATTAATCGTTCAGCGCATAATTTTCAGATTAATGTTTTCCTTACATAGTAAATTGAATTTTTTGTTCTTTTTATCTGAGATAATACCCCTAGAGAATTCTACCCCCAGGATGTCACACCAATCCCCCCTTAAAACTTAAAACCAGCCAAGTATATCAGTCAAATACATAAAGCTCGACTATATTTAGAAACTTTCGCGTTTATTTTTTTTTGTTTGGGCGGGATAATTTTTTGAATTTTTAAGTACCTATATATTTGATATGGTTGATAAAAATAAAACTTATTTTATTAATTAATGTTTTTATATTTTGATGGTTTAAAATTGAAATTGGTTTCATCGTGTTATATATTATTTTTTTCCAATCAAACTGAATTAACTTAAATGTCTTTCAATTTAGAAATATACACAGAATTTTAGCATCAAATTTTATTTGAAAATTCTAAAACAATTTCGATCATACAATTGATGCTTCCTGAATATGAATTATAATTATTAAAAAAAGCTTATTTATTCAAATTATGAAATTTTTGAGAAACATATATTTTTTTGTGATAAGTACTTAGATTTTTTTTTATACCACTCAAACTGTTATCTGTAGCCATACCAACTTGTTTTTCTCAAATGAGAATCACCATTTTCCAATAAATTGTTAATCAGGCGAGTTTTTAAAATATTAATATAATTTAATTTAATACAACGAATGGTGATTATCAATACCTATATTATATCAGTTTATAGCCGGATAGGTTGACCATGAATCTTAACCATAATTAATTATTGTAATAGAATGCGTGTGCTGTTAAAAAATTAATTTTTGTTTTTACCTTCAGGTAAGACAGTTTGCAGTGGAAATGATAGTGAACTGCAGGACGTCGGACGAAGTTAAGATCATGTTGCGAAATCGTGACGGATGCAGGTTCAGAGGAAAGTTCCCGTACCCGAGACTGATCACAGCCATGGACTACAAGCAAAAGGAGTTCGTAGCCCACACTAACATCCAACAGGTGTTGGAGACTGCGTGGTTGGGCGATTGGATCGAGTGGAAGTCGTACTCGGCGACATGGAAGTTGTTGTACTTGCTGAGGCGGTTCATAATGCTGCCGGCGACGGTGATTTTGGGAATGTTAGCGCCCAACTCGAAAATGAATCAATTCAACCGGTTACCGATTAACCGGATGTTCAATAGCCTAGTCACATACCTGGTGTTTCTCTGGCTGCTGTTCAGGCAATCGAACGCCGACAAGTTCGAGGCACGTAGGGGAGCACCGGAACTGGGTATGGTGTTGCCCATCGCTGTATTCGTGTTCGGCCACGTGCTTGAGAAGTTGAAGCTACGGCTGCAGCAGGGCCCGGAGCGGTTCTTCAAGAACCTGTGGAACGTGTTCGACACGGTCAAGTTGACGTTGTTCTCGTTAGCATTCTTGTCCTGGATAGCTGCCGCCTTAAATATTATTACCCAGGGGTCCGACGACCTGGATCGCAAGTATTGGCCCTGGATCGACCCGCAGCTAGTGGCCGAGAGCTTGTTCACCATGGCCACCGTCATGGCGTATCTGCGGCTACTGTTCCTGTGCCAGCTCAACTACTACATCGGCCCGATGCAGGTGTCCCTGGGCAAGGTTCTACATGACTTCGGAAAGTTCGCCACGTTCCTGTTGATCATAATGACGGCGTTCACGTGCGGACTGGGCACATATTATTCGTACTATGCGGGCATGGTGCACAAGGACCCGGAGACGGGCGAAACCACGAGGCAAGAGGACTCGTTCATCACGATCGCCGACACGTTCAAGACGCTCTTCTGGGGTATATTCTGCATGACCTCGCTGGAGGCGCCTAACGTGGTGGTCACCAACACGGTGGCGGCCACTGGCCACATCGACGCGGCCACGCAATCGCACCAGTTCACGCAGCTGGTAGGTTACGGGCTGTTCGCCGTGTTCGAGGTGCTCATGGTCGTCGTCATGATGAACATGCTCATCGCCTCAATGTCGGACACTTTTCAAGGCGTTACTGACAACGCCGAGTACGAGTGGTTGTTTGGCCGGACCCAGGTGTACGTCAGCTACATGTTGATGAACGACATGCCACCGCCATTCAACCTGTTGCCCACAACCGGCCTGCTGTTCTGTGCCAAGCGGCTCGTGTCTAAGTCGTCGCGTGGCTACAGCCGCGTGCCGGGCGATGACGGGAGAGGTGACTTGGACAGCCGCTCGACGGCCGAGGACCCCGAGTTCCGCGAGCTCATGACCGAAATCATCAAGCGGTATTTCACGATGCGCAGACCACTCGTCGAACGATGATTATTATTATTATTATTATTAATGTTGGTCCCCTGGCCGCACTGCACGATATTCGCACTCTGACATGCCCCCTACAACTACACCGCACCCTTTAGCATACCACCACCCCTAAACGACACCAACCCGTTTTGTCGTTAATGCAAATTATTTTATTGTTGTTTATAATTTTTCATCTGTCAACTTTTATATAATATTATAATGAAAACATTAATAATAATATTATAACCCCAATTGGTCACTGCAACAGCTACACGGTAATAGGTTTCGGTGTGTGAATTTTATACACGATACTGTCGTCGCATAATATATCGGAGTAAAAGCGTCATAATAATAGGTAATTATGGCTACTTTAATCGAGATTGGCCTCCCATAGTCGCCACGCTAGAAAAATTTATCTAAATATAGATTCCACTGGAGTATATTGTCCTATATTATATTTTAATGGATATTTATATTAGAATTCTGTATGTACTTTCATATGCTTTTGAATTCAACAATTATTGTCATATTTTGTGTTCACTTATGTAATACAACACACTGTTATTGCCTAATGACCTTATATATTTCAATTCCTAGTTAAGAAAAAAACAATAATATATAATTAAATATTATTATACTAATAATTTGATGGCACTAGACTTACTTATTAGTTGTTTAGACTTAAATGAAAATCTACTAAAAAAAAAAAAAAATAATAAATATAGGTAACATTTTATTAAATCATACAATATGTGGTTCAAAACATATTTTACAAACCGTATGATAACACGAATGTTTTAGACGAAGATGGCCGATTATATGTATCATTCTGTATACAATAGTATTAAATAATATTGAACAAATAATTATTCATCGATATAATATTTTAGCTGTCACATATACGTAGGTATAATTAAACCTAACCAAATACAGCTATGGTTTGCATTAAAGAGGGAATAGTATATTATTCCATTACATAGGATGCATTTTTATCAAAAAATGTTTAGTTACTGTTTGAAAAAAAATATAAAGTTACACAAAAATGCATGTATTATACGTGAGATCCAGGTGGTAATTAAAAACAAATTTACTGACTTGTTTTTAACTGAGTTAAGTTAATATTTTTTTCCGTATTGAATGTAAATGTTTAGAGTTAATAATAATAAATTTGTTGTTAACTATAAACTTATATTTAAGTTCTCGGCGTTGACTTAACGTAACTAGGTAGATAACTGCAGAGCGACTAAAGTTATTATTTTCATTAGCTCGCACAGTTTTGAACATTGATAACAACTTGGCTAATTTAATAGGAATAAATAATATACCGTCGACTGGAACAGACACGGTAAAATTGTCTGTATATCATTAGAGCACGATATTTATTTACATGTTTATATACATTTATAGATTTCCATCGTTCGTCTTATGGGATGAGTATTGTATATTATATGCATTGTGTTGCGGCCGCATAATGTGACACGGTTTTAAATCATTTGAATTAGGTACTGTCGCGGTGATTGACGGTGACCCGTGTATATAACCTATAACCAGTCTATAAAATATACGCATTGGTATATAATTTATTATACCATACGCGCTACTACACGATTTCGAAGCGCAATACTTGATTTATACTTTTGTGCGTAACTATATTATTATATACGCGTGTTTCGATGCGATTTAATGCGTCGACTATTATAATAGTCAGCCGAGCCGACTTTAGGTTCCACATTGCGCATTGATAAACGACGACAGACCGAGTTTCCGAGACTCGATAACGTATGGTCGATCGGCTAAAATAAAATTGCTAATTATGACAGAGATTATTGCTAATAATCGTAATTCTAACTACAATCTACCTATCTGACCGGCCAATGAATAATACTCATTTATTACTATTTTATATTCACATGCTCTACGCGATTGTGTAAAATACGTCACATGGAGCCATAGGGTTGCCGACTGCGACTGTCCTACATAGCTACGTTTAGCAGGATAACTTTACTGATAGGGAAGTGTTGGAAATAGATAACCAACATATTAACTAGGTAGATAAAGATAAAATATTGTTAATAGGAATTTAACTAGATAAAGATGACAGATACAAAATTCAAAGGAGGTTTCTAATTAACATAAATATAAATTGATATATTTGTGGGTACAGTTAAAAAATGATCTACGATTTCATTATTCTTGAATGTTTTTCACAATATATCGTTTAAAATAAATAATAACAGGTAGTGTACCTATATACAATTTTTTTATTAATTAAATATTCAATATAATAAAATAGATAAATTATAGCTGCAGATGACTAAACTTTTTATCTAAGATAAATAAATAGATGACATTCAGAATTGTATACAGACATGACAGTTTAAGATAATAGATAATAATATTTTTATCCACATAAATAAAATGTGTGTACATAAATCTCAACACTAATTATTGTAGTGCGCAGTACCCACTTCAATCGTTGTACATCGAATAATGATACTATCTACAATAATATTATATACAAAACAAAAAGTTATCATGATGACGAATATAGATCGTGCTACGACCAGTGATTAGACATATTAGATAATATTATACAGAAGAGTTGTCATTTTTGTTGTTGCTGTTTCATTTTTTACAAACAGGGGATCCGCTAAGTCTTTATAATACGGTATTATTACTACGGTCCATATACCACTCGAAAATATCAGAACAATACAACATAATGCCATAGGATTGAATAGCGATATAATAATATTATTGTAAACTATACGAACGAGTGTTGAAGAGGTCGTGTCTATATAATATTTTATAGTATTGTTGTACTTGCGTATTGTTAACGATCGGGCCGAATGTTATAGAGGGTTTTCGAAGTCTCGGACCCCAAAAAAGTAATATTAAAATCTAAAATATTAGGAATTTTAATAAACAAAAAAAACAAACCGGAATTTGAATTTATTGAATTATTAAAATTTGAAATATATCACTAGATGACAATAAATTAATTTGATTTTTTCAAATCTCCTTCAAATTGCGTTCAGTAAATAATATTATAATAATTTATTAGTCATAACTCATAAGTTGGTACAGGGTTTTTTGTTTGGTATTAATTAGGAGACTAAAACTATTATTGCACAAATATGTTTAATATAGAAATTTTTCAAATGTTGATAAGCTAGGTACCTATATAAAATTATAACCCGTTTTTTACTGCACGTTTATGATTTATTTATTTAATTTTTTAATAACTTACTATGCAACAAATTTTAAATAAATATCTACATTATTTCGACGGTTAATGAAATTCGTGTCAATTGTATATATTAAATATATGTATATTCACTTTTTTGTTATTGATATAAAAAATTTCGGCTGCACTGGCCATTGTAAATATGTAAGTACAATATTATTTTTAAAATTGTTATTTTTCTTTTAATTTTCATTATATAGTATTCTTAGGAACAATAAAATGTTTTGAGAGTCCAGGCTTAGGTTCTAGCCCTACATTTTAAGGCTGGGTGTTCTGCAATCTTCAAGCTCCTCTTTGTACTTGCGACATTTTGTCAGTAGGTATTTGAGCATTATTATAACTCCGCAGGTTTCGCATACATAATATAGCCTATAGTTAAATCTTCCTTTGGAATTTTATTCACTATCGTAAGGTTATAGCAGTTAGATGCGGTGTATTTATTTCTTTATTTAGAGTTAAAAGCCTGACAAAATTAACTATTAAGTATATTTATAAATTAGAATGATGATGTTTTAATTACGTAAAAAGATTTAAATGTATTGGTTTTATTTTCCAGGTTATTGTGTAAGTTTCGATTTTTCATATTTAAATTTTATAATTATGTAAATATCTTATTTTGATTTCTAAAATTTCGCTAATTTGAGTGATGATAGTGTTTTTTTTAAGAAAGTGAAACAGTAAATCGATTTAAAAATAACATAGATATAAAAAAACAACCAATGCGTACAAATAGTTTTACAAAATTCATTAAAACCCAATAATTCTGAGTAGAAATAAATAATTAGTTTATCACTATAAGAAACAATTTGAAAATACTTGATTTTATTGAATATCACTGTCATACGTAAGACTCACACAATAGCTGCAAGTGTTGAAGCAATTGCCTATTGAGTACTCCTCAGGAAAGCCATGGTTCCAACAAAATTCTTTTATGTTAGAAATTAAAAATTTTAGGGACTCTATTTTAATATTTTAGGATTTAATAGACCGATTCTCGATGGGTCTCAATTCGCTACCATCTAATATAAAAGTAATTTCGACGTGTAAAAATTATTTTTTACCAAAACGATACGATATAATGGTATACTTTATAAAAAAGATTTAAAATACGAATTTCCGTAGCGCTCGTTTTAGATTTTGTTATATTTTCTAAGGAGTTTTTACGCTGCAGGCTCCGATCAACGCATAATATAAATAAATACCGAACAGTGAAATAATATAAGAATGACGTAAATGTAGAATACTTATAATAATAATATAATATAGAATATATATATGCGTGAGTGATGTATATAATATGGTAAGTGGGACGATTTTCGATAAAATAAATAAACTAAAACGTTTGTTTAATATATCTATCTGCAAACGAATCGAGTTTTTTGTCGTATTTAGTATATACTCACAATTCAAATTTGACATTCTAAGAAGCCAAAATAGTGTAACAGGCGTTTGTGTTTTTATCAACAACATACAATTATATTATAATATACAGATAAAATGTATAACGACATAGATTTAAGATGAATTTCGATTTTTTTCTTTTAAAACAACATAATATTTATTGTTTATTTCAAAACGTACGTGCACAATATAATAATAATAATAATAATAATAATAATATAGTGTATAGTGCATTATATTCCGAAAAAATATCCAACCAAAGGGTTATATAGCGAATGTTTGTTTTAAAACTGAATTTCTAGCCTATACGTTTATGGTTTTTTTTTTTTAATTTTACATTACACAGCAGTTGAAATAATAATAATAATATCAAAAGGGATATCACAATAATTTACTATTAATATCCCCAACCATCTGTCAATGATACTACTACTACTACTACTACCACTATTATTATTATTATTCGTCGGTTGTAAAGCAGCATTATATTGTGATTGTGAACGCATGTGTTTAATCTGTTATACATGTAATAGATAAGTACGTTTATATTCTTTTTTATGCGTGTGACGACGCACCGATATGGAAACGAAAAAAAAATTGCTCGGTACACCATTTATGTATATATCGCAATATAATAATAATATTATAATGTACGCTTAACACGATGATGGACGATAAAACCTTCACGAATGTCATTTGCCATACAATTATACTATACAATACAATGTAATTTTACGCTCTGCATTTTTAATGTTAGTAAACGTTTTTTAACGATTCACAAATACGTTTTGCGTTCGTATGCACAATTATATAATATGACACGAATATATACATAGGTATATGATGGTTACCATTTACCAATAATGCACACTGTTGCAGTTATCTACAAGAAACCTGCAATTGTACGAGATCACGTGATCTGTGCGTGTGCCGGTCATAGATTTTTTTTTTTATTTAAAGAATATAGTGAGGGCCTCACTCGACTATATAGTTCGTGTGGCACCCACCTGAGATCAGAATGTACAGTAAAATATTTATAATAATATATAGGTATTAGGTATCATAATGGTAAGTATGAATTGTATAAATAGTTATGTGAAGTACAATACAATTTATTTTTTAAATATATTAAATTATGCTTATCTTATATGAATAAAAAATATTGACATTTTGTATGCGTATTAGACTGCAAAAAGACTAAACTTATAAATAAATACCTAATAATTATTGAAGTCTTCATTCATATAGTTAAAAACAATAACAACAGATAACTGCAATTGTTTTATTTGTCAGAATCATTAAAGTTGAAGGTAAAATAAAAATATAAAGTACAATTATTACTAATAGTGATATATTATTAAAATAATAAGCAAGTTACCGTTCATGTTGCATTTATGCGTTTGATATTTTTTTCGTTTAAGATTTCTATTGGTGGGTACGCTCATTTCCAACTTTCCAGTGCTCATCTAAGCTTTATGATGATGCTTAATATTTACTTAAATTTACGAGACAAAAATTAATTTAAAAAAACATTCTAAAAACTCGAAAAATTTCATAGAAAGCGGAATTTATCATTAAAATACCTTAAAATTTAATACAAAATACATATTTCACTTACAGAAAAACGATTCAATACATACAAGAAAAAAATGAAATTTCATAAAAATTCCAGCACTACTAACAAGCCGCGAATGCATGACGTGATGTGAATTTCACATTCACTGAGTTCGGTTCGATTTGTCGTTAATTTTTTCGGTATAACGTTGAAAACTCAGTCCACCAAAGTCGATTAAAAAGTTTTGTGTTCAAATAACAGTACAAAAATGTTTAATCCCGGTTTCACTTAATTTAATTTAACTTAATACGTTGAGAAGTTTGTATACGGTTAAACACACACTGCAAACGCGTATCTATTGTATTTGTTTTTTTTTTTAAAGAGCGCATTCAAATTTGGTATGTATAGTTACTAATTTAGCAAATAAACTCTAGAAACCTTTAATTTTCTATGGGTGAACATTTTTGTTTTCTCCATCTCTATAAGTAGCTATTTCTAAAGCATATTTCACTCCACTGCGTAATATTGTATCACATGAGCTAAAAAAAAAAACTGCTTTCGGTATAATCAACGAATTTAAGTTCTAAAAAACACTCGCTCCCCATAACGCTCAACCTTGTTCTATGATGTTAGATTAATTTGTTTTCAAACCTATGTAACAATTTAAACAATCATCATAATTTCGAGAAACGAACTTTGAAAAATATTTCTAACCATGTCGTTATGAAGCGTAATATTATCGTGCGCTAGTGGATTTCGTCATCGATAGTGTTGGTCGTTGTCCACTCGTTGGCGTTATGGTAAACATAATATTATATTTATATGTTTTTATCGCCTTGAGATTCAGTCCATACCGGACTGTAACTATAGCAACACAATATGATGTCGAAGTCGAAAATACGCGTTCGCCACAAATTATTCAATGGCTGTACTTGGCGGATTATTGGTCGAATGTTCGGGGGGTCGGGGACTTGACATTATTACCAATTGGTTAATACAATTTTAAATAGTATTTTCAAAATAATAAGCACGTTTCAGCTATCAACTTACTGCCTACATTTTTTCCTCAAAAATGTTAATGGTATATCAATTTAAATTGATAAATATATAAATCAATTAACATTATAATTCATGATACACGGACAACGGACTTAACTTACTGGGGGGGGACATTCTGGGGGGAAGAAAGCACCTCTCGAAAGTCCCCTCCACAATAAACGCCTTTGTTGGTTGGCTATAATAATGTGACTGCGGTAACCTATATATGTCTGTATAATAGTATCTGTATCTAAAAGGTCACAACTAAAAAAAAATATTACTTATAGATAGAACCCACCGTTTATTAATTTATTGGTCTTTATATGACTTTATGTTCCAATAATCGTGTAGGTGGCCTATAGATTCCAGTACATTCATAACTATAAAGCTCATGTTATTCGTCCGACGAGTTTCTTTTTATACGTTTGTAAAGGTTTGTAAAAATAACATTTTTATTTGGAAAAAAATCCAAATGGTGGTATGAGGGGCCCGGGTTGCTAGGAAAATGGATGACATTTTGAAAACACCAACTTTTTTTAGCTTGATTGTTTGTAAGCTATTTTAAAAATTTTATAAAAACAGTATTTTTGTCTGTTAAAAAAACCAAAATAGCTAGTCAAAATAGGTGATATTTTGAAAATCGCGTCATATGTATATTTGTTTACGGTAGGTACCTATATTATGTTATCTGTATCGCACAAAAATTATGTTCAAATCTAAATCTTGTTAGCCGTTATATAAGCTGTCACTAGAGAGAGAGAGAGAAAGATTAACAATATCAGTAACTTAAATTCATATTTGTTCTAGATACCTATAATATATTATTTTTTTTTCTTCTTTTAATCGAGTATTAATAATTAAAATGGAAAATAAAAAATTATAAATTATGTAATAAAAAATAAATAAATAAACATTTCTGTCACTTGTTTTATATTATTTAAAAGCCAATTTCATAATTTTTCGTTTTTAATATGATGGGTTTTACGGGAACTCTAACATTTTAACGCATATTAATTGATCATTGTTAGTGCAAATATGTTTCATGATTTTTAAGCGTATTAAGATCCAAGACCTGATCGCATTAAGTGGTAGGTACCTGTTGTATAATATAATCCCTGCACGTCCTCTCTACAAAAATAACTCTGCGTTATTGTTGATATTGTACAAATAGTAATAAATAATATTGTACTTATGCTATAGTATAGTCGTGTCATTATTTAGTGTTTCAGACCAAAATGGAAGGTATGCAATATTCGTACACGCGATCACGCACCCCCACCAGGAACAGCAGCAGAGAACGCAGTAAAGTCCATATCGACACTGTGATATCATATCATATTATACTGCAGTTACACACACGTCGTATGCACACGGTATTATGCCGTCGGGTGACAGCCAAACGGTTTAATTTCAATTTAATAACTGTGTAAATTTCGGCGTGTTAGTCTACCGCTACAATATAAAATATAATACGCCGTGTGTGTAATGTGTACATTATACGCCGCGCACGCGTGTTTATACAAAAGGGGTCGTTTTTCGGCGGCGGCGGCGAATCGACAACGACACATATTATATTATATTATTCTGTATAGATATAGGTATGTATATATATGTGTATGGATATAATGTATATATTATACTATCAGCGACGAGTGACGACGACTGCGATTCCGGTGGTGCGGAGGGACCTCGGAGAGAGAGAAAGCGAGAGAGGAGAGAGAGTGATAGGGTGAGAGAGAGAGAGCTCCCTGATATTGTGCCCGCGCGCGTCCTTTGTGAAATCTGCAGTAGTGCGAAGATAATTTTCCGACCGAACGGAGGCAGGGCGGGGTGACAACGGCCCGGAATATAAAACTCACACACACACATAGCACACGTGCGTACATCATAATATATATTATTAACGTGTGTGTGTGTGCACGCCGCTTGTGTAAACACGACCGGTGGTGGTATAGTGGAGGTAAATAGTGGTGGTGGAGGTACCCGTTCAAAACCCCCTCGATGATACACCCATGTCGCCTCCGCCGATGACAGCAAACCAAACCGAGGCTCGTTCGCTGGCGGATACCTATTTATGCTACATACAATGACGATATAATTAGGCCCTGTCAAGAATGACTATTTGCGCACACTATAGGTAATGACGAAATCGTCTGTTATACCTATGTGGGAATCGATATTGTTTCCTAGTTGTTTCTAGGCTTCTAGCAACGCGCCTAATTGTAGAAAAAGATGCTTATAGAATTAACTTTCTAAAAATATTAATGTTCACTAGGCTATTATTACTTGTTACCAGCTACTACCTAGATCGGCTATAGATCCATGGCTGCGGTTTTTTTACACATACTAAATTTGTACAGCAAATTTATCATCATTAAAGTGGGTTTTTACGTGGCAAACTACTTTTATTAGTTTTGAGTCAAATATTAAAATGTTATGTTACTAGCTCGACAGACTATAATAAAATAGTGTTTTATAGTCTTACTTTTAATTGTTTGATGGTATTGATTTTTATGTATTTGTAGTCCAGTTATACTATATACATAAATCTAAATCGTCGGCTTCCCGAAGAATTATCTGCTTTTGTTCCACCTTACGAATTTTGTGTAAATATAGCGTAAATAGTCTATGCGTGTGCACAGCACGAGCTAATCGACCGCAGACTCTATATCATGAAAAATTAAATAATAACTTAAAAATTGCATTGAAACGTTCTTAAAACTTACTCGCACATAACATTACCTGCAATAGCTTAAAAAATTTACATTGTTCGTTGTTTGTGTTTATAACAATTCCTAACAAACGACGACAATATTGTGATAAACTATACATAACTGCCATTGGACAACAACTCGAGACATTTCAGACAGACATTCCCTAAAAAATATGGGTATTATATTTCCTCGATCACCATCATCGGTATAGGTAACATTATTATCATTTTCGCAATGATGTGATGATTATAATAATTATATGTTGCTATTATTATAATTGAATAAGCATTAGCGTAGCGTCTCCGTTGGGTTTTAGGGTCCTTGGGACCTGTAGAGTACCTCTTGGTCTGAATGTATTTTATACAAAAACAAATTATGTTAGGTTTTCGTTGCGATTTCGATGGAAAATCGACTGATTTTCGTCTGGTTTGCAGTGTAAAGTACATTCACCTGCATGCTGTCTTTATATTTTGTCCATATACTTTTCGAAACATCAAACGATTTGTCGTGTTCGACGAGACTTTTAGAGCACTGCATCATCATTATACTTGACATGCATACGATAAAAAAGTAGGTTAATTCACATTCAACAATAATTGCCGTAAAATTAATTGATGTTCGAAACGTTTAAAAATAAAATATGTAAATCACTGCAGTTAATATCATATCATTTTTTTAAAGTTTTTTATAATATATTATTTTATTTTTGCAGTTTCCCGCCTAACAACATAATATAGTTCTCCAACAGATAGAACGACAAACGCAAATAAAAACATTTATATACATATTATAATATATTTTTTATTATATATGTTAACGATTTTGATATAGTATTGGAAGGGGATAAAGTAAAGTTTTTTTGGGGAGGGGGGATGCTTTTTGTGCTTTTAAATCCATACCACAACTATACACCTATAGGTATATTGGTATAACTGTATATAATACATCATATGAAATAAGGAATTACGATGAATAATATTTTATATAATATATTCTGCTATTTACTTAAAAACGGAATACGCTTATTTTCTCAGTGTCGATACTTGATATAAATACATATATATATATATATAACTACATTAAACATATATAATATAAGCGTAGGTACCTATACATAATATAAATGCGTTCGAGATATTGCTATTTTCTTTTAACTTATACAAACAGGGCTTGGAAGCTGAAACGTATGCGTACAAATAATAGCACTTAAAGTCTTTAAACTATCTAAATTACCTGCAGCTGCCACCGAAAGTAAACTAAACGGAGCCTCGTCTTCCATCTATATATTGTAATAAGCAAGACGTGTGATATATAATATAAATTATGCATTATACAATACGTATTCTACTTTTATAGGTATCCCTCGTTGCATACACCTATGAAACGTTTATTGAATTGTGCATATATTAATTGTGACCGTGGTGATTGCCATTTGACGTCACCTGGTTGCTATAGATGAAATTAATTTCATTAAACATTTTATTTTTGACGACAATAAATATATTATCAAATGAATAAGCGATGGGGGAAGATTCTTAGGCTCATGAATACAAATTTTGGTACACAATTGCATATTTATTTTTATAATAATACTGTATAAATATATGGTACAAAATATCATAATTTATAATATACTAATATACCTTTTATATATTCTTATAATTAACCACAACAATTAACTGGAGATTTCAAATTACAAATCGTACTATTGCATTATGCACAAAAATAAACAATACCTAACTGAAAAATATAATCTAATATAAAATAATTTATCTAACCATAATAATATAATATACATAATTTAAAATATTGTGTAAAATGTAAAAGGTAAATCGAGAAACTTTTACTAGGCGACTATTTCGATAGACTCGTCTGATATTTTTTAACTCGCAGCTATCTCGTTGAATAATATGTTTTCCGAAAATGTTTTTCATTATAATATTATATGGACTGTAAATAATAAAGTTACGTACTAATACTTTTTAAAAGTTGTAATTTTTGATTATTTGTATTTTTTAACTGTTAAATTAATTAACTATAGTATTACAAGTTAAAATAAATGTGTAAGTTGTTTGAGCTTTAATAGCATCACGTGACCTTGTACTTTACTGATGCCGGACAACGTTTATCTATAAATATAATAATTTATTTAATTTTTCTTGTTATATATATAATCGAAAACTGCCATTGACAAAAACAAATGTAATTACATTTTTGTAATACATATACTGTTTAACTAACACAATAAATTTTTCTTGTTTGTGCGGCAGGCGGCAGCTAAATAATGCAATTATATATTTATACTTAAATCGTTTTAAGGTCATAAAGTTCCTGGACCAGTGGTGCTTTTAAGGGTGGCGGATGCGTCCTGGACGCCGTTACTTCTGGGGTGGCAGAGTTTTAATGTTTCCCAAATATTGTGTAATTTCTGTTTCAAGTGTGAGAAACTACTGCTTATAAGTAAAAAGTATTAATTGTATTATAATATTATCGTATAAACAATATAATATACACAAATCAGACATACTATACCTATACCTTTACAGTATTTATATAAATTATGGTCAGTAATGAAAATGTATGAAAATATTTTACTCGGTTGTGTATTAAGTTATATAGGTACTTACAATATACCGATAAAATGAAAAATAACAAAATATTAATATAATATGCATACGATTCTGTGCTGGAAATAGATAACCAAAATATGCACTATCTAGAAAAAGAAAAAATATTTAAAAATACAAAAGTATCTATAGATACTATGTTATAATAAAATAAAAAAAAAATAAGTAAGTATTTGTTATACTGCGACTCACGCTCAAACGGAAAAAATAATATTCAAAATATCTAGACTCTTTGAGCTCTTTATAGGCACGTGGTACTTTTGATTTATTTTGTTTGTAATCAATATAGGCAAATACCAGTATTTTGAGTATGAGTTATTAATCGAATCGATATGTTATTATCAAAGATGATGTGCGTATATGTTTTTAAAAGTAGGTTCATGATTCATTACATAATGAACAAACGTGTACTAAAATAAAAAAATGTGTAACAGTGCATTGAAAATGTATTGAAGATTTAGTAAGAAATATTTTGAAAACAATATCAATGTTATTTGCAATGTGATCTAAAAGGATGCTAAACATTTCGCTCAATACGCAAAAAAAAACTTTTTTTTTTGCTATTAAGGATACAAATGAGAAATGTAATAGTATTTTAAAACTGTGTCGTACGTATAGAACTTCTATGGTATTAGGTATTTTAAACAAAGCTGGTAACGCAGGTATGCAGAGTTGTTTATCAAAAGATTGAGATCGATGATAGTCGAATGCTACAATTTATGTCGAGGAGTGCCTAGGAAGTAGCTTAATTTCAAAAACGTGGTAACATGGGACGACTTCTTGGCATAATTATATAAATAAAGGTTTGAATATCTAAGGTAAAAGCAAATATAATCGTGGGAGAGCGTGTTTTGAACATTTCAAAGTAGAAGGTGGTTCAGAGATCAGACAAATATAAAGATAATTTGAAAGAAATAATAACCAAAATATTATGGACGGTATATATTATTCAAGTATAATGGATTTCTGCGGTGTGTTTATGATATTATTTTGGAGAGATTTATTATTTTCAAAGTAAAATACGATACCAGAATAACTTACACTACCAATTGTATTTAATTAAGTTGTACAAAGTACTTATATAGGTACTACAGTTTATTCCAATCAATGATATACTCAACTTTAAATGAACATTGATTTGTTCATAATCGAGTAAGCGACTGTTAATCGTACGGAAAATTTAATTGACCTAATAACTGCAGGTGTCGAAACTCAAACGATAAAAACGATATAAAACACATGAAAACCAAGGTTACCATTTAAACTCGTGGAACAACCAATATAATATTAAAATCCCAACTCAAAGAAGAGTGTTCAACCATATACAGAACATATTTTATTTGAATCATTCCTCAGGGATGTAAGAAATATCATAGGTACATTTTACTACTTATTATCCATACCTATACACAAAAATAATTAAAAATTATATAATATTAAAGACCTACTACAGTTTTCAAATAATTATTAATTAATAAGTATCTATATGAAGTTTATAGGTAGGTAATTTAGAAACTAATCGTTTTAATTTAAATTTATCTCATTGAATAAATCCATTAATGGAAAAAACAGGGGTGAGCAATGACTAATGAGCAATCCCGGTGATAAATACCCGCATAGGTTTATGACTAGCTGTTTTGGTGAAATCAAAAATTGAACCTTTTGGTGGAAACTATGAGTTCCCCACCCCCTGCCAAAACTAACCGCCCACACATCCTCACATCTGTTCGATTGTTAGCTACCGTATAATATTAGAAACTAATACCTACATAACGTACCAGTTGTATACTGAGTGATCCATTTAACGTAAGACACACATTTTTAAAAACATTTACTAAGCATAATTATAAACATTATATAATATGTATTTTAAGTTTGTAGAGCGGAGTGGAGTGGTACGCAAAATGGAGTTGGTATCACTACTACTACTAGTATCAATATTCATCTAGCTTTCATCTTGAGCTTTATAAATACTTAATATAACTAATAATAGCTGCTTGTCTGAAACTTACTGCCATTCTGTTTCACAATATGAAATCAAAAACACATATGTTGTCATTCAAACCCAAATATATCAAGACTCGGAAACTGATAGGTAACAATAAAAAAATATTCATTTTCAAAAAACGTCGGTGCAGTTTTCTGAAGTAAAGAGTGTTCGTGTTAAGTTAAACGGGTCACCCCGGAGTATAATATTTATATACCGTAATAAGCACAGACCGCGACGACACCCGGAAGCGACGGGGATCGCGATTTTGGCCACGATATGGCAATAATAATATAATATATCGTACACGGGCGTAACGCGATCCGGTGGCGATGGGGTTCGATCATCGCACAACAATATAATATATCATATCATATCGTGCGTGTAACGATCACGGCCAGCGATGATGATTAGTGCGAATTAATTCGTCTACTGGTTTTATTTTTTTATAAAAACGAGCGGGGGGTGCGGCGGCTATTATTATATAGGTCGGGCGATGCAGTTTCGCGGTGACAGTTGGCCCGGCGAGCATTATTATGCGCTTGTGTGTATATTATTATATTGTGTTGTCGTGTATATATATATACATAATATTATATTATATTATGTTGTGGGCCCGTGCGACAGTATAACGACGACGACGACGAGACACATGGGCGGCAGCGACGACGGCGACGACGAACCGTAAAATGAGATACTTGTTTACATATTCAATGTGCGTGTGTCCCCTAATATAATATATATGCCTCGTTGAAATACACACCGAGGTCCCTTTTTAGAGAAACATTTCGCGTGTATTTATTATCTGCGTACGGGTGTGCGTGTGTATAATGTACGCGCCCGTCGAGCGAGATAGGGACGCGTCGATATTATTATTATTATTATTATTGTGTATGATACGTGATGCGCGCCGCGGCGAAAAGTGCAAATAATGACTAATGAAAAGACCTCGGTGGCCACTGCAACTGCCGCTGTTTAAGCATGATAATATATTCAATAATATTTTATTCCGTATCAGATTATTTTATTTTATATTATCAGTTCCGCGCGACGGAAATCCGTTACGATCGTCGAAACTAGCCGGTGATAGTACGGCTATATAGGTACGACTGTGGTGGCGAGGCAGTGTCGTTTTCGAGCTGCGGCTCCGTTGATTTTTGGAGATGGCGGTGGTGGTGGTAGACTCGTAAATTGTATCGCTTCCAAATTATGAACTCGAGAGTTGAGATATCGGGACATTTTGGTATACGTCCTGTTGCAGTGAGTAGGTGGGTGGGTGTAGATGGATGACATATATTTGGCTCCTTCGATTAAAATTGTTCACCTCGTCACTGGAGTTACGACAGTATGAGACAAACATATTATGATATGTATTTGCAGAAAATATTATGCACCGATGCGATGACATTTTAGGCCCAGTGTATGGTTGTAGTAAATTCAAGTATAAGTACAGGACGTATTTATGACGATTTATGTGTACGACTTTACATTCTACTTATTACTGAAACGTACAATGGCTATAATATACAACTTTCAGCGGATAATATATAATAATATTGTTACGAGGCATAAATAAACATTTGAAAATTATATTAGGTCTGTAATAAAAATTTAAATATAGTTAAAAACCAAAGAAGGGCTTTGGCCAGTAAAAAAAAGAATTCATTTTTAATATTCAATTTAACTACCTACCTACTTAGTATTCATTTTATAATTGACTTATAATAACTTAACTAAAATAATCCATTATATAACAACTTATCGTGTTTATTATTGTTAAATAATACGCAAAGTTAAAACCTTGTTTGTGTATTTAAAACTGCAGTTAAAACATGTTAATTTATTATTTATTTTTGTTTGATCACTCTGTGTATGATATAAAGATTTTAAATTCAAAAAAAAATAAATGTTTTTTGATTTAATAATTTAGTTCAAACAAATGCCTTAACCACTACAACGGCTAGTAAGCAATTTATAAACGTTTTATGTCGTTAAATAATTTTAAGTGGCCCACTAGGTAGGTACTCTGTTATACTTTGGTATGATACAATAAAGGTTGATTTACGTAGTTCGTATTAATTCTAAAAAAGGTTAAGATTCGTGAAATAACAAGAACTGGTGCGAGACTGCACTTTTGCGTAGGTAATACGATTTTTATTTTTTATTCAAGTTACTAACTAATAATTAGCTGTTGATAATTTACTATGTCAGATATTATTATATTGAATTATTATCAATTATAAATAAATGTTGTATGTATTTAATGTAGAGATGTAAAATTTACGTAAATTTTTTTTTTGGTAATTTACCGAGAAAAATGTACGTAAATTTGATAAATTTGGTAAATTTTGATAATTTTGGTGTGTTACCATAAGAACACCCCCAGAAATTCTTCTCTGACGCATTTTCATGAACTTATAACTATGGTAACATTTATTTTTTTTTTATTTACTGGATAGTAGGGTGTTCAATTGACCACCCGGGTCGTTATTTTTAAATTTTTTAAATTTTGTGACTAGTTCTAACATGTGTAAAAAATACCAAATATTATGTATAGTCGTATAGAACATTTAAAAATAATCAGAGAAGTTTAACCGGTGCCCCAAAGCCTTCAAAAGTTTAACATTACCTACTCATATTTTAAGGATGAAACCAATTTTAATTTAATAGACAATTTATAGTTGTTTCTACATTTTTAACTAATTTCAGTAAATATTTGATTTTGCATGGGTGTAATATAATTATTCCGTCAGTGCTTTTGTTGAAATTTAAATATTTTGGTTAGGTACCTATAACATCAACAACAAAAAACAAAATAAAGTCAACTCTAGTCTTTTAGTTTTATTTATTACAGTTCACAATCTTCGTGTTAGTTATTTCTCTATATATATTAGTTAAAATTGAAATTATTAATTTAATAATAAAAAATGAAAAGTAATTTTTAATTTTAATATTTTATGGGTACAAATAAATAATAATGAACTGACACAAATTAAAAAAAAAAGTTGAATAGATAAGTGAACGTGAACATGTTCAATAAGTTTTAAATGATTAGGTTGATAATAATTAAGAACTTTATAATCGTAATAATGATTGATAAGGTACAACAGGTAACCACTGTAACAGATAAAGTATTTATAACGTGGTTCTAAAATCTGTGATAAAATCAAATTTATATAAATCGCGATAATAATTAATCGTATCAGATATTCTTATGGTGTATTTGTATGTTTAATATTATGTAGTAGGTATACTACACTATCAGTGGTTGTGAACGTTTTACATTTTATAATATAAACTATTCTATTATATTAATATGTTATGACTGATAAATATTGACACCGTGAAGACGTTTAATTTGAGGTGTCACATGCTACTTTTTTCGGTAAAAAAATATTTACCTGTAAAAAAAATAATTGGTAAATTTACGAGGTAAAAATTTACCGAGCTTATATCTCTAATTTAATCTATATTCCATGCTTTTCTTACTTTTCAGAATTAAAATTAAATTACTGTAATTATTACCAACTTTATAAATAATAATAATAATAATAATAATAGCATAATATTAAGACTTAGTAAGTACCATACAAAATTATTATTTAGGTAAATACCGTGAACAGCAGTTGTTTTATTATAAAGTTTCTACGTTCTAGTCAGTAATTTATAAATTAAACACTTTTTATATAACAATATCATATTATAGTTGTTGTTATCGCATAATATTGTCTCTATCGATGACATTAGAATACGCATATAATATACCTGTAGGTATGGAGGTTGATAGTGACACTGACACATTTGTGTTGGATTGGTAACTCACTCTAGTTATGTTTACAGACAAGTAACGACGAACTTACTAATCTACAACGATGTTGTTATGTTGTCAATTAAATTGTCTATACTGAATTCCTTAGTATAATATAGCGAAAATACATTCATGAACAATGTCTAGTCTAACGATAATTAACAACGTACTTAAATTAACAGGCATATATTTTATATTATATAACCGAACCAGAATTTGGGAGCAATATTTAAGTCTGTTCTTGTGGGATTTTTATTTAATTTTTTAGAAAAGGATAAAAATTATAGAAATATGTTTGAATATTAAAAATTCACATTTACACAAAATATTTTGCAATGTTATGGGCAACAACTGAAACTTTTTCGTTATTATCGTGCACTATACAAAGATCCAAAAATGCAGACACCCAACCGAAACTTAAATCTATAAAACCATTCAAGTTCCAGTTCAATAGTTTAACAACAACAACAGCAACAGTTTTACGGAAAAGGTTATTAGAGCAAAAGTATTTAAGAAATAATCATCATTTTATGCTTTGAACCGGACACCTATTCGAGGCGGACCGCTCTTCATATCCGCACACGTACCCATAAACTACCTTTATAAATATATATGTGTCGATAAAGTTTTATACCTAAGGACACTTCCGCGACCTATGAAGGATCATTATCCTTTATACGCGCAATGACGTACAATAATAATAATAATAATACGTTTACACCGTCAAAAACAGGCGATTTCTTTATGGATTTCCACTCGCGTGATGGATAATTGTCATTCGAGATTTTAGTTGGAATAGTCGCAAAGAAACGTGTGGGAGTCGGAGTGTATACCTACATCACTCCTGTCGCCTTCGAAACATAAAACGTTTGCGTGTGCCCTTTTTCAACGACGTATAAACTGTAAAATATATTATTTTGTTTTCCAAACAGTTTACAACGACATGATGTCTGATAACAGACAGTTCTTGTTGTTGTTTATTTATTTACAAATATATGCGAGTTAAACTCAATCCAAAATATTTTAAAGCTAAACAGAAAAATTAAGATTTAGTAGGTTTCAACTTTTTTTTGAAAAATAAACAAAAAATAGAAATGAAATGGCATTTACTGATTTACATAATATTATAATGATATAGTAATATTAACAACTTTTATAGGTTATAATAGTAACAATAATAAATCCATTGACGGGTTGGCAAGTCCAATCGTCCTATACAAAAGTTTGTTTTTTAGATAACGTGCAAGACAAGCATTTGCAAGGTTTTGTTGTTCGGAATTTTTCTAAAAAATTATGTATTATAAAAGTTCATAGCTGACTTATACGAAACTATTTTATAGTACTAACACAACGATAAATATTGTGTAATATATTACAAAAAAAAAAAACAAATGAATCCTGCAAGAGTACAAACGGATATGAAGGTATACACAGATGGACATAATAATATGTAGGTAAGTACCTATATTAATATATTAAATTACCATTTTAAAGCTATTTGCATTTCTGTCTCCATTATTGGTATTGAGTTCTTCATAAGATATTACAAACACGATTATTATTTTCCACTTTTGTAGTTAACTCGTATATTTATGTTAATTAATTGCGTAATAAATCAATGTACCTATCGTTTATTACAAAATCAATTTTAATATATTATAGTCATTATACTAATAACTATATAGGTAGTATCTATATTAACTCATTTATTGGACTTTTGAAAACAAATAAAGATAAAGTATTCACGTGACAGACACGTAATTTACAACGGATAGATACTATTTTATGTTAATTTGTTTTTAGTTTTATTTAAAACATTATAAGCACAAGAAAACATAAATTTAGATTATTCAGAAAAAAAACATTCAAGCTACTCGAGTCAAAAATTAATAATATTTATTTTTAGGGCAAAAGTGTTCTGTTTATTTAGCTTATAGCTTATACTAAACATTCCTAACCGAAAGATCATTTACTTTATTTAAGAAAATAAGAGGTATTAAAAAAATGTTTAACTACTTAGTTACCTACTTGAAAAAAAAACAGTTTGGTATATCTACTCTGTTCTTATAATCAAGATCAGGTAAGTGGTAACCCTACACGGCCTACACAAAATGATCCTCGTGGTCTATTTTCATTCCCGGTATATAACATAAAAAGCCCATCTTTTATTTTATTAATTTACCGACATATAGTTTATTGTGTACAATATGTGTAGGGATATTATATTATTTTAAACATGTATAGGCACGTGGCAATCTAAACCGTAAGTTGACCATCGTAATAGTAATGTTATTGTAATTTTTGATATTATATTAATATAATATATAATATTAAATGGTACGGTATATAATGTGTCGATACCGTATAGACTTATTTGCACGTTATTCTATTTGTTTCGTATTGTTGTTAGTTATTTCTCTATAGTAACGAAAACAAAATAACATACCTTTTATGATACCCATCATGGGTTTATGACTGTACCTACAATATAATTTAATTTCTTATAAAAAAAGACAAAACATTTCAGAAATACACAACAATAAAATATGTAAGATGAATAGGCTAAACATGTATAGATGTTTAATAGATTTTTTTTATTCATTAGATTTTAGTATTGGGGTAAATTTTAAATCTATAAAAGTCAATTAGGCACCTATCATAGTTATTCATAACGTACAATGGGATTGGCGATTAAAATAATCAACATTTTATTTTGAATTAACATATCGTTAATAAAACATAATAAATGTTCGTTTAAAATTTACACATTTTGACAGATATGAATAAAGTAACTATTTTCGTAAAATATATAATTAATATATAATCATTATTTTTTGTCATAGCTCATAACGTACCTACATTATTTAAATTTTAAAGAGTGGAAACAAAAATCAGTTTTGGCTCGGGTATACTGACAAAATATAACAGCTCCCGGCATACACGTATGATGTAAAAAATAATTATGTATCATGACTGAAAAATGACTTATTATATACTTACTATAGAGTTTTCAACTTTTTAAATCATTATTTCATTGCCGTGGCCTTCTTTAAAGTTCGGTAACACGCGGAGGTAAAAAAGATGTCCGTTAAATGTCTTACTGCGTAGGTATTCCCCGCTTAAAACATTTCTGAACAAATAAGTTTTTGTCAATATTAGTTCATTAAAATGTAAAAAAAATTAAGATGATTCACCCCGCTCATTGCGGTCGTTAAAAAATAAATATAAATTAAAAACAAAACTTTATCCATAAAAAAAAAAACCTTCTACATTTTTCCTGTGCAGCGATGAGCATATTATTGCGTAATACCAAGAAGAAATATTCGTGGTTTGTCTCTTTGAATCATTTATTGATTACTGACGGTACTAATAACGCTGATTAAAAATAAAATTTACTGACCCGTCAAGTAAAATGAATGTCCTGACCGGTTAATGATAATTTCAATAACAGTGAATTGGGCTTCGATGGTTAAAGTGTTTATATATGTATAGTCAGGTACAGTAATCAGTGATTACTGATTACTAATCATTAATCACTAAATGTAGCCCATATATATATACCGTGAGTATAAGCATACGAAAGGGGTGGGTGAGGGTTATGATATAAATACAAAACATTAATTATATACACTACTAAAAGCAAAGCAAACTAGTACCGAACATATTTTGTCGGGTATATTTGTGATTGTAGAATAAAATAATTCCGCTGTGCACACACGAAATGTTATGTTTTTATCAGAGTTTCAACAATATTATGTATTTCAATGGTTTTCAGACTGATATTCACGTATTACAATATCTTTTATTAATATGTCGGAATTTATACATTTATAATATTATGAATATACAAAATATTTCATCTTAAAACATATTGCTTAACGAAACGTACTAATCAATTGGTTTAAGTGAAACATAATAATTATAATATTATATACTTATTGGTGTCAGATTTCAATACAAATATATGATCCCGTAGTAAGTTTGAGCTACAGAGTCTTAACTTTTATATCATAACATTATAGCAATTTATATTGCATGTAGGTTGGCTAATGCGATATTATATGGTTCTTGGTCAAACTGCAGTTTGTAACAATTATATCCCATTCGCGCGCCTGGATGACCTGAAACCGTATATAGGGTAGTCAAATCAAATTAAAAATGTTTGAACGTATTTAAGTGTATGACATAATGCGATTTTCCAATTTGTTCCAACTAATTGTGATCGATTACTCTATTTCCGTGCAGTAGCCGAATCCTATTATTTCTGATTACACACAATGTATGTTGTGATTTTCATCAGAGTATTAGAGATTTAAGAGTAACGATAATATCGAGTTGTGGTCCACACGGAATAATGTCATGTCCGCAGTCCGCCAATTGCGGGGGATCGATAAATTTGGTCGAGTTTGAATATTTTAGTGGAAACATTTATTAAGCGAATGGGTGATCGATTGTTGCTGTACAACTCATGTTTGAGTGATTGTTGTTGTTTTTTTAATTTTATTTTTAAACAGCGGATTAGGTTGTGGTAAAAGTGATTTCTCTGATATATATTTATATATTATAATATATATTTGGTTTTTTGGGTGTTCCGAAATGAGTGATTTATTTCATATATCGTGTATTTTATAATATAAAACAAACCTACATTGAAACCACGTACGACAAAAATAAACAGTACATACACACAACTTTTCAATACAGTTTAGTATTAATATAGTCACATAAATTATTCAAATTAAAATTACTCAACTTTTGTTTCAATGCACTGTAGTATATAACACTGCAGATTCACAAGGATAAAATGTGTTATGATTTAACACCTGAGAAATCTGTTTTGGACGGTAAACCAAGGGAAAAAAGCTTAGTCTCGTTAGAATAATTAATTGTATCGTACATTTTACAATCTTAATAATTTGAGTGTCATAATTAGTAAAATAAAAATAAGATTAATGCAAACCGAGACTTTACTGTAGTAATGCTGTAGTATGTCTATATGTCTATATGAAGTACAGAATAGTATTATATTTTCAATTCGACACAGTTATTTTCGTATAGTATTTGTTGAAGTTAAATACGAATCAATTATTTATTAAAGGTGGGATAAGTCCAAAAAGTAAAACTTTAGGTACCAGCACTTAGCAGCACTATTCATACATTAACCAAGTACCTATTTGAACTCGGTATTAAATGAACTGTCATACTAACAAAACTTGACTCCTTTCAATAGGATACGATTTGTCACAGCGATAAACAAAACAGTTACTTTCTCGAAAAATTGTTAGGTTTTACCATTGATTAAAAATGCTAAAAAAAATACTAGTATTTATACTCAATGGTATTACTTATCAATTTGTATCAATAAACGATTCATAATAGGTCTCGAGGTATTATCATTTTATGAACATGAGCTGGAAATCATTGTGAATAATATCGTTTAATCATAACATTATGTTGTCATATAATTATGATAATGTCGTAGTCAATTTGAAACGCCATTAAGGCGTTTTGTATAGGCAGTTTAAACGCAGTTGTTGATGGTGGGTTCTCAGTTGTCACTTGTCGACGATTCGTGTACGTAATCACCAAATGAGTTAGTGACTTTTGAATTTTTTCTCAAGTCCCATGAAAATTCTAACCTAGTCCTTGCCCGCAGTACGTTTAGGTATTTATAGATTCTATATAAATATATAATTTTTATGTGTTGGTATGAACTTGATATTTTGTTCCTTTACAGTTTACGTCATTCGTTCGCGTTTTAACGTCTTTTTTATGTTCATAAGAGCATTTTATGACAATTTTTAGGGTGTTTTTTTTCTTTAAATTTTAGATTTTGTAGATTTTCACGTTTTTATTTTTATCGGCTTTAGTATGCTGGCCATTTATATTATTCGTTTTATTATCTTATATACGCCTTATACTGCAGTATTTCTAGACAATAGCTTTTACATTAACTTGTATAATTTCGGAGTAATAAAAATGTTTTTGGCTAAACGAGATTTTTGTGATCATAAAATTTTTAATTTTTATTACCATGCCCCGAAAATTGAATACAATAAGGTACAGCAAAATAATACGATTTATTTTTAGCCTTTTAGCCTAATACAACCCAACGCTGTATTAATCCAAGCTATCGCAGAATGCAATAACCGGGTTGCTGTAACAAAGGCTGAACAGAATTTTTCACTAATAGATTATACCTTATATTGTAATAGGCCTTATAATACAATTCCTGATGTCATTTCGTACAATATGATTAAATATTAATATACCACGTACCGATATTACCAATATTGTTGCGCACTAATATTACCAAACTATATATATGCACGTTTTGCGTACAATGTTTTGGACGATTTCGTAGACATTTTTATACTACTATATAATATTATTATTATTTACAGCATAATAAGGGCTTGATAGATTTTGAAGAATCGTTAACTTTAAAATTTACGAAGGAATAACAAAACTTGAATTTGACGAAATCATGGTCTTACAGTTTTAATTCATTTTTTGGTAGTTTTCCATTACATGCCTAATGGTTGGGCTTCTAAGTCCAAAATGTCATTCAATGATGTTTCAAAAGTACCAATATAAAACATATTCTAATAGAATGTTACTATAGAAGTACCAATAAGATAGAGTATTTTGATTAAAAAAAAAAAAAATACTATACGATTAATACAACTTATGAAAAATTAATATTTCACCGAAAGTTATTTAAATTAAATACATCTATTTAAGGAAATATATTTCTTGTTTAATACAACAAGATAAGTTAATGGAATAGTTATATTTTTATCTATAGAATAATATTATTCACATATTTTGTACACAGCTATTGATACCCTGAAAAAAATAAACGTGAATAAAATATAATATATTTTATATATTTGATCGTGTTTAACGTGGTAACATGTCGAACGAGCCCGACTACTGACGTTTGAAATATTTCGTGAATAATGTACAAGCGTTCGTCAAACTATAAATTCCCAATGCAAATCATATACCTACGCGACTACTGATACTATATAAATATGAGGTGAAGTCGGCGCATTAAACATTTTAAAATATTTGAATAAAATATATTATGTACATACAACAATAAAATATATTGTACATGCTTAGGTATATTATTATACTGCATACTAATAACTCAAATAACGCCCTCCCCAGAACAATACGCGACTAAATATTCTGGTTCGCGGATACGACGTAATATGTTAATTTTAAACGTTTCGATATAATATTTTATTATATTGTATAATGATTTACAATATTACGATATATTATTATATTATAATACTATTATAAATTACTATTCAGTATATCGGTAGTACGACATCCGTTACGCTCAGTCTACTACATTACTCTGCAGTTCCATAGATATACTATACATAAATATATCTAAATCTAGTCATACACCATATGTGGAGATTGGGGAGGTACTTGGGGGGGGGAGGGATTAGCCACCAAAAAAAAATAATATTAAAACACCCCTAAAACTATTGAACATTGTTCAAAGCCTAGGGGGCTTCAATTATCTCCGCCTATGACATACCTATACACTACACTACTACAGTTCTACACACAGGTTTTATGATATAAAATATAAAAGAACAGTCCAAATACTATTATAAAAGATTTTGTGACCAATAAAATATCCATCATACCTACAAATCTTATAATCCAGAATCTAGCTTGTTTTACAATTACCTAGTAGTCATCTAAGGGGTATGAAGTGAAAGTGAATTCCTTTTATTTTGAAAAGTTAGTAAAATGCCAGTCACCTCTTTCCCATTGGGCATTTTGGGCACGTGCCCTAACCTAGCTCCTGCCAGATCACTAACCACTAATCAGTATTTATTACTGATAAATAAACTTATTATAGTATAGTAATATTATATATCACGCCAATAGTTATAATTAACTATATAATTAAGAAGTACAACGCTACAAGAAAGATTGAACAGTTTGTCGTAGGTGTCAATAGAATGTGATATGCTCAAAAACATAGACTTCAAAGAAGTAATTGACGGTTTTACCAAACTCAAATCTAGAAAGGTATTTCTTCAAGAAAAATAAAATGTGCAACATTTCCTGGTTATTTTATAATAATTTTTAAATTTATATTATAATACCTATATTGTAGCTATATTATGACACCGTTACATGGTATACTGTTAAGTATAAATAATAATCAAATATAGATATGAATAATAATTAGGAAGAAGGCTTATATACACAGTTTAGTTATCCGGGTACACATATACATACACACAATTGTTGACATATAAAAGAGACACACAATGTTAAGTTAATTAGTTCTAGGAACAGCACAGCTACCCACAAGCCAACGAACTCCGGAAGACGATACTGTGAGTCAGCCTTTCGATATTTCTGTACTTGATAAGTATTTCGTATGTAATAAGCATTGTTAGATATTTCATGAGTATGGTGTATGTATTTAATAAGTAGTGTGTAATAATAAAAACATATCAACTAGAATTTAATATTTGATCCATCTTTCCTTAAAGCTCCCGAGTTATATAATATAATAATATAATATACGATATACCTAACTAGAGAAAGTGTCATCAATAGGTAACCACTGACTGCAGCTTTCATCAAATTATTTTTTTATGATTTTTCTTTGTACATCTAGCATATTATATTGTTATTGTGTGGAATAGGTATACAAAAATATAATGTATAGTTATGTTTTACTCTTTTGAATGGTGATTGGCCAAATATAACTATACATATATACTGTTATAACCCAATGTTTTTAAAATTATTGTTGTTTATACAATTTAAAAAATGTGGGCAAGTTGGTGTCGTTCTGCTGTACAGTAGGTTACAAGTGGGTCACTGTAATGGGTGGTGTTGAATTTGAATTTAATGATATAATATCATTGTATAAGAAAAACGATTCTGAGCGAAAACGGTCAGTCCGCCATTGATATTACTAAACTCGAACTACCGTGTAGTAGTTCGTGTCACTAAGTATAAGTATTTGAAGATATTATTGTGAATAAAGTAATTTATATATTTACCTATTTACGTAGAATCTTGTTTTAAATTTTCAATCCTTAACTATAAAAGTTGAGCAAATTATATGTTTTTAACTACAAAAAAATTATTAAATTTTAAATTTAATAAATCTTGTCAAAATTTTAACTTTAAATGCTTATAAAAAAAAATTGTACCTATGTATTTTTAATATTTTTCAACTGCTATTGTAAAAATACATCAGGAGCCTTGCATTAAATTTTCACGCTTTTCTACCCAACAAATAAAATTTTATTGTATATAACCACGGTAATTTGTTTGAAAGTTGCACCAAAAACCAAAATTGATTTTCTCGAAAACAGATTTTGAGTAAAAATTCCCGTTTTTTCTTAATTTTTCTTTATAATAATTAATAAACACCGTAAATGGTGACGTTATCTATAATTTAGCATAAACAAAATACTATGATTATTAATTATACATTCATCCACGCAAATTTTAATTTTTAAAAATTATAAAATAAATTTCTTGGGCTAAGCAATTGCATTGGGTAAACGTCGTTCACCGTTTGTCGTAATCCGCTAAAATATGGTAAATCTTTAAAATCGAAGTTTAATAATTATTATATGAGTTAATAATGACTCGTTAATCCTACCAACCTATTTAATGAATTTTCATAGCAAATATAATTGAAGTCATGGCCTGAAAGTGATTTTATTGATTTCAGTTTTTACTATAGTAAAAATTAAGATTATCAATCATAGCTATTCAAAATGCAAAACTTAAGTTTCCAACCAGAGATACTATATTGAAGTAACTGCGTTGAACTTTCTTAGAGAAAATAGATCAAATAAATCAAAATATACTTGCATAATATTACACTTAATAATGTTGCGTTTTGGCTCCAACTCTGATTATTAAATATGTACCTACACGTTTGTTGGGGCCGTGAACGAACAACAATAGATTTTGCACCCGGTTTCGGAAATTGAGTTCAAACTTTATCACACACCGGTCGACTTATGTAAATAGTATGTAAATTAACTATGTATTGTGACCCAAAAAAAGTGGACCAGGTTACCTAGCAAGAGTGTACTCTTGTGTGGTGGGTGTCGGGTGTGTAGGTGTTAAGGTGTTTGATAGTACTTCTAACTATGGAAATGAAATGGTAACAAAGCGTTTAGATATCGGCGTGTAATTCAAATTAAACAAATAATTAAAATATATTATTTAACACAGCTATTTGAGCTGTGAACTCATATAAATATATTGATATATAAAAATAATATACGGCCCCATTAATTATTTTAATGATAATTTATTGCATAATATTATTATTTAATAATCATTATTCATAATAACAATGGATTTATAAAAATTCTATTTTTTACAAAAGATTAGACCAGCCGGCCATTAGAATCTTAAATTATCAATTTTTGTAACCTAACCCCAAATGCACTCTATAATAGTCTGTCTCTCTCGTTGATATTGAACTTTTTCTCTTCCTCAAAAAAGACCACAACCTCTTACGAAGCCAGTATAGGCGTGTCCTACACAAGTATTTAATGTCTATGAATATAACTGTATGCTAAAATTTAAAAAATTAAATTGTAAATTGTAACTAATGGCAATTGTCACCGATGTTAATTAAAAACAATAAAATAAAATATTGTTTAAATAATGATATTTTTATTATGTCTTATGTAGTCGTATTATTATGTAATTGTAATTTATAAAAGTAGATATAGTAGGTACCGGCATAATATTATACCTATCCATGTACTTTGAGGTATGGCAACTAAAACTTATTCTGGATCAACGGTAAGTATATTACGCTGAAATGCGCTTTAATTTTTATAATACCTAATAATTATTAAATAATAAATATTATATGGAACTTGCGTCACATAATATAACTTACTATGTATATAGAAGGGCAATCGTGTACCTTCAACAATTATTGTAATTTTCGCTATTTTTCACTTCATAAAAATTATAAAATATTAAAAAATGTTGGATAATTATAATAAATTGTAGGTACGGTGTACTTTGTGTACAAATAGCAATTTTAAAAATAAGGTGTATTATAATATTCATTGTTCAATTGGTTATGTTATTTATGGTAAATGTTATTAATTATTCACGTTTTATGTGCTATTGCTATAATTTATTTATTTATATAGATTACCAAAATTAATATTATTTTATATGTAATGCAAATTTCATATTTTTTTATATATACATTTTGGCGTGAATGCACCTGCAGTTGATGACGTAAATTATGAGTAAGTACATAAATTAGTATGAAAGACAATCTCTCTTTAGATTTTATGACTTTCACCCCCACTCAACCGAGTTGAAGAATTTCACTCCGTTCGTTTGTAAAATAAATTGACATTAAACGAATGCGTGTGGCGTGGATAATATACTATAATATTATTACAGTTTATTATAATAATACAGAAAGTCCGTCAAATATATTATTATTATGACGTTCTGAACCCGATGATTGATGGAAAACACGTTCTGCTTGAATAAAATTGTTTACGATACTCAAACATATGAAGTTCTATGGACTTCATTTTCCGTGTACTAAACTCCCGTAATATTGTGTCCAAAAGTTATTAATAGTGAACGGATTTATGTGTAAATTTTATTAGATAAACACAGAAAATATTTTTTCGGATATATATTTTGTTATAAATACAATATTACTCTGTCGCTTGAGAAAACTTTTATCATACAATTTAGAACATGATAATTATTATGATATATTATCGTGGTGCGTCTAAGAATACAAATTATTTGATTTATTTAATGTCGGGGTGGCAAATTGTATCATATTATTTTAATATTAAATCAAAATAACTCCTGTTAAAATAATTTGTTTTTACGTAATGGTTTTTTACATGATCAATGATATAAGTACTTATATTATATTGTATTATTTTAATAACATAGTACCTACAAATGAATAATATTTGTAATTAATGTTTTGATATATAGTCTATAGGTACTGTAAACTGTATAGATCTGTATGATATTATGGTACTGTTTTCGCGATAATTTGAAACAGTGATTTTTATCGTAATTTATATTACATCATAGAGTCATCATAAGCATAATAATAAATGATTTACTACTAACTCAAGTTGTATATGAATAACATCTATAAAGGTATAGTTGCAATACAATAATATCTAATCACTCTGCACTAGGATATGATAAAAATACGCCAAAATAGTGTTTGACAAACAGAAAATAAAATTGAATACAAAATACTTAAAAACAATTAACTCATATTTAAGCTCGCACATTTTGACGTCAAGAACGAGAAGATAAAGTTCATTAAAGGGTCGCTTGTTGAAATAGCGCGAGCATCAAAATGGTTTATTAAATCCGACCAGGTAAAGTTCAATTAGTCGTTAAATATTCATGAAAGTTGACAGACAACAGAACATTCATTAGACCGAAGACCCAGTGGGTGAGAAGTGTTGTGGGACAGGATAGGCCGAAGGATGAAGAGTAGGAGGTAGAGAATGAGATAGGATGATAGGGATAAGGGAGAAATGGGGAGATAGAGAGAGAGAGAGTGAGTGAGACAGGGACAGGGAGAGTGAGAGAGACGGGTGACTGACTTGAGAACTTTGGTCCTTTGCCCTACTGTATTTCGTACAAAATTACTCAAGTTATAAACGAGTCCTTATTATCATATCAAAAGGTTTCTGTGTGCGCGTTGTCAATCGACTTGACGCCAATGTCGTCGAACGCGAACGGTTGTTTACATTCGGTCAAAGATTGGTGGATTATCATCCGTTCGTTTCCTTTTTTTGTTTTTGTTTTTTTTTTTTTTTTTTTATCAACGAAATCCTTAATGAAAATGGTTGATTTACATATTGCAGTTGGTACCTATTCATATTCATATAAACACCGTTGTTTCGGATTGTAGGCCTACGCGCGTTTACAACACTGCAAAGAACCAAATCGAATTCGATTTCCAGTAAAAATCAGAATAATAATAATTAGACGTTGGCCGAAATCAGTCGTGGGGGAACTTGATAGGGTGATAAGATCATAATATAGCTTATCAGATCTATTAAGCCAGCCTAAAATAATAGAAAAATAATTTTGAAATTTTTCTTCTCTTTCTATAAAAAGTAATTCAAATATTTTCAAAAGGGTGGAACTTCTGTCGTATCATACAAAAAGTTTATTGCATGATAAAGCTGTGATAACCTAGGTAGTGAGCTTTTAATTTTGAAAATGGATTTTGATTAATTAACACGTTTAGGTACAAGGAATGTTTTAATTGGAGTGATGTTTAATTTTTGAAAAAAGCTGTTTACTTTAATACGAAATTTAAAACATAAAAATAGGTACTAAAATACTTAAACAACAAAAAAATGTTAACGATGTGATGTATATAATACGAGTACATAATAATAATGTTTAAAATTAAATTAAAGTAAGTTACCTAACCCACGTGAATCGAGTAAATAAATATTTAAAAATGCTAATTATATTATTATAATATAAATGTATGTACAATAACCTTTAACTCGTGCATGCTTAAGAATTTTCATTCTATAATAATAGCATGAAATATCTCAGACATGATAACGGTAATTATTGTGGATAAAATACCGAACATCAAAATTAAAATTTAATAATTTAAATTCGTTAAAATTAATTAGACCTAAATTAGAACTAGGTAACTCAAGAATTTATTCCCTATGCACTTAGTGTGTAACCTACTTGCATGTTATACACGCCCTGTTTTTCCGTTTATTTTACCAGTTTGAAACATAGTGGATACCTTACCGGCAGGACTATGGGTTCTTTATAATTAGTTGAAGACAAACCACATAAATCCTTTTTATTCAGACTACATGTTCTTATAACATGGTTCTGTTGAGTCGCACCTCCTACAAGTGTCTTTATTGCATTGTCAGTACAACCACCCCATAGGTACTAATAGTCTATATTGGAAAATTGACTTGTACAGTGCAATTGCGCATTGTATATAAATATATAATAGGTAGGAGGCACATAAAATTCAGTACATATGTGTTTGTTTGTTTTGTTCAATTTGAATATTATAGATCTTAAACGCATAACCAAATGTTCAATGAGAAATTTTCCATCGAAAATTTCAATTAATAATTAGACTTAGATATTTAACTCTCGTAGCCTTATGTATTTTTAGGCAGTATTACATAATTTTGTAATATATAGTTTATAGTAATAATTGTATAATAGTATAATAATAAATGTAAAGTGTATAATAATATTATTAATATAAAATAATAAATATAAATAAATTGTTTTCTAATATTTTTCTTATATTTTTTCGAAATGCATATTTATTAATTCAAAATATCAACCAATTTTTCCAAAATAAATAATTTTATCCTATTTTATTTTTTGGTCAATGTTGAACCCTTTAATGAAATTAAATAATAATAATATTATGTTCGAAATTTACTCACTTTTCAGTATTTTTTGTACACAGACCATTAACAAACTCAAATGATAAAATTATCGACTTGTTATTGTTAAACAAAATCGAATTTTGAATATTTTGCATTATAATATCCACTAAACAGTATTATACATGATATGCGTAGTTGTATACTAAATAGTCTTAAAATTGCAATCGAAAAGGATACTTAGTACAAATCTCAAATGAAAAATTAAATATAATAATATAATAGGTATCTTGCACTTGATTCAAAATGCTTCAACGTTTTTAAATCGTCCACGATTTATTTTTACTATTAAACATCTACCTGTCATTGCGGTAAGCAACTGGTACCACAGGTTTTTGTTTCCGATAGAATTAGGGTTCATCGGGATTGCGGGATGCAAGTCGTATAAAAATGATCGGCCTTTTTGACCTCAGAAGGCAAGTATAGGTATTTTCCCAAATTAAATTATACGCGACAACCCAGCTGCGGCTGCAGATACGCGATAATATCATTATATTATTATGACTCGACCGGACTACCATGCACGCGATCATTGATGTTGATAATAATAATGTGCCATAACAATAATGTATAATATTATCATAATGTACAGGAAACAATAAAACTCGCCACGGGGGGTCCACGGCGATGACAATAATAATATATAATATGATATTATCTATAAGCAGCTCGGGGCGCGAACGGGCTGCGTTGTTTCCGTTTTTTCTCTTACTTTTATTTTATCATCATACATACATATTATGTACCCCCGGATCTCACCGATTTTCGTCCGTCCAATCGCCGAGGGATACGACCGCGCATTTTGTATTTAATTAAATTTAGTGTTTCGATATCGCTTACACGCCGCCACGGCAGAGCACCAGCATAATATATATATATATACGACCATGAATATGTATTAAACACAGTACATATATATGTGTGCGTGTATAGCGTCAAAATGTTTACTGCAAGCGGTGTGCAGTGGCCTATAGGTCGGAAGTGGCAGCATCGGTGCAGTGGCGGTGGCGCGGGGTGTATACGGGCGACGAGATAAATATTGGGGTGAAACGTCGCATCATCATCGTTCAACCGACTAGGGCCGCCGCCGACGGGGTTAATTTGAAACGCGAACCGGATAAATTTCGTTTAGGCTATTATTTGCGGTGGAATAATTTTCGAATTTGTCATCGCACCGCGGAGGAGACGCTCTCGGTCGGCGCGTTTGCGTGTATAATGTATACGACGCGGCTCAAACTCCAACAGTTACGACGGCGGCGACGGCGTAGACGCCCAGAAGAGGGTGAGAAAGAGGCAGAGAGGGTGGGGTATAGAGAAATATATAGATAGATAGAGAGAGAGTGTCGCAGGGACAGAGAAAAAACGGTCCCTACTCATTAGGCGAACGAAAATTATTCGCGACATGTTATATATTATCGTACACAGGTCCCCTACAACAGTGGCCTTGTACGGTGAAATCATATTATATCGTACAATATTATTATATATTCATACATAATATTATAAACAGTGTAATGTGCAACGCGTGCTGGTGCTGGTGCTGCACCGCGGCGGTGTCTCTTGCGCGGGTCTTCTCCTGCACGACTGCCGCAGCCATACCCGACTGTTGTACTATTATTATTGTGCCGACCGATCGGAGGAGGATTCGAATTTTTTCGCGCGTGTGACGGGATTACGGCATTACAATATGATATTGTACGGACGATACGATCGCGACACGTACACATTAGAACATTTTATTTATTATATATTATGCGATATTGTAATTCGGCACGCGCTCGCTAAACCGTTTATATTATTATTATTATCATCGTCCAAGTCTTCGTCGTCGTCGTCGTAGTAGTCATCATTATCGTGTTATTATCGTTACATTATCTGGCGTATATTTACATTATAATATTATATTGTAATGTGGCACCACGCGCGCGTAGCGAAATATAATGCGATGTAATGACGGACGACACGCGCACCCATAGCAGGCGGCGGCTATTAATTATGTTATTATCTTCGTATATAGTCGCGTCGTGTGTGCATAATAATTTTATACGGTGTCGACGGTATTATTATAATATTATAATAGTATATCATATTATAATACTATACACGCGTATTTTGTCATCTCGGCAGTCGTTCGGTTTCCGACCGAATAGAGGAGGACGAGAGCTGATGATCGCTGCTGCGAGTGCTGACCTCAGGCAGGCTCGCCGAGTGAATACGACAATAGCATGGCCCTTTTTAGGGGCGAAGGGGTTGGGCGAAACGAACATTTTTCTCGGGATTCCTCGGCTTTGTAAGATCACAGAGCTCTGACATTTAAATTAATTTAGTTGACTGGTTAAAAAAAATATGTCGAACATTTGACATTTATATTATATTGATATCACTGTACTGCCACCGCAGCATTGGACGGTTCTAAATTCTATCCACAGTTGCATGAGAATATGAGATATTCCGTGCTAAAACCTACAGTGCTCCAGTAGCTATTCAATTTATTAATAATTATGAGACTTATATAAGGTACAAGTATGATGCTAAAAAATTGTTAAATATATGTTAATATTTGACATATGGCATTTATTTATAAAAGGAGTTTTGGCGTGGTATATCATGCTATATAGTTGAAGTGACAACTCAGCTTTTTTTATTTTGATATCGAACAATAGTAATAATACTATAATATACCTAGGTACTGTACTATAGTAGCTGATCCCACGACCTTCGTTGCATGTAAAAAATGACAACTTTTAAAAAAATTGTGATAGTTCAACTCTTGTTGAGTGGACAGTTAGTGCAACTCAGCCACCTTGTTAAGCAATATTCTTCAATAAATCGAACCCATAAACCTCTTATTACGTACATAACGCATTAACCTACCTACCCACAGTCCTTCAGGTGACTGTGTGTGAATTGGGATAAAATATGCTAATTAGGTAATGGAGTGTTGGAACCTATAATGTACCTGTGTTTGTGAAAAAAGTAAAAAACTTTCATACATTTTAAGTACTTTACTTATTGGCCAGGGCTCAATGTAATACATTTTTTTTTTAGGGGGGGGGGAGGGGCAACTTATTATTTTGTATTCTAAACACTTTAGAATCTTGTAGTTTGAAATTAATTTGACAAAATAAATGTACTTTTTAAAAAAAAATTACACTTAAATTTTAAGGTTAGGTACATTATAATTATCTATTCATAAATGACGATGAAATTGTTTTTGAAAATAACACTCCAAATGAGTAGTTTAACATTATTTTGGAATCAAAACAAGAACAAAATGAGTTTTTAAAGAATACTTAGTTAACTAATTTTGGTGTTATTATGAATAGTATAATTTCTCAACACGCCGAGTCAACGTTTTATTGTCTTTAATATAAATTACTATGTAGCTTATTTAACTAATAGAATATATTATTGAACACCGTAGTTTGGAGTTAAATCAACTAATTTATTTGTATATGTGCACTACAAACGCCAGATTGATGTGGCATATCAACATTGGCGTGGCATCACTCGTGAACCAAAAAAGTTATACAACAATATGTGGAAAATATTTTAATACACTTTCAATTATACAACAAAACCTACGACCTATATATTTCAATTATAGGTACCTACAGTCACTCTCCACAAACATTTTGAATACATGTTTGCATCTATAAATATATTTATACAAGATGAAAAAAAATTAGTAACAAATTAACTCTTTTTAATTTAATATTTATAAACATAGAATTTTAATACACAAATATGTATACATTTTTTAATACAATTCGTAATAAAAAGTACAATGTTATAATATTTGAATTTCCAAATATATTGTTAGCCACGAGTTCATGACACGGCTATAAGGTTAAAATCCGGATGTCTTTATTTGCAATGAATTTAAATTGTATTGATCGCTATTCGCCATTAAGAAATATATGCACTAAGAACGTTTGATATTTCATTAAACAAGTCACGAAATTATTTTATAGCAATAAATATAATATGCTAAATAAAACCTCGCAAATGCAACAAAGTTTGAGCCCTAATAATACATCGATCGCGTGTATTACGTTCGGCGATGTGGTTTTAAGGGTGGCTGTAGGTGGTCAATAAAATAGTATTATACATATTATAGGCAGCTATTTGAGCGTGTTATTTCTAGCCTTGTTTGTGTAATGATATTTCTCGACGGCGCATTATGCTCACAGTAAGTTAACGGTGACGAAAACTCTGATAAAATATCGCATACATACTTGGAATGCTTCGATTTTAATTTTGAAAACATAAAAGCCGTAAAAGTTAAAATAGAACCTTATTGATAGGGTTTTCATTTCTAGTTTCGGTTTAAGTTTTATTGATTTTAATTATGGTTCGGTTCTTAACGTTATACAGAAAACAATTAAAAAGTAGAAAATCTATGACACCAGAGCAACATATATCGGTGCAGATATTATGTTGGTACCTATCCTGAGAAGATTAAATTAAGATTCCGGTCAGATTATGAAACTGATAATTTTAAGCACAGTTCTCAGTCCTGAATAGAGTGGTATAATATGATTCTATAATATTAATTGTTATAAGTTTATAACTATAGAATATTAAACATATTATAAATATTATGTTTGGAATTCGATAAAACATTATGAATGGAAAAAGGTTGCTTCAGATAGTAGACGACTTAATTAGCTTTTATTATTTATGCGTAAGATTGATACAATACACGGTTTTCTCCTAGTAAAGCTTCTACCATACTATAATAAAGTAATTTTGGTAGTTCTTATATTAATCTTATTTGTTTTTTTTTTCTTATAATTTTATTTTTACCCTTCCCACACGAGTAGGTATTTGAAATCACTCCTGTACCGCCAAAATCTGTAGGTGATGCGATTCTATTATAATAAATTATAATACGTATATTATAATATATATATATATATAAGTATATTTAGTATACTTATAGAGAATTCTTTATAGTCCTGGAGAATCGTAATATATCCATTTTCACGCATATAAGGATAGCACAGATTAAAATATATGAGCGTAACAGAGGGATGGTGAGAAAAGGGAAGGTGTTAGGGGTGTTCGTAATATCGGCATTTCACTTAAAACCGATTTCGTGGGTGAATTGTTGTTTTGCATATTAATCATGTATAATGAATTAATGCGTGTTTGGTGGGTTGAAGCGTTATTGTTCTTTAATGCACATATATAGTATGTGCTATGTAGAATGTGTGTTTTTAGTCAATAGACTTGGTATTGGTGTAGGGGTTTTTTTCTAAATAAAATATGAAATCAAACTATACATTTAACACGTTTTTAGAAAAGATTGAAGAAAAATTCAATATATAAAATTGATTAGCATAAACATGTTATTTAGTAATATTACTTTCAGCATTTTCAATTATTACTGTATTGATACCTATTGTACTATGACAGTATACCTAATAAATTACACGACTGTGAGTTAATGTGAATACTTCAAATGTGAACAAAATCAAATCATTCCTAAACACTTACCCGTGGACAATTAATTAATGCCCCTTTTTGTGTTTATATATGTATCACATTATACACGCCTGTACACGGATTTGAAATTAAAAGCTACACTGCACGATGACAAATGCTTCTATAAAAGATTTCATAATAATCGTCTATCACCCCCTTCGAATTCTCTAATTCAAAACTTTGTCTTATTTTACAATACTCGGTAGTCCTCCAAAGCGCCTGGGGCGTATAAATGGTGTTGTATACTGTCGTGATCTTCCACAAGACTGAATAAATACTTATGTACATAATATATAATTAAAATAGAAAGAGTCTTCAATGCATTCAATGGATGGCCATTCTTCCCGTCTCTCAACATTATATTGTGCTTATATTTTACTGTACATGACTTTTATTTACTTCTTACATATTTTGCTTAAATATAGGTAGGTTGTTTAGATTGTAGAGTAGACAACAATATTATAAATAATAAATTGTATATAATATAATATTATAAAATATTCAAGATCTAAAATTAATATATTTTTTTTTTAATAAGTAATACTTTTTTATGGTTTATACTTAATACTTTGTTAGTACCTAAATAAATTAAAAAGGAGCCCCCATAGATTTAAAAAAAAATTCTGTAGCCAGAGAATGTAAAATTGGTGGGGCCCACTTTGTGGATTCAAACTTTTTAATTACAACATTTTTGTACTGCACAAAAATAGCAGTTTTAATGTTGGTCGAGATTCCCAATAACCATTTTTTTAAAGATATATTTTTTAAATAGTTTATAAAAATCTAAAAAATGCAATATTGTAGTTCATTATTTATTCATAAACAAATTGTATTATTATGTTAAATTGTATATTATTTTACATAATATAATTATTATAAAACAGCTAAATACCTACATAGCGGTAATATACGAATTTCTTATTGTACAACATTTATTGGTATATTGTATATATTATATAGTGTGGTATAATCTATATTATAAACACAAGAAATAGACAATGCATTCCGACAAAGCTGCCGATTTCACAATCGCTATTATTAAGCCGGGTCCAATATGGTAAAACGCGATAGTTGCAATCGTGACGGAAAAATATTATAATTTCATCACTTCTAAATAAGCGTAATGCTGGGCCTTTGAATTTGAGTAGGTATTACCTAAAATTAATACACTAATGTTTAATGAGTAATGACCATTCGGTGGAGAGGGGGGCAGGGGTGAATTACAATTACTTTTAAACGCCTTTTTTTGTTGTAAATGTAGTTTAGTATTTTTCCGCTTATTTACTCCCTCCACCATAGAGACGTTATGTATGCGCCACTTGACATCGTTTCTTGGTATATTATAATAATCATGTTAATAATTAATATACTTGTTATAATCCTGGCCTTGTAAATGAGTTATAATATACACCTAAAATGATGTAACATCAGTGGTAGGATGATTTAAGACTTTTTTTTTCAAGAATTCACGCGCACAGAATTGTTTGCCAACATTTTTTTGGATACACACAACTTTGACCTAAAATAAACAAAAACTCACGTTTTCACAACTCAAACTTATACACATTATTGACTATTGTTATCAAGTTATTTTTTTTTTATCAACATGCAGAGATCTTGCATATACTTATCTACTATATGATTTATGACATATATGCCTCACGACGGCGTTCATATAGCAATGCATACCATCCTACAGTATTGTAATTATAATGTATTTGATATGTAGTATCGATGTCGAAAAAATTTGATTTGATGGTCGTAAAAAAAACCACAAATCACTCTGCATAGAGCGTAGGTAAGCATATCTACAAAGCATTGATTAAGGTGATAATTTTATCATTGTCTCTACAATTATTTGTCTCTATAAAATGATATAAGACAACTGTGTAAAAAGAAATGTATTTGTTTAAATAAAAACACATAAATTACCGAGACATTTGACTGTTTAATGATTAAAGAATGACCATAATGCAACAGAAATAGCATATCAATAAAAATAGCCGTATAATAATTGTACACAATGGTAAGTACCTATCTATGCATGTAACTATATTAATTATTATGCATACGAGAATAATAAAAACAAAATACTCATATCGACCGAAAAAATATTTTTCAAAACGTATCACACAATATTCTACATGTATATATTATTAAAGATGTATCGCTCTTGATTATTTCCGTTGCCATATACACCGTGCCAGTATATAACACATTTATATTTATTATATTGTTCGTAATTCACACAACGTGCAATAAACATTTCCTAGAGAATTGATAACTACAGAATACAGATTAAACCCTGATTTATATATATATAACATATTATATATGTGTGCGTGATGTGCTCTGTATATATATATATATTATATAAATATGTGCGTGCGTGTGTGTGTGTGTGTCCATATATATATATATAATGTATATTGTATATAGCCTCCGCGTTTTATTCCGGCTCATAAAGGTTCCTGCTTTAGCGTACGTGCCCTCCCTGTCCGCCGGGTTCTATAAAAGCATGACCGTATAACTTTTAATAACCAAGGCACGTTTTTACGGGGGTTAAGGGGGTTGGGGGAGCGGGCCGGGCGGGTGGTAAACGAAGAAAAATACCCGACAAAGCTACGCAGTAATGGCGAAAGGGACCGGACACGGTGGCGGGGGTGGAGGGGAGGGTAGAAACGGACATAAATTGCTTTTGTTTCAACTCTCCTTTCCTTTTTATACCCAGAAATACATGTGCAGGACCAACCAACGGGTACCCCTCATACCTATATATATATTATATAATATACAGTTCTTTTTCTTCTTCTTCGTCTTCTCTTCCCCTATATATATATATATCTGTTCGCCATATCATTTCTTTTCCTTGACCCAACGCCCACTGTATATATGTATACACCCGCAAACCCACACCCACCCACCCACCAACCCACCTACCAACACACACGCTATAAGGACGGTTTTCAACAAAATTACTCACGGACGCACACTCACTGCCATATCATATACGCGAATACTGTATATGTAGCAGTGTTGATATACCTATGCGTTTTCCGTTGTTATAAAATATATTTATTTATCTCCTGTGTACATAGTTCGGGTTAATACTACAGAGGCGACCGCATGGTTATTATAACATACATACAAGAGCAAAATACAGCTAAGCACGCCACTGCCCAGTTACCGAGACCCAATCCTGTGAAATTTGAATCGATGTACAGTTCACGCAAATATATATTATTGACTATTATTAATATCATGATGATTGTGAGCAAATTTTATCATGTGCTGATAATACGTTAAAATGTAATCTCTATAAATATTAGGTGTTTTATTATAAATCTTTAGGCCATAAACAATTAATAGTAACCAAATTATAATAAAAATAATAGTCTATAAATAATCAAATTTTTACAATTCTATAATAACATTTTTTTTTTTTTTCATATGATTTTTGTATTCGATAAATCTTCGTAATTTTTTAACCCAATCAGTGCATACATGCAGCTCAAGTCAATTAATGATGTAGGCTCGCTTTCTAATTATTTCTAAAATTATTTTTGGTAAATTTGTAACTTTGGATTTTTTATCCGAAATAATATTATATTGTTACCACCTCGGATCCGAGGAAAGTTAAATTAATACATATATTCAGAAAGTTTTATATGAAAATATGTATAATCGTAATAATAATTATTTGTTAATATAACGAACACGAGTTGTTTACGTGTATATAATATCATCTGTCAGTCATAGCTTACAACGGAATAGGCGATGATATTATAATATTACAATTTACAATATGCTCATGGTTTATTTTCCAGCCACATTTATCATCCGTTTATTTTTACCGTCTAGGCTTAAATCGTTGGCAATTGATTTGGTTTCCTTGCCCGCCACAGTATTTAAAACATGGCGAAAGTATATAATAATACGCGTCACTGTCTCGCCAGTAAACGAAAGACAATATTATATATAGACATGTCCTATTTTTAAAATATTGAAACGTTTTGTTGAACAATTTTTTTTTATTTTTATTATTAGTTATGTACTCACTTAAGCAGTTAACTTTTTAGTTTTTGCATTTTATAAAATATAATATTGTTAAAATAAATTCATATTTAATATAAAAACTTAAAAGTTACTTATGTTATATTATTTGGTAAAAAAAAGGTCTGCAGGATAATTTAGGTTAAATGTTCACTATTTTCTATTGACTAAAATATTTTTTGTATATTGATTTCTAGACAATCCAAAATTAAAATTTTACATAAATGCCAATATAGTGTTTAGTATAGGTGTGTACCTTACCTTTAGTAACCTTTAGTACAATACTATACAATTTTAATAAATTGATTTAAATACATCATTGAATCATTTTTTTGTTTATTGCTATGGCTTTGATGGGAAAATAACTATTTCCTGGAAATATCACTTAGGGCATGATCAAAAAATCAAATAGTACGAAGATACGTAGGTGCTATCATAATGAACTATTTCCTAGGTATCATATTATGTTGTCGGGCATATTATATTATCGAATGTTTACACTTGTTCTGTAACTTAAGTACTATATAATATATGTTATTATCGTAGTTGTTTTTAAAAATAAAACTCCTATTCTGATACGTGTAATGAATTACAATACGCGTTTTTCAGCTGATATTATTGTATAATTTTAAACAACTTTTAAAATGAGGAAAGCTTAAATGGTATGGAAATAGTGAGTTTGGCTTTTGTAAATCAGATGAATTTCATAACAGTTATGATATGAACACGGGAAATAATATTTTTTTGAATAGAATATTATTTTAATTTATCTATACTTTATCATAGGAAATAGTTTGTTTTGATGTTTTGTATGAATATTACGTTTTGATGAAGAATCGCAAAGAAACTAGAACGTTTTGGAAAAACTGATAATTTTTTTATGTTATTTTTGAGTATCCTATTGATGAAAGGCACGTTTTTGAAAAAAAAAACATATATTGATTTTAGCGCCATTTCTATTCACCGATATTTTTTCAAAATAATTTGATCTACTTATTCAAATGAATATTGAACATTTTCGAAACAGCGCATGTTGGATCGTGAGCCCCAATTATAATCGGCTTGGTGGACAAGGCAATTATCAACATACTCCGCGTTGGCCACACCCGTCTTACACAGTTACACGTGGATACCTTATTGAAAAAGAAGAAAAACCAATGTGCAATTCTTATGGAACTGAACTCTAATAGTCAACTACATAATCATCGCAGAATACTTCCAATACGTAGATGAACTCAACAACCTCAACATATCCAACACACTAAACGGAGCACTCGAACCCGACATGGACACCATCACACAAATTTTTAATTTCTTATATAATCAAATTGTAAAACCTAATTTAACGGAAAAAAAAAATTATCACAAATCAAGTATAATGAAATGATTACAAAATAGTGATTGAAGTATAGATATGCCTCTTGGATGCACATATAATTAATTAGATCACTGATATATTATACATAAACATACATTTTATAATGTTTATATTTAGTTGCTGTAATAGCGCGTGAATTTGCGTCTCATAATTTGATACTCGTTCGTAATTTCCCGAGTAAATAATACAATGATTTGGATAGGTAGGTACCTCTATTTGAATGTACGACATGTTTATAGTCTTATTCCTCGGAATTCTATGAATTAACGCCAATGTCAACTGATACGAACTTATCAATATAATATTTTGTTATACCTATGATTAACGAACAGATAAAAAATACTATGATTATTATGATGATAAATAGCTTTTAAGATTTAACGAAAATATCGATTATAAATATAAAGGGATAGGTCATAATTATGTATTAATAATACGGACGGGGATGTAATTTCTGGGTGTTAGCAAGGGGGTCAAAAGGTATATACCCCATCTGCATTCATCGTGTGGGTGTATTACATTAATTATTAAAAATTATTACCCAAGTAACAACTATACGAATAAACTTATAATATTTGGATTACTTGCAGAGCGGATATTAGTTGATGTTTTAATAATAGTACAATGTATAATGCATATAAATCACACAAATCATACTGCGATTTATTGCTGTGCATGCAACTAACCTATAATATGTTAGTACCCGCTTAACATTTTTTTTTTGGACCCATCCCCCAGTCAGATTTTTCACAATACATATCAAAATCGTATATATCTTACAAAATATGTTACTATACCACGATTTTGTATGTATTTGAATTAGATAATTCTCTGTCTCACTGCCATTTATAATTATTAAATTTATTATGACAACAATAAAATTGACAAACCAGTATAATATCGTTTATTCGTTGTTGTACACATCACATGCTCTATATCGATTTATAGGTTTGGCGCACGTCGCGGACAGAGAGAAACAAATCAGAGCACAACTCTGTGTGTGTGTGTGGGTGTGTGTATGGGTACAATATACAAATACACAAGTGTATATAACGTCCTCTTAATAACAAATTAGCACAATCAAATTATATATTTATGTGTACAGTTGTACCTATTCGATGCTGATATGTCTGCTCCGCTGTAATGTTCCTGCCACTTGCATGTAACGACGAGTTTCCCTGAATTCTTAATTATTTGCATCCCTTATTTCAACCCAAAACGCTAATTTATAATGTTTGAAAACGTTTTCGACGAACGGCAACACCGCAGTGTATGCAGACCGCAGACTTACATAATTAATAAGTTGTTAAATTAAATAAACCTATACACGTAGTTGCTGAGTTTTAACGATGGAAATGTTCGTGTTCAAATCGCAATCTACGATAATATTTTAATATTTTTCTGTGACCCGTAATCGTAGTTTGTATGTTTATTATTATTTATCTTCTTTGTAATATTGTTTGTAAGTATTTACTATATTTAGTAGGCAATACAATCGTATACCCCATAACTAATTAAATAAATAGGTTATTTAAATAATATATTTAAGATTATTTTTATAAGAAAACACTCAACTAGTTCATAATAAAACTTTAATAATATTAATCAATGCAACAATTAAACATTTTACAAAATTACAAAAAGTCGTTTGTGTCACTGTTACATTCACATACATAACCTAACATCATCATAATAATAATAATAATAATAGTAATAATAATGATAATGATACTGTCACAGCTCGACTGTCCTGACCTACCCCAGTTCCTGGGATTAATAGATAAGTAAATAACAATTTATTGATATATAACAAAACTAGCAGTAACTTAATACATCCAGAATCAAATAAAAATTACAGAATATAATATAACAACACCCTACAAATAGTAACATAACACATTTAAATATCAAATAGAATATAATAATACATTAACATTTGCATAATAACATAATAAATTTAAATAATTATTCATTTATCCTGCTAACCCAATGTCTCATATTATCAGAACTAATCACCCCCTCATAAGGTACTTGAGTTTGTTGAAACCCCTCAATGTCCTTGACTATAAACCTATCATTTAATAGAATTTTATGTATCACGTAAGGGCCTTTAAACTTTGGTATTAATTATTTATTTATACCCACACTAACATCTATGTTCTTAATCATAATAAAGTCTCCTTTTTTATACAAAGTAGGTTTTTTATGTTTTGATCAAAGTTTTTTTTATTATTCAATCGACTCTTTAATATATTATCTGCCGCTTCACTCCTTACAACATCCAAATCCCTCTCCTCGTCCACCTCTAACAATAATCTTTTAACTCATTCTCAATCGAACCACCTTGATGAACACCAAACAACAATTTAGATGGAGCCTCGCCGGTAGATGTACATGACATTATTCAATGCATATTCAACTTCATCCAATACTTTGTCCCAATTATTTAAGGCTACAGCCCTTTTTGCCAGCATTGTGGTTACACACCAGTTCACTCTTTCTACCTGTCCATTTGCTCGAGGTTTTACAGTCGCCACCAGTACTAAGTCTATCTTTCTCTGGGTTAGAAATTCTTTAAATGCATTGGATGTAAAAGCTGATCCTCTGTCTGACACTACCCGTTAAGTTTACTATAACATCTAAAGTAGTCACATTTAATTTAACATCATCTCCAACCTCATACTCGATTAACCCTAAAATATCCATAAAGTCATCATCTTTACCTATTTCATGTTTTGGATTTATTGTCATCATACTAGCTTATCCAAACGAAATATCCATTCCTTTAATAAAATCCCTACCCAACAAACACTTGGATGACATGGTAAGATTATCTACTACATAAAATACTTGTTTCTTACTTATGTTGTAATCGATTAATGACACTGTAGGACTAGCAACTGCCTCAATATTCAATTGTAACCCATTAATACCAGAAATTAAAATATCTAGTATCTCCACTATCTATTACCTCATTTATAATACAATCATCTTTGCACACTTGTACACTTACCCTGACATAGTACGCCGGCTCCAATAACCTAATTTCTCCTGATGGACCGGTATACTTTTGCCCGTTCTGCCCTTGAGATTCTTCCTTATATGCATCCTTGAATTTGTTCTCCCGTTCTAGACAAGTAGACTGTTGATGCTTTGTTGAACCACATCCATAACATGCTCCCTTTGGCCTGGTTGGAATTGGACAACTTTGTGCGATGTGGTCTCTGAACCCGCAGTTAAAACATATGCGATTTGTTGCCATCCCAACACCCTTTTGACTTACTCCACTTGCACTTTCTGCTTTTTGTTTAGAATTTTCCATCTTCGGCATCTGCTTCTCGTTTGAAGTTGAAAAGACAAGTTTATTTTGAAATCGTCCATTCCTCTGCTCTACTATGCGTAAGTAGTCCATGATATCAAACAACAATTCATCTGTTACGATCCAGGTACGTTTTCTCACCTTCACAAGTCCTTTTTCTAGCTAATTGAGCTCTGAGCTCATTAGATTGATATTAACTACCACAAACCTCATCACATTTGCTTTGTTAAACTTCTATAAATAATACACTAGTCAAAGTATGACATTTCCTAAATTTATTAGTCTTTATTATACTGAATAGCATAATAGCATATATTTTAATAACGATTGTTACCAATATTTTTTATTTTTATTTTTTTGTATAAGGCCAGTATATTTGTTGTTTTCCGATTAAAATATGTATACATTCAAAACAAAGTTAAAACTTGAGTTAATTATTAATTAAATAATAGAGACTTACTATAGGGTGCTTTGACTATTCCTGAACACCTTATATTTAACTGATCGTTCCCCAGACCTGCACTTTACAACTGCATGCTATTTTGTGTATAATGGTGCCGAGTAGTTACATCATGACGCAAAATCTAGATAGTATAATTCTAAATTATATTCACATATTATATTTTTTTCCATATCAAAATTAAATCTAAATTGTTCACCAAATTTTAAAAACATAAATATAGATTATAAATGTTTTAATATTAATAAACATTTATAATATTTAGACAATTTTTATTCTGTATTAAAAAGTTTATATAAGATATTATAGAATATTGATTTGGCTTCCTTAAATTTTAAGTGTCATTTTCTTCATACTTGAATACTTCCCCGATTACTGTAAGGTAATATATTGTAAAGTAGTTTTAGCATAAATATAAGTATTAATGATAAAGAAGAAGGCTTATAGACATATTATAATCAGCTGGGTACATACTATTGTTACCATAATATATAAGTTACATGCCATTGTATGTTTGTTAGTTCTGTGAAAACAACAGTCCACACAATAAAGGAGCTCCGAATAACCATACTATTTCCGTAGTCAATCTAACCGGCTCAAGTATAAAACAAGTTTCTGAGTTTCAAGAACATTTTACATTGAAGGGCTGCTTGAAGTTGGCCCTGCTATGTAAAAATCTCAGATACCTGCTATAATTTTTAATTACAAATTTCAAAAATAGCCCTGAAAATTCTTACAAATTATAATTACTAACTCAGTGTATTAATTCAAAATCTTTGAATTAAGCTGAAGAGCAATGTGAATATTTTTCTTTCAAAAATTACTTTTTTGTTATACTTGAAGTGAGAACAACTAATACAATAGCATAGATCAGTCACGGTGATTTTTTGTTGGCTCAGGCGCCAATATTTGGTAATCTTCAAGTAGTTTAAACGAATTCACGTGCCACCGAATCTACATCACACTTTATTAAAAAATAAATCTATATAGGTAACTTTATATATACACTTTAAATAATTAGTTTTTTTTTTAAATATATTTTATAAATAACAATTTACGTACAATAATTAATTCATAATAATAAAACTCGTCTTTGTTAATTTTCTTTCGTCCAAATTCCAAAGTACAAAAATTTAAAATACATTATAATAATTAATGCCACTACCTATCACAATATTTGCTTGATAAACACCAATTATGTCACATCAATTACATAATTTAAAATTTAAAAAGTTATAGAATACGATCATATACGTTACAATAACATTAAAACCCTACTTATACTGCTATGATTTTTAATAAAAAGATGTTCATTTTTTTAATTTGATTTATATTTTTGGAGTTGCATACACACATAGTGGGAAATAAAAATTACTAAAAATATTTCTGTAAATGTTCACCGTGGTGCATCCACGTCAGCACTATATATTATTATATGAGTAATTAGGTATATAATAATATTATATATTAAGTAGACGAGTTCTTAAAATACTCCTCAAACTTTCTTCCATATTTATTGTGTAAAAATTATTTTAAATTGTTTCTGTGATGTAATAAAAATGTTACACATATTTGTTTTTCACTCTGACCCACGCGCAACATAGCAAACTTTCGGTTCAGTAGATCTAATTCTGTGTTGTTAACTAGTGAATAATTCAGTAATCAATTATTGATCTATTATCAAATTTCACGTGAAGAATATTATCTAGAGCACACTGTTTTATTGATTTTTAATCGTATAACATGTTATGGGAATATTAAAATTGTATAATATTTTAAATAAGTTATAACTCATTTCATATTAAAATATCAACAAAAGCATTTGAGATTCTCTAGCTGATATTATTAACTTTAAGCAGGGCTTGCATTTGAAAAAAAATCCGTTTTATGTTATTTACAATTAAAACATTACACATTTCTTGCGTTTGTCGTTATTTAGAATTAAAACGTTATTCAACTTTTGCGTTAATCATTATTCAGAATTAAAACGTTATAAAAGTTTTGCGTTTATCGTTATTTAAAACTAAAACGTTACACAAGTTTTGCGTTTATCGTTATTTAAAACTAAAACGTTACACAAGTTTTGCGTTTATCGTTATTTAAAATAGTGTTAATACCTATTAAATTTAAAAATAATAACTAAGGCGGGTAGGTAATGGCCCGGATACAGAATATAATATAATCAATATTAGATTATTTGCACGAAATAAATGTTTCTACGAAACCAATCAACATTTTAAATAAATAGATTTTAAAATATTTCGTTTTGCGTTATTTTTCGTTTAATAATATTCTATAAATTACGTTTTGCGCTATATTTTGTTTTGTGGTATTTAATTATTTTTGATTATCGCTTTCTATTATAATATATTACATTTACAAATTTCAATCATTTTGTTGTTAAATCATAACGATATTATAACGTTTGCAAGCTCCAACTTTAAATATTGACATTAGGTCAATTTACTCAATCATTAAAATTAACAACACACAATTGGATCTGCAAAACGTAAATTGGCTATGTTGCGCTTCGGCCAGAGAGAGAGAAAACAAAAATGATGCGCTGACTTACGCTCTTAATGTTCATCGTACATAATTGCGTCAAAAATTTACCAATCAATTTTATTTGAAATTAAACTTTAACTATACGGCTACTCAAGTCTAGAACATACAATAAAGTATAAACTAAGGCAGTACACTAGTGCCTATATAACTATACTGTAATGTAACATAACTATAAATAACTATATTATGAAGTAACATCGTACAAAATGTTTAAGAGTCATAATTTATTTTATTAAAAGTTAAACAGAATAGTTTTGTCTCCTGAAAGATAATAAATCTGAAATATAGATGCCTACACTCTACATTGAACTATTGATATACTAATTTTATGAAGTTTCAATTGTGAAACTGTGGAAGAGACCGCATTTACAACACAGTAAAACATAATTTCAGTGAATAATAATAGACATTATTTTAATATTTATCAAAGATGTATCATAAAAACATTTTAAACATTTTATTTATGGCATCTTTAAAAACGTATTTTTGGAATTTAAAAACCTTTCTAAAAACCAACTATTTCCATAAAAAAGAATAATCATATGATCTAATAATTGAACAAGGTATAATATATATTAATATATAATGGGTTTTTAAGTAGACCGAGGATGCTTTTGCTCTTACACGGAAATGTTGATTTCGGTGAATCGCATTTTGACATTTTTACCTGTTTCACGTATCCCAAATCAACAAAACTCATTCTATCGCCCCTAAATCAACACAACGTTTAGACTTTGGGCACTAAAAGATAAAAAGTATTATAAATACGAAGTATATACATTGTACATATAATGATAATATATAGCGACATATAACAGGTGTCTAATTTTAAGAAGTGAATAAATAAGACGTATCTTTCTTGTGTAGAATGTTCAAATCATCAGTATTATACATTCTATATAAATATAATAATATTAATACGGGCATACTCGACTAACCCACGGTTACCTCATGGCAAAAGACGAAAAACCTATATGCACAACATGTGGTACCGAACTAACAGTTCTTCATATCTTCACAGAATGGCGACAATATACAGAGGCACTCGATCAGTTGAACATCCCAACCACCTTAGACGCAGCCCTCGGTCCAAATGCAGATTACACACTCCAAATATTGTCTTTTTTAAGAAAACATGAATTGTACGACTTAATTTAAAATTATTATATGTAAGATACACAAAAAAAAAAATGTAATTTATAATGTAACGATTACGACTAATGGCCGTTGTCGCCGATGTATTTAGATCAATAAAAAAAAAAATAATAATAATATTAATACGATTGTTTTATTATTATTATGAAGGTATAGTACCTTTGAAAACACTATCAGACATACTTCACTAGCTTTTACATTCATTCGTGAATATGTTTATATAATACAAATTAAAGTCTTTTTCAGAAACTTGTACTAAATTGGTCATTACACAAATATACAACATTGTGTCAGTTGTGGGGTACATATATTTTCTTTGGGTGAATTTCGATATTGAACTAATGCTATCTATATAAGGATCAGATATATTGTACTACGATTTGTTACATTTATAATTGATTAAATTAATCTTTCAAATATCTCATTACTTTGAGAGTGGTTTGAGAAAAACCATTCGGAAAAATGTATTTAAACTGTATGCTAACAGGTACATCTCGTACTATTGCATACCCCATGTTTAAATGTGCCATTTTAATATGCTTGGAAAAATAATGTACTAAATTCTTATAAATATATTTTATCATAATTATGAAATAAATCAGCCCCTGGTTTCTACAAAGGAAAGCTAGGTAGTTCATGTGTCATTAAAGTTTCATTTACTAATTAAACAACAACATAACAGTTTTGGTATAAATCTAAGCATTCAGATAATATAAAATAAGCAGGGCTAGAAACCATTTTCAAAACCGATTTCAGAAACCGGTATAAACCGTTAGAAAACAAAACCGAAAAAAAATGGATACCAGTATTATAATCGGAAACCGAAACCGAAAAATATTGGAAACCGTTATTAAATCCAAAAACAGAACCGAAAAAATTGTGAACCGGTATACAAAAACGAAACCAAAACTGATATTTTTTTAACAGGTTTCATGCCCTGAAAATAAGGCATAGACGCTAATTTGGGAGGGGGCATGGAGAGGACAAGCCCAAGCTTGGTGGTCAGAGATTTTTTTTTTCTTTTGGCTGCCCCCGTGTATTTATGAAAATGTAAATTGGCCAACCAACTATAAAAGGTTAAGTCTTGTTATTGGTATCAAAAATTACACCAAATAGTTTGTTTTTTTCAAACCAGTTTAAGTTTGATTTTGACAAAGCATGATTCCTTTTGACCACTGTGCAACGAAGAAGATAACAAAACGTGCCATGCCTAACTACTACACCCAACAGATCTCAAAATATATTATTACTGGTTTGGTTACAATATAATATTTGGGCGTGCCCGATGATACTTAAACGGCGAATTCGCAGACGAAAACGATAGGATGAAACACGAAAAAAAAAGTCGAATGCCATTTCGGAAAGTAACCGAAGGGCGTTTATCGCATAGCCGCCACCGCTGCCGGCCGAACGTTTCACGTTTGTGTATGATATTTGAGTGGGTGTGCACAACTCGCTTTTATTTTTTTATATATATATATTTTTTTTATATATTTTTTTTCACCCGTATCGGAGAAATAACGTCAGGTTTTTTATGCCATTTAAACTGCTACAGTCCTTAAAGTCCATAAATAAAATTAATGACCGTCCTCCACTCTGCAGCTGCTGCAGCGTAGTTCGCCTCCAATAGCCGTACAAAGAAAATGGCCAATATTCCGTGAAAGCTTCGTGCGCGCGCGGCCATTGCCTTTTATATTCTGTTTTAACCTGCTGGTATAAATTTCAAGGATTTAACCCCGGATGTGGTAGTAGTGTTGTTGCCGGAGAGGCGCAGCGGGGTTTTCAGATACGGGTGCGTGTGAAATATAACGTTCGGAGCTTTTGTTGCTATTCTAACACAATGGCCCTTCTTCTCACCTACACACACACACATCCACCCTTTTATTTATATATATATATAAATGCATACGTATAAGATCGAAACGCACATTTGGAAAATAGAAAACGGTTTTTACTTTTTTTATATTTCTGCACTCTTTCCTCGACATATATTATCCTTTATAGGATATCACTTATCATCAATAAAATGTATTCTTTTTAATCCGCCGCCGACAACGTATAAAAAAAAATAAAGCGTTTAATTTCCAGACACGATCGTGTTGAACGAACCGGATAATAAATACATTTTCAACGATAACGCTCTACTATATACGATATTATATTATTTTAGGTACCTACCTATTCTAATGGATAATTCAAATGGGAAAAAAATTGACTTCTGTTTTTTTCAAAAATAAAAAGGAAAGGAAACACGCTGCAGCACAGAGAGATCTTTTTCGTTCTCGTTTTACCGTTACAGCGTTATTATGCAAACTTAACGTCATTTGTTACGAACAATATATAAATAATTGAAAATAATATAAATATAAGTGCTTACATAATTTTTTATTATATTCAATTTATTATCTCTGTTTTGTACATTTTGTTGCTACTAAAAATTGAGACATAATTGTTGTCGTGATATACATTTGTAATTGCAGGGTAGGTATAACTCAATCGATGAATACAAAAACACGGTACAGAATTATACTCGACGCACATCGTAGATTCGTTTGATATCTAAAACTATACATGATATATTGAATAGGCTTTTCATGCAGTTAAAATAAAAACCGACAATAAAATAGAATGTAACTAATTTGTAGTTTTTTGTCACTAAAATCACTTCTCACAAAATTCGCTGAATATATTATCAGTGCCTATATATTATCATATTAAGTATAGTGATACACTGCAGGTTGTAATAGAAATAATATTTACAACTGTTTAACTATGTAATAACTAATCACTTTTGTTCAAATCAATATTGTTTTAATTTAGCTAGTTATAATTAAAACGAAAAATATGCTTACCTGCTAATACTTGGTTATAACTTATTATAGTCAAAGGTAGGCATTGACAATTTAAAAAGTTCAAGCTTAATTATTTTTTTTTAACTTTCAATTAAACTATAATATCGTTAATATTTTAATAAGCTTAATAATTTAACAGTCAAAATATCCAATGGTCATTGTAATAACTTACCTTTTTCCAGATATAGTTTTAAAGATAATACGTTATAATCATTTTTATACATATCTATATAGCTAAAAATATAGGTAGGTTGAATCTAATTTATGAACTTTCGTTATGTTTAATAACGCCGTTACAATGATCTTCAATAAAAGCAAACATCAATTTAATAATTTGATTGACACTAACGTGCAATTTGCTAAACAACTACAAGTAGTCTACAGTTGGAAGAAAATATATAAATGTATATGTAATGCATAAAAGAAGACTTTTTATCAAAATATTTATGGTAATGTATATTTGACTCTGATGGTAGTTTTGATAATTAATTAACTTATTTTTAACCGAATTGTATACAATTATTTTCCATATTAATTTTAAACTTTCAGAGTTATGTATTTATTTTACGTTCACTATAAACTTATAACTTAAAGTTCTTAACGTTGACTTATAAAATTAAATAATTCAAGTTAATTTTTTTTCATTAACTTACACAACTATGTGGGCTTGATAACTAAATTAATTTGCATTAATTATTCCTGTTATACACCCCATATTATATAATTATAAGGGTAGGCATTATAGATAATATAAATTTATGCGTGAAATGCAGAAATTATAATATAATATGTTATTTACCTAGTTGGTGCGTACCTATGTATAGTAAATTATCGGTAAATTATCATACGCTTGGCTACCGTTCTCTTTCGTATTTTATTTTCCAATATAATATGAAAACTTTTATCACAATGCAATGTTATATATATACTACACATCAAAAAGTAAATTGTCACCAGATTTTAAATTTAAAATCGCATTATTATTTATAATACAGAAAAGTGGATTTTTTTCATTTATTTATTTTTTTATGAAAATTATTTCCATAATGAAACGTCTGTTATATATAATTGAAAAAAAAAACTTTCTCTGAATTCAATTTTACACGTGACATAACGCCGTCCATCTATATGAATAATAAATACCATGATTTCGAATTATTTGCATGAGGGGAGAATCGCATGTTTGTCGCAACATATATTATACGACACACAACAATGGCAGATTCGATTTTATTTTTTTTTCTACTTTTATGATTGTCACTCATGATCAGAATAATGATGCTTTCGAGTTTATAACTACAATGTCATTTATATTTTACGGCAATATTGTAATTTACGTAGGTATAGAGTGTACACATTATAATATAATGTCTATAGCTGGAAATGAATATATATTATATACCTACCTAACTATAAATATATACAAAGGAACTAGGCGAAGCATTAAGCGGAGAAGGCAAAAAAATAATAATGAGAATAAAAAAAAACGACTGAATATAAAAATAAAATGAAAAAGAGGAAAAAAAATGCAATTATTAGGGATGAATGTCATTATTGTTGTTCAAAAAATAACCGGAAAAAAATTAAAATCCGAATAAGAATAAAATAAACTAACTTGATTGCTTTTGTTGTTGCTACAGCGACGGTGCCACGGCGAAGGGAAAATACGACCCGGCGGGAGTAAATTTTCTTTTGTTTTCGTTTTAAAAGGCCCACGGAAGGAATTAGTTATGAGGAGAAATAATGGGATTTTTTTTATTAACGTCTTTGTCATTGTACTTTATCCGTGTTGTTATTTTTGTTGCTGTTCTTGCCAGTGCTGCTTCTGCCATTGCGGTGGGTATTATTTTTAAATAAATGTTAAATTACAAGTGGAAATTTCCGAGATTCTATCGTCTCAGAGGCGTGGCGATGAGGGAGTGATAAGGGGGGGAGGCAAGGAGTACCATGGTAGGAGAATGGGTGAGGGTGGAAAGAAGCTAAAAACACAATAAGGCGAAAGAGAAATAATGAAATCCCTATAGACGCTTAACTTACTTTTTTAAATTTCCTTATTTAATATGGAAATTATAAACGAACAGAAAATGTATACGCCATTCCTCGCCGCGGTGGCGCTCGCTGCAGCTACGCCGCGCGACAACACCGGGGAGGGTTATCTTTTCTTTCTTTTTATTGTTCTTATTATATATTATTCGGTCCGCATTTTTCTTTCTTTAATTAAAACAAATTCATTAAAAAAAATAAAAATTGTAGTTTATCATTAATTATAATATATTATATATATATATAGATATAATGCTTATTGTACGCGTATCTGCTGTAGTGTTTATTGTATTATAACTGGTAGTACCTGATGCAGGAGTGCAGCGTGTTATTTTTAAGCGTCTGAACAAAACCGATACGACGATGGATCCAGTCTGGAGCCCGTCAAGTCACACGTGGATATTAAATGCGTACCTATCTATATATACAATATATTTACTAGTTAATACGCATTACAGTATGGTTTATTGAATTTATTGAAATTCTGATTTAATTACACTTAAAGAGTATATTTTGTAAAAGTTTTTGAAAATATGGTGTTTAAATATCCTAAACAATTCCAGAAACCAAACTTTGAATAAATTCATCATTCGAATAAAAAAAGGTTGAGTGAATCACTCTTTATAGTCAAAATATCATTTTTTACCTATGGAAATGTTTCGTTGATCAATTAATTTTTTTCGAGGTGGATCACATCACAAAGATCCGAGACCAAAAGTAACCTTGTACCAACGACGTAATAAAACGAGCTATAATAATATTCGGTAAAATATTATCACAGATTATAATATAATACCAGACTTCTGCGTTTACTGATAACTCGAACCTACCTCAATGCAGTAGAATGACATACGAGGAATACATTATTGTACAACACCTCAAGTATTATTATTATTTATCAAATAAAATGACAATGGTTAGGGATTTGGTGCAAGTCCAATATATCTGCAGTAATGCGTAGTTAATAATCAATATTTTCTCATAAAAAACTGTATTTCATTATAATAAGTGATGAATACTAAATTGAGGTAGGTTTTGATTTGTATAATTTTTTTAGAACTAGATGCTTGAATAGGAAGTGCTCCATCTAGTTTTATATTATAATCTGTGATATTATATAGATTATTATTTCCAATAATTATAACCGAGAATCTACACTCACAAGACATCTGGGATTTTTATCATAAAAATAACAAAAAACGAATTAGCCGGTTGACACTCATAATATTATTGCGGTCATAACTCGTGTAAGTATTATATTATTATTTTACCACAATGTTATATTATTTGTAAGTATAGTAAACCATGAACATGTATTTATGTGTATAGACAAATGACAAAGATAACTGTCAATACTGTTCCACAAGGTTTTTGTGACTTTTTATTTTAATATCGATAGGTAAATAAAACCTGTACAAATAAAAAAAAGTTTGTTAACAAAAAAATAGAATATTATACGAGTACTTCTTTAAAAATAACTCAGAATTCGTGAAAATCAAAAATTAAATATTGGAAAAATAAAAATGATTGGTTTAATTATTATGGTTCTATTGATCCTGAAACTATAATAGGCACCGCATATTATAATAATTATGTATATATAGTATTTTTCGCATTAAAACCGAGCCCTAATTTTATGTCTAATAATTTTAGGTCGAACGAGATTATAATTGGTATAAAATAAATATGAACAATAGTATATACTATATTGGAAGTATTTACAGGTACTTGTAGAGTCTTTTCTGAAACACCATTAGACGCGTATGTTTTTCCACTGAGCGTTCAACGATATTTGTGTAGGTATTTATCAATATCGTTGTGTCTAAATTTATAATATTGTAATTAGCATAACGTAGATAAGTGCAATACATATTTGTAGGTTCATAGTTTTACAACTGTACTATGTGGCAGTATAATATATTCGTTGGATACCTACTCGATGTCTCGATGTGAACATAGATACCTGATTAATTTCGAAACCGTTTTCATAATAATTTTTTATATCGACGTCCATTTCAACTTAAAAAAAATTTCTGTATAGATTTTTTTCTCGATATTCGTTCACTGTAATTCTATTAGTAATCTAATCGGATTTCCATCAAACACACACACCACACGGTGAACATTTACAGAACCTGATCTTCATTTACATCCATCAATTTCAGTACAACAGCACTACCACTCATGTCACACAGTTAAACATTTATCATCGGAGTATACTATTCGTTATCTCATCCATTTCAGTCCTGTTTTTGACTTACAATTTTTCAACTGTTGGATCAATACGCGGTCATGTTTTATTTATCTTGGTAATATTTTCAACAAGCCATTTTTGAAATATTTGAATTTTATCTCAGTCACGGTACATATGTTATTATCGTACTGGCTTTAGCGACAATGTACATTTTATTTTAGTTATAATAGTAACAATACGTACCGTGGTATTTGGTGGCAAAAATAAAATAATCAATATTGAATATTAAAAATAATATATATTGTTATAAGGACTGAAGGAACCAGTAAGTTTATAGAAATTTTACAACAATCTGAAATAGTATCTTAGAGTATATAAATTCTTGCATCATCTATTGTAAATTATATTAAAACTACGTATTTATAAATATATTCGGTAGGTACAATTATTTGTTTCTCTAATACCTGTTACTTCTTTAACATCGATATAAGTAGGTACATAATATATACATTTTATCAATATGGGTTAAAACCTATGTCGAATGCTAAAATAGTAAAAAATATATTTTTAATATTTATCTTGTGCAGGCCTATCGTATAATGGAGGTATACACTTAAACTAGTAATTAATTTTACGTGTATAGGTGTGGCCAATATTTAATAAAGATTCTGTTTTTGTAATAACTATTCAAGTAAAGGAATTTGTGTTCCACATATATAGTCATATTATATTATATTCGATATGTGATAATTTTTAAATTTAAATAAGCAAGGATGTTGTTTTATATATTTTATTGTGAGTTTCCATAAATTCTGAGAACTTTCTTTTATAAAACACTGTCTAGGAATCCGGCAATACAATGTTTAAGTATAGTGGATATCGTATCACCACTTGATGGGCGCAATTTAAAATTGTCAGAGAACACAATATCATCGTTTCTCATTTACGGCCAGGCAACGTAACCCGACTATATAGTGAGACTAACCCGACGACTATGGTTTACTTATCAGCCAATAGCTACTCTAAATCAAATTGACAACAATAGACGATTCTATTAACTGAATTATGTGAATAGGTGACTGACAACAACTTAAATGTTAACTGTATACAAAGTTGCAAATGTTAAGGACTATACCAAACCCCCATCAACCACGAACTGTATTTTGAAACTTAAAAATCTTTAATGATAAATCTTGTTTTTCCATTTGAATAGAACTTATTTAATTTATTGCCCTCTGTACGTAATACATTTCTTCTTTACTCCAATGAAAATTTGCATTATGTTCTCATTGTTTTTACTTTTTTTGTATATATAGTTAATTGTGATACATTATCTTTGGAACCTATTATATTTTAGTTAAATATTGTCTAAATAAACGTGTAAATATTAAAGGAGACAATGTATTTTATAGTGAACAGGGAATAATAACACTTTACAAATTTAAATATTCAATACGTACATCCGACATCGTGTAGGTACCTATCCACAAACAATACTAGTTATTATTTAAACGTATTGTTCGTATATTTAATATATTATATGAAATTCAATATTTAGGAAGGAATTATTATGCAGTTATTTTATATTATATAATGTTTTTAGATTATATAGTAAATATATTATAATATTCAAAACGTCAAAATGGTTATACCCAGTGGTTTTTCAGTGGCCGCACACTGCAGGGTGCGGCGAGTAAAGCACAGGCTCGACTTTATGATAAAATATATAAATATTTTACATTTTAAAGTTTCTTCAAATTTGAACAATTATTTATATCGTTTAAAATATCCTGTATTATTTTATTGTGTTTTTTTTCAATTGTTGGTATGATTATACCTGCAAATAATACAATTTACACAATACGTCCACATGCTATAAGTTCACACGACTAAAACAAAAATTCTGCCATAGTTGATGAGTAAAAATATAAATTTCAGTTACTGCGAGGTAGGTAATAAATATCTATGATATATTGTGATCAAATTAGCCAGAAAAAATATTGCTTCACGTATACGATGTTATATTAGTGTATGTCACACAATATCAGTTGGTATACTATTATATAATATATATGTTATGTCTCAATTCAATAGTTTGTGTCACCTCGTTGATTATCATACATTGACATTCACAGTATTAAAATACGTATGGTTATGTGCTTTTTCAATGGCGGCAAAAACTCTAGGAGAGTATCTAGTAAATGCCGGAAGAAGAGGAATAATGTGTCGCGTAAGCTTCGCCGCTCTTTAGGTTCACTGGAGTATTACTAGAATTTTAATTTTAATATTGCAACAAATTTATGATCGACATTTTCTCGATTGTCTCCGACCATACACTGCGTGTATATATAGCTGAGCGTATTTATTACAATTTAACCTACGTTGCGCACAATGTATCACTACGATTATTACAATATAAATTGATTATAACAACGACGGCGATCGCAACAGGTATATTCTAAATATAGTCTAAACGCGATAAACAAAAAATCTGAGGTTATTGTAATAATATCATGTATTATAACGTCGTAGGCAGGTATGGAGAAATAAAATATTATTAACGGGTGGGTTGTGTGTGTGTGCAAAACAATAATATATTTAGGGCGGACCGGCGTGGCACCGACGACGACGACGTCGGGTGACTCGGCCGAAAGGGTGGAAAGACGGCGGCAGTGACGGTGGCGGTCGTGTGGGTGCTGGGCCGTCGGGTGGGTATAAGAATCCGATGTTATTAATGCACGGCTAACGAACAATTTGTACGCGTTAAAGGATTGGTTGGCTGGTTCTAACTACTTCGTCGTTTGCAGGGTACGCGCGTACTATATAATCTGCTGAAACAAGGAAAACGGCGGAGGCGGTGGTTGGTCGCGGACGGTCGTCGATGCGCGTGCGCGCGCGTTTACCGAGTGAACGTCCGTCCGTCCGTCCGTCCGCCGCCAACAGAATTACATTATTAAAACGGCAACCGTTTGCCGGGCGCGGCGGCGGCGGCGGCGATCCGGTGATGGTATATATAGGTGTACTGGGGGGGGGGGGTGATGCTCGAAGGCGGCGGCGGTGGGGTGGCGAGGCGATAGCGCGGGTGGACCCGCGAAAGGGTAGTCGGGGTGGGCTACGGCGGTGGCGGGGTGTAATCGCGGGGGCAAACGACCGGCGAGGTGGCGGGGTGGATGCGGCGGGCTATACATAGCGGTCTCGTTAACCGAACTAAGTCGTATATTCAATCAAGTAACGTCGTGCGCACAATGTTCAAAGACTATAAGCGATGGAGTGGGGTGGCGGCGAGTGGGTAGGTATACGCGAGAACACACACACACACGACTAACGGTAGCAATATAATATATATGTGTGTGTGTGTGTGTGTGGTAGCGGTGTAGCGAGGAGTAAGTTTGTGGTCAGTTTTAATAGCGTTCATTATGTCTTGTCTACGTGTGTGCGCCCGTGTGCGCGGGCGAGTGTGGGTGTGTGTGTGTGCGTTATAAATTTACTGGCGTAACTCCAAACGATCGCGGGGCGGCGGTGCGGGTTACTTTTCCCGCGCGTGCGAAAGGGACCGACGACGGCGGCGGAGGACGCGGCGGTCATCGGGTCGGCCGGTCGGACGCTGATGTTCCGTGGACCATATAATAAACCGAACGCGTATATATTATGCTATAACCGGTGGCCGCCGTGTGAGCGTGACAGGAAACGACGGTACGCCGCGCGAGACGAGTTTCTGTCGCGGGCAGCCGCGCGTCCCACTGCAATATATGACAATAATATTGCAGATATATTTGGCGTCGTTCGCGTCCCTTATCACCGCCGTATGCTTAACGCGGCGGCGCCCGAGCGTCTGCGCACGTGCATCCGTCGATTTGTTTTTGGAAGCGAAAACTTAGTGCGCTCTCATAATATAATACGCGCGTAGGTGTACATATGTAGTATACCGTATACCGTGTACGCGGTTCTCGGGTGGCGGCGATGATGGTCATCATTTTTAAACCCCTTGCGCCGTAGTAGTGCACGCACGCACTCGCGCCCGCCCCGTTCGCACACATACGTACGCGCAGCATATTCTACTCTGAAAATTAATCATCCCATTAATCCACAACCGTCCCTGTTTCCATTAAGTTTAATGATGCTGTGCGCTACATCAGGCCGGCTTAAATGCGTGTAGTTTATGTGACGTGTATTATATGTGTGTGTGTAGCGCGCACATTGTGGCGCACATATTATTATATATTAATACCTACGGTAGTATACTATTCTATTGAAATAGAAAAACTATTGTTTTTAATAATTTCGTTATATACAACGTACCCCCTCATACGTACCTACGGTGCGTTCCGATTTCGACGAGAGCTGCAGTCTAGTGTTTCGAAATCGATATATTTTTAAATAAATTATCGCGCATGTAGTCGTACGATCAAAAATATTTTGTTTTCGCTCGGTACACAACGGTACTATATATAATATTATACGCGTATTTTAATAAACCGTTCAATCGGTACCATTAGCTTAAAAATAAAACGAATAACGATAGGTACAATCCGGTCTAAAGCGAATGTCACTGTATTATATTATGTTGTTTGCCGCCGCGGACTAATATAAACGTCGAATCTATAATTTTATTAGGAACACTGAACAGGTAGATACGTCAATATACGTGTAATTGACAGAAATAATATAGCGCATGAGATTACGTTCTTTAAGGTCGGATTGATATTTTCATCGGATAAATGAAATCCCGAAACGTGAATTGGCTCATGTGGGTTTGGCAGTTAAATTTAACCTTTATATAAAAAAAAAACATTTGTGGACGATTTACCTTTGATGTTCTCCCCTTTTTATTTTTTTTTAGACAGCGGGTAGCTTTAACTCGGCTTCCGTTTCGGACAGGTAACTCGAGCATGTAATACAATCAGTTTAACAGTATTTGCGTTGCAAGTCTTATTACAAAAAACACGAAACTAATATAAAACTATATACGTTGGGCTTGCTGCGTAGAATTATGTTTTTAATTAATAAAACCGTGGTAAGTACCTACCTCAAGTACATATTATAGTACTATAATACCTATACAAAGGTTAGGCGGACAAAAGAAAAACAACTATTTAAACGTTGTTATATCAAAATAATAATAGTAATATATAAATATCACACTTAGGTATATACAATATTATGGAATTAATCGATTATATTTATGTATAATTTATGTTTTTTTTTACTTTGATGGGCAAAATTCTCATTCAAAATGAAATTTAAGTAGCGTACAGTTTTCTAAATTAAATTGTTAGGCGTTATTAGTTACTACACACTTATTAATATAATGTATATAAAAAAAACTGTTTGATATTACGGGATTATCGTGTGGCGTGGATGTGATAGACACTATAATATAGTGTTTTCCATTTTCATCTGGTCCGCAATAATTATCAAACTTTTTATCGCAATAAAAAGCTTATGTTAAAAATCGACCGATAATACGTATTCAGGACAAAAAAAAGTCATTACAATTATTATTTATTTGTTGCTATGCTATAATAGGTATCGATAGTTTGGCGTACAACGAGTAATATAATATTATATCGTAATAATTATGTGCTTTTTAAAACTTTGTAATAATAAATACTTTATTGAAGTAAAAGAAAATAATAAATTCATTTGTTCCATATTTCACGTTGTGAAAATCACCCACTATAGAATAGATGTATGGTATGTAGGTAATATAAATTCTAACAACGAGTTTGAGTCACTATATAATTTATTAATATATAACTACCCAAGGCGTCCACCGTGTTTGTCATCGTACATACCAACCAGCCGCAAACAATGTTATTTATACAATATGTACTGTATAACTTCTCTACCCACCTCATCCTTCTATATTATACTAACTATACGTTACCATTTAAATACATACATAATGAAAATCAATAACTAAACATTTTTAAATTAACTTAAATTAAGTGTATATAATATTAAATTCGCTGTCTCAGATTTTTTAGAAACACATCGGTTTAAAGTTGTATTAACCATAGAGTTTAGTCAAACCAGAGAGTTTTATCATTGTGCAATGTGTTTCTACCTGCACAATCGCAGTTTTCTACAGTTATATAAAAAAAATAAAAAATTACCTATATTGATGTGGACAAGCGACAATCACGCCGACGTGAGACGCATATCTTAACATAGTATAATACATTATAATTAAATAATATTATATACACCACAACTCGATTTACTGATAAACGATGATGATAATAATATTACATACACATATTATTATATTATTACTCCGTTGGTCGAAAAACTCGTCGTAAAGTCTTCGCGGTTTACGCTTGCGCGCGTTCGTCGAGTTTGATTTTATCTGCAGAAGGAGTATAGTCGTATGTGCGTATGTGTATGTGTATAATATATATATATATATATATATATATAGTGCATTGGAAGCAGAAGAAGTATATGGGGAAAAAAAGAAATAGAAATACGCATTATTGCACGTACAAGGGTAGCTAAAACGGATTATTGTGTTGGGGGCGACAAAGGCCGATGGCCGGGAACTGCCGCCGCCGCCGCCGCCGTTGCTGACCACATCTTTGTCCAGTGGGCTTTATCGATCGGGCAAGAAAAAGCTTCCTGCCCGCGCCGCGATACACATTTACAAGATGAACCTCTTGGTGTGGAGGACGCGGGTCGGCGGCAGCGGCGGGTGGGCGAGCAGTGGCGGGTCTGCTAGGAGTGCTGTGGGTGGGGGGAGGAGGGGCGGTAGACCGGCGGGCGAAAAGGTCTCTCGCCGTGTTCCGCGCCGCATTACTATATATACATATATATTCCATCTCGCTTCTATATACCTCGTCCTCCTCTCGCCTATACCGTACATATTATGTGTGTGTGTGTGTGTGTGTGTGTGTGTGTGTATTATACACATCGCCGCCGCCACCATCCGCCACACAACCCGCGGGCTACCGCGCGTACGTGCGCTGGACCCTGTCCATCAGCTGCAGGCCAAACAAAGGATTATTTCCATCGGTCCGCCGCTGCCACCGCCGTCTCACTTTATATTGTTGTACAATATATATATGTTGTGTCTTATTCTTTTTCTTTCTTTCTTTTTCCATTTCTATTACTATTTTTTTTTCTCTTCCCCTGCAGTCCCTTATTCTTTTCTCTCTACAACAACATCTCGACCCGGAGGCCGAAAAGTGTTAAAGACTATCCGTGTCTCACTCTCTCTCTTTCTCACTCTCTCCATAGCCCGGCGTACTCGGCTGCAGTATCTACCTATATATATATATATGTATATGTAGGTATGTACGAATGTACGTATGTGCTCGAGTGTGCAAGACTAGTAAATGAAAAAAAAAATAATAATGGGAAAACTAAGGGTGAAACGATAAAACACTCTTTCGCCAGTATAGTTTTTCCCGTGCTTTTATACATATTATACTTACTAGAAATTGATATATTATATTAGCCAGTATGGGTCGTGGCCCGTAAGACTCGCGATGATGACATTTTAATGGTAATAATAATAATAATATTTCAGTCATCGCATCGATCGCATCCCTACACCTAAAACTTATTATATTTTTCCTATGTACCGATATTTTATCGCGGCGAGCACTTGGTGATGTGGGTATACGACTTAGGCGTAGACGTGTTGTGCAAGAAACTGTTCTGGATGGACTAAGTGTTTAAATTTGTGAAAATAAAAAAAACTTTTCCTCGGATTTGCCGGGAAGTTTCTTTTGTTTTGCGGAAAGTTTAATTTAAAGAGTATTGTAAGACGATTATGTTTCCATATAATATAATAATATATATACACGACTCAATGGAAATAAAAAGTGCGAAAAGCGTTTGATTAGAAGCAATACACATAAATATTGTACTACCATATATCGGGAGACGAATCGCGATAGTATTTAATGAGCATTTAATATTGTAAAAATACGCGTGCGTGTGATATCTAAAATATTCCTAGAATTTAATATGGGTAAATAGGTATAATACCTACTGTATAATTATTTCATCATGTAGGTCCAAAAATGAACCAAATATAAAAAAAAAAGTATAGTTTTTACTCTCGTAGATCAGTATAAAAACATGCAAATGCAACAACTTCCGGTACACTATAATAATAATGATATCGCGAGTATACATGCGATATGCGCCCTCGCGCAATATATATTCCATGTATAAATTTATAATATATATATATATTATATTATTGTATAAAACATCTCTTGTATAATGTGTGTGTGTGTGTGTGTGTGTGTGTGGTGTGTGTGTGTGTGCACGCGTACGTGTATAATAAAAAGAAGGAAAAAAAAAGATGGGCGGCCGCGCACAGCTTTACACAATTTATCGTATATTGTAAAAGTTTCGTATTTCCGGGCTTCCCCCCCCCCATCCGCTCGCAATGCCACCACTGTAGCAAAGGCGGAAGTCATACCCGCACACCCGCTCCCGCGTATATATTTATATATATAACACACACACACAATACATATATTATATACATAATATATATATATATACCGAGGTCGTTTCACTCTCGGTTTTTGTTTGTATATATTTAAACGTTATCTCCGCTGTGTTGAATATGCGTCTTTACCGCGCAGCTTCATCTTTCACGCAGCACGCGCGCGCGCCGTACACCCTCCGCTCGGCCGTCGCCGTTTTTCTTCTTTAACGCCTTATTGCACCCCTCCGTATACATAATAGGTGCGTGTGTGTGTGGGTGTGTGGGTGTGTACGTATACGACTTGCGATATACGTAAATATATTATATACATGCAGATATATATATATATACACGTTATGTATAGCGTTTTCGCCACTGCCGGCGGCGGAGGAAAAGAAGCTATTAAAGAATATACGATTTTCTCCCCGACCGTCTGCTTACCGTTTTCTTTTCTTTTATACAATAACAATATAATATATTATTCAACCGTGCGACGGTTTCGTAAGTCGCCCGCGAGTTCGTCGTATAATATATTATTATTACAACGTGTGCGCATACCTTATATCTGCGTGTGTGCATGTTTATATATATATATATATATTCGTATATAAATTCGCATATAGGTGCAGGCATTGTATCGCGCAGAGCCGTTACGCTGAGCGATGGGTGTGCTCCGTGCTGACTGGTATAGACCGACGTACCTAGATCTTATACCGCGGTACATGCGCTACAGCAGGTACCTACACATAATTAGTATGGGGCCCGACGACATATCATGTTCACCTCGAGAACGTCGTCGGTGGAATTGTATGATATTAAGACGCGTGAGAAATCCTGCTTAATTCAATTATTATTGAGTCAGGCCCGGTGTACAAGTTACGTCATGACAGTTAATATATTAAAACAGGTAGGTATAGATACTTATAATAGTATAAGATACCTACAAATTTGTAACTTTTTGGAAAAGTTGGTTTTCCATATAACAGTGTTTTTGCTGTATAGCATATTGTAATAATTATTATAATATTACTATTCAACTGTTATTTTTCCGGATGTGTTACAACATATATTTACTATCGACAATCTGACCGATGTTTTGCGTTCGAATAATTCAGAAATGAATAATCGTTAATTACCTGATACTGTATAATTTAATATGACTTTATTGAGAAAAAAATATATGGACATGCATTGGTAGGTAGGTCATAAATACGTCGTCACGCATTATAATAAATATTGGATCATAATATATTGGAATATTACAATATAGCTAAACGAATGTTAAATATGCAACAGAATTTCATGTCACAACAATTTATGAGTACCTATACCTAACTATACCAATGATTACCAATAAAACCAGCTATATATTTATATTATCCGTGTATTATGCGTATGAACTGCAAAGTCACAAAGATTATAAAATGCACACCCAACCTATATATATATGCGTTTAGTTGTTTATTTATTGGTACCTATATTATATTATATATACAGTCGTTGATCGGTAGATAGGGCGTTAAATAACATGATAAAACGTTCACGCGGTGTCGGTTCACGCGGTGTATTTTAATTTCACGCCATTAATAATACATACAAGACTTTGTAAAAATACCGGCAACAGGAATTATACTCGATATTATGGACAAAATGAAATCGGAGAGATCAATGCAAACAGACAATGATTCCAAAGGACGCGCTTTACCATAGAAAAAAAAAATGGAAATGCTTTTCATTTTCGTTACGCTCGAGTGTCGTTTTTAACTTTGTTGAATATTTTATAAGTGACTTTTGTCGTGGATACTCCCCCGTTTTTACGGTTTTTTTGAAAATCAAACCCTTCTACTGGACGGAAATGCAGAAATACGTTAATATTATTCTCACGCAAAAGCTCGACCGTTCTATTGAAATAAAAATAAACGACTTTCTTTTTCTCTTCTTATTCTTTCTTTTTATATAAACACGTCTTTCACTTGAGCCTTTGCTTGTTGTGAGAATCGTCCCTAAAGGTTTAACATGTTTACACGACGTTGACCGCTTTCTTTAAAGTAAGTTCCTATCATTTGTTTTAAAACATTAATGAAAAACTTCACAAAATAAGTGTGTTTATACAAAAGGAGACACAGAAAAAAAAATACACTGAGTGTATGAAATTCGTTAAATAATACTGACATTTCTTTTCTTCTTCCTATCTATCTTATCTGTAAACAAAATAGTATTGATGTTTCATGTTTGTTTTTGTTCTAATTTATATTTTTCAGTTTATTTTTTATGGCTACCTAGGTATATTTAACCTATACTAAATTATCCTTTTGTTACGTTTTATAATACTTATTAATATTATATATTATTTAATATTATAGGTAATCCATACGTTTGAATGAATGACAAATATATGATTATTCAATGATAATAATAAAAAAAAACATATTCCGGCATAAATAAAAGTAGATAAACATAAAATATTATTTTCCCAAAATAAGTAATGAAGAAGTTATATGTACCTATTATTAATATTATAAGCTAAATGTTTAAACGTTCTTGTACAGTTAAAATAGCGATACATAAAACAATATCAAGTTGTTTATAGGTAGGTACCTACGTAGAATGTAAGTAATTTATTTATTTATTAATTTATTAATTCACATATACTATGTGAAAATAAGAATTTAATTTTCTGCAAATATATGTAATTAATTGTAATATATTTGTGATGTAGAACTTGAAATTATATACTCGTATGAGTTGTATATATGTACATGGTGCATACAGTATTCATATATAATATATTAATGTTTCATAAAGTTATAAAGTTTATGGTGAATGATTGACGACAACGAAAATTGGTTTAGTTTTTAATTAAGTGAAAATTATAATATAGGTCATACGATTCGCTGGCCTTCGGCAAAACTTTTAAAACGACTAGTCTATACCGTGTATTATGTATACCTTGGTATATGTATATGCACGTGTAGTAGTGCAATTGCAGTGGAAATGCATGCGACCGCGAGCGGAGCAAACTTAAAACAAATCAAAACTTACTCGTCCACTTAAAACTACATATATTATATGTATAATGTGTGTGTGTGTTTTTGTGTGCGTGTATAATATATAATATACCTGCAATTAAACTAAAACTATTATACACGCGGTTGGACGATAAACAAGTACCTATATGTCTATTGTATATAATACATAATATATATATATATATATTGTAGTGGAGTTGTCGCGCTTGAATTTAATTACGTATACGTCGCGGTCAAAGTGATCGAACCAACACAATGGTAATAATAAACAGTATTTGCAGTCTGTCTGTCGTTTCCGGTTTACTTATATACAAATATACGTTACGATAGCGCGATACACCATAATATATAATATACACAAATGCGTCTTGCTGCGAGAACTGAAGAATAACACGACGAAACATTTTCACAAAACACTTTCCAAATAGGTAGAAACGTACTACGTATATAGCATAATATAATATGTAATATGTATATTATACTTATAACAGAACATAAAAATCGAATTTCAAACGATCGGTTAATTTGATTTATTTATTATAATATGTAATAAGTACTTATAAAGTTTAGGTGCGGGTGGAGTGGAATTTCTCAGAAGTAAGCTTACTCCTCAAAATGTTGGTCCCCTACTCCGCCAATCTAAACTTTAATCAGGTACCTACATTTGAGTTTTATTCATGGTTATATATTTTTTTATGTATGCTGCCAATAAAAAGTAAGCAATTTAGAAAATGATAATAATAAAAATAGTACCAAAAAGATAATGTTTTTCCAAAAATGTTGATCTGTCATATGGCTTAAAATTATGAATAAAAAGTATTTCCAACATAGTTTTCGAGAAAATGAGTATATTAACCTTTAACCACCTTGTATATAAATATATAATACATTTGTATTGTTTATTTGATATGTATACCTACTATTATTCAAAGTATATTAATATAATATAAACATATAGTATATATAGTTACTCAGTATTGTGAGCAAATTTATGGTATTATATATATATCTCCCTGAAAATACGTATGTATCCACGAATAAGTACAATTTACTTAAAGTACGCCTATATATAGGTATATAGTTATAATGATTTAGAATTTAAACATATAAATGTGCGCGTATATTAAAATTCCCACGTCACAGCTAGGTTGAATATTATTTGCATACATATATATATAATATACACTAATATATGCTGTAGACAATGTAATTCATTATTGTAAAATAAAAATACTACGTTCTAAATTAATTGATCACCTATACAACTTATCAACATTTTAGCTACAGTGCGAAGTGATGCATATAATATATTCCCAACACTTTTTTTTTCATTGTCCTATTTCATCCCTCCATATACACTCGAGTCTCATTGACAATGTCACCCCAACAACTGCTCCCACAATCAATTCAATATCTCTTCTAATCATGCTTATAGATTTGTTTGCCTTAAATAAAAACATATAAACTTATTAGTTTATGCGGGTGTATATTTATTTTTTATATTTTCATAAAATTATAATATACATATATATATATAACATGTAGAAGACTGCCATTATGGTTTGATTGCAGTTTTCGATATTTTTATATTAATATCTTCCAATCTTCCAATCGAGAAATGCATATAATAACTAAATTTTTTAAAATTGTCATGATGACTTAATAGTATAGGTATAAAAACTGAAAAAGTTACAACTTATAACTTATATTATACAAGCGGTATCATTATATAGGTATTTTCTTCAATAAATGAGAGTATATTATACTATACATATTATAGGGTACCTACAACATTTCGTAGACTCATATATTATTATGTTTATGTATTATCTATATTCTATATGTTTGGTGTAGCAGGTTTTTCTTAATAATGGCAATATGCCAATATGTAGTTACCTATATACCTATAAACAAAATATATATGCAGGTATATGTTATTCTTAATGTAGTTGTAAGCAGTCGCTACAGTTATATACGCAAGCAAGCGATCGAATTAAAAGTACATTATATAGGCATTGAATAATATTAAAATGTTTTCAAATATTGATGTATATATAATATAAATACACTACGACTATAATACACTATACAGGTCTGTCTATATACCTACGGTTTGGGACTTATATTTTATATACCTATAAGTTATATAGTACTTATATATATTACATATTATTGATTGGTCAACATCTAGCTATAATGATTTTATGGAATGACATAATATTGTGCAGGAAAAAATATTAAAAAATCAAAATATATAATAATAGTATGGTATATAGTCTGGTGCAATGGAAGAAACGACATATTATTATGATATACAAACTTTTATAAGCTCGTATAGGTACATGAAATATAAAATGTATATGTATCAAAAAGTATCGTCAATAATCATTTACCGCAAACCATCAAAGAATATTTTTTGAAATAAAGATTTTTGAAATAATTTTTTTTGAAGAACGTTTAAGCTGGGTTTATAAGATTACTGATGTATATTATTTTACAATTGCAATTACAAAATACTAAAAATTCCTATTATTATAGTTTCTATAAGATATTTACTATATTATAGCCGGCTTACAATATAAATATAATGAAGTAGATATATGTAGGTATATTTACTTACTATGTAATATTATTATCTGGTGTAGTATATAGTTTTGAGTACAGCTCGAATTCGCGTGTCGTTTCGCATCTATATATTATGGCCACAGTGGTGGTCAAACGATTTTATCTAGGAGGATATGGCTGTTTCTTAACATGCATTATTTGATTGTGAAAAATATAATATTTTATAGTTTTCAGATCTTAAACATTAAAAAAAAGATCATTCGTGGTGGGGGGGATCAGCTATCCCCCTCATCAGCCCCTCCCCCCGTTTGACCATCACATACGTCAGTATCTCCATATTACAATAATATATTATCGTATAATATCACATACACGGTAATATTATTCATAGGACATAATATAGGAACCTCCTACCTATACGCGCGAGCGCCCCGCTGCGCCGCCGCCGCCGAGCCGCCGCGCCGCCACCGATGACTATATGCGGCGGCGAAAATATTTATGACGAATATTGCAGTTATTATATTTTCGGGTCGGCCCCCTTCTCGTCGCCGTGGATTGGATCCAGTTTTTATATATTATGTAATAACGACACGCCCCCTCGGCAGTGCGACGTATCTCCACCACGCACGCCGCCGTCCGCACCGTAATAATAATAATAGTAATAATAATAATATAATAACTTCACGTCATAAGTGCGCGCGCGCGAGTTATGTAATATCTGTCGCGGGGGCGGCAAAAGGACCGGCGCGGCGGCATCGGCTTCGGCGGCGGCGGCGGCAGTTATATAATAACATATAACGCGCGCAATAACGGGAAGGGACGCCATTGGCCGAGAGCGGCGTTCGGCCGGTCGCGCGAGCGGAGGATGACGCCACCGCCACCACCGCCGCCGCACCATGCACGCGCCGTGCTTATATATATATATATACATTATATTATACACATACATACATATACGCCGCCGCCCGCACCGCCGCCGTCGCGCGCTTTCATACACGCACGTCGCCACCGCCACCGCCGCCGCCACCGGTCACCCCTTTTCTTCCGCCGTGTCGTCAAAATCGATAATTTTTCCCATTTACCCTACCGCCCGCCGACCCACGTGGATCCGCCACCCCTGACCCACTCCACCACAAACCACCCCTTCTCTCGGCCGCCGCCACTCGTCCCGGTTATTCCTCGCAGCCCCCCCCCGCCGCCGCCGCCACCACCAAGGACGAGTCTCTCCTGCTTATCCACTCTCTCTTCCGTGTACCTATATATATATATGAATGGTCTCTCTCTTCATCTTTCCCTCTCATCTCTCCGCTCATATCTCTCCGTCCCATCCCTCTTTCGCTCTTTTTCTCTCTCTGGGCGTTATTATATGTGCGGTATATATGTGTGCGAGCAGTGCGCGAGGAGGAAAAAAGGGCAACCCTATACCTCGGCTGAAGCAAAAGGGATTTTCTGACCAGCGGCGTCCGGCATCCGTGCGTGTAATAAGTCATCGATCCCTTCGCTGGGTGCGGGTACGAAATAACGACCGACACGACTGCACAGCGCGCCCCACGCACATATATGGGTATACCCATGCACGCACGCACATACCCCCAGTACACCTATATAATATAATATATATTTATAACAATATAACTGTATTATACCCATATGATATTATACCACGGTATATGGATCACATCGCGGTTTCCAGTTGCTTAGCATTACACAGTGAACCTGCACCATGACCGGCTGCTCAGGATATATATTATAAATACAGCCGGCCACAATATAATTATAATGATATTAATGGTTAAATTTACGTAGGTACCTATGATAAGTGTTTGGCCGATTATGATCCACCGTATATACATGCTTCACAGTGTATACTAATATATAGGTATAGGTAGGTACACTTAACCAGCATCGCTTTGACATTAATATTGTACTCCATGACCCATACTATATATTGTACTTAATATAATATTTATATACCCATATATATGCATTAGGTATATATACTAAATACTTACGATCTACTTCTCGTACCTACCAGGTGTATTATTGTCTCGTCAGTTGTAGGTTTTTTTCTTAATTACGGATTTGATTATAACCTCCTTCCGGTAAGATTATTTACGACTTGTGTTGAAAGGAAGTTATGAATATTATGGTTATTACCACGTAATAATTAATATATAAGTGGTAATATTACAAAATTATTAAAATATTAAATATAACAAAATGTTTACATGACAATATTAGTCTTATTATTTAATAGAAAATATTATATATAGGTTTGGCATATACGGTTGACTTGATGGTCTATTCGGCGCTGCAGAAGACAGAAACAGTCGTGACCGTCAAATTATTTCTATAACACTACAGAAATAATTGTTATACCCCTTACAATCGTCATCACTTTTATATTGGTAAAGACGGAAGACGCTATTTGTTTGGTCTTGAAACGATCGAAAAAGGTTTCTTATAGAAATAAAATAATATAATATATAGTGCATGCAATATATATTATAGGTATATATTATTTATAGTGAATACATTATTAAATATATTCCCATCAATAGATAACATGGTTTCTTTTATTTAAAAATTGTTTTCATTTGAAATTTTATTATTCCATTCCTTCGATCAGTGACCACTTAACAATAATTGTATATGGTTGAATAATCGATACTTAAGATAAATTACCGGTGATAGTCAACATTATTGTATCAATATAGATTGTTATTTTTGGTTTTCTATATAATATTATTGCCGTTACATGATTATTGTTGGTACCTTAATGATAGCTAGTGAATTATCAATGACTCGTAGATAATATAGTTTACTCGATATGTAAAATAAATTTTGCTTAACTTATTATATTTCATTTGATTTTTTTATAGCCATAATGTATTACTGTATTATTTAGTTTCTCCGTCAATATTCTTGATGCTACAAATATTGTATATAATATTATTTCATACATACAGTATCTATAGGTACACCTTATAATAATTACTAAAATAATTATTTTTTATAATATTTATCCTTTATTAAAATTATATATATTATATAGGTAAACAATATTTTCGATACCTATATTCGATACCTAACTTATATAGGAACCTAAAAAAATTATGTACTTCACAAATTATTATAGTTTAGGGGAGGGGGTTGTAGAAAATGTCGTCATTATGGTTACACATCGATACAAATTACTATGGAGTGTTTTTTTAGTCGATATGGCAATATAAAATTATTAGGAGGTATATAATATGTATATACTTAAATACGGGTGTCGGCCTATAATGTGAGCTGTAAAAGTACAAATATTAATACTCATGAAATCGTGAATACTATAATTATTATTATTCAATGAATATTCATGTATACAAAATAAATTGTTTTTATCTATTTAACAGAAAAAAATAAATATTTTCAACCGTATTTTGTCATTACAAAATTGCGAGGTTGTGTTAGGATGAAACAAATAAACTTTAGGTCGCATCTACAGTAATATTATGCAATGTGCAGCACAGTACACAGTATCATTAATCATTAGGTACATATTGCTGCAGAGCTAAGGGCTAGTTTGAATTAAATTTTTTCAAAAACACAAATTGTGTGTAAATATCGATTATTATTATATGTTCTTTTTATACTACTGCTCTTCACTCATGGTTAAAATACATGTTGCTGAAAAGCAATTTAAGATAGGGTGGTACTAACAATAGCCTACTTTTTAGGATGAAATGGTATATTTTTTTTTCGTAGAAATATATATCTTATACACATTACACAGATATATTATCAACTTTTCCATAAAATACATATAGGTTAGGTTAGGTTATATTTATTACGTTATTAATAAATGCAATTTATAAAACAAGTTTCAAAATGCATACTATAATATATAAGGTTCCCGTCCAACATTGAGTATAATATAATAATATTATTTTTTATTTACCTAACACTTCAAATGAGATAGGAAACATCGCAACCAAATATACCTATTATTTAGTATTGTTATAAAAGTAACATAATATATTTATACTCTATATATAGGCACATAGCTAAGGTATACAACACAATATATTTATATAGCCTATAGGTATCACCATTGATTTTACCTAAATACTAGTATTTATAATCAATGGTATCCCTAAAGAATATATAGATATATTGTGTTGTATACCTTTCACGGGTACGAGCTGAATAAGACTCGTGCTTTTTCGTCATACAATTTTGACACAAGTTTGGAGTATACATCAGCTGTCAAGTCGCATAAAAAATGGATACGTACATTTTTTGAATTCTAAATTTTACATTAAAATGTTGGACATTTAATTATTTTAATAATACAAAGGGAATTATTTTAAATGTATCATCTAATTTGTATACAATATAGTGCATTATATTATTTTTATAATATGTTCTATGGACAACGTCTTCATCAGACCTTCCGAGAATTGAACTGCTTTGTACCGCGCGCGCTCGGTTGGGCTCACACAAATATAACTATACCAATTATAGGCAATATAAGTACCAAGTCCCGAGCGTGAATGTGCCGCCGTATAGGAATATGTCACTAACTTGAAAGTAAGCTCTACTATAATATGTTTATATTCCAGTTACATCTTTATACATTAATATATTATGTATTAATACAACACCGACTAAAATGTATATATACCTATTTTGCTTGAAAGTTAATAATTACAAATTTATATTTATTTTATCCAGTCTCATAATTTCAGACGTTTAGGTGAAGTATTTGAAAGAGTTTTCACAACTTTAACCTCTTAACTTTTCGTATAGAAAAAATGTTCTGATATCATAAACTTCGATGGAGGTTTTTGATAGAAAATTTGATCTACCTATTTGGTACCATTGGGAGATCGAAATTGAAAATTCTTATAAAGCAGGTACCTAATTTTTAAAATAATCGAGAAAAATAATGAAAATTTGTTAACATTTTAATATTATTATTAGTAAAAAATTATTTGGTAACCTTGGTTAGACCTCCTTCGCTTGGATTATGTTTAATTAATTAATTTTAGTTTTTTCCTAAAAACGTCGATAAAAAATTAAGCTCGTTAGCCCCTTTCCCCCTGTGAACGCCATTGATTTTGCTAATGTGCACACACCAATTTTAATTTATTTTAAATAGGAACTTCATAAAAAAAATTATTATACAATTAAGTGAATAACTTATACATAGGTGTGTACTGTGTAAGAATATTAAAATAATTATTGCTTGTATTTAAGCCAATGAAACACATTTACTTTCTATTATAAATTATGTGCGACAGAACCACAATTGTCCGTGCCAAATATTGATAACATGATACGTATAAAGATAGGAAATGACATATTTTCATATAAGGAGATTCCTAACCAAACTACAATTATTTTTCGTTGTACCTACAACCACTGTCTTATGTAAATTATTTTATTTTTTTAAAGAAATATGAAAATGAAAAATTTCTAAAGTTGCCTTTGCACACAATTATATAAGTAATAAAATGTATTGTTCATTTTAAAATTGTATACTTATATATTATATAATATTCTAAAGTTAATAATGTAATTTTTCAAAGTAAGTAATTTGTTAGAGTTTTATGGAACCTTTGCCTGTTTTTTTAAGTCATTAATATTCTTTATCTATAGTGATGAGATATAACAGCTTAACATAGTATATTATGATCTAAGACATAGATTTCAACTCATTTATGTGAAAATATGTGTATATAATTAATTTTTTTAGAAAATAACTTGTGAAAGTCATTTTTTTCTAATCTATTAGGTTACCTTTACACGTTTTTCGAGATCCAAAATACGGTCATATTGTTTTAATTTAAAAGAAATATAAACTTTTTCAGGTACATTATTATTTTGTTTGAGGTCTCCTAAAATAATTTAATCTGCACTTTTAACGTGTTGTTTGAGGGCTGGGCATATACGGTCGTCTGATAATAATTGATAAATCGTTGGGTACAATTCACGTAAAGACTGTATTATGTCTACATATTGTATTGAAATAGATATACCTTCTATAAGTAATAATATAATGTAGATTTAAACTATTGAAGTTTTCAATTTTAAATAATTGTTATTGAAAAAGTGGACAGGCCGTACCACTGATCCGGGTGAAACCCGCGTTGACATATTCGCTAGGGCGGATACCCGGTTCGTTAGAGGAGACACCGTGACATGTTATATTTAAAAGTAATGAGACGTATATTGCTTTCAAAAAACGATTCTTCAATGGGATTTTTACATTAAATGCCATTTGAACATAATAATGTGAGTTATCTATATATATGGTCTTAACTATATATAAAGCCTTGCATCGAATAAAAACATTAGATTGAATTATTTGTATTCCTAATCCACTTTCCGAACCGTCTAAAATGTCAGCCTTATACTTAACTGCATTATATTGTATTTCCCAAAACGTTTCCCGGACTTTGTAGGATTACAGATTTTACAAATGTTATAGTACTGTAGGTTATTATAAGCTTATGTCTAATCTGTAGTATATCGGGTTTGACCAAATAATAGAATTTTTTCGTAATAATATATCAAGTTGTATATTTGGACGTCAAGTCTTAGCTTGATACCACAAAGTTAATAAACTTCACTAACAGGTATAATATAGTCAATAGCATTTTTACCAATAATACTATAATGTATAATTTATCATTTCATCTGCATGCATAGCATATGGATCTAGATTGAAAAGGTTTAAAATCGTTTTTATGAGATTGTCCAGGAAAGTAATTTTAAAGTTTCAGTTTAAATATTCTACTCCTTGAACATTTTTTTATGCTTGGAGTTCCAAAGTACAAAGCAACTATTATAACTAAAATTATAACCTTTTAAACCTAAAATAAAAAAAAAATTATTTAGAACTTTTTATTCTTATTTTTTATTTTTTATTTAGTAGTTTAGTGACAACAAACGATCACAACTCGTGATTTTATCTCCGTAAACAAATAAAACTATAATATTATCAATTGTTGTGTACCCACCATAATAGTGTATTATTGGTTGTGATTAATCAATAATTTGGTTCCATTAATTAGGCATTATACATTTTATAAAATTCTGTTTATTATTAATTTTTGGGGATTAAAGCCGGCGCCACACATAGCGGTTTAAGCGCGCGGTCAAAACCGTGCATGTTGCGTTGATCCGCGTTTTAAACACGTGGTTTGGCGCTAATCGTCTATTTTTGACACCGCGCGCGACTTCGTGTCCAAGGTTGCATGTATATTTCTTATCAAACTCGGTACATTTTTTTATAGAAGCCTAATTGATTTTTTGGTCTATAGTCTCTAGTGCCTAGTATAGCTCTATACAGTGGTCGGGAGTTGCTAGCTAATTGTAGCGAAGCTACTTTATTTGTAGCGATTGACCTAGCGTCGCTACATTACGCCTTAGATAGCGAAATGCTATAGCGCGCTAAACATTTCCGGTTAGCGTAGCGAAAATTATCATTATTTTGTCGCTACCTACAATCTAATTGGTGATTATTAAAATATAAATTATGATTATATTTATTTATTTATATTATGATAATGATGAGTGTATTAGTGAAGTTTTTGTCCTGGGCCCTGACCGGTGACCAAATGTCGAATCAGTACAAACTACAAACACTAGTTTTCAATGAGAATATTTTTAAAAATGTCGCGAAAAAGTAGCGCGAGACAATAACGTTAGAAGCTACATTTAAAATAAATTACCGATAGCGATAGCGAGCTACTTTTTGGGGGAGTAGTTATACCTGTATACTATTATCATATCAAAAAATATTGTATTAAAAATTAGCACAACTTTGACAGGAAAAAAAAATCTGTCGACTCGGTAATTAAATATACGAAATATTCTATCATGTAAATACTAAATTGTAATATTATGAAAGAGGCACGTCGGTATTTGTCATAAATTATAATTTAATATTATGCTTACCGTGCATTTACTTATGTAATCAAGATCATTTAATTTGTTTCCGCACAAAATATAAACTATATTGGCCTATATATGCTGTATGCTATCAATTGTTTCTGTTGCTACGGGTGAAAAAATCAATAATAATGGACCACATATTAGCATATTGTTTTTAAACAGTAATATTTATATATTGAACTTTATACTATATATTAATTTACTGTACAACTAATATTTTATTACCTATCTTATTAAGTTTTATACATATTACATAGGTAACTGTAATTGAATTTTATTTGGACATTTTTTTTTTATCATATCTAGTGAATAAAGATCAGAATGAGTCCTTTTTGAATTCTATTAATGGTCCATATCCCGAGTATGTGTATATTATTACATGCTAATGTAACTAACTAATATGTAAATTGTTTTTATTTATTTACTGCTTGATAGAGAAATTTTTGGGCAGTACATAATGGAATCACCTGTATTTGGTAACAAAAAAATAAACAGTACTCTGAGCCAGCAGCGTAAGAAGAAGAAAGTTTTAAAACCAATACGTTTACATACATTGTCGGCCCCCAAAAGAAGACAATGTAAGTTAATTATTTAACTATAGTTGTAATACTTGTATGGAATTAATTTTGTTCAACAATATTTTGACAGGCACATCAAATACATCATATCAAACCACTTATAATAGCCATACTGGAACCCAATTAAAAAGATCAAATGTCAATAGCTTACTAATTGACGATAATATAATGCGTATAAAAAAACTGGAAAATAAACTGACCGAAGCACATACGAAAGCGCGTGTGAGTTTATTTAAAATATAAAACCATACTTAAAATAATAATCAATATACATGTTAATATTTTAGGAACTGATCATAGAAAACCGTTTATTGAAAACATTAGAAAAGCGGCACGAAAATGCATTATCTATGTATGAAGGTAAACAAGCCAAGCTACCACAAGTAATTAAATCATATGAAGATGAAATACGCACATTAAAAAGCCAAATACGTCATATTAAAATTTCATTTAAAGAAATGGAAAATGGATATAAGTCACAGAACATCGAATTAATATCCTTAGAAAAACAGTACAAACACCTTTTAGGCTTATCTCAGAATAAACAGCTTAGTAAAAAAGAAAAACTATCAGATCAATTAGAAGAAGCACAATGTACAATAAAAAAACAAGATGATAAAATTTTGGTAAATCTTTATTTTGTACAATAATTAATAAGTAGTTATAAATATGTTTTTTTTACTTTATATTTTAGAATATTATGAAAAACTTAGAACTTCAAAATAAATCTCATAGGTATCATATAAACGTAGAACATATTAAAATCAAAGAACTACAACATAAAGTCAAACGTTTAGAAGATGAAAACAAAAATCTAAGATCATGTTTGGATAAACTTAAGAATAAAAATCATGGTTCAAGACAAAGTTTTACAAAGGGAATAACTGAAGACTCAATAAGCATAGTATCTAGGTAAGTAAATCTAGAATATTTTGCAAACCTTAATATATTTATAAATTAAATAGTGTATTAAAGCCTACACCAACACCACGTGATGGACAAGGTGATGAAATAGATGAATCTTTTTACAAAACTAATGGGTCAGTATCCCTTAAACCAGAATAAATTCATTAAGATCGTGAAGAAAACGGTAGTTATTCAACAAAAAACTATCGAATTAACACAATTAAGTAGATAAAAATAATACAATACAACCATCTATTACTTTGATAAATAAAGAATCATACTCATTGTAACAATTATAAATATAAATATGTTACATGACACCTATGTATTTAATACAAACTCTACCTTGTGTACGATTAACTGCTGACCGATACGGCGATACATTGATATTAAAACCCACACGTAATTGTAAGGCCTTTGACCAACACACACCATAGATTAGTAAAGCAGTTTAATGTGCACCTCAGACTTCAATACACACTAGTACACTACGACTGACTACGTATGACTACGATATAGTCACATAGTATAATATTGAACATAGCTTATATATTTGTGAGTATTATTATTTGTAGGTGCTTAGTAGACCATAATTATAACTGAAATAGAATCCTAGTCATTTAAATAAATTTAAGATTCTAATGTCTACATATTATCTGCCCCTGGCTACGGTATTTATATCTATAGAATACTACAGTAATATTCTCCCTGGATACCTTATATTCAACTGGTCGTTCCTCCGACCACGTTACAGCATTAATAACACCGATCAGTATGTCTTGGGTAGACAATGATCTGGCTAAGTTGACAAAAGTAAATACTTAAAAGATAGTAAATCACGGTACTTAGGTATAGAAGATAACTTTCAAGTTTTCATAGGCATATTTACAAGGTATTGCACTCTTGCCACTCTAGCGTCAGATCTGAAAATAATTCTATAAATCCTATATAAATTATACGTTATTTCCTATAATCGTGTTACAATAAAGTACAGTAAATAAATATTAATTTAATTTTAGGCAAGTGAATCAGAACTATTAAAAACTGTAAAAAATGATTTTTAAAAAACCCTAGACATAAAGCAGCTACTTTCAACCTATTACCAGGAACCTCCCATGTCTAAAGCACAAAAAGACATACTTTTAGCAAAATTAAATCAAGTCAGTGAGGATTAAGGCAACCATGAAAATTATTTTAAATCAAAACTATTGAAGCAGCCTATCAATAAAAGATACTCATCATCATATGATTCTGATAATATAAGTGGTGAATCTTCTAACAGTGATAGTTCACAGGAATAATCAAATATTAATTAAAATATGTGTTATACCTATATGCAATGTTAACAATAAATATTTTTTTGTGTTTCATAATTAGTTTATTCAACTTTCTTCATATTTAGATATATTCACAGAATCTGCCAATAATTTAGTGAATTTATCTTCTTATTTCCTTATTTCCTTATCTCTTCAGTACAAGACTGAAACTGACAATTCAAACATACATACCTTTGAGATGAACAAAATATAAAATAAATTGTATAGTATATAGGTACCTACCTCTCTTTCAGCGGAGTAAAGTTTTTTAGATACACTATTGAATACAGTGTCTGCTGCTACTGTATAAGACATAAGTGCGTTTGAACTTCCAAGTTGTAGCGCACAGGCCATAGCACTAATAAAATCCTTAAAATTAAAATTAATGGTGTATAAAATTATAAAAATGTATGGACATTTCAAAATGTACTAACTAAATAAAATGATTTTGCATTTGCAATATCATATCGAGACTCTAAAACATCATTTTTTCATTCGTCATTGAACAAATCATTAGGTACAATGCATGGGTACAATACAAGGCTCCTACTATATTATTACAATGATATTTAAAAAATATTAAAAATCCTTTGTCACAGTTTTTATTTATAAGCATTTAAAGTTCAAATATTGACAAAATACGAAAAAATCACGAAAATTAGCAAATTATTTTGAGTTGAGAATTCATAAATTTTTTTCTTTTTCAATCTAAGATTTGAAAATGTAATACAAGATTATTCATAAGTTTATCTACCTTTATCAAAAAAAAAATGTCTACAAGAAAGTCAAATTACATTTTTATGAGCGTTTGAAATTCATATTTTTACAACATTTGATTTCTCGTGTAACGATTTTCTTATTTTGTTGTAATTAAAAAACGTATGACTGTAGATACTTGAAAATTTCACTGTAATATTTATTACTAAATAATGATTATTTTAGTGATCATTTAAATATTTCTTGAGGAGAGTAAAAATATTCAATGCAGATTAATGAACAATATCTACATTTTTAGAGTTATGTTTTTAAATGAATAGTAGGATGTACAATTAAAGATGTATTTTACTACTGTAAAATTATAGTCACTTAGGCATTTCGATACAATGTCAGTGTGAATTATTGAAGTACATTGAATATAAATTTACATAACTCACGCATTCCATAGCGATTCATTGCTAAACTTATTTCTTAAATATTTTAAACTGTTTTAAGAAGGGTTAATACCTAGATAGCGAATTCTCTGTGTGTTTGGCAAAGTTTGCTAATGTAGGGTAAACAGTTGGCATTTTACTATTCTAAGAGTGAAGACACAGTGAATAGATTTAGAATCATTTATTTTCACTCCCCAGTCCTTGTACCATTTTTCGAGAAAGAAAATATGCTCTTGGATGTGTGAAGATGCAAGTGTGAAAATATGAAGATGTTAAATAGTAGTGGAGCTGTGACTGTCCCTTGGGGACCTCTTGCATTAATTGGTTTTGATTAAGATGGTGTAGGAAATACTATTCTTAGTATTATGTAGTAAGTAGATGGTAAGATGAGTTTCAATTTTAACAGAAAACCAACGTTCCAGACTTGGTCAAATGGGTCACTTAGGAGGTTAAAAATATATTCAATTTTATAAAAAATAATTGAATCTATGAAAAAAAATAATAATAATGATCCGAAATAAAAAATATTTTAATTAATAAATAATAATAGTTACTATAATAGTATTTATAATAATATAGAATATATTCTTATATACCTATATTATAAACAGAAATGTTATTGTGGTAACCATGTCATTAATAAAAGAAAAATACAACTATTTACTTTCAGTATCATATACACGTTTGTATACACATTAGTCAATATTAAGTATTACTTATTATTATATTTTTATTCATTCGTGTAATTCACAGCGATAACTTGGCCGGTCGGTGCAAATAATGCAAACCCGTAGCGTAGCGTAATCTTATTTCCTATTTGCCTATTTAAATAAATTAACAAGCTCACTGCTGAACGCGGGTTAATTTTTATTTTTAAAAAAAAAATAAGCCATCCTTTATTTCCGGGTCGTAATAAGCAGAAAACAAAGTTTGAAATTCTCTTTCAAAGACTATAGGACGTAAGTAGAACGTATAGATTTTAACAGTGGATATAAAGTTATAAACGACTAATCTATCGACTGTTTAACTTGTAGACTGTGTAACGTGTGGAGTGTCGACTAAAATTATTTTTCATAATCTTATTTGCATATTGTTTTCTGTGGAGCTGTGTAACCAATTAATTATATTCTAATAGTTAATTGTATTATTATAATATTTAATATAGTTGTGGACGATTCCGTAAACAAATGCATATAAATAATTTAATTATTTTAATTTGATTAAAGTATGTAAGTACTTACCTATAGTAATTAATTTTAATACATCCATATATTTAAAAATTATAAGATATTCATTGAATTACTATGTTATTTGTTAGATTTAAAAAAGGTACTTATGTATAATTATTAATTTTATATGAAAAAAAAAGTAATTGATTTTTAACCAAGTTAAGTTACTTTTATTTACTAATTAATTTATAACTTGTACAAAATTGTATTTTTAATTAAAAAAATAAAAGTAACTTTTAACTTTAAACTTAACTTAAATTTTTCTATATCAACTTAAGTTAACAAGTTGAAAAAAAATAGTTAACTTGCCAATCCTTGGAATTGATTGTACATTTATCGTATACTAGCTGAATAACTAGGATTCGCCCGTGTGCAGTTATTTTTGTGTTATAATTTTTTTTATATATATTTCTTATATTAAAGGTAGAGATTGCCTTTAGATCACTACTATTACTAATATTATAATTATAATTATAAATTATTATTTATTAGATCACCTAGATTTATTAAAAACAATTGTTTCTTGGTACTATTCTAAAAAGTTATAAGATATGCCGTCGGATTTTACCTTATCTTCCAAGTATAATTAATATCACCATGTATAAGCAAAAAAAATGTAAATTTCCACCATGAATCGCAAAATCTTTGTTTAAGGACCCCTTTGTGCATTTTTGAAAATCCTTTCTCAGTAGTTACCTATTTCCTTACATCATAAAACGAAACTACTGACCAAATTCCATGCTCAAAATTATCAGGAATAATCTTCAGGTATACTTAAAATCAGAATTTGAATAAAAGTACTTTAAAGAAATAAATGGTGGTGAGCATTTTTAAAAAATTGTTCTGTATATTACATATTTTTATAAGTTATACATTATATTATTTTCCATTTTTAATTCATATATTTGTATTACATATTATTAGGTGCCCCTATATTTGTATAAGATTATAATTATTCAATGATGACTTTTTTCAAAAATATTTATTTTATGCATACCTACGTGCATGAATCTTTCAATAGCCAAATAAATGATATAGCAACGTTGCACGTAAATTCGTTCTCAATCGTATTCTTTTTTGGGTTTTTAATGGGTCAGCAGTAAGTTCCTTGTTAATTTTAAGTGTTCTCAATCTTTCAGCCAAAAATAACGTTCTCAATCGTTCGATAGCCATATATATATAATTATTAATCATTTAATTGTATTATTATAATAATAATAATAATCTTTATTACGGAAATCAACTCCATTTAGAATAATAATATTTATAATAACAGTATAACAATGTATAAATAACCTATGCTACAACAATGAACAAATTAAAAATAACATGAATTATAAGTTTTTATATTTGTAAGTTTAAACATGGTTTATTTTATATCAATATTAACAGAACTAAAAAAATCAATATCAGTTGTCTTACCTGCATGCCATTAATATGTTTATCGGAGAAGTTTTTAGTTTTTTTTTTATATTATTTAAATAAAACAAATCTTTAATTTGCGTATCGATTATAGGCACTTTAAACTGTGAACGCTCGACAAGAAATGGACAATTAATCGTACCAGTAATGAGTTTAAATAAAATATTATTATTTTATTTTTATGTAGGTAGATAATGTTTTAAAAATAATGTGAATTTTAAAATTTTGAAATACCTAAGGTAGAGGTACTTGAGATATGAGTTGTATAACATACAATAATTTGAACTCATATTATGTATTATGACATTTTTGAGCCATTTTTAATTGTACCAATAGTAAAAATTTAAAATTAAAAATTTTCCGGAAAATAAAATGAACGCACATTGTTGTAAAACCAATAGCTTCCACGCTGTTTCGTTCGCAATCTAAAATGTTTGGAATGTGTGCTCAATGCACGTATGTAGCCAAGAACAATGTTTTTCCGAACTTATAGCTTGTTGGTGAAGTACAGAAAATAAGTTAAAAAAGTAAAACAGTTTCGTGTTTTAAAAACAACGTTAAAAAAGTACGAATGGTTTACATTATATAAACTGTAAGTATAATATAAGTTTATTTGAAAAGCATAATAAAATAATTCTAATGTTGTGTTTTAGCAATAGTTCAAGCACGCATGTGCACATCACTGTGATATCATAATATAAAATGGTTGATAATATAGGTAACTAAAATATAATCTTTATATGTAGGTAGGCAAGGCTGGGCATTAATGAGTTAACAGTTAAAATTAAGTTAAGACGTTAAGTTAATTTTCAAATTAACTTTTAACTTAATAAGTTACCTTTTTTCAAGATTAACGTGTTAACTCCAATTAATTTTATTTCAAAAATATCTAAATTATCGGAAAGAATAATTCAAATTTTTTATTTTGTTTTTACTTTGATGATCATTTTAAATTTCCACAGTAATTTTCTTGAACGTAAAGAAAAATACTATCTAATAAACTATATTATGAGCAAATTAGCAAATTTTTACTTTACACTAAGTATTAAGTTACTTTTTTTCAAAGTTTACTTTTAACTTTACACTAAGTTAAGTTACTTTTCTTTCAAAGTTAACTTTTAAAATCGTTAACTTGCCCAGCCTTCTAGGTAGGAACATACAAATGTATGCTGGTCTGTCTGTAATTAATAGACTAAAAAACTACTGGACTGTTTTCGATAAAATATCAATAGATTCTTTGGAACTTGGAGGGTATATAGCTTATTTTTTTACCCCTATATCGGCTATTAGTAACTAAAGAGTAACTCCACGTGCATTTTTTTTTCAGAAAAAACAATGGTTTTTTTTAATTTAAATAGTGGACATTGGTTATTATTACTATTATAATTATTAATCAGTAGAAATATGGCATAAACATTTTTTAGATTCTGAGCGGAGCGAGGAAATTAGTGGTTTAACAATGATGTTTATGTTTATGTTTTTTTTTATCCTGTATACAAAATTTCAACCAGAAGGTCCTGCTTCAATTTCAACATATAGTATCTTATATTTTAGCAAATTGAATCAAGATGGTACTTTAGAGACGTCATTTTTCGATTTTCTCAATAGTTATTTAATGCCACGGGAAAAACTACCGACAAATTACAAAAAACCGCTAAAAACGGGATTTTAATTTTTAACGCTTTGTTTATCACCATAACAACGAATAAAAAATAATAATTGTATGATATTAATTATTAATACTACTTACAGGCTATAATAAGTAATAACAATATAAAAAATCCAAACTGACAAACCGTCTTCGCTCAGAATCGTTTTTCTTATATAATGATATTAAATCATTGAATTCAAGTTTAATACAATCCATTATACATTGATCCACTTGTAACCTAATGTACAATCCACTAACCGCTTTTTTACAAATATATTTATAATAAAACAAATCTTTGGCATGACAACGCCGGGTGGGACACCTAGTGTAATTATATAATATTCAAAATAAAGTGGTAACGTATACATTTTTAATATACTTATACACTTTCTAATTTGGCAAATATTTTATTGCCGTATTAGAAATTCAGAACTATTCAACCATACATTAAATACAAATGAGTCCTTTTAAACTTTGTTTACGAAAACTGATGGGTTACGCGTAAATTCGTGTAATTCCGGAAAAAGTAACTTATTTTTAATCTGTCAGTGATGTGTGCGTTCGTACCTGTACCATTCAGTATAATGTATTCATGTCCATCCGGTAGATCGTAGATTAGGTTGACACTTTAACAGAAACAAAATTAAACTGAATTTTAGTTACCAACTTTTATAAGGTACCTATATTATAAATACTATATTAATTAATTTATAGTAGTAATAGTACCTACATAGTGCATAATATACAATACTTTAAACATGGTAACAAAATTTACATTACAATAATTAAAGTAGGTAAGTAGGTACTATTAGTAGGTGCATGCGTCAATATTATATTATTTAGATTTGAATCTTATAGATTATGAATATTATTAATTAATATTTACAGACTTACAGTTTTAACATCTCAAAATATTTAAATCGCATAAGTACAAATTTGATTCAAATAAATTTACTCATATATAAATTATTTTTCTATATCTTTAGAAAGTACCTAGCTACCTATAATATTTTAATTAATTTCACAACGCTATTATTTAATATTATTCATATCTAATGTAGTTATAATATCATGTCGAGTTCTCCTTCTACATTTGAATATTTCGATATTTGCTCACATATGTTATTAAAAAAAAAGTAATAACTAATAATTATAAAAATTGTAGTAATAACATGCTATTCAAACTTTTCCAACAAAATCAAACATTATTTTAAAAAATTATATGATATATTATTCAGTGATTGTACATTAGTTACTCATGTACGTAATTTACTATATTTGTATAATATTATGGTCCATACTTCATATCAATGATATAAGTAACCCAAATAGGTACTAAAAATAGGCCAACGTAAGCTTAAATGGTATTTTTTCTAATGGAATAATATGTCAGTACTCAGTGCCCAAATGTCTAAAGATAATGTAAAATACTATTGTAGTCATATGGCAGTCTACTCACATATTTTGATACCATTAAAAGAAATAATGCTATAATAGCTGTAATTCAAGAATATTAAAATGTCATATTACTGCTATTGCCTATTAGCATCGATATGTATGAATATTAAGATTTGATTAAGACTATTATATTTAGATTTAAAATATTAATTTCTCTCAAATAGTGTTATTACATTTCCTATATCAAAGTATCAAACCGTTAAAATTTTGATATAGAAACTCGTAGGTCGGAAGCAGTGATCATTAAGAAGTTCGTTTATCCAAACCGGTGTAAAAAAAATGCATCGATAAAATGAATCATAATAATATAACATTGAAAAATCGGATCATCTGATTTTAATTTTTGGGGCAAATTGTAGATTTGGTTTACATTCAAATCAACCGGAAAAATTGGTTCGTATCGCCAATTTTCCAGTTCTTAAAAAGGCAAAGGACCTTAATAGATTTTTTGGAGTGTACAACTATAATTAGTAGACAATAATTTATATACCATTGCCATCCAAGCGAATTTACTAAATACGTAGGTTATATAATATAGTATAATAGGTACGATGTGGTTATTGGTTATTATTACTTTTTTTAGCAACAAATAACTTGCAATATTTCCCTATTTACAATAATTATTATTGATAATAACAGATATAAAAATATAATGTGTGGTTAATCAACAAAGATAAAAAGTAATAATAAATAAATACAGTTAATGTATAATAAGTAATAGCAATAATTCATTAATATTTAGTAATTTGTGGTAAAATAACTTAACATCAATATTGGTCAATGGTGGGCCCTTGGACCCCCGCCCACCGTAAATACGTTACTGGTGTAAACATTCGGCCGTGCTCTTTTTTCTCTGATTAAAGTCCGGGCAACGAAAATTGGCCGGTGGCCGGCGCGACTCTAGCGGCCGTTTCCACTCAGGGGTCGTTATACTTCCAAAACTAATTGCCGGATTTTTTTTAATTAATTTATTAGCATGGTATATTATATTCATTTATTATTAAACGAATGATGGGATAAAATGGTTTAAAAAATTATTAGTATAAAGCATTATTTCTATAAATATATTATAAATACAATTTATTAATTGTTAATAATAATTGTAAAACAATCTACAAATACATAATATTATATACATAAAATAAAAATAAATCATAATATAATATAATAAAATTAGTTATTCTAATTCCTCTGTATCTGATTCTTCATCACTGGAATCGCTATCATCAGGCAATATCGTCAAAATTATAGGTTCCATTGAGGCGTCTCTAAGGATTTCCTTTTGATTATCTAACTCCTGTAGTTGTTCGGCATGTCCTACACACTTCTCCTAATCCTCTTTGGTTACCGCATCTAACGCTTCGTAGGTAAGACGTTCGATATCCACCATCTTGAACGTATTGTTGTCTTCCGCCACTTGACTTTTAACTTGGGCCCATATAAGTTCGATTGGATTGTATTGGCAATGATAAGTAGGTAACCGTATTACTTAGAGTCCATTTTCTAAAGCAATTTGGTCAAGCAAATATTGCTTTTCGCGTGGAATTAAGGCTTTAATTTTTTGGTGAAGTTCTGGTAACGTTTCAAGCGGACTAAATTCAATATTTTTTTCAGTCAACCATTTTTGTACGTCAGCTTTTCTCCAATTGCTTTTTGGGTAATTTTCTACCAACGTGGAATGATATGACGCATTGTCCATTACTATGACAGACGGCTCTTCAAGATTATTTAATAGTTCAATAAACCATTTTTGAAATATTTCAGCATTCATTTGACTATGGAAGTCGGCGGTATTGCCTGTATTACTACGGAATACTAGTTTGGACCCTTGAATAAACCCGTAACGAACACATCCAGCGTGACACACAATAAGCCGACCTCCTTTTCCCGTAGGAACTTTCAAACCTTCAGTGCTACATTCATTTTGCCATATCATTGACCTCGAATGGTTTTGGTTGACCTATGTTTCGTCAATACAAACGATAGGGCGATCATCTTTTACCTTGCGCAACGTACAAATGTCTCGAAGAAATTTACATCGAAGTGCAACGATGTCATTTCTCTCCATTAAAAATGTTCGGCCGTCATTACACTTTTTATAAGAAAATTTCAAATTCTTCAACAGATTTCGCACCGAACGTAAGCAACCAGAATAATTGATTTTCTGTTTTAAATCATTTAATATTAAATTCGCAGTTGGTTACTCACCTCGATCGTAGAACTCGTGCACCGTTCTTCTAACGACATCTGAATCAAAATCGTCCAGCTCTGATACAATTTTCACACGTTTGTAGCCTTTGCGTGGAGATTTGAATGATAAAACCGACTTTGATTCATCGGTCTTATCTTCTGAATGTTTTGCTTCAGAACAAATACGTCTGACAGTGCGCTCTGACATTCCTCAAACTTCGTCGGTACGTATTTGAGCTTGTTTAAAGAAATCGGCAGTTAAATCCGGTTTTGATGACAGTTCTTTTAAAAATGTATAAACATTATAAACAATTTGTTTACTCTGGCTGCGTATATCACTATTGTTTAAAGACATTTTTAATAGATCCTTCTACAAAAATGTATTCAAACACAAGAAAAAAACAAATATTCACAAAACTGATTTCAAAAACGTAGGTACAACACACCGTCTGTTACAAATGTCTGTAGCATAATGCACAAAAATACAAAATCAACAGCCGTATACACTATATTATACACGTCTACGATTCGTCCATACTACATTCCAGTTCTCCAGCTGTTGTATACCAGTTTTAGATGGGTACCTAAATTTTGAATTGAATAAGGGACCGTGTAACAAAAAAAACACATGCCGTGCGCCTATTGTGTAAACATCTCGGCTGCGCGGCGGCGGCGTGGTGCAGTTTGAGAACCCGCGGCTAGCCACCGGTATATGGTAGGCGGGTCACGGGGGTCACCGGCCAATTTTCGTTGCCCGGACTTTTTTATAGCATATCCATAACATAATAGCATATCCATCGGACGCACTATAGGTACCAGGGTCGCAGGACGGTGCATGTCGCTACTCCTTGTTCGGTTTCGGCGGCGATGTGGTCCGGACCCCTTGACCCCCCACCAACCGTAAATACGACACTGATGCCTTTTTTCCGCGTCGATATCCATCGGAAGGTTGAGCATATCCATAAGGACGCACCAGGTACCAGGGTTGCAGTACGGTGTTGGTTTGTTTTCCTTGTTCGGTTTCGGCGGCGGCGGTGATCCGGTCCGTGCCAGTGGTGTCCGCGGCTCGCTCGCTCGTGGCTGCTCGTTCGACGGTCATCGTTCAGTCATCGCGATCGCAGCATACGCTCCTAATACATATAATATTCTGATAGTTGGCGTTCAATATTTTTACAATGTTTCTACAATGTTTCAAAACATTACGCGCATATTTTTATTAGAAAATTGTATTATTTTATATTATTAAATTGTATTATTTAATTTGTATTATCGTATTATCATTAACTATTTTATTAACTACTAATAGAGAACCTAAATTTCCAATTTAAATATGACTGCAATATTGGGCATTTCATTTCAAAATTAGAAATTGTTTAGCACTATTATAGTCTATAATAAATGTATATGTAGGATTTATATTGTGTACGTTAGGTATATTATCTTTTTTATTCAATTTAAATCTTATATAGGCATAACTATACAAAATTATAACTTATAAACTAGAAATCATATATTAAGAACATGAATTAAAATGTAAAACTATAAAGCCGTAAAAATAAGTCATTAGTGCGTCATTTAAAAAATGAAAATAATGGTAATTTTATATTAAGAAAATTAAATTTGATTTTACATTTTAGATTCTCAGAAGCGAAGAATGAACTGATTTTACACTAATGTGTGGTTTGTTTTGTGTGTCTGCGTTAACTACACGATAAAACGTGTCAAAATAATGCTTGGATCTTCAAATTCTACGGAGTTTGGTAGGTATATACCTACATTTTAAAAATGAATCATTTTTTTAATACTAATAAAAACGACAAGTTCAAAACGATTATCAAAAGTGATTTATCCGAAGAAAATTCACAGAATATTTTTAGTGTTCTGTAATATATATATATTATTGGTAAGAAAATTTTATTTTCCTCTATAGATATATTATACACACTCTGTTTCTAATATAAATACAAAAAGAGCATTAGATAAAATAAATAAAATAAATAATTTACATAAATATTTGATAAAATATAGCAGTGATGACAGCTTTAACGATAAAAGTGAAATGATTTTTGTTTTTATTTTTTTTTTCTGTTTTATTTTTCATTCAGATAGGAAACATCACTCGTTTCTTATTCATAGAGGTGTGAACCTGTGCACTACTTGAACAAAATACATATTTTTAGAAAACTTAAACATATTACAAGCCGTTAAAATTAAATTAATTAAAACTTTTTTTATCTATTAAATTGTACATTTTTACAATAATTATAGGCACCTACCTGTACACAAATTTAAAAATAGCATAATACTTTTTACTATGTTAATTTTGATGATTTGTTGTATACTACAGTTATTATAGGTAGTGGTATCTCATTTAATAATAATATTAATTTTTAAATAAATAATTTAATTAACGACACAATGAACTCGTTAATTTTTTTCAATGAAAGTGAACGTGATTAAGTAAACTTTCCAAACAGTGACCGATGTACCTACATAATCTTATTATAGGCTATTACAAAAAAAGGTGATTATTATATTCTTACGCGGTGAATGCTGATGCTATCAAATTGTGACAAAACAGAATGAATATTTCATTACATTTTGAATATAAATGGATGCCTATTTAGCTTTTTTACTTCAGTACCATTATGCTTAAAATATATTATTACTAAAAGAGAATAATATAAACAGATATCGCTGATATATTGTAGGTATAAGGTGATTATTATTTTAACAGTGAACATTCTTTATTAAAAATAATATTTACTTAAATGGTAATTGTTTTTGAATACTTAATTCTAACATTGTGTATAATAAATTGTCTTGTCGTCCATTATATTTGTTTCACACTTATATGTTATCAACTTATAAAAATGTTGATTTACCGACGAGTATCAACAATTATGGACTAGATATCGAAGAAAAGGTTAAAAAAATGTCAATGTAATACCTACCTACGTTTAAAGTTTTAATGAGCGTCTATGACAGCGGTGACACAGAAATTTTTCACACAATCATCAACAATTAAAATAGTTATGAATAAATCAAACTGTTGCATATATATTCTGAAAAATGTACTTCCCTTATAATACCTAAATATTAATATATTACACAAAATGTAATATACCTAGTTCTTACAATTTTGAAAGTAAGTAGTATTTACTTTCTAGCTACGAGTATTACCTATTATATTATACTGCAAGTTACAATTTACAAAAATCAAATGTTGATGAAACGGTTTCGCTAACAAACACAACGGCAAAAGAAATAAAGGACAAGTATTTATTATTATGTCAATACCCTTCGAAATAATGACGAGCCACGGGCGTTAAATCGCATATACACAATATTATATGTGTGTGTGTATAGTTAATTACCGCCATAAAGAAAAGCATTTTGGAAAAATGATCAAAAATCTTCCGAAGAAGGTTGACACATGCATATAATATATATATATATAAACACACGCACGAGGGGTGAGACCTCCGCTAATATATCATGTTTAATGTTCCTTGTCAAGAACCGTCGTAGTTGCCCGTTTTCGTCCGTTCACTACTCCACCCCAGTGGCGAAACTATTTTCAAGGGTTTTATTGCTGGACGCATGTACGCCGCCCGCACGCACATGATGGACACTGGTCAGCTAATTTTGATATATATATATTATATTATATTATATTATACATATATAAGTATAGATACATATACTAAATTGCACACACACACTCCACACGAGCGCGTAACAGTAATAACAATATATACACACACGCCGCCCGCCCGTACACGTATGTATAGAGAGTATTGTGTAGTGCCGTACTGCACTGTACTATTGTTCGACTCCAAGTCGTTCTTCCCCTATGATATTACCTTCGTGTTCAATTGCTATTTTGGACAGTCCACCCACCCAAATGGTCTAAAACGCCCGATATTTATACGATTGATATCCATTATACGAATTCTGACGTTGCTGCAGTAAGTCGGCTTTCCCCTGCACACACACATGTATATAATATAAATAATATAATATACGCCTATATACGGCCGTAATATATGTACTAGGCCTATAAATGAATATAATACATTATTATTGTACACTGCAAATATATCTCCTTGTTGTTGGGCTACATTCGTATATTGGCACTGTGGATTAAAGTTTTAACCGATATAATATTACGCGTTTATCATAGCACCTATATAGGACATATAGGTATAATGTATATAATATATATATATAAGTATAGCGTTCATAAAACTACAGATCTGCAGCTCCATATAATATTTCATAAATATAAGAAATATTTAAGAGTGAAATGTTAGCCATTCGATTGGCCCCAAAAAAGATATCAAAGCGCTTATTTCAATCAGTAAACTATTGCTCAACTTTTAATAAAAAGAAAAATCATTATTAAAACAGTAAATTTTCTTGATTTGTGTCCTGCAATAATACTATTTTTAACAATTCCTGTTACATTGACCATCAGTGCTGAACAATAATTTTCCAAATTGAAAGTCATAAAATGATATTATAAGGAATACAATGAACTAGTGGCACAGAACTAGTGTTTGAAGTATGAAATATTTCACTATATGGTAAAAACGTAAAACATTTACAAACGTTCACAAAAACGTGAAACATTGACATTTTTTTTAACACAAATAAAAACACAATTTATTTATTTTTTTAACACAATGTTCAGTGTTCTAAATTCTAATGTAAGAATTCAGTAGGTATATAATATACATGTATATGTACTATTGTATACCTACTTGTATCATTTAAACATTAAAATATTTTAAAAATGTTAATACCATTTTAAATGTATAATACCAAAGGTTAGGTATACATTTAGGTACCATACAATTATAAAGGTGATTTATAACAATTATATGTAAGTATAAAACTTATTTAAAAATAAAACAACATTTATTAAAATACTGAAATATTTCATGAAATATTTAATTTTTTTAAATTTCATGAAATTTTCAAACATTACACAGAACTGTTACTGTAAATTGAACAAGAAATAGCGAAAAGCTGAATTTCTATAAAATTATTGATGCATTTGTTGAATTAAAGCCAGAAAAAGGCAATTTTAATACTTCAAAATATGACTACTACATTATTCTTTATGTATTTATTTTGAGTATTTCTTTTTAATTTTACGAATAATTGCAATCGATAAAAAATTGAGCATAGCTACCAGATAACCTAAACTGCGTTAATAAAAAATTATAGTATTATTTTTGAGTGGTTGAAGTATTCTTAAAAATTATGGCCCACTGACTATTTTGCCTCGGGCTTTATAAATCGTAGTTAAGCCACGGTCTTATAATATTTATTTAGGTAGGTATTTATTTACTTACGTATTTATAACTCTTAACAGTGATATACAATTTAAATTTTAATATTTTAATTAATTTTGTTATAAATTAGGCGAACGTAAACATAATTACAAAGAAAAAATCAATACCAACGTCTATTACGAAATACAATCTAAATTATGTTCCTTTACAAAGTATAGTTCAGTACTATCTTACGATTATATAAATTATGCAGTAATAAAACATTGTTGTACTTATAACCTTCCGAGTTCTGAGACGATAGTGATGAAATATTACATATTTTTTTAATGACAAAAGTTGGTTGAACTGATAAATGTAGCCATATAGGTTAGGTTAGATTATAAGAACACCTTCCGAGTTCTGATACGATAGTGATGAAATATAACAAATTTTTTTAATGGCAAAAGTCGGTTTAACTGATAAATGTAGCCATGTAGGTTACCTAAAATCAAGTCTACCACCGTTTAAAACACTTTTGTATCTTTTGAATTTTATCGATCGGGCCTGGTTTTTTTGAATTCCGTGTACTTATAATTGCTCTGAATTCTATGGCAGAGCGGAATAAGACAAAACATAGAATATTGTTTGCCCTTATGCCTGTTTCCCACCCCATGTTCAAGTATAACATATTTTATCATATTTTTTTATGAATAATTCATAAAAAGGCTATAAGTAGCTAGGAGGTCATGATATAATGTATTACCTTATACATTTATTTATATATAAATAAATCTATAATTTTAAATTAATTTAACATAGGTAACTATAATTATTATGGTTTATGATAGCATTATGATGGGCTGTGCAGTATATACTTTATATTGTATTTTGTAATTAATTATATTTAATGCTATATTTTGGTATCAATGTGGTGGAAATAATCCATAGACGAGGTGTATGGAATTTGTTTCACAAGGTCATATCATCCATCGCAGATGGGTGGATACTAGTTACTGATTTGACATAATTACATGTGCCTTGATGTGGATAATTTAGGACAATGTAGAATAATAAATTATGACGTGTTTGAATGCGAGCTCGGTTCATAGTATTGCAGCTATCGGTTAACTTTTTTTTTAGATTTATTTAGTATTTTATGTGGGAGAGTGTCAGGTGTGTCCGAATCTTGTCTGGTTCAGGAAATTATATAGTAGTAGGTATAAATGTATAATATTACAAACGATTGGCAAGACTATAAACAATGTAGGGCATTTTGTTTTTTTGTTTTTTAATTAATACTCAAATTGTAAGCACTTTTTATTGAAGGATACACTGCGAACTCGGACAGTCGGACCAGGGAGATCCGCGTATGCCAAAATGATAAAGAATTTGGTGAGTCACACTGTTACAGCAAGGGGTGGACGAATAAGTGACAGTAACTACAAATAATAATATAGTATGTTTTTAGTTTATTATATTAAACATAAAATCGAATAATCTCGTACATAGGACTAGTTAAAAGTTAAAGAAGTTAAAATCGATCAAACATGCTCGTGAGCAATTTTTTTTGTGCATGAAAAAATGTAAACTATGTATAAAATATGCAAAAAAAAATTAAAGTTGCTCTTACCTATATAGTAATTTCAAAATATTAAAATGTAGACATAATTATTTATAAGCATTCAAAATTCAAATTTTGATCAAATACGTCGAAATCACATAAATTTGCAGCAAATAATTTTGTAGTTAAAATTTTATAAAATATTTAATTATTATAATATTATAGCTAAGGCTTGAACATTAAATACAATATTTCTCATAGTAATTAGTACATAATGTAACCAATAATATAAAACTTAGTTTTTTTATTGATATTTTAAGTTCAAATTTTTACAAAGTTATAGATATTAAGAATAATAATTTTAGTTATTTTGTTGTAATTTAAAAATATTGTTTGTGAGTACTTGAAACTTTTAAAGTATTCTAATGACTAATATTATATATTATATACACTCGATAACATTTTCAGCAAAAATTAATTTTGTTTTGAACTGTTTACAGACATTTTCAGTTTCAAATTTTTTATTTGTTGGGTAAAAAAGCTAGAAAACTTAATACAAGGCTCCTAATATATTTTTACAATATCATTTGAAAAATATTAAAAATCAATTGTCACAATTTTTTTTATAAGCTATATAATTCAAATCTTGACAAAATACGTAAAAATCACGAAAATGTGCAAATTATTTTGAGTTAGAAATATATAAAAATTTTCAATCTTAGATTTGAAAATGTAAAACAAGATTCCTCATAAATTTGCCTACCTTTATCAAAAAAAAAATTGTCTACAAGAAATTCAAATCATATTTTTATGAGCGTTATTTTTAAGTTTATATTATTACAACATTAGATTTCTCATGTGATTTCCTTATTTTGCTGTGATTCAAAAACGAATGTACGTAGATACATGAACTTTACACTATATTATGTTTATTTTATCAATTCCCATACTTAAAAAAATTCCCAAAACATTTTGATTTATTTTGAGCTGTTTAACGGACATTTTTAATTTTCAATTTTTTCAATTTTTTTTTTTTTAATTGTCAATAAAATATTAAAATGTTATTTGTAGGGTCAAAAAGTATGAAAATGTAATACAAGGCTCCTGATATATTGTTATTATAGCAGTTTAAAAATATTAAAAATACATTGACACAATTTTTTTTTTACAAGCATTTTCACAATTTCGAATTTTGACAAAATGTATAAAATTTTAGATTTAAAAATTATTTTGTAGTTAAAAAAGAAAAAAATTTTCAACTTTTATATCTAAGGATTGGAAATTAAAACAAAGTTCCACTTAAATAGTTTGTACATAAATTACTTTATTGATAATTTATAATATCATCATAATAATAATAGGTATATTATACTTAGTACCTATATAATATCATAGACTGACTAACAGTCTTCACTCAGAATAGTTTTTCTTATACAATGATATTATAACATTGAATTCAAATTCAACTCAATCCATTACAGTGACCATCTTGTAACCTACTGTACAGCAGAGTGACACCCACTTATCCACCTTTTTTATATTGTATTTGCATGTGTACCTATTTATAAAATATATTTTTTAAAACTACCTATTCAGGCATACCTAAATAAATAACAATAATATAGAATAACGAATTATCTATTATGTCAAAATCTAAAACAATACTCACTATAAATAGGTATAGTACCTAGGTAATTCAGAAAATTTTCAATCCTACGTAGGTACTATCTATTATAGGTACCTACTTGAAACATTCACCGATTATTTGATTAAAATGTTTTGTTAGATACGAACTTATAGAATTTTAAAAATGTTTTGTTTTTACTTTTATTTCTAGAAGTTTCAAATTGTATAACTTTACTATTATCCTAAAAATGCAATGTTTATTATACACGTAAGTACCAGATTATAAAAAGAAATTAGTTATGTAAAATTATTGTAAATTGCAATCCGTGATAATATTCAAAAAAACATAAATCGACGTTATTTCCGTGGTCATTTCTCATTTTAATAACTGTATTCCTTGAAATTCGCTATACGTCATAATGTTTTTTAGATTTATTTTAAAATATTTAGCATAATATATTTTACATTTTAAATTGATTAATTATTTTTATGGGAATCTTTTTAGAAACCCCAGTCGACATATTATTAAGAATAAGCTATTGTATAAGTTTGGCAATTGGTACGTTCAAAGCATTACAGTACCTATCGTAATTTTATATAGAACAGGCGCACTCCATGTGATCGTAATATTGCATCCGACACGGATACGCGTGTTTCGCTCATTCCGACCACTAGAGCGCAGGCTTGGTACGCGGATTCGGCTGTCGAAGATCACCGGATCGACCAAAACGAGATTTAATTTAAATAGATCAAAATTATTACAATGGGCAATAATAGATCGTACAAAAATATGATGTCCATCGATATCAATGGTACTGTTGTATGTGCCAACTATTTAAATGATAAAAATAATAGACAGTACCTATCATATCATTCGTAATAATAGGCCAATGAAGCAAATGAGCTGAGGCAATACTTTGTAAAACGATAGGTAGGTATTTAAGCACTGTGGTAGAAGGGCAGTGCGGGTCCTCGAGCAAGGGCCGTATGTTTGTAAGCGATTCATAAGAGATTTCGTATTTTGTGTGTTTTGTTTATGCTGAAGAAACAGTTAATTCAATAGTGTGGGTTGACAATTTATTTTGTGTACCGTCGAAAGACACCTAACTACCTGGGTAATGATTATAATTATTATCCACCCTCATATAGGCATATACGTTTGAACTGGGACAAAAAAATATGTAAGACTTATAAATAATATATTTTGTTGGGTTCTATTGTCTATTACCATTTATTAAGGAAAATGTGTTTTTATTTACCATAGATGGAAGTTGAATTTGTTAATACAATATTATACCTGCAAACCGCGATAAACCAATTTCCGTCGATAAATAAATCGGTCAAGTGGGTAACGCTCTGCTGTTAGAGAACATTAGAGAAGTCACTGTAACGGATGTAAGTACATTATATTTAATTTGAATTCGATGATATCATAAAATCTTGTCGACGAAATTGAACGAAGACAAGGTCTGTCAGCCTTTAATCTATAACACAACTATATTTAATAGGTATACATTCTGTTTTATGTAGAATATTAAATATTGATATCACCAAATTTAAAACAAAATCGAGGTTAATTAATTACTTGGATCTAAATAATTTTAACTTACTTTTCTTATTGTGTTTAAAAACTTTATATTGTTTTACAAAAAATGAAGCGCTAATTTTTAAGTTTCAAATTATCATGTATTATAATATTATATTTTAACTGACTGTTTTTAACTCAACCACATCACTAACTTTGCTTGGGGGAGGGGGAGGAGTGTCATATATATTGTATATTTTATTATAATCTTTTATGATAAAACATATTAATATTATTATTAAAACGGCTTTAACTCTGCGAATAGGTACATTTGTATTGTATTTAAGTATTTTTAATGGTAAATAAAATAACTCAAATTAACAGCAAGAATTTGAGTTCAACTATATGTGTGTATGTACTAATACATATAATTATTATATTTCTTAATTTTAGATCAGGCAATTTGCACGTTTTTTTTAAACCTCATCCCCTCCACAATTCAAAATTCATGAGCACGCTTCTGATATATATAAGGTAACTTTTTTATAATTACATAATTGTATATGCAATATACCTACCTAGTAAATACCTACGTATATCGTACACTGTATGATATATTACTATATTATTATAATATTAGATATAGGTAATCTGTATAGATTATAGGAAGGTATCTAGGTTTATTTCCTAACATTGTAAAAAATAAACTATAAATAGTTACATTCATATCATATAGATACTAGATATTTTATTAATTCATTAATAAAATTAATTTATTAATATGCATTACCCTTCTGTCTTCTGCAGTTGTATGATTTTACAGCATTACTGCAAGCAGAGGTGGATAGGTAATATTTATGTTACAGGAAAATATTTGAAGGGGCCCCCAAACTGAAAAAAATTTGGTCGCTTCGTTCGCATTAGATATTCAATCTAACACATTTACCTATAAATAAAATGTTTCGTGCGAAAACGTATTTTTGGTTTAGTGGGTGGCTGGGGAAACGGCTTATGAAAAAATTGCTTGGTTGTAAGGAAGTTTTGAAAAATTTCGCATAAGGTCGTGGAAACTCGTGCAAATGCCGTACTAAATATCTGCATAGCATTTTCACATAAATAAGTAGTTTTGGAAATAGGAGGGGGTGGAGAAACGTTTCTATAGCCCCCACCAAAATCCTCGTATAACTTCGAATAAAAAAAATGTAATAATCCATAAAATTTAATTATTAAATCGATCAGAATCGTTTTTCTTGAACAATCATATTATTCATTGAATTCATTGAATTCAAATTTAATACAATTAATTACAGCGACCCAATTGTAACCTACTGTCAGTGTTGCTAAAATTCCTTTTATATAGGAATCCAGTCAATTCCTCGTTCCTTTAGTATAAATAGGAATTCGTTCATTTAATGTCAAAAGGAACTCGTTCAATTCCTAGTTCCTATGAAAAAAGAACTCATTCTTTTCCTCGTTCCTCGTGGTTCATGAGTTATCATTATAATAACTAATCAGAACACAAAGTCTAAATTTTTGTAAAGTCTGTAGATTTAACGTACAAATAATTTGCAAATATTCATGGTTTTAATGAATTTTGTTAAAATTTGAAAACTCAAATATAGCTTCAATATTTTTTAATTGTTATTTTAACAACTTATGAAGAACTTTGTATTACATTTTCAAGCTAAAAAAATTTAAAAATTAAAAATTAAAAATGTTTTTAAATAGTTCAAATAGACTCAAAATATTTTTTTTTAATTATACCATATACATATAGAGAAAGCTATAATATAGGTATTGAGGTACTTGGTGAAAATGTCAAGTATCTACATATATATTTATGCTATATACTATATTATATAATTTATAGGTTGAGCGTTTTTGAGTTATTAACTCAAAAATCAATTAATTTACGAATAAAAACTTTTTTTTTTAATTACACGCTAGACAGTAACATCATATAAGGAGACTTGTATTAAATGTTCAAGATTTTTATAGAGCGAAAAATTTTAGCAAAGAAAAAATGTCTTATGCATATAAATAGCTTATAATTGTATGGTGAATAGAAATTGCTGATAAGTGATAACATTCGATATGTTAATCACATACTTACAGTTATACTTTTTTGAGTTACACCAAAAATAATCACCTAATGTTTATAATACCATTTTCTAATCATAATATTCAATTTTCGACTTTTTTTGAGCTATAGGTACTAATATACATAGGAAAATTTTGATTTGATTACCTACTTTTTTTTAGTTTCTGTCAATAATAAAAAATACAAAAAGTTGAGCGGATATCTTGAATATTTTCTTATGAGCGTCTGAAGTAGGAATTTTGACAACATTTTTCAAAATCACGAAAACTTGTAAATTATTTTGAGTTAGAAATTCAAACAAATTTTAGATTTTGAGCGGAGCTTTTATACAATGCTGTGTGTTTTTTTTATTTTTTATTGTGTCTGTCTTTACAGTTTAGGACAGTATAATTACTTCGATTTTCTTAAATAGTATCTTGTACCTAGGGAAGGTAAATCTAGTTGGTACATTCGGGAGTTCAAAAGTACTCAATAGTTTAAGCGCTAAAAAAGCGCTAGGAAAAACAAAATAAAAATTAAAGAAACATGGTAATTTTTACGTAAAATTGGTTTTCAACAAAATTTTGGTTTTTGGTGTAACTCTAAAATAAATGACTGTATATAAATGACATTTTCACTGAAAGTTTATAATAATATTTTGTATACACTACACAATTTTCAAAATATTTTGACATGTTTATGGACATATTGAGTTTTTTATATTTATACCTAAGATTTAAAAATTTAATACAAGATTCTTCATAAACTTTCTACCTTCTAACAAAAAACAATGTATATTGAAAATTCAAACTAATTTTGTATGAGCATTTGAACTATACATTTTTAGTGCTATTTTAAGTATAATTTTAGACAAAATTAGATATTTAAATGAAGAATCACGATCTTAGTTTTTTGTTAAATTTTAAAAATATTATAGTATAGGATGACCGACAGATCGTCTCCACTCACTACCTACTCAGAATTAATTTTGGTGTACACTATACAATGATATTATATCATTGAATTCAGGCGCTAGAAATGAATAGGGTGGGTGGCTAGATGAAAAATATTACGATTATCAATCACTCCTAAATGTCAATAAGCAATATAATATAATGTTTAAGACGTATAGTATTGCTCCTCAATAATAACCTATCTTTATTTTGTCTAATAAACTGAAAAGTAAAGCACAATTTAAAATATTTTAAGTACCAGCTAAGGCCTTTGGGTGTGGGAGATTCAGCCTATTCGCAATCCACACTTAATTTAATTCAAATTTAACACTTAACATTACAGTGACCCACTATTTTCCCTTACGCATTTCAAAACTATCGTGAACTTAAATTTTGATGTCTCGAATGCACCAACAAGATTCATTTTCTCACCACTAAATTGCATTGAGTATGTTAATAGAAAGCAAAAGCTAAATATTTCATCATTTCCAAATTATTTTCTTTAAATTTATTTATCTGAATAATTATTAAATCAAAAAACAATTAAAATGTATCTTTAAATGATTAATCTGCTGTTGACAGTGGAACTAGACTAGACTGATGTGTTACCCTGTGGCATGTTTCCAAAATTATTATACTACTTAGTAGGTACCCATACACCACGGTCTACGCCCCACGGCAAACACCACCCATCACCCAAAAAAATTGGTCGGGCAAATGACCAACCTGTACCCCGTGTTCGGCACCACTGAGGCGATTAAGAATATTAAATATTGATTTAATATAAAATGATTGACGATAATATTATTATATGTAAAATTGAATATTTAAAGTTAGATTAGCTAAACATTGAAACGTTAACAAATTGATAATGCTGATTCTAACATTATAACTTAAAATAGGCCGAATATTGGTAAGTAGTTTTAAATTATTTATTATCAGTGGTTCAAAAAATATGATAAGAATATATAGGTATTGTTAGTTAATTATGATTTACAGTAATATTAAAAGTATCAAAGTAAAATATATGGTGTTAAAATAAAAGATATATGTGACCTATAAATCATAATTAATTTGTTAAACATGAATAAATCAGATTAATATTTAAATAAGTATTAATAATAATTAAAAAAAAAAAAAAAAAAAAAAAAAAAAAAAAAATTCAGTCGCGATAAGTCAACCATCGAAGCAAGTCGTTCGTTAATTGTCGCTCCGTATCTACGTTTTGCTATCGCCTTTTGTATAATGCCGGCGTCGTCTTCGGGCGGCGACGACAATCGTCCGCACGCTCCTAACAATTCAGTCGGTAAAATAAAAAAAGCATCAAATGCTTCCAGACCACACAACACGGATCAGAATGGACCATTAAGACAAGTAAAAAAGCATCTCAATCTAAGAAGGTATCAACTCCAACTAGCCCTATATCTCCCACTCTACAGCAGATTAAAAATAATCCACCAGTATTAAATATGCCCAACAATACATTCGATTACGACATTTCGTTATCTCATTCTACTAATGACACGGCCTCTAATAATATGAATATAGATATAGATTTATCGCATTCTACAACCGATCACGCTAATGTTCCCGTTCCGCAAATACAACATACACCGCTGATATTTCAAACACTAATATAAATCACGATTCCAACGATATACAATCCTTACGTAATTCCGAACAACTTAATAAATTTTTCTCCGCGGATTATAACGGTCCGTTCACTACCATTGCGGAACATTCAGATATCAACCTAAAAATTGATCACTGGCACCCGTTAAAATATGCAAAAATTTTTTCCACCAATTTCATTGGCGTCAACAACATCAAACCAATTGGTCATAAAAAAATCAAAATCACCTTCAATACTAAAGTTTCAGCCAACAACTTTCTCACCTCCCCTCTACTCGCAAACATTGGATTTACAGCATATATTCCATCTACGCTTATCTACTCTTACGGAATTATCAGAGTTGATAGTTCCCTAACCGAAGAAGATTTCTGGGAAGGACTTGATAACACAGTCCGCGCTATTGCCTTCAAACGCATTTCAGTCAAAAAGGATAATGTCCTAACTCCTACTCGTGTCGTGGAAATAAAATTTTTATCCCCCAAAATCCCAGATGCCGTATCGATTTACAACGTCATTTTCAAAATTTCTCCTAGCGTCCGTTCTCCCATACAGTGCAATAATTTTTGCGATTTGGCCACACGGCTAAATTCTGTCGCAGTAAATCCAAATGCAGCCACTGTGGCTTAAATGACCATTCATTAACTACTTGCCCTTCAATCAACGCAACAGATCCAGTTTGCATCTTCTGTAAACTCCCCCACCTCTCCACCGACCGGAATTGCCAAGAGTGGTCATTCCAAGGGATGTTAAGAAAATTATGGCTACAGAAAACTTACCCTTCCGCGAAGCAGTCTCTCTCAAGAAAAATAATTACTCCTCAAGTGCATTTAGCTATTCAAATATTGTTAATAAACAGTCTGTGTTAAATCCTTCTCATCAAGTTCCGGATACCTCCACTAACTCTTTTCCCCCGTTAACCTCTCAATCACATTACCACCATACACCACATAGGAAGTATAACAATCATTCTTCTCACTCTAAACAAAAACAATTTCACGTTCCCAACCAATCTAATTTTTCCCTACCAAATGGGCACTTCATAGATTATGCTAGTAAAAATCGGTCCCAGGATTCCAAACCTTCTCAAGTTGATCTAACCTGGGTCAATGCCTTCTGCATCAAACTCTCCGAATCCTTATCCAACTCCCCTAGCCTCTCTCCCTTATCTCCCTCTTCCCTTCAAAACTTAATTGAATCATCCCTTATGTCTTGTCTCTCGATTCCAAACATCTCCGTTATTTCTTCTAATGGTCAATATTCTACAATGGAATGTTCGTAGTCTTCCTGCAAGACTCCCTTCTATCCAACACCTCGTATCTTCCTATAATTGTTCCATATACTTATTTCTGAGACTTGGTTACTTCCATCCCGTAATTGCCTTATTCCTCACTTTAATTTATTCAGACAAGATCGAGTCGATGGCTACGGGGGCGTCGCAATTGCCGCCCATACCTCACTTAATGTATCTTTAATAGAACTTAAACCCCCCTTAAAACAACTTCTCTTGGAAAATAATATCGATTTAATTGGTCTAAAAAACAAATATTGACGGTTTACCTAATACATCATTCTGGTCCTGCTACAGTCCAAATGATTCACCTATCCCCTTTGAAGTATGGTACTCCCTCTTTCAACTCACAGATCACAACTCTTTCTTTACAGGTGACTTTAATGCCCATCACCCAGCCTGGGGTTCCACTACGTCCACCAGACGGGGTAACTTAATCTACGATGCGTTGAACTCTTCTAATCTTAATATACTTAATAATGGCTCACCTACGCATGTAGGCAGACCCAACTCAACCAATTCGTGTATTGATTTATCCTTATCCACTCCAAATTTATTCTGGCTTTCCCTGGCGAATTATAGATGATCCTAACGGAAGTGATCATTTACCTATTATCATATCTGTCAATGTTACAAACCCTAACTCCTTACCAAATAACAGATCTACCTTACCCAATTATCTCTCTCCCCCCCATCTCAAATTTAACCTCAATAAAGCTGACTGGCCCCTTTTTTTCTCACTCATCAATTCCTCTATCCCTCTTCTCAACACTTACACATGCCCATTAAAAGATTATGAACAGTTCACTCATATGATCTTAGATATTTCTAAGAAAACAATTCCTATCAAACATAATAACCTTAACAACTTCCCTCCCTCTCCCCCGTGGTGGAACTCCTCCTGTTCCGAAGCAGTTTCCAACCGCAAATCCTTATATAAAACCTTCATTCGCTCAGGCTCCGTTCAAGATTATCTTACTTATCGCAATGCCAGCGCTGCAACCACACGTCTCTTAAAAGAATCTAAAAGACTAGCTTGGAAACAATTTTGTATGAACCTCAACCCTTCTTCATCCATTCAATCTACCTGGACCACCGCTAAATGCTTTCGCAATAGTATTGTTACTCGCTCTCGTCCTCACAATGACAGTTGGTTCAATGATTTCTGTTGTAAAGTAGCACCATGTTATGTCCCTTCATCTTCTGAAGCCTTACATAATTCAATTTTGCCTGCCTCAAATACACTTACTAATCACATAATCTCCATGCCTATAACCTTAAGTGAGCTAAACGCCGCCATCGCCTCACGTAAATCAATCGCCTCCGGCCCTGACAACATTTCCCCTGTTATGCTCAAACACCTTCCTACTAATGCCGTCGAGTACCTCTTGAATATACTCAACAAAATTCTCCTCCTCAATAAAATTCCTGACTCCTGGAAAGAGTTTATAGTCATACCTATTCCCAAAGCCAACTCTACCACTGCATTTAGGCCCATCGCCCTGTCCTCAGCGTTATGCAAAACCATGGAATTTATTCAAAAAAACCGCCTAGATTGGTGGCTCGAACATAACTCTATTCTCTCTGACAACCTATATGCTTTCAGAAAAGGAAGAGGCACACTTGATTGCCTCGCAAATTTTTCGAGTAAAATATACCAATCTTTTAACAACAAACATTTTTTACCTGCAGCTTTTATCGACATTCGTGGTGCCTTTGACTCTGTCCATATACCAACTCTCCTATCTCACCTTAATTCTCTCCAACTACCCCCTATATTCATTAACCTTGTCTCCCTCCTGTTTTCACATAGAACTCTAAAATTCACATCCCCATACGGCTCTACAAACATACGCTCCACTTACACAGGTCTACCCCAAGGTAGCTGCCTAAGTCCCATTCTTTTTAATTTGTATATGAATTTCATTATTAAACAACTAAATACACTTGGACATGAGTGCCTAGTGTATGCTGATGATCTTGTCATATTCTCCTACAATCCAAATATCGATCTCGCTATTGACTCTTTAAACAATTCGCTCAATCTCCTACAAAACCTCCTATCTTCTTCCTTTTTCTCTGTAGCTCCCGAAAAATGTAAGGCCATGATTTTCACTAGAAGACGTTACCTTCTCTCTTCAGATATCACTATAAACGATTTTCCAATCCCAATTGTCCAGAACATAAAGTATTTAGGACTAACACTAGACTCCAAACTACGCTGGGCTCCGCATCTTCAACATCTCATTAAATTTACCTCTCTTTGGGCCAATTTCCTTAGATCAATTTCCAATACTTGGTGGGGATCACACCCCTCCACACTTTTAATAATTTACAAAGCTGTTATAAGGTCCAAACTTGACTATGGATGCTTTTTATCAGGCTCCGCATCCTATTCACATTGGAAAAAAATTAATAATCTCCAAAACTCCTGCCTTAAGTCAATTATTGGTGCCCTTAAATCTACCCCTAATGCGGCCGTTGAGATCGAGACGGCATGCCCCCCCTTTAATATCAGAAACAGATGGTTGGCTGGTAAATTTCTACTGAAAAACTTCTCCCTTCGTCATCCCACAATATTTAATTCCTTTCTTGACATATACTTCTCCTGGCGTTACGTTAAAAAATCTCTCCCAATTCTTGCCTCCACGGCATACTCCTTATCTTCAATCCGTGATTTTGTTATCAATTCTAAAATATTACCCTTATATGAAATTAATTATTTGGCTCTCTCCTACACACCTATAGTTCACACCAACAGACATTTTCTGAACTTTACTTCCAAGGCACTTAAATCTATTTCACCCATCATCGTCAACAATCTTTTCTTAGACTACATTCAAAATAATTTTCCAAACTCCACCCTAATTTATACAGATGGTTCAGTTTCCCCTCTTTCGGCTGGTTACGCTTTTTTCATTCCTGACTTACACATCTCCATGTCTAATAATCTACCCTCTTCTGCCTCCTCATTCACTACGGAATGCTTCGCAATATTAGAAGCCCTTTCGACCATCTCTGCCCTCCCCCCCAGCAGTTATCTTATCGTCTCCGATTCCTTATCATGTCTTCTTAGCCTCTCCTCCGATTTTTTCAATTCCCGTCCTTCTCCTATTTCCATTAGGATCAGGCAACTTCTATATGAACTTACCCTTTCAGATTTTATAGTTGAATTCCTTTGGGTGCCTGGCCACTCTGGTATAAAAGGAAATGAAATAGCGGACTCCATTGCAAAATCTACCTCCTCGTTCTGCTGTCCTTCCACCTCAACTCTATTCCCTGGACCGATTTTTGTCCCTTATTAAAATACCATATTTATAATTTATGGCGCAACCAATGGAACAAACTAGCCCCCAATTATGCCTCTTGGTACAAAAATATCTCACCATCTATTCCCTCTCATCCTTGGTTTCACAACCTCAATTTAAATCGTAAAACAATTACCTCTTTTTCACGTCTGAGATTTGGACACACCTTACTACCTTCTCACTCTTATAAACTTTCTCTCAATGACTCTCCCTTATGTATGTTCCACGTTCACGATCCATGATTTGCGATATCTCACACATACTTTTTCACTGTCCCTCTTTGGTTCCCCAACGCAATACCCTCTCACCACCCTAATCCACTCCTTTAATGTCAAACTCGACACTCAATCCATTCTCTCTTCACCAAATGTACCAATTATTACCTCACTTATATCCTTCATCAACCAGACTGGTTTAAAAATTTAATTTATCTGTAATATTATTTTTGTTGTTATATTGTTTTCTTATGTAATATTTATAATCATAATTGTCGAAGCTAATTGTTTACAAGTTTCTTCTAATAAAAAAAAAAAAAAAAAAAAAAAATATTAAAATTTTTTTTTTTTGATGTTTCAAAAAATCTATTGTGACTTATGGTAGGTATTTAAAATTAAAATAACTACATTTTCCTTAAATGTGATAGAATATATGCTATTATAGGTATATTAATTTAAAATTTATGTTCCTTATAATATGGACAATGATTTGTTGAACAATTGTATATTATGAAAATATATTTTATTTTTATTCTGAATAAATAATTAATGTTTATAATAGTACATGAAATATAATGTATTAAGTTATTTTGAAATTACTTAATATTATTATCTATTTTTTTTTGTTTTGTTTATTTAACATTTTTACCGAATAAACATAAAAGGTTAGGTATTTTTCTTATTATAATTCATATTAAAAACATGACACATAAGTACAATTCAAAAAGATTAGATTAGAGAATGATTATTGATTTATTAAATTTAAAAAACTTGTAATTCTTAAAAACTGTTAATATTGTTTTTCAACATTAATACATTATAAATAAATATATCAATGTTTTATACAAGGTTATATTTTTTAAACATTCATAGAAATGACATCCTGAGTCCTGACATTACATTAATAGTTTGTTTAAACTTTTATCAAATGTTAATTAAACCATTTATATTAATACTTAACTATTAATGTTTTTAAATGATACATTTAATATTTAAAATTACAAAATGTTTATTGGGTAACACATATACCCATGCACACGCAATAAGTAACATTAAGTAACGATCCACTTTTTCGTACATGCAGTTAACTTTAGATGTACACAAATAATATGACCACAAATTTCGGATACGTAACTCATTATTGATTCTAAATCATATCTTGATTCTTGTTGTATAATTTATTTTTTTAATTTAATGAATCAATTGCTTAAAATTTGTCTAAGAATTCCATTTTTAATTTTTCCCTCGACCAATTTATCATTTGTATCAAATTTCCCAAAAATATTTTAGCTGTATCATTTAAAAATATTAATGAAAATTAAAAAATGTATTTTATACAATCAAAAATCTAATTTATTAAGTATTAAATATAGACTCATAATTCATTTTAAAAATATTTATTAAAACAAGACACTTAGGTAAAACAAAAAATGTTAGATCAAAGGCTGATTATTAATTGTGAAATTTAAAAAACTGTTAATATTGTTTTTCAACAATAATACATTATAATTAATTACATCAATGATTTATACAAGGTTATTTATGAAATGTATCGATCATTTCTGACAAGTGATTGATGTTGATTTTTGGAATTAATTGGAAACTACAGAGTTGCAAATCAGCCATTTCAGGTATCAAAAATACTTTTTTCTGCATCATAGTGACATTATTGCTGTTATCACAAAAGAATTTGGCAAGCGTCACTATTCTGATTTCTGTCAGTTGATCTTAAATATTAAAAAATATAGTTATAATCAGGATTATTCATTAAAAATATTTCAGATATATTAACATTCATAATTACTTTTGGTAGATTGTAAAAATATCTGTCTGCCTTTCTAGTTCTTATAAACTGTTCTTTAATGATAACCAATGAGTCGTCTTCGTGATTCTCAAACAATGCACCTACCAATAGCACTATATCTCTCCAATGTTTGTATTGCTTCAATAGTCAATTGACTAAATATTAAAATATACAGGAATAAAATAATTAATATATTATTATTATTTAATATTTAAAATACTTTTAAACTTATACCTTCAACCATGATCTGGGATAAATCTTGTACACATCTTATAGCTTTTAGTTCACAACATTTTCTAAATTCTGTGTAGCTTGGTATACCATGATTGGGGCTTCGTTGTATATCCAAACTCACAATGTCCTTTCCAAACACGTTGTTTGGATGAACACTGTATAAGTAATTTGTAAGCTGAAAAAAAATTTGAATCACTAATATAAAAATATATAAACGTATAATATAGTCTGTTAAATGGATGATTTCATCCATCTATGAGTTGTAAAAATGTCATTGCGTTATATTGGTCGTATTTCAAAAACCTACTTTTTTAGTAAATAACATATCAATTTTTTTGTGTATTCTTTGTAGATAGGCCTCTGACAAGCCAATCCATGTAATTTAATAGTAAACCAGTTGGTCGGTTGTAATGTTCTTAATCAAAAGACTTGAGTTGATTACTTGGCTTTCCATATATAAACTAAACAAAAACATACACATAAATTAATAATTATAAGTAGGCTAAAGTAGCATCGCACGACTAAATGTAGATGAATCTCTTTGCAAACAAAAGCACAGCAATCAACATCTTAACATATTTTTGGGGTGGATACATATATTGTTGAGTCTACAATGTAGACAGTCATCAATATAATTTTATTTAATTCAATATATGTAGTATAGGTACAAATATATTTTAGAAACTTTTAAATTTAGATAGGTCAGACAAGCGAAGCAATCTGTCCTGAAGTGACAGAAGAATTTTCTAAATTATAACACTACCATTCTCGCGTACCAATAAACTTGTTTCTAAAACTGTGATTGAGTTTAATTTCAGCAATTTTACCTCTTACATTTTAAAATGAACAGTGAAGGGGTATATGTTTATTTAGATCAAATATAGCATGTTATATAGACTCTTGAGTCATTCTAATTTAGAAGGAACCAATGTATAACCGACAAGCACATACTATCGTACTTCACCAGCGCTAATTTAATTTGTTTTAGAGTCAATCGAAGTGTATGAGGTTAAGGCATCGTAGGTCTAAGCATGTGGGCGAACATATGTTCATACATGAGACCTAGGAGGTAACAAATTCATTGGTTAGTTCCTATTTGTTGATAAATCATATTATGTATGTTCCTTAAAGGGAAAAAAGGTTTGGTATTATATATGTTAGATCCTACACGGTGTAAGAATAACTTATGTAGGTATTAGTTCTTACACTGATCATTTATCTATGATTATTGGGAAAATACAATTATTACTAAATTAATAAAACATTATAATATTATATAAAATGTTAAAATGTAGTCAAACATCATTTGAATGATCCAATCTCTTAAAAAAATTTAATACATTTTACAAATGAAAAATTATAAATAAAACATAATATTTTCTATCTTATATGGTTTAACTTGAAAACCTAAATATTTAATATATAATCGATTTTATTAATTTTATTTGTTGTATAATTTAAAATATTGTCACTTATAACATTTTCTACTTCGGTGTATTTTTTACCGATTTTCATTTTAATGTCTCTATTTGTGATTTTTATTTAGATGTATGTATTTACTTGAAAATTATGTAGGATTTCAACAATTTTAAAAATATCAGAAATTTGTTTATAAAAATGTAGTGTATCATTGATCTGGGAACTTAAATAATATTATGTTATATTATGTTTCTGTGTAGGAATTTATGTACATCATTTTTTTTTTTCACTGAGTAAGAACATACTCCTGTGACACGTTAAAGTTTTTTTTTTAACTATAAGAGTTATCTAAATAACAAAATATATTCACTCAATAAGGTATAATTATATATGTTACGGGCAATGTGAACCACAATTTTTTTTATTAATCAATTAATATTATTTTTTATTTTCATTATAAATTATAATTCTTCTATTACCTATTGGCTAGTCATAAAAATGTATAGTATTGTTTTGTTTTTAATTTTTACCTATTTATAATATTTTTTTTAAAAAACAATCATTATTAATTTAACTACCATATTACGAATATTTTAAAACAATTATAATCATAATAATAATTCTTATATAATATTGATAGAATGAAAAAATTTTATATTTATAATATTTTTATAATAAATTAAATTCAATACAATTTTACAATATAATTTATAATAAAAACAAAACGATAATATTTGTTTATTTTTTTTTTTGTTATTCCATCAAAATATTTGTAATATTATAATATGATATTAATACAATTAATAAACATTGTTTAGTTTTATAGTTTATTGTAAAGTTGCATTGAATTTAATTTATTATAAAAATAATATAATGATAATATAAGTTAATTTTTTTTTTTTAATTCTATCAATATTATATAACAATTATTATTATTATTATTATAATTGTTTTAAAATATTCATAATCTGATAGTAAAATTAATAATCATAGTTTTTTAAAAAAATATTATAAATAGGTAAAAATAAAAAACAAAACAATACTTTAAATTATTATAACTAGCCAATAGGTAATAGTAAAATTACAATTTAAAATGAAAATAAAAAATAATATTAGTTGGTAAGTAAAAAAAATCGTGGTTCACATTGCCCAGGCAGGAACACATTGACCGGGCAAAGTATACATTGCCCGTAACATATACATACATTGAAATTTGAATAATATAATTTTGGTTCAAATTTTTAATTAAAATATGTAAGTTACCATATAAAAATCAAAAGCCGATTATGAGTTCACCGGGGTTAAATGAGATAATTTTACGGTTTTTGCATTTACACATTGATTTTAACTATTCCAACGAAATGTTTTGAATGACTTGGATTATTCACTGTAGTTATTATCAAACCATCACCCCTAAATAACCTACCTATACACGATAATAATAATGATAATATTATTATACCAGGTGTACACAAACCTGATGGTGTCGCTTATCATGGAATTACCGAACGGTAATATAGCGGTCGCAAAGCTGTTGCTGACGCTCGGGTCGGTGATCTTGTTGTACGCGTAACTGTACTCTTCATTCAATAGTTCAAGCCCGTTCCGCCTGTTGTAGTTTTCCCTGAGCAGCCACTCATCGTAAGTGATGTGCCGTATGGACACCGTAACAATTTTCCTGGACTCTTGAAAAATACGTTCGTTGTCCTAGTGCGGGTTGACGTGTGACAGTAGTTTAGCCAACCGGTTGTGTTTCCTCATCCACAATGTGTGCTTGACCATCAGTAGGGGAAGCTCGTTTGCCCGGATGTCACCTGCCCTATATATAACACGTGCCACTGCCATACTGACAGGCGTTTGATTCAGCGTGTCTTCCAGCGGCATATACTGTGGCTGCAGCGGGTCGCCTTGATTTTTGTTATCACAGCCCATGCTTGTCATCAGTTGGCTGTCCAAGCTGGTGGTCATTAACGACCATGTACGTTTCGCCAACGAACCGTACATCATCGACCCATCTAAATAATGAGTAGATTGGTTCATCTGCGAAAAATAACCATTTTTTAAGTTAAACTTGTAATTTTCTATGATTTTAGGAGAACTTGAAAAGTTAGTACTCAACACTATATCAAAAATGTGCACAACTCCAAACGGACACTGTTATTTTTTTGTAGATAAATTCTCTTTTAAAATTTTAACTACAATTGTAATGGCAATATATAAATTTAACAATCTAGAAATTATTTACGTAATTTTAATTATTATAACCAACATAAATATGCATTTATAGTTATGGAATTATCTTATATTGCTCTTACTTGTTCCTTGAGTCCAAAAGAATACAAAAATACAAAAGCATTTCAGAAAATACTTTATCTACATTAAGACTCCAATATTAAGAAAAATAAATAAGGACAGCGCAAAAAAAATCAACCAAAAATAAAAAACTATAAAAAACATTTATTTTTTTTTGATATTTAATTTCAACATTTTATTTTAAATTATTTTTTTAGTTTTTTCTGATAAAAAAATTATGTTACTAAGGGTATTCTTACAATGTCCAGTTAAAGTTAACCGACAAATAACCGGCTGAATTCTGCCAGTAATAAAATCTGTTATTAGTTGTTTAGCGTGAACCAAAACTTTACTGGACATTGTAAGAACGGCCTTTAATAAGATATCAGCACACTACCTATTAGTTTTTCCTATGTGAACAATGCTTAATATAGTAAATTTGTGTTCAGCAGAATGCCATTAGAGTGTATTTGAGTGAATTGACTTATATTCAAGCTTAAAGTTAACATTATCTGTATTTATACATAGGCTTTTATATAATATTTCAATATTATAAAGCAAGATATTATGAGCATTTTCAAATTGAATTATTTTATTTAATCTTATAAGTTGCATATTTTCCTAATATGCATAAAATTAGAAACATCCTAAAACAAAGCACATTTACAAACACATATAATGTTTTTAAAGAACATTTTCTCAACTTTAAGTTTGACGATAGGTCAGTTTACTCATTCTTACACTGAAGCTAACAGCATAATGTTGATTATTCTGGACGCAAATTTGATCACAACTTACAAGGCATTAATTTGTTGTTTTTATAATGAAGTAAAACATTTTTTAGTTATTTATTTGATCATGAAATTATTATTTATATTGTCAAACATTCATTTTTTGTAAATTTAAAGCTGCATCAAGTAGAGGATTCTGTACAATAGGGTTTAATGTTTTGAACATTAGGTTCCCCTACTAATATAATACACAATCATATATATAAATGATTTATAGTTTATACACAATTACTATATTATATTATATTACGTATAAGCTTATTTAACAAATTGTCCAACAATAAATAGTGATTATAAAAATTGTTTTGCAATAATAAAAATAGTATTTTAACCACTAATTCCGAGTTGCATAAAAACTTGACCTATTTAATGGTTCACTAAAATTTAAAGGACCATTTCATGGGCCACTAAATTATGTTAAAGGGAACATTAGCTCACTATTGATTCATTCAATATTTAGTAATTATTTATGCAACCCGGCATAAATATTGTTATATTATTTTTTACAATATCAACAAATTTTCAACTTACCTAACAGATATTTTACTTTTTAATGTATTATAATCATCAAACATCCATAATATGTCTTTCATTGAATGATATTTTTCTCTTAAATATGCATTGAATTAACGGATATTTTTGAAATGTAGTTGCTGTTCTTTTGTCATTTTCCACCAAGTATCATCAGTTTTTAATTCTCCAAATAACATCATATTTTGTCCTGTTGTATCAACAATACCAGAACCTATACTTAAAAAAATAAAAACAAATTTAATTAAAAACCCTATTGTGTTTTAAAAACAACAAATATCTTACTATCACAATTTGATGCAACAGTAATATCTATGTTAGTTGGAAGTTTAGATTCATAGTCCGTGTCTGGTACAAATCTGTATATATAATGTTCTTGTAAAACATACTGTATTTCAGACACCAAAACTGTCACTGAAAATCATAATAATATTACTAGTTTTCAAACAATTTAATAATTATAGTTAATACAAATTAATACCAGAACTTTAAAGTACATAATATTAATGTAAAAATTTGATCAAATATGTATTTATGATGATCTTACATATAATATTACTATAAATAGATGGTTCATAGATTTCTTCTTGAACCTTAGGAAATGAATCCAATTCTTTTACAATATTAAGTGCTACTTTCTTTCCTCTGTATCTCAACATTTTAATTATCTATCTACAACAAAATAATGTTCATATAAAATTCATTATTTCTTAAAACACATAATACATTTACCTAAATAGTTATTTCAAATAGTTGAATATTAAAATATTAACAGTGAGAGAAAATAATAATTTAATGGAAACAAATAGCAAAAATCAATTATTTTGTTATAATATGTAAGCATACAAATATTTAGGTAAAAGGTCACTTTGTAAGGTCAATTATTTAAAATGCATAACCCAGACACTTTGTACGATCAAGTAAACCTTTAAATTGCAAGACACGGACACTTTGTACTAATATACATAAAGTATGTATTTAATATAAACAAGTCTGAAGTCATGACCAGATCATGTTATTAAGCTTAAATATTATTTGGTAAATCTAATATCTTATACATTCCAAATAGAAGAGAATCGTGATTTATTACCTATCAAAAGTAATTTTTATTTGTCATTTCGACATATTGTACACATTTTTGATATACTTTTTAACATAACATTTGATAATAATATAATATAATAATAATTTCTAATCATATTTGATTATTTTGATAATTTCAAGATATTTAGGTCATTAAGTTTCTAAATTAATTAAAAATATATTATAGCACTAAGAAATATTTGGCCGTTATCCAACCAGTTAATTTAAAAAACTTTGATTATTTTGACTATTGTTAATATACTATTGGGAAGACAGATTAACACTGGGAGTGCTGTCAACGCCTATCGTACTGATGGTTAGGCGGGTTCCCCCCTACATGGAGTCGGGAGATTGTATGTATTTTCCCAACATTTCGCATATATTTTCCTTTAAGTGAAGTGTATTTGAATGTATTTGATAATATTAGTAGAAATTGTACTTACCAATGTATACAGTATACATACTAATGTATATTTTAAAACACTTAATTGACTTTTTGACTTTTGTTTTAATTTTTAATTTTTACATTTTAATAATTGACATTATATATACTTACTACTTAGATATATAACTTATATTTACACTATATATGCTTTATGTATACAATAGTACAAAGTGTCAGCGTTCTGAAATAAACATTTTTACCAAACCGTACAAAGTATCTGCGTTCTACAATGTACCTTTTTACCCGAACGTACAAAGTGTCTAGTTTTGCTCTTTTAATACTCAACCGTACAAAGTGACCTAGAACCAAATATTTAAAATAAAAAACAATTGAAAACTACACAAATCGACTATTCCTTTATTAATATGTCTAGACTTACTTACGTTTTTATTTAAATACTATCAACTTAATTCCTATGAGCTAGAATGCTAGATGCTTAGATGTGTTTTATTTTATGTAACAAATGGAACAATAATAATACTACTGAGTTATCTAGTTATATCTACTTATAAAATAGAAATATACTTTTAGCGACATTTTAATGCTGCGTAAATACACTTGTTAGAATTACCAGTTAACTGTTAACAATAAGCAAAAATTGGAATAGAATAAAATACAAATTAAAATTGAATATTATATTATTATGTTGGAAACTTTCTTCCACTAAAAAGCTAAGAACTCGAATAATAGAGAAACTGTTATTTTAATATTTTTGTTATCATCGTCGACGTGTTATCGTTTATCAACAAAATCAAATTTTGTCATCAACGCCGCTCCGCTTCTACCGCCATACGGTGATTTCCTTAGCGGACGGTTATCCCGCTCTTTCGTTATCCGTTTTGAAATTTTTCAAACATTTATGATAATATATTATAACGTTTTTCGAAAAATTTTACTCTTATAATATACAACGTTTTTCGCCTTTCCGACATTTTCCCATCGTCGTCACTCTATTTGTGTAGTTCGTTTGTTATTAAAGCCGTGGATGTTGCGGTTTGTACGCGAAGCCTGTCCGTAGCCTTTGCAATCGCAATCGACGCCGGCCGTCGGTCGCTATTATCGCATTTTTCTATTCGTTTCGCCGTTTCAATCGCCGTTAATTTTTTTAAAACCCGTGGATATGCGGTACGCGAATTCTGTTTGTACTCAAAGTTTCGGTCGGTCTTCGTTTCGACGCACAACTTGAATTTAATAAATTATATTATATATTTAATAATAATACTGATTTTATTTGTTTTTGTTTTTGATTCAATTAATATTGCATTATATTATTGTACACATATTGTTTTGTCCTTTATTCATGATAATATATTTAAGCTTTGGTCGACTATATGTAATGTGTAATATACAATATAGGTACGGAAGTACAGAATTGTTCATCAACGGTGTTATGAATGTCAGTAGGTATGTACTGCTACTCATATACAGCGTGATCACGATTTAAGGTACTACTAAATATCTCAGATGCATTACCTTGTATTGAAATGGTGTTTTCAGGAAGTGATAGGGAGTACTTAAATACATAATTTTGGATAAATTTCAAATTATTAACCGTTTGGTGTGCGCGTGCGCAATACAACTTACATTTTTTTAAATGGAAACACCATTTTTTTTTTACATATTCGGATAGATTATTTTTTTTTAAACGTTTTTTGTATAAAAAGTTTTTTTCTATTTTCAAAACTGATCAAGTTAGAGTAAGTCAAAATTTGGATTTATGCATAATTCGTATTTAATGAAATTTTTATTTATAACCACTGGAAATAATAAAATAAGTGCCAAATAAATGTTTAATTTACTTTATCTGTTTAAAAATAATAATTTAATAATATCGTATGTCGTCCAGATAGATATATCTTTAGTATGTGATAATTTTTGTTTCGTTGACTGCTTTCATACAATTACAATTTTAACTATTATTATAGTGGAATTCTATTTTATTTTTCAATAGTTTTAATAAAAATAAGATAATCAGATAATGTAATTATTAAGGAATAATAAAATAAATTTGAAGTATCTAATTAAATACATATTATTTTTAATGTACAATATCTTTTTTTCCGTTAACTGTAATAATTAAAACCTATAGGTAATAAAAAATTATTAATAATAGTAATACCTATTAATATTATAATACAAAATAAAATGAACTAAATAAATTTATCTTATAAATTGTTCAAAATTCCCACCATAATGTTCTAAACTTGATTCAAGTCGTCTCAAAAATTCAGTCGTAGTTGCCGCCTTGATTTGCTCTTCTCTTAAAATTTCACACGCTACCTGTATTTTATTTTTTAAGTCTTGAAGATTAACAGGTAGATCTGCGTAAACCACAGACTTCAAATGTCCCCATAAAAAAAAATTCAATGGCGTTAAATCTGGAGACCATGCCGGCCAAGGAACAACGCCATAAGTACCAATCCAGCGGTTCGGAAACATTTAATTTAATTTTTGTCTAACAATAATTGCATTATGGGCTGGTGCTCCATCTTGTTGAAAAAACATATGTTCTCGTGTTTCTAATGAAACATCTTCCAACAGTCTTGGCAGTTCGTTGGTTAAAAAATTTAAATATCGTCTGCCATTAAGTGTCCCATCATAAAAGTACGGTCCTATAAGCTTTCCACCAACTAACCCACACCATACATTAATTCCCAGACCGTTTGAAAATTAGTTTCACGTGACCAGTGTGGGTTTGTATCATCCCAGTATCGATGATTTTGCTTATTCATAATGCCATTATTATTGGTAAATTTTGATTCATCACTCTAAAGAATGGGATTGACAATTAGAGGGTTATTATGAAATTGAATATTGAACCAAGCTATAAATTCTAACCTACGAGTAGAATCTCCTGCACGCAAATGTTAAACTAAATCAATTTTATACGGGTGCATTTTATGTTTTTTTTTAAATTCTTTGTACATAACCATAGAAATTCCAATTTCGAGAGTAATATGCCTAAGTGATGAACGTGGGTTAGCTCGTATGTATGCTAGTACCTGTAATTCTATGTCTTCATCAAACATATTTGCTCTACGCCTTTGTTGGTTGATTTGTCTACCAGGAAATCTTCCTTCTTGACTTAACCCTTGTAAAAGTCGTAAAACATAATTGTGAGGTGGCTGGTATCTTTCTGGGTATCGTTCGGCATATGTCATAGCTGCTAAGCGTAAATTACGCTGACATTCACCATAAATTAAAACCAACTCAACTTTTTCAGCGTTATTCATATTTAAAAACTTATAATTTACAGGAGTACTTAATAACCAGACATACACGGATAACGCACACACTTTGGTACAAGTCTAGTTACAGAATAAAAGTAAAATTATATTTTTCATCAAACTAAATACCTTAATAGTTACATTATCTGATTATCTTATCGTTATTTGAGCTATTTTAAAATAAAACAAAATTCCACTATAGTTAAAATTGTAATCGTATTATAGGAGTTTACTAAACAAATATTATCACATACTCTAGATATTGACCAACAGTATTATTAAATTATTATTTGTAAACAGATAAAGTAAATTAAACATTTATTTGGCACTTATTTTATTATTTCCAGTGGTTATAAATAAAAATTTCATTAAATACGAATTATGCATAAATCCAAATTTTGACTTACTCTAACTTGGTCAGTTTTGAAAATAGAAAAAAACTTTTTATACAAAAAACGTTTAAAAAAAAATAATCTATCCGAATATGTAAAAAAAAAATGGTGTTTCCATTTAAAAAAATGTAAGTTGTATTGCGCATGCGCACACCAAACGTGTTAATAATTTGAAATTTATCCATAATTATGTATTTAAGTACTCCCTATCACTTCCCGAAAACGCCATTTCAATACAAGGTCATGCATCTGAGATATTTAGTGGTACCTTAAATCGTGATTAAATAGTGTTGATATATGTCAGTTAGCTACTATGAGTAGCCCATATAGGTCATTCAATGCTTAATTAAGCAAACAAATTGTGCAGTAATTTAATGTACTATATATATATAATAATATACTACTATTATAGGTGCAGCATTGTTCATCGACAACGTTAGTATGTATATTTATTATTTAACTAAGCACACATATTGTGTAAGTTAGTTGCTATGAGTATAGCCTATATTGGTGACTAAATATTTAATTAAACACACAACCGGGACGGTCTAATTTACTGAACTGGGGCCATAGCGGTGGGCAAACAAAGTCCGAATGGCCTGATACTCCACAAAGACCATTATAAGACTCCTTTACAACTCCCTGCCAAACTCCAAGATGAGCCGTCGAATTTCACCTCCAAGGTAACTGTCGCAGAAATATCCCAAACCTAAAAAGTTAATCAATTGTTATGATATTTTGTACTCAGCATGTTGTACCGTATTTAAATACTGTCAAAATGTTGAGCTTCTTACTCAAAAACCCATGCAGTTATAACGCAGTTCAGAAATTTCTTCACATATGCAAATCAGTAGTACTGTAAAGTACGGGCCAGCGCTCACAGGAAAACTTCTGAACTGCAAACTCTCAAATCCGTAATACTTTACCAACAGTTATGAAACTTTGTACACGGCACAATTTATACTGTATTTAAATATCGTGAAAATTTTGATTATCTACCACGAAAACCAAAGCAATTATAATTTGTAACACAGTTCAGTAATTGCAACACATAAAAAATTGTACCAACGCGTGACATGATAAGGAATCTGTATGTTTTGTCGCATTAAAACATTTCTAGGGCACTTACTAAAATAAAGCAATGTAATACAACAGGCAGTGACTTAGAATTTATAAACATCCCTAAATTTATGAATAAAATTAAAGTTTAGCCATTTTTAGGATTTTTAAATATTGAATGTTGCAGTTTTTTGTTCAACTCAATAATTTTACAATTTATAATATTTTTATAGCATATTATTAATTGAAATGCATTCTTATGACAACTGCCCAAATATATATTGTAAATATGTTTTTAACTATTTTAGGCATTGAATTATCTGCCTACATAATAATGTGTCTTAAACAATATATGTCTTAAGGTCGAGCACCATGTCTTACAAAATATCAATAAATGCATATCAGTTGAAGCTTTTTGTAAATTGTTTGGAACTTAAAACTAGCTTTAAAAATAAAATATAATAAAAAAGCCAACGAGTTGCCCTAGATGTACCTTTATATTCTATAAGTGGTCAATTGACTCTAATTTTTAAACTAACGGAGCTAAATGTGATCTCCTTGGCTTAAAATGTGCTGTTACTTACTTGTAAAACAAAAGCAACAAATGTCTGTGTAGCGTCCTCTTAAGTACAGAGTATAATGCAGGTATGGTTTGAAAATTAATTTAAAATTGTAAAATAAATCAGTATTTTAATAATTTTTTTTTTTGTAAATAAATTTTATAATTAAATTTAATTGTCATAAATTATCTTCATAATGTTATAAAATTATTATTATTAAACTAAACAAACAATTATACCTAACCTTTTGTTCACTTATGTTGTTCTCTCTAATGCCTGAGCATAATAACTGCTGAGCTATAATAATTTAAGTATTAGAAGCTAAATAAAAAAAAAAAATAAAAAAAAATATACTTTGCTATAAAATGTTTTAAATAATAAATGATAATTACTATTATGGTTTTAGTTATTATAAAATGTTTAAGAGGACGGTCATCCTCGCATATTATGTTGTCTCTATCTTTCTAATTCATAATATACCAAAACGTGCGTCTAGCAGTTATCTGTTAGCTTAAATATTAGAGTGGATTGACTATTGACATATTATCAAACTTAAACTTAAGAACATTACCTGTGTGTTGCCCATTGGTTTATTATAATATTTTGATTTTTAAGTGAGGTATGAGTCTGTAAAATATTAATATTTGAAAATGCTCATAATTCACTTAAAAATTATAATATCGTAAGAAACCAATAAAAGGACGTGGACATATATAATGTTCTTACATTTAAGTTTGATAATAGGTCAATTCACTCTAATATTTCAGCTAACAATACCAAATTAGAATGGTTGGATGTACATTTTGGTACCTATATTATACATTTTTTTAGTAATTCAAATTTAGTAAGATGAAGACAACATAATATGCAGATACTACATCACTTAAAGACTAAAGTGTACTATAAGAATGCTAAAAAATACTTGTTAATCATATAGATTGTAAAAGTCTAATTAATCCTTTTAATAAATTATTTTATTATATAACTGTCAGCCGTCTACGTGAGACTGTCAAGGAATAAGGGAAGTCAATTTGGCCATTTTTTGATTTAAAAAAAAATTAAATTTTAGGTAAGTATAATCAGTATAATAGTGATGTTGACGTTTATCCCTTTTACGAAACAGTTGCATGGATCAATTTTTTATTTTATACTTTACTGAACTTATATTTTATAACTTTTAGTTCTATTATAACAACTATTAGGATTATAACTAAAAATTTTAATACATTTTTAATACAGAAGAACAAAACCCATTGAATATTAATATTTACAAGAAAACAAAGATGGTTAAATAGAAGGATTAGTTACAATAATTTACAACTAACAAATTACAGGCATGATAGATTCAAGGACGTTATATTTATCTTTCTGGCCACTCAAAATATATGAATATTGAATCAGTAATCATGTAAGGAAATGTTAATTTTTATACTATTGGTACCTATTATTCTATTAACAATAGGTGGGTAATCAAATTTGTACATTTTGAAAAATAAAACTCAACTACAGAAGGTAAATCATATTATTTATAATATATTGATCGGACAATTTGTTCATTGCTTTAATAAATGAAGTATTTGTTATTTGTCTTATATTAAGCCAATAAAAGTATAAAATTACAATGTTATTATATTATGTGTCCTTGATAAGTTTTTCAAGGAATATAAGAGAAGAAAAGTTCATAACTACTTTTACTAGACTACGGCAAGATACAATTAATGTAATTTTTTTACAGTCTTTTAACTAAAACATTAACATTTTATAATATAGTTTATTACTTATCAGATAAAGTAGACTATGACAATAATTGTTACTGTAATTTCTGGGTAGGTAATTTTTATGCGGGCATACTTTTAATAAATAAATTAAACAAATGTTAATAACCTTTACTTACAAATACATATATTGAATAATATAAAAAATTATATAAATTAATATAGGTCCTAAACCTTACAATTTGCTGGACACATTCCTACTAATTTAATAAATAATAACTGGTCAAGTAAGTGCTATACTTAATTATTAGAAAAAGTTTATACTTAAATGAAAATACTTTGGAGAAAACGTAACTTTACAAAAAAAAAAGGTCAAGGGAGAGCTATCCCCCATATCCCTCCCGTAAATAAGCCACTATTGTCTCTTGCAAAACGTACAACATAGCAAATTTTACATTAACAATAATCCATTTTAATCTATTTTTTTTTTAAATTTAGAGTGAATTGGAAATGATAAAATTTAACGGTAAGATTATTATCTATGGCATCTCGGAGTGGTGGAGCCAAATTTCATGTTAACATCAGGCTGTGACCCGACCTCTTTTTCAAAAAATTTGGCCGATATGCCGCATTTTATTTACATTATAATTTTATTATAATCATTGTGTACCTATATTTAAGCTATGATTATGAGTAAATGTATATTAGGGTTTAATCATTCACTAAATAGTTAAGATATTGAGGCCGTAAAGTTTTGTAAAAGTCCCAACCACATTTTAAAAACTTCGGGCCACTGTCTTGGATGATTTTATTGATATTAAATTTAAGAACCAAGTTATAACCTTTTTGAAATGTACATTTTAAAATTATCATAACTTATTAAAAAATATAAATAACAATAAAATCCAATTCAATTCACTCTAATTTTAAAAATAACAGATTAAAATAGATTACAGTTAATGTAAAATTTGCTATGTTGTACTTTTGTAATACAGAGACAACACATGTAGGTGTGATGTCCTCTTAAGCAAAGACTAATCTGAGTAAAATATTAATGCCATCTTAAGATGAACATTTCTTATCATTCATATTATCTAACACATCTTATACTATAATACATCATAATAAATATACATATTACAAACATTAACTAGTAATTAGTAAATTTAATTATTAGGAGGATGTTACACCTGTATGTATTGTCTCTGTTTCACAAATGTAAAACAGCAAACATTTTTTTTGTGCAGGAAAGAACCAAAAAGGCTACATTAGTATCTAAGAAACAACATTGTCACCACATAAAAAGGAGAACTTTAGTGGTGAAATATAATTTTTATTTTTTCAGAACTACAAAAAAAGTTATTGATGTTTGAAAAACACAAAACTTAATGCATTTTGAAACAATACAAACTTCTTTCGTATAAGTGATATCTAAAAAATGAAAACAATATTTCACAGATAATATTCTGAACTATATTGTATATCAATTTGGAGTATTAACTATAACTAAAGACCGAGTGGTTCTATCCGGCGCAAAGCAGTTTTTGCTATGTTGTATATTTGTAAGAAGGAGACAACACATGCGTGTGTAGCATCCTCTTAAAAATAGTTGTAATGTATCTAAAATAAGTAAAAACAAATTTGTAAATATATAAATAAATCTACGTTCATGAGAAATAAGTTATACAAATCAAGCTTTATTTAAAAATGATAAAATAAACATAAATACATGTGTACTACAATTTTTGGTTGCCAACCTGTCACCATAGTACTCTTTATAACAAAACATTGTAATCATTTATATAACTGCCAATAATTATTTTTGAAACTAGGTACTGATTTTTACTAAAACTAAAAAATAATAAATTAGTAGATACACACTACACACCTACTTATTATAAATTTAAAATATGATAAATAAATAAAATAAGTATTATTATTATTTTTTATTATTCATGGTACAGCATCGACTACTAGGTTATTAGCTTATAAAAAAATAAAATATTAGTTACATAAAATAATAAATGGTTTCCTTAGATTAAGTTGTATATTTCAATAAGTTTCAGAAATATGATTTTGTAGGTGTTGTCTTAGATTGGGCTAAGAGCTTCAAAGAGGTTGTCAGACATTTCTAGGCTTTTTCTGGTTTTTATTTGGTTTCAACAATAGACAAGCAGGTGATTGATTTGAGAGAACCTTTCACAGTTTTGACACATTACAGGTTCTTTTCTGCACATAAGATGTCCATAAGCCATTTTTGGGTGACTTAAGTATTTTATATAGTTATTATTGAATTGTACATTACTAAACAAAAATGATAATTTGGTACAAATATATTATAATAGATATCACATACTTTATGATAACTTTTAAGGTATACTTGACTTATCATTGCAATTTCCCTTTAGTGTTCGCTTAATTAAGCGTTTCTTGGGTAAAACACATAATTGTTTATTATTATTTAAATTTTGTGTACATTTATTTACAGGAATTTTATTTGCTGTATTCATTTCAAATGCTAATAATTGTTCAAATTTAGGGTCTTCAATAATTTCTATGTCTGAATTTTCATCTTCTTCATCACTACAAAATGCTGGATATTCTAATGTATTTATACCATCCTTCAATAATTCCTCTTCTGTTTCAAGAACTTTATCTTTAAGTTTTAAATACTTTAATTTAATATCTTGACAGGCCTGTTCGTTAGCCGACATAAAACGAATATTTGCAGCTAGTTTTCTATTTATTTGTTCAAGTGCTTTAAACCTTTTTTGACATTTTTTAGAAATTACATTTCGGTACTTTAGTTTTAGTTGTGTTTTAGTTGGCTTACGCCTCTTGATACACAAAGTTGATACTATCTTAGTCCTTTTTCTTATTGAAATACTAATTTTCTTCCGCACAGTTCTTTTAATGTGATATGTATTAAAATTCATTTTCACAGGGATAATTAACTGTTTGGTCTAAATCAATATCAATAGTAATCGATTGAGTAGGAACAGAAGTTATCCAGCGTTTCAGAATAGTTTGTTTTGTTATGGAAACCTTGAAATAAATTAATACATGAATCAAAAATAAAAATATATTCCATTTATTTATACATAAAATAGTTTGAAAAAGTAATTCTCCTTCAAATTCGACCTATCTTAAACGAGCACCAAACTATACATAATACCCAGTTTGGCTTTCGGCCCAGACACTCTATGATACATAAAATCAATCAATTCATTAATACAATTGCAAATCTTAGAAATAAAGACAATTCTAGATATTGCCAAGCATGCCAAATATTAGACGGAGAATGATTATGAAAAAAAATTCATGCCACCTCAATTGTTCTTAATTCTTAGAAAATAGAAAATGTACTGTAAAACTCTTTTTTCTTTCCTAACGTAGGTACAAATTCATTTCACTTCCACACTTAGTACATTGGGCATTTTTATTGTTTGCTAAAACATTTTTATTAATTAAAAATTGATGGTTGATTCATGATTACTTATGATTAAAAAAAAATATTTTGCCAAATTGAGAGTGTGACTTCCAAAATAATATGTAGAATAAATTGTAGTGTGGCGCAAAAAGTGACGTCTTAAACGTCTGAGTCACTTTGATATCTGATTCGTTAATCCTTACTTTTACGAAATGTCAAGGCGACAAGCTTTGTTACCGAAAGTCATAATATTGTCCTAAAGATGAAGTGTTAATAAAAAAAAGAGATTAGACTGTATTGTATCTATCAGAGATCATAAGCCCGGGTAAAAATCGGGTGGTTGCAGGTTAGACCACACTCTATAGCAGATGGCAATGGCCGGTAGACCGCATACTATATGACAGTAATTGTGTCGGAGTAAGTGTAATTGAAATTAAATTAAGCTTTAATAATTCATATGTACACAAGGAAGACAATAAACAGAAATACTTACGAAATTTCACGATTGCCGATAGAAGCAGTTGGTCACGGCGTCATGTAACGCTGATTGTCGTTAAGCTGTTTGACGAGTAAAGACTCTCGACACGGCTTTAGATACAATGGCGGCACGTCGGGCTATACGGTCGTACTCTACGTAATGTGTGTACGAAAAAGTGAACTGCTACCACAGATATATAGACACTCTATAGCAGATGGCAATGGCCGGTAGACCGCATACTATATGACAGTAATTGTGTTGGAGTGAGCGTAATTGAAATTAAATTAAGCTTTAATAATTCATATCTACACAAGGAAGACAATAAACGGAAATACTTACGAAATTTCACGATTGCCGATAGAAGCAGTTGGTCACGGCGTCATGTAACGCCGATTGTCGTTACGCTGTTTGATGAGTAAAGACTCTCGACACGGCTTTAGATACAATGGCGGCGCGTCGGACTATACGGTCGTACTCTACGTAATGTGCGTACGAAAATGTGAACTGCTACCACAGATATATAGGCACTATAATACTTGGGGCCGATTGACTCTATACCATAACCTTAATGGTTGGACAATGTTTACAAATCGATGTTATCAATCTTCTACCTCTATCTATTATACCGCGGTGAGCCATCGCAGACATCTATATAGTACGTAAAATACATGGATATCATGTGCACCACCGCACTCCACTACTCCCTCCCTCCAAGCGATCCCCTGCAACGGTTGGCGACACCGACCCGCGTCCGATATGTCGCGGCGTCTCCACAGTCCACGGACGTCGCGGCGCGCCGGGCCCGGGCTCGCTCTCTCTCGCGGTTTAAGATGGTAAACAAATCGTGTTCTCTCTGGTAACGACTCCCGGCGTGTACATGCGACATGTTTTACGATTATTATCTTTGGTACTCATTATCGTTTCCAAATTGATTGGTTATTTAAAAAAATGTTTTTCTCAATATCTTATTAGACTTTCCTAATAGGTATAGCCCTGATACGAAGTACGTAGTACATACTTACAATTTATAGCTGGGACTGTATTTCAAATAACTAATTCTCGAGTACTGATATAATTCAGTTCCTAGAAATTAGAACATCATAGTGACGTTAAATATAGTTAAATAATTTACTTATCTCACATTTTGCATGTCAAAGTTATGATGCATTATTTAGTCTTATTAATTCTACAGGTTCATGAAGAACTATACAATATGTATCTAATAAAATGATATAATAATAGTATGACGATATATTCTAATAATTCGTAAATTTCTATTAAAATATAGAAATAGATTTTAATTTTAAGGCACCCGGTGGTAATGTGATTTTGTTCTCAAAAACGACAAAAACACACATCACGGGAATAGTGATCCTGTAAAATCAATCAAATTTGATTATTTTTTTTAATTGATAAGGGAAAATATTTTACAGCACGCATTAAACTTTGGTTTTCAATATTTTATTCCCGTGAAGTCGGTGTTCGCCGAAACACTCGAAACAGTCAACTAATATTTCGTTATATTATTTTGTTACCTCCTAACATGTATCTGCGAGTGCGTGGGCGTAACCATCAGACTATCTACACTACTACGCAGTATAAATTCACGAGAATATCGTGCGACGACGAAACGATATGTGAATTAGGTTGCCAATAATGTGCTCCTTAGTATAATGTGCCTTGTAAAATCAATCAAATTTGATTATTTTTTTTAATTGATAAGGGAAAATATTCTACAGCACGCATTAAACTTTGGTTTTCAATATTTTAATTTAAAACTTAGTAGGTAATTTTTAAAAATAAGACAATTTATAGATTTTTTTACAAATTATTTTATACAATTATTTAAAATAAAATAAAAATCTGAGGTTAATGCGGGCTGTAGAATATTGTTGTTTATCAATTAAAAAAGAAATTATCTGAAAATATTCAGCTGTCCATATTCATGTGAAGTTGTTATTGTCCGCTGAAACACCCGAAACAGCCAACTAATATTTCGTTATATTTTCTTACCCCTGACATGTACCTATTATAATATAGGAACAAAAACTGTAGTTGCAAAAAAAGGTGCCATAAGAGTGAAATGAAAAAAAAATATTGATAATAAAAGCGTTGTCCGTTACAATATGATTACAAGAAAATATACACAAAAATCAAAAGATAACTTACAAAGAAACAAGTACAATAAATATGGGACTACAACAATAATAGTAATGCGAATGAGAACAACAATCTAATTAGCTTATAATTCGGGTTGCAACTAGTTGAGTCCCGCGGTAAAAATTTCTTCCGAATTGCGGGCCCAGTTTTTTTGGGTTACATACAAATTGCGGCCAGAAATTTAAAATTAAATTAATTGAAATGTGTAAATTAAAATTAAAAAGCTTCATTTTCTTTCACATTTTTATACAGACTTAAGACTGTCTGTAGCATTTGGTGGATGACATGGAAGAGTGATGTGAAAAAGTCAGGGGGTAGTTTTTTTACGGCATTTTTGCGCGAAAAGGTAGTTTGATTTTAATTGTAATTCAGCATCAATGTGAGCGGTGGGGGTCTAACCCCCTCAAGTCCCCTCTAACTATTTCCGCTACTGAATACAATACCTATTATTGAATATATATTTAATTTTTAGGTTTAGTATCAAATAATTGAACAATTTTTAATAATCATTCTAATAACATGTTTAATTTTAAATAGAAAATTGAGATTTCCTATATGTTAAAATTTTAAATGTACTAAACATACCAAAATAAATTGTTATTATTGATGTTGGAAAATCAATTTTTATTGTAAATAGGCGTGCCCCTCCCATGAATCCGCCACTGCTGCTGAGTGCCGATACAATTTTAGCCCCCACCCAAACAATTTCCCTAGTTGCACCTATGGATTGGATATTCACTCGATTTTTCATGTAGCGATTTTGTTATTTTATTGTAGTTCCAATTTCAATAACGAATAATTGTAGATACATGACAATTTTACTGAATTTTTATATTTGATAAAATTTTCAAAATGTTTTGACTTTTTTGAGCTGTTTACGGACATCGTCAGTTTTCAATTTTTTTGTTTTTTTTTTTCTATAAATATCAATAAAATTTTAATTTTTGGGAAAAAAGCGTGAAAATTTAATGCAAGGCTCCTAATATATTGTTACAATAGCAGGTGAAAAATATTAAAAATACATAGGCACAATTTTTTTATAAGCTTTCAAAGTACAAATTTTGACAAAATGTATTAGTTTAAAATTTAATAATTATTTTGTAGTTAAATATTTATAAAATGTTCAACTTTTATAGCTAAAGATTTGAAATAGAAAACCCCCGTCAAATGCGCACTTTGTGCAGAGGACCTTACAGCTTCTTATAAAGGGTGCCCCAAATACAAACACTAACTAAATAATTCACTTCTTCACTCTATCTCAAGACTAGACCGCCTTAATCAACTATGAAGTCTCGACGCTTTCACTCTAAGATGAATTATTCTCTGAGGTCACTCATCACCGACCGACGACAACTTAATAACCAGAGGATTTAAATTTTAAATAAAACATTCAATGGTTTTACATTTTTTATTGCACCACTATTAGCTTTACTGTCGATAGTTTTGAAAATCATTGTTCAGTTCCAACGCTTCCAACTATAGCCATTCCTCAATTGCATAACGTCCACGTAATTTTATTATCTACCTTCATAATCTAATTCCACCATTAAATACATGTTATTTAATTGTATATTAGAATTATGGATATTTGTTTTTTTCACGCACTATATAATATAAACCCATAAGTACCAGATTTTTGTAATCATTGTAAATAGTTGCAACGTAAATAGTTGTATGTAATTTTTAAATTGTATGCCTACCTTAATAATTGTTATAATATACCTAGTTGTAATTGTTGAGCTATAGTAATTAAACATTGGACTAATAAAAAAAGATAATAATAACAATATTATAAAATATTCAAGCTATTAAATTTGTTTAATTTCCTGCAATCTATATTACAAACCATTTATAATTACGTTCGGAGGACGAGAAGAATTATGTCATTATAACCGATGGTCATTAAATCATAATAACCGAAATTAAAAAAAAAAATTATTTCCAAGTAGTACAATATGCATTCCACTAGCATGATTTATATACGTGTCCTGTGTGAATTAAATTTAAATTAGGTAAATATTTATTTTGTATATTAATTATATACTTTAATACCTATCTGCCTAGGTTGGATTTTTTTTTAATTTCTAATAAATTATGAACATTATAAAATACTATACAACATTATTATTATTATTTATTATTAATATTTTTTATCAATAATCGATTACCTTCAATTATTTTTAAACCATTATCAATAATTTTCAAAAACTACATTTTAGATTCTGAGCGGAGTGAAAGAATAATGTATTGTATTTACAATGTATTGTGTTTTTTTTTCTATATGTCATCAACATTTCACATTTTTGGTGGTAAAAATGCTCCAGTTTTTATCCAGTTGATATTTTGAACAGGTCAAAAGTTTGAAAACTTAATGCAAGGTTCCTTATAACTTTCATTAATTAAGTTCAAAAATATTAAAGATACATATACAATTATTTTGTAAATGCATTTAAAGTTCAAATTTTGACAAAGTTTATCCAAGCTTCGAAAATTTTCAAACTATTTTTCGGTTAGACATTTATAAAAGTTCTTTTTTTAATAGGTAACATTAGAAATTTTAATAGAAGATTCCCCACAAGCTTTTCTACCTTCAATAAAAAAAAAGTTTAGTGGAAAGTAAAATACATTTTTTATGTGTATTTGAATTTAATATTGTTTCGATATTGGATTTTCACCAGTAACTTAACGAATTTTCATCTATCGATTTTTGATATTTTGTTGTAATTCAAAAACAAATAATCCTATAGACACTCAGAATTTTCACCGAATGTCAAAAAGATCATTTTGAGTTTTATAAATGTATAAACAAAATTATGTTTATATCTAACATTTGAAAATTTAAAAGTATAGATTTACCATAAGTATTCCTTTCTTAAACAGACAAAAAGTTAACAGAAAATTAAATCGTTTTTTTTAAGAGCGTTTAAAATTTAATTTTTTTTGACATTAGATATTATTCACCCGTAAATTAACGAATTCTCATCTAACGATTTTCTTATTTTGTTGTAATTCAAAAATAAAGAACCGTAAATACTTCGAATTTAAACCAAATTTTTAATTTATCATTTTCTATACATGATAACATTTTTAAAATATTTCGACCTATTTTTTACTAATCGTAGACATTTGAAATTTTCAGGTTTGAGTGTCACTACTGATCAGACGGGAGGCAATTTGTATGCATCGGTAAAGCCACCGCAGAGCATACTTTGGGAACGGCTGGATTAGACGAAATTCAATAATATGTAAAATAATATACTCAACATATTGAAAATAGTAATATGTATCGACGAAGACGTGACGAAAAACGAGATTGTTATATAATTAGCGAGTGATGACGCTCATAATATATTCAGCAACGGTAACTCGTAAGTACTAATTTGTTACACTCGTGGTCGTTATCATGTCGTCGTGGTTATCGGTTCAATTATTCATATCTACGGTATGCTATAGAATTCGGAATATTTAATGGTTAAATTCCACTCTGATTTTAAACGTTCCGATAACAGTTATCCAAGAGCTCGTGTACATTGCGTCATGCACACATGCCCATCACCTGTGTTCGTTGAAGCCTTCACATACTATTTATTTAGTAATATATAAGTATTGGTTTACTTTCACAAAATAATATTATAATCGTTCTCGTCAAATTCAAACCATTGTGGGTAATACATCGCCAGTCGTCATCGGTCGCGAACGCAGTGCAGAATAGCCGGCTGGTGAACCTATATGTAGTATTTATATTAAATATATTCGATTTATTCATCACAACCTCAAAAGGCAAGTCGTTTTCTTATAAAAATAATCTAATGGGTTCATATTTACTTCCAATATTAGTAAAAACACCTAAGAAAATGTTTGAAAAAAACAATTGTATTCCAGTTTTAAAGATTTAATTTTGTAAACCTTAAAAAATATACGTTTTTAATATAAGCGTAAAAAACCGAAAAACTCCTAGTGTTATGTAGATTTCAAAGCAATTCGATGTTAAGTTCCTGTAATAGACAGTTGCGTGGCCCGGACTTACGCATTTCCAAAATCCAAACCACCGAAATTATATTTAAAAACAAAAAAAATGAATATTATAGCCACATGGTACGACTCGAATGATACCTATAAAGAATAATAAAATTATAATATTATATTTATTTTATATCATTATCTTATATGCTGTAATTGACGAGTTTGTTTTCTCTTTGAAAATATTTTGTTTTATACGTAAAGTTCTTTTTATTATATGAAATATGATTTTTATTCAAACTATATTTTATAATTTTATTTAAGTTTTGAAAATTAATTTGATTTTAACATACACTAATCGATATTGTTTTATTAAAATTGTATTTTTGTAGAGGAATTTATTTTTATTGGCCTAACGAAAAAATATTCTAGCTTCATCAATGGTAATGGATGTTTTAAATTTAAATTCAATGCTAAATCATTGTTTTCAAAAAAGATTCTTAGCGGAGTCATTACGTCAATCATTATTTCTATAGTTCTTTTAAATTATATTTTTTATATATTATATTACTATTATTAGTACCATATATTATATATTTGTATATTAGGAATTGATCAAAGATGGAACAGTTCGTAAAAATGTGGCGGATCTAGAATTTTTTTTGTGGCTCTGTTGTACATTAGATGCCTAGAGGGGTCGCTGTAACGGGTGTGTTAAATTTGAACTCACTGATATGAAATCATAACATACGAAAAACTATTCTGAGAAATAAAAATGGTCTGTCAGCATATAATATAATATTTTCTACTAAGTAGAATTTATGATATTATTAATTAATATTTACTTTAAACATTAGATATTAGTAGGGGAACATGGGGCGAAGTGGGGACATTGTATTATCTATTTATTTAATGTAAAAATTTGATAATTTTATTAGATTTATGGCTTGCTTGGTCGTCTGAGATTGTGTGGTCATCAATTTTTTTGCAATTAATCAATGAAAAACTGGACATATTATGCCTATTATAATTTATTTCATAATAGAATTGCATAATTATTGTTATTTATATATTCAATTATTTTGCGCTTTGTTATTAATAATGTTTTATAACATAAACAAAGTTACAATTTACAATTTTATTTCTTTCAAGTCAATTTAAGTATATTAACGTTTTTTATAAATAATTTGTTGTGTTTATAAAATTAATTAAAATATATGGATATTTTTTGCATGTCCCCACTTTGCCCCATACGTAAACTGTACTTTTTTACATCCTTTTAAACTTACATAAAAAAAATCAAATTTTCATAAAAAATGTTCTATCAATTACCATGACCTATAGATTGTGTGAACAAAATTTGAAAGGAAAAAGTTGATTTTTAAGCGAATTACAGGTCTTCAGACATAAGCATCCTCACTTTGCCCCATGCCCCCATGTTCCCCTAATACGGTATGTCGAAATAATTTTTGCCAAAAAATTGCATTTAACAAATTTAATGTCATTGTGTGTAGTATAAATCAATAATATACTTTAAAAGGTTTAAGAACCCATGAATAATATTTTGAAATAACAACGAAATAACTCAAATCGTTACTCTTTTTACGAAATTTCACATTTTTGATTTTTTTTTTAGTTTTTTCTATAAATTCGATAAAAAATGTTTGCAACTATCAAAAAGTGTGGAATATATAGTACAAGGTTCCTCATAAGTTTTTATTATATTATTTAATTAATAAATAGTTTTTTATGGTTTTTGAGTTACCATAGAATAAAATTACCTATTACAAAAATTATAGAGGATAAAAAATTTAAGGCACCGGTGCAATAACCTAGTACGTCCACATTATAAATATTTTCAAAAGACAAGAAAAACTTTCATCATGCCAACGTCCCAATAATTACAACATTTTCCAGTATTTTAATTTTTAGTTGGTGTAATATCAAATTACTTCCAAATTGTAACTGTTTATTGCATCGAATTTTAGAGAAAAATATTCAACGTAACTGACCAGCAAATAATAATATATATGATATATTATGTATATTTTTAAAATTAATGTACAGTGTACAGGTAACATAATTGTTAGAATATTAATCAAAATAAAAAAAAAATCAACAAAAAAGAAATATTAATATTTGCTTTTATTACCTATAACAATAACAAATATAAAGTATAGGTACTTCATCAATAACATAAAGTTGTATCCAGGTTACTTTATTGTCAGACTTTATAACTTAAAATAAATATATATGTTCAACAAAACAATATTAATACTTTTTTGTATTATAACAGTTATAAAATAAAAACAATACTTTTTCAATAAATTTGAGGGTATAACATATCGGTTTTATATTTTATTAATATATTTGAATTTAAAAATAAAAAAAAAAATTGTAAATATTCTTTCTTGAATCATTTTTGAGACAATATTTACGCAAATTGATATGTCAAACCCTCAAAAACATTATTCTCTATCGTTATTGTAATAGGTGATTTTACTCTAAGATTACTCAAAAACATAAAAATAAAAAATTCTGCGTAAATGCGTTTTGTCTATGTTGCGTCTGGGCCAGAGAGAGAAAACAAATAGTGCGCTGACGGAATTCGATATTAAAACAAAGATTAACAAATTATGTTATTTTTATGTAATTTAAAAAATATTAATATAATATAATCTTAGACAAGTGCTTGAAGCTTATCACCATAAGGCAGAATATACTGTAGCTTTATTTCTTTTTAATATACACTATGCACAATTTTCATAATACCTAAATATATTAATTTTAAGCTATTGATACTACGTACTTAATCACATCGTCCTTTGATACGTTGTCAATATTGACTTATATGTTAATATCAGGTACTTAGTAGTATTAAGTTTATACAAATAGACCTCGTTAATAATCATTAAACAATCGTTATAATAAAATATGTAGTTTTGTGCAAAAATCTGTTCAACATACCGTATTATACTATTTATTAATTGAAAAATACATAACCTATAGCAATAGTATAAATTGATATTAAAATACCTTTATAAATATAGGCTAAAGTAACGTCTTCAATCAAAATCATTTTTTATATAGCCACGATGATTTATATTTGTATTCAAATTTAACACATCCATTAAAATTATATACTTGACCTCTAATCTCTATTATACTATTATACAGCCGTGTCGCAGTGATATTTTAGATATAAATAGAGAGGTAATGAAATTAAAGATTTATAAGTATTATTTTTAGTTATTAATATATTAATATATTTTCAAAACATCAATTAGCTTGACGGGCCGGTTCGAAAAGCTTGAGTGGCCGGAATTCTTCGCGGGCTGTAGGTTGAAGACCTCTTGCTATTCAGCAAAAGTGCTTCTCTCGTTTTTCAATTATACTCTTAGATTTGTTCATTTATTCATACATTTAATAGCGCCTTTAGACCTGCACTGATTTATTTCGAAATTTTTATCAAACATGTCTACATTTTCCATTGGTTTTTTTAAAAATTGGAAAGGCTCTTGAGCAAAATTTAAGGTATACAACTGAGCTGATGAGTTTTATAACATATATTTTGTATTAATGTTGCATACATCCTATTTTGAGTCTTATAAGTGGCATTCACTGTATATTTGAATATGATATGCAACAGGTATACCTATTTTTTTTTTTTTGCAAAATGTCTCGTTAACTATATTGGACCATTGGCTATAGAAATCTTAGTTTAATTACAATTATTGAGGTATTATTTTATAATATTAAGTTTAGAGAAAATAATGAACATAATTTACCGAATATTTGAACCCAATAATTAACATTATACAGATAATACAATGATGAATATACAATACAATACATTTTAGATTATTGTGGATAGTTCTGTATTATCGAGAGGACGTGGTAACAACAAGTGTTGTCTCCGTCTTACATAAGTTTGGCATACCAAATTTTCATTCACCAGTTTAGTGTACTATCAGTTTTGATATTAAAATGAATTGGCCTATTATCAAACTTTAAGGTAAGAACATTATCCGTGGCCCCTCGTTTGTTTTTTACGAAATTTTAATTTTTAAGAGAGTTATGACTTAAGAGTACTTTTATAAAATAGGCATATTTTAAAATGTTCATAATTCACTTAACAATTTTAATATCGTAAAAAACCAACAATAGAACATGGATAATGTACCGAAAAGTTTGATAATAGGTAAATTCACTCTGATATCAAAACTGGCTGCACACTATTGAAATATTTAAAACTGGCGAACGAAAATTTGATTTGTCATACCTACGTGTGTAAGACGGAGATAAGACATGTGGGTACCACGTCACCTTAAGGAATTTTAGTGTATTAGTAGTAGCGGAGCATAGATTTCAGATAGGTGGTTTATATACCTATTTTAATTATTTTAATAATAGTGCAACGCACGCATTTACGCATTTCTCTTATGATAATTATATTTTTTACGCAGTTTTCAGTGCTTCGTCGACATGCAGGATTCCACGGTGCTCAATATGAAAATGTACCTCTTGGATGGAAGTTTTATCAGTGGAATTTTGCCATACGTGGATTACGACAGCGTCATTAAACATCCGCTTTGGGGTTCTAATTTGATTTTTAACAACGAAGAAGCTATTGTTAAAGCCCACAGAGATTATATCAGAGGTTTGCTATTGTTAAAAAATGTACACGATAAACTGCAGTAGAATGTTTTTTTTATCCAGATATCTACTTTTGTGTTACAGCTGGAGCGGAATTTCTGACCACCAACACTTACCAGGCGAGTATCGAAGGCTTTCAAAAATACTTGAACATCGACTATGATCAGAGTTTCCAATTGATCAAAAAATCTGTCACGATTTGTCGGCGAGCAATAATGGAAGAAAGTTCTGGTTAATATCGATATTTTTGTACTGATTGGTGATGTAGGTAGTGAATAAAATCTTAATATTGTCTTAAATATTAAAGTTTTTGCTGCGGGCTCCATTTTAGGATAATTTCTAGAGGTCCCCTAGAAATTCCAGATTTACTTGTGGCGTTAGATATAGTATAATACATAATATGATTGAGATTACTCGGCGTTACCCTTTATAAGCAGGGTATTTATTTATTCGGGTTTCGAGTTTTCGGTGCTGCATGTATTTGGGTGTTCAAACACAAGAATACAAAAAATTAAACAAACTTTTGGGTGTTCATAACCGTTATTATTCGGGTTACTAATGGTTAATATGGGTGTTAAGTAGTTCAGAAAAAACATAATTTTTTGTAGTTATTTTTGTTGGATATTTTTTTTTAATTTTAATTGTTTAGCCTCCTCAAAAAAGATAGTAACCTGTAGCATTGTCACTGCAAATACTATAAATTATATTTATAGTGGTTGGTCGCTGATAATACATAATTATTATAGTTGTTGAGACCAGACCATACCTGACTCTGAGATATACGTCAACACGTCAATATTTTATATTTATATTTCATTCTATATTTGGAATTTAAATGTGTTCTATACTAATTAAGTAATTAATTATAACTTAAATAGTTCAATATCTGAAAATTTGGTTGAATCAGAACCTAATGATAGAATCCGATTTTATTTTCTAATTATTTTAAGAAATTATTCATAGTATTTACTATTTGCCTCCAAATGATTGTAATGGCCTAATATTTTTATTGCATATTAACCAAATAATTAACTACAAAATTGAACTAACCACGTAAAATACATACCTACTCAATTATGTATCACATGAAGGTTGTAAAATAAAAAACTATTTGGGTTTCGGGTTAACCAGAATGTTTTATTCGGGTTTTGTAGTGAGTATACCCACACCGATATCATGAATATTTATGACTTAGGTTGGTTCCAACATTTTGCAAATCTCCGTGACAATTTTTTTTCATCATATCGTATTATGATGATTGAGAGGCATGACAGCATTAATTTGTCCCTGGTCTCGAAAACTTTGGGATGGCTATGTTAAATTTTACTGTAGCTTAGTTAATATACAGGGAGGACAATTCGAATAATGGGATCTGTTGGTCCGTACGGCGCTTCACTGTGTGATGGTTCCGAGTACAATGGAAATTATGTAGGCAAAATTGATTCAAAAGATCTGTACGATTGGCACAAGCCTCGGATCCAAGCACTGGTTGAGGCTGGTGTCGATGTAGTACTTTTCGAAACGATTCCTTCGATCGTCGAGGCTGACATTTTGCTAAACATACTGGTCGAGTATCCAAATCAAAAAGCATGCTTGTCGTTCTCGTGTAAGGTAATTTTTTTTTTATTATTACAACCCCCCACCACATAGGATAACTTATTCAAAATCAGAACCATATTGTACCGAGTGTTGACTTGATTCAAAACGGATGTTACTCAAAAAGGTTTTCTTGTTATATTAAAAATATTTATGAGTTTTTGAAACTGATATTTGTATTATTTGTCTGTAGGACAGCCAACACATAAGTCACGGAGAAACATTTGCAAGCGCTGTTGAAAAGTTCTGGACAAATGATTCACGAAAACAATTGATTGCCATCGGCATGAACTGTCTGGACTCAAAACTCATAACACCACTTTTGACGTCCGTAAAAACTGAGAATGTCGATTTCATAATTTATCCAAATGGAGGTGGAGTATGGGATGCCGTTAAAAAATGGTACGTGTACTACTACTAGCTACTAGGCATTTACTCATAATTTATTTTATTTATTAATTTGACATATTTATATAGCTGGGATAATACTCAAACGTACCAAGTTTCCATCGACGAACTAAACTCGTGGAGTCAAAAAGGTTTGAAAATAATCGGAGGTTGTTGTAACACTGGTGTAACTGAAATATCACGTATTAGAAACTTAATTGACAATTTATCTTCCTAATGCAAACACCTAATTATGTATTATTATTCATTTTTGAAATAATATTAATTCTAAATTATTCTATTGAATATAAGATACATTATGCTACAATATTTGTTTAAAAATATTTCATAAAAATAAGAAATACGTCTATTGGAATTAACTAAACTTACCTACTACTATGATATCTTTGTATTACTTTGTAATTAATAAAATTACGTAATAACGTCGTTCAATATGTATTATTAATTACCTAATGGCGGAATTCTTGATTGTATATCATTCAGAGTCCTTAGAGTGAATTATAAAATTAGAAACAACTTTCACTTGTTTACACATCCGTAGAATTTGAATACTATTAAGTAAATATTATATTGAATATTAAATACTGAAATACTTATATATTCCACCATTTTTTTTGCAGTAAGTACATTTATTTTTGTAAACATTTTACATAAACTTTTATCACTAGGTATATCAGAATATAATAATAATAATAATAATCATAATAAATATTAATTTGATCCCGATAAAAATTCAAATATACTAGAATATATTCTAATAGTTTATTTGATAATTAGTTACGATTGAATAATATAATTCAACTAAATATATAAATACATCCGAATCGTGTTAGTTCTGATGAACTTAATACATTATTATTCATCACTAAAAAACAATACAATATAATAGGTAGGTAATGTCTAATATTAAAAGTGCGTTAAATACTTATTAATAATTACTACCCTAATATAATAGTTTAAATTCTGGTAGGTATTAGAACATTGTTTTTACGATTGTGTAATATTATTATATACATGACTTATGAACATGTATGTGTACAAAACGAAGTTCAAAATATGGAGCTATAAATATGATAAGGGGTGCTTAATTTTAGACTTATCACGATCTTAATCCCTTTGATTTTTTTTATTAGAAATATTAAATATATAATATTACAATATTTATAGTCCATGCGCATAATACCTACGTATTATGCATGATAATTAATTATATAATCGTTGATCACCATAATATATATATAATAACATACCAAACATCATTTTTGGCTGTTTGGCACTAAAAGAACATATTACACTTTAAACATAAAAATTAATGCTATTTATAATCTTATTTCGTAGAATTAACAGGTACCTATATAATATTACAATATATAAATTGAAAAATATTAGTTTCACTTACCTAACTTAATATTACAATATCTACTAAAATCGAAACATATTGCCAATTAGTTCCCTTATAAATGATGTAGTTATAGACCCCTAATTGCTATATAAAAACCTGTATTCAAATTATGCTAATGATAACCCAAAGCTCATTACTTTATTCTTATCACAGAACTGAGTATAATAAGAAATAACTAAATTAAATTAAAAATTATTATGGATAATTTTGGTCATAATAAAGGCCTGGATGGCTACCTATTTTAAAATTGACTATTCATTGCTACGTATTAAGATATAATAAATTATTAGCTAGGCACTAGACATTTTCTTATTTATGTATATTAAACCTGTCATATCTGTGAAGTGCTATTTAAAATTGTGACGTTACGAATTAAAAGACAATTTTTATTAGTACCTATTGTCATTTGAAAATTTTCGTTTTTACTTATAGGCACGTAGTGTATGTAATTGCCTATAATTTTTTCATCTAACCATTAAAATAATAATAAATATTGCACAAAATATGATTTTATTTCCCTCGAGCATGCGCATGGTGCAGACATTCAGTCATTAATTTTTGAAACATAAGATAGAAACCCATACGTTTTTGATCACATGATATTAGAGAACGTTCAACCAAGTTTTCGGCGGCCGACAGTTTTAAACGTTAAAAGTGATTTATTAGTAATAACCAACCAAGTGGTGGTTTTAAAAACTGTGAGACAACCAGCCGGTATCATAGGTGAACGCGAATGGTATAAAAAAATAAGTACGACAATCTGAGCGCAATATAAATATATATATATATATATAACTTTTTTTTCTATCGAGAATCGATATCGTTATGGCCGGAATTTAACACTATTAATAAATACGTGACGACTATATTAAACTAGGAATCACAGGTTTAGTTTAAAAATAATAAAAACATTTGTAACGACTCTATGCCTATGTACTCACAAACTATGTTCGTTTAGATCGGAGCAGTATAGTGACGTTCCATACAACAATATTATAATAATTTAACCCTAGAATCGTGTATCAGGGCTTGACACCGTCTTTAATCTTTATAAAAATTTATTGATTACAAATTTTCAACTAGTTCGGTTTTTATAACAAATATCAGTTTCAAGCCCTGTAAGAACCCATTCGTACAATTATCGTACAATCACATTGTAAAATTTATCAGTTTACTTATCTATAAATAAAAAAGATCTACGCTATAATGCGTATGATACCTAGACATCATTAACCATTGCAAAATTCGGTATCTACCCAATTATCCTCTACCTTTGTCTATGTAATAAAATATACAATGGCGCCATTTTTATTTTTAGGCTGGTGGGGGAGGTGGTTATATTTGCTCACGTTAATTTTTAAAAGCATACAGACGGACCGGTTGTTGGTGATCTCAACTTACCATCGGAATTTACTTTATACGATTATTTTTCATAGATTAATCGAATAATATTGACGGACAGTTAAAATGTATACGATTTTTAGTTATTTTAATATAATAATATTATACACACATTTCATATAAATCGCCCATTGCTGTAAATTTTTTACTTTCGTATATAGTAATAGGTGATGATTTATGACCAATGACTGTTTAAAATTATCAACATTTATATTGTACCTATATTAAATTATACATTTTTGACCAACATGAGAAACTTACCCACTTTAATATTATATAAGAAATATAAGAGGATAATTAGGACAAAATTTAATTTTTTTTTTTAAGATTACAATTTTTTCTTTTAAATATGAAATAACGCCATTGATATTGTATCGTGACAACAACTAGAATTAGATATAATATTCTGTATCAACAGCATGTCCCCGGAAACATATCTTTAACCACTGTGACTATGATATGACATATAATAATTTAGTGTAATACCTTTGAGTATTATGTTGTACAATATATACTCAATGGTAATATGTAACAGTATAAAATATATATCATTGTTACCGTTATACGCAGGTCCACATGGCTAAAGAGTATCATGTGATACACTTCATTTTCTAATTTTGCAGCAGGTGGTTGGTGGGTTGATTATAATATAATATGTAAAATTATAAACAAATACAAAGTTAGATATTTTGACACTTGTTACAACTATTGTTGCAATTTGTGTACTGTATACCTACGACTTTAATAATTTTCAATACACCATAATTTAGCCTCAACTGGATGAGCATAATACTATAATCATCGACTTATACTCAATATAATATGCATAGATATTAAAAGGAATTTATGGAAGTATACTGAGGTTATCTACGATTTTTGTAACTGCAGAATATTGTGAACAGATGAGGTGAGTTTTCATGGCATGGTTGCATACGGTAACCACATTTCCTCAGATGGCTACTCGGTACATGGATTACAGGCCTCACTCATATTATGTTTGGACAAGTCCTTTATTACCTATGCTAATAAGTATAAGTCTACGATTATGTTATGTTACATACAGGCACCTTCGAAATAATAATAAGACCATCGTTGCAGTTGTCGTCGTAGTTGTACCAAAACCAAATAGGTTGTCGTCAGTGGCAGCTCAGAGCAGCGTGTCCTCCTGTTCGTAGGTGACGATCGTCTGCTGACTGCCGACGTCTTCGTTCCCACTCATTTCTCGGTCACTGCCGCCGGCGGCGGTCACCACTGAACCGGGGCTGTCAGCTGGCATTATAGTAGAGCAGCTTGCGGTAAGACAGTTGTGATGGTGGTGTAAGTGGACCGGCGATGACGACCGCTCGTCAGAGCTGCCCATCGGCATCATCAATAGGCTGCAGTTCTCGCGGTACCCTGACGTGCTTGACGTCCGTGACGGGGCGCTGTGGCTATCCTCCTCCCATATCATTTCAGGTTTGGACACTGAAGCTCGGCCATCGTCAAGTGGCATCGTTCTCGTGCTCAGCACTCGCATATGCAGTTGCTGGGCATCATCTGTACCTTATCCATGTCGTCGCAAGTCTGCTGCTGTTGTGACTTGACGCCCTGCGGGATCACCTGTTGATTTGTTCAGTAATTGAGACACATACATATTTTTTAATATTATTATCTAATCATATTATGGCAGAGGCGTATTTGGGTAGGGTGGCAATGGGTGAGTCCCCTTAGGCCTAGACTTTTTTATTATTATTTGTAATTGTTTCTATTATAAACTATGAATAATAAAACAATTATTGTAAAATAAGCATTGAAGAAACTTAAATATTGCTGTTAAATAAAAAAACTCGTAGACGAAAAATCGTCTGTATTAACAAACGTACTAAAAAATTATTTACCTATTCTCCTCTTGGATGTGCTTTATATAAGTACACCACAGAAAAACTGTTTAGATTTTAGGTAAATATTTTAATTCAAGTGTTTTGTAATTTTATGGTAGTATGAGAAGTCAATTTTTTGTGATGATTTCCTTCCTCTTCCCTAACTAGTTGTACATACAATTCAGTACAAATGTATTGACTATTATTTAAGAACGATTCTATTCTATCATCTTTTTTGTCATTAGACCAGTTTTTGAAATGTTTTGAATTTTCGCTAAACCTATCATACTTATAAAACGTCGAGAAAATACTATTGACAGTGATGCACTAAAATTGCCTATCCTCAACGCCGCGTCGCGAGGTTATAAATTATACCAATATCATTACAAATAATTGAATATCATACTTATGAGTTCTGTCTTTAATGCTGGGTTGTATAAACAATTTATTAAATTTAATGGACCAATCGTGGGCCACTAAATCTTGTATAAGGGACCATTGGCTCACTATTGATTCATTAAATGTTTTGTGCTACCCGACATAAGAGTCATGATATACTGAAAATATAGACCAACAACAGTGGTGTACCAGATAGACTATTCAAAATTAATTCTGATGTAATAATAATATCATTCAACGCTTTTTGGTTATATCGATGTTACATAGTAAAATATTTTTAAAGGTATTTATGGGTGTAATAGGTACGGATAATTCAGGAACAATCGTTTTCTTTGTAAATTGGATATTTACTTCGTCATGCGATTTAAAATTCGACGAATCAAATTTTCATATAAGTAAATACCAGAAGTACCTACCTACTGGTAACAAGCATCAAACAAAACAAAATAGTAATACGTTTTGATTACCTCCATACGACGGCTTTGACGAAATCTAAAAATTTTTCGACTCTGCGCTCTTGAACGTTGTAATCGTGGCTCGTTGAATTTGGTAGATACATCGGTTTGGTCTCCATCTGCATTTTTCGGATCTATATTTGAGATGACAATACAATATATGAATGAACAGCTAATATTTCACTTTAGTTACTATAGGTAGTACTTTAAAATTATAAATTGATAATAGGGATATAGCTGCAAGTGGGTATACAATTGACCATAAATTGTTCTATTTTCTTTATTTAATAATCATTGTCTATTATAATTGGTTTATCTACAATTGTTTTCACATATGTAATTGACTGTGTGGCGTGTACGAATATACGTATATAAGTGTTAATTAATTATGATTCTACCTAGAAAAATAGGTGAATTAATAATAACAGTAATTATAACGAAAGTTTAAAATATCGCTACTGCTGGGTCAAATTACTTTATAGTGTTATAATATTCTGATATTTTATATGGTCAAGAACATAGAAATTCAAATTACAATTTTAAAATAACATTATCAGCTATGCAATACTTACTAATCAATAAACTTATAATGATTATAAGCTGTTTAAAATGTGTTGACAATAATAAGTAATAACTTATATTTATTTAAATCATACTCACAGCATATAATATTATGATTTATATTCTAAGAAAATTACCTCTTTGCAGATTTCCTAAATTCTTGATGGAACTTTCTTGGCTACTCAAGTTACTGCGTACACTTGATATTGATTCTCTGTGTGTGTTTATGGTACATACACTGTAAGATGGGTTTGAGTTCCCTGGTAACAAATTTATAATAGATGGACGATGTTGAGTTTCGCACGAATTTCGCAAACCATTACTAGATCTTGTTCGTTGTTCATCTAGATATACAAATAGAACAAGTTACTTAAATGTTAAATAAAATTATATTTCAACAATCGTTATCGTGTTAAATAATTGTAAAATAAGTTTTGATAAATACCAAAATTAGTGAAATTGACTTTTTTGTACTCATTACTCCAAAACCAAGCACGATAAAATATAAATTTAAAAATAGAACCGTACCCAATCGATCATCTAATTCTTGTTTGAGTTCAGTCATTTCATTCATTAGTTCAACAAGAAGAGAACTTCTACATAACGGAGTGATGGCAGTATACTCTGTAAGCTTTTCTTTAAGCAGATTGTGTGATGTTGTTTCGTGTTCTGACACGTTCATTAATCCCAACTGAAAATTAAGTTAATTAATCGGCGAGTAATGAGAAATAGTGCATGGATGTAGTTTACTCTTTGCATAATGAAAGGTTGAAGAAGAATAAAAAGTGGCGATCTGTTAACAATAATAAACTCAATAAAAGACCAAATGGACGCCCTTGCGTCTTGCACGTTCATGAGTTCCTTCACAGTATGCGCGATACGTTGATATTGCAAAGCTAATTCGCATTCGAAGCACACGAGCATTATTTTCAAGGCTACAAAACACAATTAAAAATTAACCAATAATATTATTATAGACCCACAATTTAACTAGGTAGTCGTATAGCTTTTACAGTAATCACCTAAAAATAAAACTTTGAAAAAGATTTAGAAACTGTTGGGGCTGGTTTTGAATCCCTGTTAAATGTATACGAGTTTGTCCGCAAATCAGACGTTTGTTTTACATTTGTAAGTTGCACGAATGTCAGACATGTTGTTTTTACAGGTGGACTCATTGAATTTAAGACGACCGACAACATAAATTTGATATCACATGGTCTCATACAATGCATATCTTAAAAAAAAATATATTACAAATTATATTTACAAATATTTTAAATGAACGCATATCAAATTTAAATGTAATGATAAATTTAAGATGTATACATATAAACGTATCCACAATCAAAACTATAATAGATTAAATATTTCAATCTTAGTATTTAAAACCCTTATATTTATATTTTGTATTTAACAATAGTAAACAGTATTTTTGGTTCCTGTTTTCGACAATTTTAGCGAAATTATAATATTTGTTCCCAGAAACGGTAACACTGGATATTGGATAGTAATTAGTAGTTTTATAATTTTAAAAATATTCAGTACTTAAAGACAATTTCCCATTATAAAACCAATCATTTGCATCAGTGATATAGGTAATGCAAATTATCGTCTGAAGCAAACTTAACCGTATATCAGATCCTAGTCATTTACGTACCATACTATAAAAAGTGTTGATTTTTTATATATACAAAGCCTTGTCACCGGTAAAACTTAACTCAGGTATTTTAAGATATACTCAACTTTCATAACTTATAAATTATATGTTTGATGTCCGACTGCCCTCTGTTTATTCTAAATTTTTTTCCTCAGAATTTTTTTAAAAATATATAATATATTATGCACAATAACCAAACGTGATCAAGGGAGAAGACATAACACACGCTAGAGATTTAAAACGTCTTAAAAGTTATACATATTGTATTTTATAAGTTAATTTATAAATTTATATATAATATTTTATTAAAATATGTAAAGATAAGTAGTTATTGTTGCAATAAAGTTATTATTATAATTGTAAGTGATTTTAATTGTAACCGATCAACTATAATTGTTGTGATTTCTATAGTTTCTACAGAATGATTTTTTTTATCAAGTTTCGCTTATCATTGTATTGTATAAAACCATAACAGGAAGAAACAAATATACCTATGTATTATATATATATTTAAATACATAATAAATACCTACATTTAGGAAAGTTAGAGTATACAAATTACTCTACGTACAAAATCAATATTGGAACATCCACATTTTTCGCATAGATACAATACATATTAAAAAAAAATAACTAGACCTAAGAATAAATAATCTGACGCGGGACAGCAAACAAAAAAAATATACTGTTCAAATGTTTTAAATACCAGTTTGAAAAACGTTTATCAAGTACCTATGCATTTATAAAACAAGATTAGTTATTTAATTCTATATAAATTTGAGAATCTATTTACCTTTCTTTCCTATACCAACTCTGAAACAAAGTGGTAAAAATAAATTCATTAGAAAGCTTTCAGTTTTAACTTGAGATGACATTATGTTGATCATTCCTCCGACTGACTGTTCCAGCGTATAATTATCCTAATAACAAAATAAAATCTATAATATAGTTTTATAACTTTGACAATAATTATGTTTCAATATAGGTACAATATATTATTATTTTTATTTAAAACTTTATGTATAAGTTAGTATAGTATAGATTAGGTATGCATTATTGTGATTATTAACTGGTACTATTGAACATTTTTATTTTTACTATGGTCTGGACAATTTTGTTTTTTTTCGACAGTAACAGTACACTGAAATGGTTTCAATTGGCTACAAAAGTTTAATATTTTAAAAGTTTAAAAATTTATATTTTTTTAAATATTGACTAATCAAAATGGATGTATAAACTTTCTCTTTTCGTTACTTTTTTTATAGAAATTATATAAAATCATGCTATTACGTGTTATTAGATTTTATACAAATCTGATTACGATCTCAATGATCTTTTTTTTTCTAATACTTAAACAACAATTTACATTTTATTTCTGATAAATAGACATTAAAAGAAATTTAATTTTATATTTTGAGCTTAAAATTATATAAGTATAAATTTATAATATTATGCAGGTATAGAAAAGAGGTGAAATGATACAAGAATATATTAAGTAGGTATAATTGCAGATTATTACTGTTCATATTTTCCTAAATATTTTAATTAACTTACCCCTATCGCCAAAATATGTAAAGCCAATAGACGTATAACAATGGCACAAAAATGTGGTGGAGGTGTTTCCACTGGTATTATAGATTGTTGGAAATTATCAACTGCCGCGGTAGCGGTACTCCCTGAATCACCAACTATGATTCCCTACATATTAAAAATAACAGTTGTATTCAATAAAATGAAATAAACCTTCCATTAAAATATACAATAAAATAAATAAGTGATATTACTTACTTGACAAGTGGAAATAAGAGCTTTGAAATGTGGAATGTGTACGATAAATGGATGTTCCGATAATATTTCATAAACACCTTTTATTAATTCCCCTGCAGCATACCAATCAGTGTATCTCTAAATCATAATAAAAATAATTTAGTCTTTCTTTCTAATATATTTTAATTATAATTTTATGATGCAAAATATTTTTCCTAAAATTACCATTTTAAACTATATCATAAGCTATTTGAAAAAATGAATCTTCACTTACTCTGATAGATGGCTTTTTGTAAATTTTATTGAAAGTTTTGTCAAGTCTCCTAAGAATTCCTAAGAGAGTTGGGCGTAAAGCTTCTGCTGCCCAATCAACTATTGGTAAAATATTTGTCATGTATTTCAGTAGTCCTTTACACGACATCGTTTCTGGGTCATAAGGCGATACCTTTAATAAACTATGAGCAACTTCCCCTAATCTCTATAAAAGTATTTAATAATAAGTAAACAAGACAAGTTACAATTAATAAATATAAACTAACGATTTGCATCCGTGTATCTAGAATTTCAAAAGGTTTCCCTTCTTGAGGGTACTTGCGACTCAATTCGGTTAGTCTAGCATGGCATATAACCACAAAATCTGTTACAACTGATAACAAGACATCTCTAGTTCGACGAAATTCATTTCGCAAAGCCTAAAAAAAGTAAGCTTTAATAATATAATAGCTGTATAAATGATAAATTTATCTTACGGCATATTTTTCTTCAACTTGTATCTCAAATTCCAAAAACTCTCTATCGAAGGGAGATTTGTGTATTTTTCTCTCACTAAACATTTTTGAATTCGATTCCAGATCTTTCGTTTCACCACCAGTTGGAGAACATAGTCCTTTACTACAATTTCTCTGACTAGAATCTTTTGGTTCCTGACTAGTTTTTTGTGGCCCGTTATAATGTCTAGTTTTAAAATGTTAAATAGTTTTGATTAATAATAGTTATTGTTGTATACTAGCATATAATGCGTACTTCGATAATGCTTCACTGTTATTAATTAATGTTTTTATAGAAATGATTAATTGATTGATTACATCTCTTTCGATATCTCGGTACATCGGTTGCTGAATGTGTTTCAGATAACATGGTAAAATAGCTTCCAAAATAAGCTGTGTAAATAACAAACATATAATATACAAACTTATTATGGTTAGTGTCGAATACTATTAATACGGACTGTGGAATGATGATATAATGTTGAAACCAATACTCAAAATGTTTATTTAAAAGTTGATAGTAATAAAAGAATTATAATAAAAGAATTTCAAGCTAAAAATGGTACTTAAATTTTCTCTTTTGAACATTTTATTATAGTTGTAACATTACCACTATTCGTAGTCACGTCATTTAAACGATTAGTTCCTAGTGAATTTTATTCATTATTGGATGTCAGTACACCATTTGTTTTTTCTCTCTGACCCATGCGCAATAGAGCAAATTTACGTAAAGCAAATCTAACTCTGGGTTATTACTTTTTATAATAGAGTAATTCACCAACTATCAAACTTTGAGTTAAAAACACGTTAGCTTTTTTACAAAATTTAAATTTTATGCAATTTATAAGCATTTTTTAACTGTAATAATTTACGTGCTCATAACATGTATACAAATTATCCAAATATCATAAAATAGCCAGTGTAACGACACAGGTAATGTTCTAACTTCAAGTTTGATAAGTTGAATTCACTCTAATACTTAAAGTAGCAACATACAGTTGGTTTTGTTGAACGTAAATTTAGGTTAAAATTTAAATTTGAGTTGGAGAGAGAAACCAAATAGCTCACTGATATCCTCTTAATAACTATTAATCACGTGGAAGTAGAATCTTAAAAATACTTACGAGCATTTGATATGAGCGTAAAGTTTCAGGTGAAAATGCTATAACCATTACACATAAAGATATGCAATCTTGTATTGTGATAGTATCATCTTCGTCTTGATAACAAAAGTCAACCGCTTGTAACGGCTTTTCTTCTTTTATCAATTCACTAATATGAATGGGATCGGGAGATGCAGTTTCCAAGCTCAATATCAATTTGAAAAAATAATTAGCTTCAACCTAAACAATTCACTTTTATGAGATAAACACAAGGAAGAAAGCTTATCCTATTATAATCTATAGGTACTAGGTATTTATTAAAATCGTTGTTATATATGATTTTTTAGATATAGCCATATATTGGGTAAACACCTCTACAATACGGTTCCGAAGAATCAAGTGTATACCCAAAACATGGATACATCCAAAAACCCAATGACTGGCCATACATCTAAGTAAATTCTAAAAATAAAATATTTTATGTATACAATTTGTATAGGTAGAAAATATTAAAAAATAAACAACAAAATAATAGGTACTGTCAGAATCATAAATAATATATTAACTATAAATCACATACACGACTTGAATCCTCTACATTTGTTGCATCATCTAAGTCTAATATACTAGATGCACTGCCAAACATTTGTAGTATGAATGGCTTACGATTCATCAAGTAAAATTGCTTAATGGTGTATTCAATCGACCGAGTGACAATTTTATTCGTATGGTGACTTGCGTATAGTTGGAGTAGTGTGGGGATAATCAAAAGATACCTGCGAATATAAATGACAATGAAATATCAATAAGCCACACTTACATTTGTATTATAAATATTATTAATACCCGTTGCTTGAAAATATATTTTTGAAATTGCGAGCAGCATTTATATAAGTAGCCATTACATAACGTAATACGCAAGAATCTTCGCTGTGTAATGTCACCGCTCCATTTAATACGTTCAAAAACAAATGAATGTCACCTGAATAAGCAAAGTTTCCAGCCATTGCTTCAAACATCCGAGCAAGTAATCGAACCCAGATAAACTTATGTAATAAATCCAATCCTAATAGCTCCTGTAAAAACGTATTAAACACAATATTGATTAAAGACCAATAATTATATTGCTAATTATGTTATATGGAAAAAATTATATAGGTATTTACCTTCCCCATGTTACCACCTTTGTATAAATCGAGATCTGCGTCTAATGCTTTTCTAGGAAATGAAGGAAGTTTAATTAATTCCTCATGTAAAAATACCACTCTTTGTACAACCTTAAAAAATAAAATTAAAAATGAACTATTAATCGATTGTGTAATTGTTGCTTACCTTCTGAATGATAATTTTTAGTATATTAAATATTAAAGGTATGGTAATTTGATCTTGAAACAACTTAACATTATAAATAAATTGAATCCTAGCATGAATTAAATAAACATTATAAAACTCGATTATCATAAATGATATAACACTTAATTAGGTACATTTTTGTGGATTCATATAATAGCTATTCTGTTCAGTATATTAAAATATTTGTAACGAAAGTTTGAAAAAATTATTTTTTGTTTTAAGTAAAATAATATTTGGTGTCATTTAATTAATATATATTTTTGAAAAAAAAATTCTTATTGGTTTTTGAAATAATGTTCTTTGGCTTCTCAATTAATTGTACTATTTAAGATATTAAACAAAAATGATTGCATTGAGATATTAAGGATATTACTATTTACTAGTATCATATTAATGGGATTAATTGATGTTACTATATTAAACTGAAAAAAATCATTGATTTTTCAATGATAATTTTTATTTTATGGTTTTCTATGGACTCTACGTTCGACTAGACACAATAATCAAAAATTTCAAACAACCCTCTATCGTTTGGTTTACGTAATGTTCCACCAATTTTAATTGATCACCAGTATTGAGAACGTTCAACATTGTTATTATAACAATTTGTTATGATATTTTGAGTTAATTATTAGTAGTAATTCCTTATTATATATTAAAAAGTATAACTTACCATATCAACATTTTTTAAAATAGCCCAAGTGAGAAGTACTTTTCCTATTTCAATAAATTTGTGTATAAGTTCCTGACTTTGTAACTGATTAAAAGCTTCAACAAGATCCATTTGAATTAATTCTAGTTGTGGATATTGAGATCTTTTGAAAAAATAATAATCTCTGACATAAGAAGTAGGATTGTGAATCTGGCCTAAAAGTAATAAAATTATAAATATTAATTTTCCATTTCTATAACATATTTTTTTATTGTCACAGGTCACAGCCATGCTAAAATATATTTATGAATAAAAGCTTTAAACAATATATTATATATATATTTAAGTTGTACTCACGAGTTTTAATATTAACTAGGAAAAATTCTCTGTGTCGATCTTCGGGTATACCAAAAAAATCTAAAGACTCTTTTAAAATTTGGAAAAATTGTGTATCTTCTTGAACAGGAAATTGTGATGGAATACCTCCAGACATTTGTTCTGTAAAATTGTTATACGTTTAAATTTTATTTCTGAAATCTTTTCAGCGTACTAGACTGATACTAAAAGTAAGTGAAGCAATGTGATCGGAATGGTGACTAACTGAGGGGAATTATCAACCACACAACTATATAGTTGCCATTCCATAATAAGATTATCAGCATTTTTAAATTCAAACACAAACAATACGACTGATGTTCTAATAATTTCTTTATTATCTATAGACTATGAGTGTACTATAGTGATTCAGTGAATGCTAATTTTAATCAAATTGTATTTACCTTGAGGACCATGCACTACAACTTTCTTTGTAGAAGGAACATTAGCTGTGAGCAAAATTGATCCATCACATTGTTCTTTTCGTAGTATTTGTTTTAAATCTTTAAACATTATACCATGCACACTATGGACAACCTAAATTCCAGTTTTATTATGTCAATAAAAAAGAACGGGTAAAATAAATTATATTATTAATTAGTCTAATTATATTATCTTACCATCCATAAAATGGATAAAGCCGAACCTATCATAGTTTGGCCTTCTTCATGTGGTGATCTCACATAAAACATAACATACCCAATTATGTAGTTATACAAAATAAACGCAGCTTGGTGGGGTAATTTTGGTACAAATCGTATTAAATGACGTAACAACTTGAACATTTTTTCTTGATTGTCCCTGGTTAGTCTTTCCAACACAAAACGTAAAAATAAATTACAGTCTTCCACCAGACAGTCCCATATAACCTATAAAATTGTATACAGTTTTAACACTTGATAAACTTTATATGATGTTAGGTATACAATAAACATTATATGGTTTACATTTGTTTTAATTATACTTAATTAGTTTATACCTGATAAGCAGTTTCACACACTGAATTACCATCTGCTGTAACAGCAGGATCATTTAATAACGTTATGATATCAATGACTGCAGAACAAAGAGCAGATGGAAATAACACAGTTACTGATTGAACTAAATGATGCGCCACAACACGTAATTGATTTTCATGTTCATCGACTTCAACACCTATACGTAATATGAAGTAAAGTAAGCTAATAAACATAAAAAAATCAATGATCAACCTTCTTCGTATTCTGGATCAGATAAACCGTGATGCATGCTTGACTCATGTGCTGCTTGACTATTAATAGGAATGGCTGTGATGAGGAAACTTTCTCGTTCGTTTCTTCTTTGATCTTCCTTAGCTTCTAAAGCCAATTTTATAAGTTCTGTCTGCTGCTTTTTACGTGTTTTAGTAGCTGTTACTAATGATCTCTAAAAATTAATTGTATACATATCGTACGACGTACGTAAATATTATCATAGTTGTATTATTATCTTAGAGAATATCATTATAGATTGCTTACATGTGTATCCTGGCCAATTGTCACTTCTTCTACTTTAGTTTCCACTTGGGGCATCCAAGGTGGGTCAACAATAGGCAAACATTCTATTCCAATTTTTGGTGAAGTTAAAGTAAATTCAATTCCAGGTGGAGGTATTCTAAACGAATTATGCGCTCCTTCTTCCATTCGAGGCCATGGTTGAAATCGGTTTTTCCATAAAACATGAAATCTAAACATATTAATAAATCAAAATTATAAATATACTAATATAAAAACAATCGGTATTTATTACTTTAAAATTGCATTTGCTCTAATTATAGAATCTTTATTAGTTAAACTGCTACTAATTAGCTCAATGCATTTTTGAGGAGCTTTAAATGCGGCTATAATGAATAAAGTCGAAGAGGACGCCACTAATTCTTGGTTAGGATCCAGTAAAAATTCCCATGCAATTGGTAAGATGTCCAGAACTTGTTCTTCTGTTAATACAACAGCTGCTTTTATCAATAAAGCCATTGAACAATGGAAAATGTCGTGTACCTATTTAACAGTATAATTTATCATTTATGTTTAATTAATTACATCTAAATCGTTTGTCTATTACTTGATTCTTTATATATTTTAAAATTATTGGAGGGTCATTCTTATCTTCGTTGGTGTTTTTATTATCTTTTTTTTCGTGAACCTTAGAATCAGATTTTAACAGCATTCTTTTGTTGTTTGACATAGTTTCTCCGAGATTATAAAGTAAATTAGAACTAAAAAAAAAGAAAAATGTAAAACCAAATTTACTAATTTAAATGCATGAAGATAATACTTTTCTATTTTTCCGAGACTATCTTTTCGTTTGTTTGGAGAAGATTGGCAACTCGATAACAGTAAGTTTTTTTTAGCATCGACTTTTGTTATCGTGCTAAATTCTTCTAAATTACTACTGCCTTCTATTGAAGCCATTAAACCAAATTCTTCACCATATAACTATGTATGAAAGTATTAATTATAACATAAACAAATAATATTGTCGGTGATTAGATGACTTAAATTATGTAATATCGTTGAATTAAATCGATTATATAATTTATACTCATTCATAAATTAGGTTTATTAATTACAATTAATACATTAGAGAATTCCGACACTATATTCTACTTAGGTACTATATAATATACTCATATGTTCTAAAAATACAAATATTTCAATAATGTCACCTTTCTGATAGCTTTAATAAGTCTTGAACAAGATCGCATCTGTCTTTTATAACATAATGGGTGGCAAAATGACTGGTGCGTACAACTATGGTCAAACGACTTATTTATTTGAATTACAGTCTGAAATTATAATTGGAGTATTATTACTGTGCGAGTTAATATTCTAAAAAAAAACTCGTATAAATGTGGATTAACAAAATTACTTTTAACCATGGCATAAAATATGTCGTATCGTCAGTCTCATTACTCTCGCATGGGCTGGTTGGGGCATGATCATCACTCATCATGGCTCCTGATTCATCTTCACCGCTGATTTCACCAGGTATTACTGGAGCACAACCGTCTGACGTATCGCTTCGATCTTAAAGAAAATTGCAGTTATTTTAGACACGTCCTATATTATAATGTACCCTATATTAATTGTGTATATAATAGTACACCAATACGTACAATCTCCATCGGAAGACATTATTTCTTTAATTCCTTCTTTAGTATTTCTTCGTAATTTCAAGCTATATCGCTTAATCGACCCCGCCATGCTTTTCCTCTGTGACAAAGGATGAACAGTGGATTGACTCGACCCTTTATTTCTTTTATCATCCGTGTTCGCTGAACTTGTTTCGTCCCACTAACAGAAAAAAAATGTTTATGTTAAATAACATTCAAAAGTATTGTTTTTTTTTTTTATTTAATCACCTGATTAAAATGAACATTTGAATTAGAATTTTCATTTGACTGTCCCGATTCACAATCGTTTCGCTTCAGACATGTTTTCCCTTTGTCGACAGGAGCTGACCAGACGAAAAAAAATATTTAATTTGTCAAAATAATTGTATGGAAATGATGTATAATATTTAATATTACAGTGTAATGTTGGTAATCCAACCCCTACGGAACCAATAACTATGCAACAAAAATGGCTTTTTAACAGCACAATTTACACACTATAAACGATATAAACTATTCAAATATGATTCAGGTTTATACATATACACAGTAGCCAGTAGGAAATAAAAACACTTAACTTGAATATTAACTATATTCTACGAAAAACTTCGACGAACTGTAGTGGCAGGATAACAAACATTACACTATTCAAACAATTTTAATATTCTACCAGAGACTATACAGCTAATATTTACGATTTTTCAATAATTGGAGTACGATATAATGACATATACTTTTTACAACATGTGCATTTCTATTTATATATATATTACAAATTAATCTTAGTATTTTTGGTTTTTCAATGATGGGTGATAGAAATACAGATTTATTACGAAAATAGTTATATAATATAAAATATAGAATATACATTTTAACGCTAGAAAACGACTGGGTTGTTAAAAATTCGTGCATTAATGATTAATTTATCTTTTGATGTTGATTATGCTTATTTAGATATCCATTATATACACACGTGAGCGATAAATGTAATCCTTCTGTAAAAATTTCTAAGCAATCTATAGAGAAGGTAACAAAAAATGTTCTATCACATCGATAGGTATAACAAAATGTTTAAATACAGGAAAATTATAACTGTCGTTCAGTTTTCTTTACAGTAGGTAGAATAACAGAATAATTGTCCGTATTGGTGGGTACACAGTTTTAAAAATATATACAAATAGTATTAATGTATATTAAGTAATCAAAATTGTACTCAGAACATAATATGTTTCTTTGATGTTTGGATTAATCAACCTAAAATTTCAACCTGTTTCAATCTAGGACATTTTATTTATTATGTTAATAGAGTGCAAAAACTAATAGTAGGATTCAAATCATTATTACAATATAACATATATACATTTTACAGACTAAATGGTGACTCGTATAACATATTTATTTACAGATGCCACACTATTATAGGTACACAGTACATTTCGCATTATACATTACACAGTCTATGCGCCGGATTGCATCAAAGTTCAATATTTAATAAATTAATTTAAATACCATATAAATTAATCAATTTTTTGTGCAACCCGGTAATAATTTACACATTTGTTGCATACATTCACGCGTTCATACGAAACATTAAGTAAGTATGCAGTAGGGTATTATGATTTAAAAATAAAAATCAATATAAAACGTAAGTTATTATAGTTGTTAGTATCCATACTGACAAATAATTGTAGTACTGTTCATAAATATATTATTTTATAAAATGCTTTACATAATATATTATATTTATAGTTTCGATCGATCGATTAATCCCATTAAAATTATAGATAAAGATACGAATATATTACGATGTTTAAGTAGATTATGCGTTTATGAGTAAAGTCAGTTATGTTATTTGTATTTTGTAAAATACATTTTTACAGGTGTTATACCTATAAGCTAGGTAAAGTTTTAAATATTTTAAATATGTGACAAAAAAATGGTTTAATTCAATTAAAAGCCTGAGTTATTAAAAATATGTTCAACTATTTCACACATAATATATTAATAATATTATATTATTAGAGCTCATGTCTGAAGGAATGTCCAACTAATACCAAAAAAAAAAATAGATCTCATGTTAATTTATAAATAATATTTTGGGTAGGTAGGTAATGTTTTTTTCAAATATTTTATCAATTTAGAAAGTATAAAAAACATATAGGTAAGTATTAAATGTACACATAATTTTAATATGATGTAGTTTTACTATTTTAGTATAATTTCAATAGTTTTGAGCACAAGTTAAGTATATTAATTTATATTAAATGCTTAACAATATGATATCCGATGGATTGGCGCTCGCTCTAATTATAGTTACCTTTGACTAGTATTGAAGCCTAACTTGAAAACTGCAATAAAAATATAAATTATTAATAATAAGTGTCCAAACTTAAATAATTGTTCAGTGTTTGTGTTTCAATTATGATATGGAATAAAGTAATGTTAATATGTGTCATCGCGTTATTTAAAACCCGTTAATTTGTGTCAGATGCGTGGAAACTGGAAAGTAACTCCAAACAGATTTAAATTGGCCTTATTGAATACAAATTTATTTTGCAGTACCTATGTACATAAATAATAATAGTATTCTATATTTGTAATAGTATATTAGTTTTATGTTTTGTTTAATAGAGGTATACGTTATTTAAATTAAATATTTTGTTGAATACTCAAATGTTGTAATTAGGTAGGTGCCTAAATTATATAAATTAACAAAATATATTAAACGGGTGTTATTTCTTAATAGAGAAAAGTAGTTGTTATAATAATACCTTAATGGCTTAATGGATTGAAATGTAAAACCTCATCAGTGAAATGTAATATTTATAAATAAGTTAATAAATAAGCATGACTGCTCTAACTGCTATCGACAAATTGTTATCGGGAATGCAAAGCAAAATCAGTCTGTCACAAGGCGCAAGGCAAACAAATCAAACAAATGTCAACACAAATTAATTTGGTAAAAGCATCAGTAAAAATTAGTTTTGGACTATATTCCATGCAAACTATTTTTTTTTGTATATATAGTGCAATATTATTGGTCAGTAACACTGTTTGAAGCTCATACCGCGCTTTTCTTTTATTAGTTTAGCGTGTCTGCGAAGTTTGGTCAACACATTTGTAGCAACAATGACGCTACTTTTTCGACTAACTTCCTCTTCTGGTTTTAAATGACTCTGTAAAAGCTCATTTCCACTTTTCTCCATCTCTGCGATACAACAGTAATGACATCCATTCGTTAAACAAGCATTCAATTTTGCCAAAGATACAATATTTGTTCACACTCAAGTTTTTTTTCTTAACAAATGTATAAGTATAACTACGAAAGCTAATTTCAAACATGTAACTTGGATCATAAAACTCAATAATCGATCTTTGGATACATTAGTATTATTATAACGCCATTCAATAGTAATTGTCATACTTTATGAGATTTTTACTGGAATAAAAAGTACATTTTATTCCTAACACGTAGAACCTGTAATAAATAAAAAGCATTAATAAACTTAAAGTAAAGTAAGTGAAATATACCTTGATCCTTTTCACCAGAAATCGATTGCAAACTTTGAGCAGAAGCTTGTGAATGGCCCATCGACGATAAAGCCATTGACCATCGTCGTCCTTCTCTACTATGCGATTGCCTTTCCCTTTCCCAGGCATTTGATGTGACCGGTAACGTTGTGTAGGGGTTTGATGGCCGAGTTTTTGGTAAACTTCTATAGGTCTCTCTTAGATAGGACGTTATTTCCAAAAATAGCATGCAAGCAATCAACCGTAAGACCATCGGACAACTGAACATCCGAGAAATTCCAGATGCTAATACATAAATAATGTTTTAAAATATATCTTAGGAGAATTAGGTAATATTAAAATTATTTTTACTTTCATCTAAAAAGTCTTCTTCTTCATCTATAGTTTGTAACTCTCGTTGATTAGCTTCGTCAGCAATACACGATAAGACATGAGGCAATTGTTTTTTATCGTCAGAAATCATTTCATCTAAACGTGCAGCAATAATCTGTGCGATAAAATAAATAACATAATAACATATTATATTGTTCAATTTTCGTTAACAACCTTACTACATATTCGCTTTTTGAGGGGTTTGATAAACCTAGTTATTTCAAATTTGAGATATGACTAATTTTAAGCTACATATTTATAGGCATATGAAATTTTAAATTTTTAGTATTTAAACTCAGCTAATAAGCTTGAAAATTGTATGCAAACATAGCTGAACAATTATATGATCTGCATAATTTTCAAGTGCAGTTATATAATATTTCTTATATTTCATAATGGCTGATCTAACTTACTTTATTCTAATATAAGGTATTATATTCATGTTCTTACTTATCTAGAGATATATAAATTATTTATGTTAAATAATTTACGCCAATAAAAAATTACAAACGAATATTGTTTAATTTGATCATTTAATATTATTTTGATGCTTGTTATATTTTTAGAATACTGTGGATATAGGTCCAAATATCTCTAAACTTATTATTATTGTATTCTCTGTAGGTATTTTCAGTTCACTTATTTTTAATATTTTCAATTAATTATAACATAGTATGTAAATGTTATATTTTGTATAAATTTAATGTTATTTACTATTACATAGTAAATCTCTGGCATGATGATGATATGAAAAGGGTGGGAATCCACTATATTATATCACTACTCGTACAAATACGTGTATTTATATATATTTACTTCTCCCCATTGACGAAAAAGTTTTCCAGCGTTATGTTGAACGACAACGGACTTCTTGGCTCCAGAAATCACTGATTGTTTAAAATTTAAACCAGAAGGCCTCACCATTCGTATCCAAGTAGACCACTGACCTTTATTACAGCCATGGACAAAATGACAACATTCCAAAAGAAAAACTGCTCTTGCCAAAACTGGTGTGTTTGGCTATAGAAATATTGTGTATAGGAATTAAAATCTGTATAAGTTATCATATAGTTTTTTTATATATACCAAATCAAATGCTGCAGATATGAAATTTGCATCTGGCACAGATCCTGGTCCACACATTTCCATCATTATTGAAAATCGCTGAATTCCTGCTCTTAACTGTTTAATTTGCACTAATTTTCTTTCCTTCAAAACAACAAATTCTGATTGATGAGGGTGATCTCCATCGTCTAAAGAATCTCGACGACTTAAATCTAAAAAAATTCACGAATATTTGTAATTAAGTTTTGATCGAACTATAAATACAAATCAAAATAAAAAATTTACAGCTTCCTTGAGAATCTTCAGTACTCTTATCCTTTTTTCTTCCTTTTCGAAAAACATACTTATTTAGATGGTGGCCCATTCGTTTCTTAGTTTTCTTGAACGTTTGAGACATTCTACAATGTTTATAAAATGTTACATATTTTAAACTAAATAAATTCTATCCATATTAAATGAATTTACCCAGATCTACTCTTTTTAGAACCTCTGCAATATGATTGATGTAAATTTGCTGCTTGTCGTACAAGTGACCCTACATCCGAAGAAGAGTCATAAGATGAACTCAAACCTTGGGCTCTTCCACGGCATTCATGCACACTTGACTTTGAACTAATCCAATTAACTAATAACACATGATAATAAAACGGTATTATTGGAAATCATTAGATGAAATGTTAATCTAAATTCATTAAATAAAATATTTGTGTTTCCTATCTATAGTATATGATATTATATTGATACAATAAATTTCCATTAAAAGTACCAATAAAAAAATAATTTTTCAACAGACCTATTTCTTTGATTTGTAAACGGTTTGTATATGATTTTTTAGAACATTGCATACTTCCTTCACTGGGTTTTGAAACTAACATTGGATTTTTTCTTCTCTTCAAACTAACTGATGACATTTGATTCCTAATATCATCGCTAATTTGATTTTCAAACGCATTCTAAACAAACAAACAAAAATCATACTTATGAAGATTTCTTGACATTTGAAAATACTAAATTAAAAAACAATGAGTCTTAACTGAGTAACTAGCTATAGTATTTCTTTTTTTAAATAAAAGCTTTCTATTTGTTCTGTCCAGTACAAAAGGTTCTGTTATAGATTTTGAATGCTCATCGTGATCATGAATAGGTATATGCCTTTAACAATACGCATTTATTTAAACATTTATTTTAACTCTTTATTAATTAAATTATTTTTCAAAGATTACCTAATTACACGTGTAGTTTGAATATTACAAAGTTTTTCATTGTTCCTGTTAGCTGCATCTAGTAATCCACTCAACATTACGCGTCTAAATACAGACGAATGAGTGTCTTTGACGTAACCGATTAAAAATCTTAGGGTATTGTAAATATCCTATTAAAATGTTGGATTTGTATTATTATTAAATATATTATTTATATATTTAATATTACTTAAAACTAATTTATGTAACAACTATAAATTGTATTACCTAACTATTGTAAAGTTTATAATATAATTATACTTACAGCATTTTCAGGATGTTTTAGTTCTTTATACGACCCAACAACTCTAGTAATCAGACTTCTAAATACAACACTTATTACGTGAAATTCATTCCCTTTACTACATATCGATGGTCCATATCCTGATGGAGATACACTCATCTGGGATATTGTATCAAGAGATTTCCTTTTGTTGTCTGTACAAAATATAAAACCATGTAGAGCAAATTGAATAAATACCGATAAAACTGATTTAGATGTATTTATACTTACACATGGGTGAGAAAATTTGCATTGGTTCAGTACAGAATCCAATGTATGAATGAATAAAATTAATTATAAAAGTAAGCGAATTGTTTTTAATGAAATGTTTCAAATAGTTTGAAAATTGTCGTTTATCATATTGCTTTAGACGATTTAGTAAACATTGACATTGGGTTCGTACAAAATTTGCTGGGGGTCCTCTGTGTCCTTCACCACAACTATGGGGACATCCTAAATTTTGTATTATCCTGTAAAGTAATTTTAATTTAAAAGTATAACTATTATTATTTTTGTTTCAACTTTCAAGACAATAATAAAAACACTTGCTTTATAATGGAGCTCATGGCAAGTGCATGTGCTGACATTGGTTTACTGTAAGATAAATGCACCAAATACTCTGGACTTAAATTATGTAAACTAGCATTGTGAACTTTAGAAACATCTCCATGCCACGATTGATTCAATATTCCCAAGTCCAGCAGTACTTCTAGTAAATTAATAACAACTTCGCATACTCTGAATGTTTTACATGTGTTCACTTGATATACTGAAAAATGGATGGCCTAAAAAAATCATAAATGTTGTAAATATTTAAAAATATTTATAATATATTAACGATCATACCCTTAATACAACTTCAAAATCAACATCCCCGTCTTTTGTGATGTAATTTAATGAGCCTGGAACTTCCGCTACTTCTTCGCTGATATATGTTATATTTGAATCAGTTTGAGATCTAGTTAAATTTGACTGACGAAATTCTTTAGATAGTTTTTGTCCTTGTGGAAATACATTGTCGAGTTGAAATTCATCAAAGAATTTTGCCTGAAATATTATAATCAGCTTTAATACAAGAAATTATTAAAAGAAAACCATGAACAGATATAAAAAATCAAACAAACTTACCTTGTAGAAATTTATATCTGGGGAAGTTATACCAGAGTGTTCCGTTATTGTAATAATTGGATTTAGAAAACTTTTTACATGTTTTATATCATTAACTCTGAAAGAAAAAAATGTATATATTTGTATTAGATATAGTCATTTTATACATAAATATAGAATTTTGATAGGTACCTAAGACTTGGAAGACTCTTTCCTCTATTCAGAAATCCAGTTTTGTTGTTTTGAAACAAAAACTCTAGTTTTTTAATTAAAGGGTTAGGTAATTCTTCATTTGCAAAACCATCATGACACTGTAATAAAATAATGAATATGTTTTACTGAATATTTTCATTAAAAAATATTGTTTAAAATATATTGGTAATTACTGGCTCAATCATCATCACATCATTTATATAATCTATTTTTTGTAAATTTTTTTCTGATTTTGACAAAAGTTTACGTCCCACTGCAAATGCTTTTAAGTCCACGATTTTTTTCTTTTTCTTGATTCGCTCGCTGGCATGCCTTGAGTGAAGATTCGTTACATCTCGATCTTCAAAAAACGTTCTTTTTCTATCTTTAATAATTTCTATACAAATAATAACACAAAAATATTGCATGTTATACATTGAACGTGTAAGTACATTCACTAATATTAATTTTATAACAACACATTTTTAAATATACATACCTGGTGAATTATCGCCTGCATCGAATATGTTCGAATAATTTGATTTTACGATTCTACCTCGAAAATCTGGTTCGTGATGAAATGATACTTCAATTTTTGGTATTGGCAATGAATTACTTCGTCTTCGAGGTTCTTGTTTAATTTTTATATTTTCATTAATACTCTGCAATCTATTATAACAGAAGACGCATAAGCAGCATTAAGTGGAATATTGGATTTTAAGGCAATAAATTAAATAAATTAATCCATCTTTCGTATAATAAATAATATTGTATATCAAAGGTTCCTAAATAATCTGTTACACTATTAATTTACTATCAAACTGAATATTAAATTCTTTAGAATAACGTTTTTTCCAGGATATTAAACAACAAAAAATGTCGAACACGGTAAAAATCATTATTCCTGACTATATCTTTGTATGTGAAGGATACCTACTTTAATAAACTTAAGTATTCAACACTTATTGTAATAAGCAATAACTAATTCGGTCGTATTATTACTTATATAGTAGGTAGGAACCTAACTAATAATAATTAATATACAAATAATAGATTATGAATACATTTCTAAACAAACTATTTTTTTTTCTATACTAATGATGTTGTACTTTTTAAAAATGATAAGAAAACTATTTTATGAAAATGAATTTATTTTAAATGTATACTTGTAAATTTATCTGCGTTGTCTAACTTTATACCTCACATACATTTGTGTTTGACAAGAACAAAATAAAGAAATAAGAAATATATAACTGTTTTAGAACATAAAGAATTTGTATGTCTTTGTTAGTAAGTAAAGAATTTTTCTAAAATCTATTTAATACTAAATAAATTTGATACTAAGATCAATAGATGGGTACTTAATTAGATAACATGGTTAAATTTTAATTATATCATAAGATTATTTTAAACTACAAGTACAAACCTATGGTATAAGAATTGAAGAGACCAGAAAACACCTTCTTCGCACCACTGAGGAACAAATAAACATCTTAATACTGCAACATCTAAAAACGTGGCAGCATTCAAGTCAATAGAAACAGATTCTTCTGTTAAGAAACTTGAGCTTTTATAAGTGCTTGAGCCTGTGATTTTTTTTTTTGAATTTCTATAATTGAAAACGTAAATTATCAAATGTATGCATATTTAATGGAAAATCCAACTAAAATATCTATAAAATTGGTTGCATCGTGTGTTAAAACAATGTTTATTCTTAATTCAAAATATATCATATTAGTTATATCTAAATGTTTAATTTCCGCATATGTAAAACGATTCTGTTTTAAAGAAGACCCGTCAGTCTAATTATTACTAAGTATATTTTATGATATATCTATTATCTGTATCTATATTTTTTTTTTAAATTTAATTTAAGGAAGAATATACTATTATAAATAATTACAATATAACTAGCAGATTGTTGTATTAAATTTATTATCTGTACGTTAATTTAGATGTCTATGATTATTAAATGAAGGTCATGTTATAATTTATATCTCTATCACTATTTTCGATAAAGAATTATTCAAATTGTTATTAACATCTATGCAAAATATTTTTACTAATTTATAAAGTAAATGTAGAGTAACTATTATTTATATACATATATGCTTAATATGTAATTGTGAGCGTGTTTGTGTGATTGGGTAGGGAGAGAGAGAGAGAGGGAGAGAGATATAGATAAAATTTACCCTAATCTCATCTTTTTTTGTAATTGCTTCATCTCTGGTAAAGTTATTGCTGCCAAATCTTCATAAGTATAATTTGAATCTGATTTTCCAATTGGCAGTTGAAATATACTTGGTTTACCCTAATAAATATCATATATTTAATAGTATTAATGACTCATTAAATAATAATTATATATTTCATTTTCTTACTTGGTAATTATTCTGTAAATTGTCTGCATTATTGATATTATATTCTTCGTATGGAGGTATGTGAAAAATCACCTTTAATTTTAATATAATTAGCCAATAATAATGTTATATGTTTATAAAATAACAGTAATAATAGTAATCTCGCAGGCACGCAGCTAAGTATAGTTATTTTGTTTTAACTTACAACTTGTTCGTCTTCCGTACTTGAACTTTCTTCAGGTATGGTTTCTGGAAAACATTTTTCCTTCGGAGATGTTATCCACATCTACGTGTAAGTAATAAAGGTAATAATAATATTATTAACATTTTCAATTTTTCATATTTAGGCGTTTAAAATAAAAAGCATCACTATAATCAGTTAATATTTTAATTGATTACCTAGTGATGATATATGTTAAATTGTATAAATAACCTAATATAATACAATTAAACGTTCAAGATACGCATAATAGTATGCGTAAATAATTAAATAAATTAAGATACCTCATCATCGAGTGATTTGCTTTGGCAGTACTCATTATGATTTATATTATGAGGTGAGCTAACCGATGCTGATATTGTACGACTATTATATTCTTGACTTCTTAATTTCTCTAGAATTTATTGACAATAATATGTAAGTTATATATTATTAAAATTACCTAATAATTTTATAATTTTGTTGTGGACTAAAATCTATATAGAAATACCTTGTGACAGTCGTTTAAGATTATACCATAGGGATTTAGGTTTTGGTTTACAGTGCGCCGAAAAACATGCAATTGCAGGTGTGCGATTGTCCCAAAATGCTTGCCACATTTTCAATCCACTTTCTAACCCATTACTTATCAAATCTGATTCTTTGACTTGATTTATTAACGGTGCAATCAAATAAATGAATAACTAGAACAAATTGTTAGTTGTATAAATAAACAGTAGATAATTAAAATCGTAATCTACAAAGTAAAAATAATATTTACTGTCATAGTAGGAATATTAAAAAGGTAATAATGAGGTAAAGTTTGGAACGTTCCTTTTTCGTAATCAGAATCCGCACATTCGTCAGGTGCATCTTGAATTATCCAATGCAGAATAAGTAATAATTTTGACTCTATTGGCCCAATGTATTGTATATTTGTTCCTTTTCTAAAAAAACATCATAAATTAACTTTTTAGTGAAATAACCAAACTTATAATTCGAAAAAAAATTTAAATCGTCGGTGTATACTTTTTAGTAAGTACCCATCTAGGTACATAACTAATATTAATAATTAATAGTAAAATTAGGCTTGGATATGTTCGTATGCATTTTTATAGGTATAATGTATTATGTTATTATATCACATGAAAAATAAAATAAGCTAATAAAATCTATAAATCTAGTTTAATATCAGTTTAATAATTGTTAAAATTTATAATTTAAAAAAATTATTGTTGAAAACGAAAAATTCCAACTGTGAAAAAAATTAAAGCGACTTACCTATCTCATTGAAATTGATTTGTACTAACAGTTATAAACTAGATATAAAGATTTATGTAGATTTTTGGATTTTCCGATGCGGTTGAATACAATAAATTATAGAAGTAATTTCGATTTAAGACTTCTATTTACTAAATTGTAACTCAGGCTGGTAAAAATTGAATTTAAATCTTTCCCAGACATTTGATTTGAGTTCTAGTAAACTACGGCCCGCGGGAGAATAGTATAATTATAGGGATATAATTTAGTAAAAATTAAATATATAAAACGAGAATGACCGAGTAGGTACAGAAATTAAAAATAAATTTTAAAAATAATAGTGTTTAATGTTGATCAAAAATAAACTGATAAGCAAAATATATTTATATATTGTACCTATATCTGTATATACGGATTAAACAAGGACCTGAAGGCAACTTGTACAACATAAACTTTGACGAGAACTTATGATGTTAAAACTTTATCAAACTTTAACATCAGTCAATAGGTTCAAAAATGTTAATATTGAAAATAAAAAAGTGGTGGAAAATTTGTAGTAATAATTTATATAATATATAACATTTATGTACCAAGTGGTTGATACCTACGCAGTCAAGCCACACACATTGTGTCAGCATATCATTTATATTACGCAGCAAATCTCATATCACAAAAAAAATAACTCAGAATGTGAAATGTAATTGATAAAACCCACCGGCCAATATGTTTAAATGTTGTGGTCTCAAATTAGTGAAATAATTCCAATTATATTTTTAATAATTTTAATGTATAAAACAATTATAACCTCTCTGATAATACGTCTAGCATTTAAATCTATGGTCTAGCTATACGGCCTTCAATGTAAGACCATTGCAAACTGTTCAATCTGCTGGTTAGAGAAAAATATTCTAAGCCCGTGCCCTGTGGTGTTTGACTAACAAGTAACAAAAACGCATTACACGAATATATTTACTAATCCCAACCGTCACTGAACTAGCCACCCGAAAATACAAAAGATTAATCGCAAAACTCCGTTCTAAGGAAAATCCATTAATCCTTCGTATGTCATCATACACAATCCTAAGGAATTTTCCGAGAGAACACAAAATAAAATGCCCAAAAACGCTGATTTAAAAAAAAAATCCTAGCTAAATTAAAACAAGTGCAGACCAACATTAAAAGTGAACTTTAAGAATTGCTTTTTCTGAATATGAGTGGTTTTCTTGCTCACGTCCACCAAAGTTCTTAATTTAAGTTAAATTACCTCTTACCCCATTTGGTCAATGTAATTCAGTAATTCTACTGACTATAATATATTTTATATAATTATTTTAATAATGTAATCAATAAACAAAGCTTTCTACAACAATTTTTAAAAAAATGTTGGCTTGAGTAACAACACTAGCCTCTTATACTTGTATATTATGTAGGAACTTTTATTTGTAATCGATACAATTTTTATAAAATATCACTTCGAAGAAAGGTATTACAATTACAATTTTGGCCACTTAAATTCAACTAGAATTGTATGTGAAAGTTCCAAAAGCATCATCGAAGTTAATCTGAAAATTCCATTTTAGAAGCGAATAAGATTTTTTCATCTTTTAAAATTACGGTATACGATTAGAAAAATTGAAAATGCAGATGTATCATAATATTTCTAATCCAAATAAAATAACATTTTACTAGACTAAAACGCATAGGTATCACATTCAAGTATTAATATTTTATAAATGCCATTAACTAAATGAGTTTTTAAACAATTATAATAATATACCTATACTTACCTATAGGAGAAACTAAAAACACAAATTTCAAATTTTAAATTAAATATCGATAATTTTTTACCGGTTTTGAAGAATAGCTGCTGTAGAATGTAGAATGTGTGGGAATGAAGCCTGAATGATATTCCATCTAGGTAATAATCTAATTTCCTCTTTTAGTTTTTCTGGTAAGTCAATTTGGGAGTCTAGTACTAGTAACCGTTCAAAAGTCTAAGAGTCAAACAAAATAAAAAGAATTAGACAACGTATAACACTAAATATATTTGGTAAGAATACGTCATGATTATCTTTGTATTTAAGATTTAATATTCTTAGCACAAAAAACAACTACAATTTTTTTCTAAATAAATCTATCAAAAATAATATGATTATATATTTATAGATTATATATTTTGAGATTTTAAATAGTTTTGAATATCTGAAAATGTATGATAAGAATATGTATTATATCAAAATATAAGTAAAAATATTTAGTATATAATGTGATACCTAAAATTGATACTACATCTACCACGGATGTCAGAATATTAAATTACCTAGGTACACCAAAATTAAAACTAATTGATTTCTATGCGTGGGTATACCTTTTACAAAATAATACAAATGTGCATAAACTACATTATATTTAAATAACAATAGGTTAGGTCTAATAAGTGCTCGAAATGGACCGGAATGCAGTTCCGATACGTATATTTGCCTTTGCGTCAGTTCCGGTTAGTTATAGTTAAAATTGAATAGTTCCAGATCGTAAAAATATTAAAGGGCCCGGCGCCAGTTTTTCAAATTTTCCGCAATTCTATAAAATTTTAAAATTAAATTTATATTTTAGGAGCTTCCTTAATTATAATACTTTTCCACTGTAGTAACCCACGGATACCTATTTAGAGGGTGTACCTACTATATCGAAAAAAATTATTTCTCGGGAATAATTCTCAGGCCTTGTAGAAACGCTCATATATTTATGTTAATTTCCGGGAAACATTGTTTTTGTTTAAGATTGAAAAACTTATGAAACTTCTGTTAATTTTTCAAATGTTAGCTTTGAAAAGAAATTGTTTTGTGAATCATAATATTAATTATTTCAAATGTTTGAGATTTCGATGAATTTCGTCAAAAGTCTAAATTCAGACAATCAAAAATCATTCTGGATTTACGCTCAACTTTTTGTTTTAATTAGATATTACTATTAAAGTTGTTGTGAAACCTTGTATAAGATTTTCAAGTTATTTGATCGAGCGCAAAATTATTTATAGACAATAATAAAAAAACTTTACAAAATCGAAATTTTCTCATGGCGATAAATAGCTTCAAAAGAGTCAAAATAATTTTAAACTTACCATGTATATGGAAAATAGTCATATTATTAACATTTGGTAAAATATCTACGGTGATAAGTTTAAATTTAAACTTAAACTTAAACTTTAACTAGAAATTTTCAATTTTGACCTCTTTAGCACTAACTAGATTTATTTTCCTATCAGAGAACCTGCTGAAGTAGAAAATTGGAGCATTTTCACTGCCCCAAAATTGTATGATTGGCAGAAAAAAATATACATAAAATTTGATTTTTGATAATTTGAGGGAACCCCACCCCTACGGCACTGCAATACTTATGTACGATCTGCAAGTCACACAAACACGAAAAAAGTATCAACAATTTCGAAGCATTGATAAAATTATTATAAAAATTCTGAATTGTATTATTTAAAATAAAATATAATATGTATTTATAAAATATTATAAACTTAAATTTAAAAAAATTAAATAGGCATATTCACATAAGGCATATTAATTTTATAAAGGTTCTAGTTCGTAATTTTTTTTATTTTGAGCATTATAGATCTAATCAAATATAAAAAAAAAATATTGAGTCACTTTTGAACCCTTAGAAAATACGTCATAATGACGGTAATATGACAAAAAAAAATATACAACGGGAACTCTTTTCCCAAAAATATTGCAAATTTTGAATTTTGGTAGGTTTTATTTGTTGACGAAATTTGAATTATTTGAAATTGTTAATTTCTTAATAGGAAGTATTAGCACAAGAAAAATTATAATTCAAAAATATTCTTACCTTGCATGCTTCTTTCATTTCCTGAAATATATATTAAAAAATAAGTTACATAATAAGCTTTATAATATATATATATTTATTTATTTTAATTTTTTTTATTATTATTACTTAATTCAGCAACACGAGCCATTGGGCGTTATAAGATTGGTACGGTCGGTTAGGAACACGAGTATGTGTGGCAAGGTTTTTGTACGAAACTGGGGGGTCACCCATCCGAGTACTAGTGGCAGCGGCTGTCACTTACTCTTAATCACATCGAGTGATTGATTTCAGTCACTGCACCACGCCGAGCCAATAAACATTTATTATGTATCGCAATATCCCATGAAATAATTGTTGATAAATATTTTTATAAATAATAATTCTAATACTGTTTTAAAACGATTATTATTTAAAATGTTTATAAATATTATACCTACTGGAAATATTTTAATATGAATAGATTAGGTGCAATCGCTAATATATTAATATACAAATATAATACACATTCAACATTTAATGGAAAAATCTGAATAACTTATTTATAATAGGTACCTAGGTACAGTAAGATTTTAAAAATATATAAAATATTATATAAGCAACAAAATATAGAATAAAAACTCATAATTCAAATATATACTTTTAAGATTTAACTGTTTACCGAATAATGCAAAATAAATTAATTTCTGTTTTAAAAACATTTTATGTTGAAAAGTCATAATATTTCAACTCCAGTAAAATAAAGCTTAAAATAAGATTGTTTAGGGTATTATAATATTTTTATAAATGTACGACTGTACTAGGTAGGTATACAGATTTACACTTTTCTTTCAAGTATTCACTTTTGGTCACACTATTTTTTTAATTTAATCCATACGCTACAGAGATATACAATATAAGACCTATACAACCTTTCTAGACGATAGGTCTTATACAAATAACTGTTGTTGATGTCCCGTGGTATATGACCGACAATGGAATACAAACCCCAGAGGTAACCAAAATAGTAAAGCGACTAAACATTACAAAAAATTCCATTCTAAACTTTATTCGAACTAAAACCCCCTAATTCCTTGTATGTCATCAATCACCATTCCATATAATCCACCGAGAAGACTGAAAAAACGAACGCCATTACTCAGAAAAACGGTTTCTCAAATCGAGCCCGTCAAGCTACAAAAAAAGAGGTGCTGTTGTTGAATGGTTTCTCCACTTATTCCACTAAGTATTTTTATACTGTTATCAAAGGTTTTTATTGTAAGCATTGTATGGATTGTAAATATAAATAGTAAATAATTCAATAATAAAAAAAATAAAAAAATATATTAACATTTTATGTACAATGAAATTATTTATCAAATTATTTTAGAACACGATTACCTAAGTTAGAATAACATTTAAAATAACTGTTTGTTGCATAAAAAAATTCTAAAATTTTAAAGTATAATCAAATATTCAATACCAAAACGTGTACATAAATGTTGGTAAAAATGTGTTGTTTCAAAATGTATATTGTATATAAATCGATGTGGCCTAATTAAACAACGAATGATTAATAAGCCATTCCAAAAATTTTAATAAGTTATTGAATATTAAATATCTAAACAATTTTTTGTATACATTATAAATAGGCTTTTAAAATTTCATAAAATTTATTTTCTTGAAATATTTCATAAAATGTTCATGAAATTAATTTTCTTGTTGTATTTCGTAAAATGTTCTTGAAATTTATTTCATTTTATGAAAATAAAAATAATAATTATTACCTATATCTAATATGAACTCTTAAGTTACAAACTCATAAACTAACCCAACATCATAACATATTTTAAAACTCATAAAAAAAATTTTTTTTAAATGTTTTTTATAATTATTTAAAATAATAAAGTACTTACATCGTATTTTATATTATTAGATTACTAAAGAGTTCGTTAAAACTTTAGATTCTGAGCGATTCAAATTTTATAAAAATGTTCTATTTCCACAAAAGATTTGAAAATTTACTAAAAAGTCCCCTATAAGTTTTCCTATATTTAATAAGTTTACTGGAAAGACAAACTAATTTTTTTTTTTGAGTGTTTAAAGATAGACATTAGACATTCACCCGCAAATTAACAAATTCTTATAGAACGATTTTCTTATGTTATTGTAAAACTATTAACCTTGGGTACTTGAAATTGTCCCAAATGTTTATTTTGTCATTTTCCATACATGACTCGTTTTGTGTTATTTATGGACATGAAATTTGAAAATTTTGTTCTATCAATAAAAAAATTTTCGTTGGGTCAAAATGCTTGAAGATACAATAGGTACCTTATAAATTGTTAGAGTAGTGGATGAGAAATATTAAGTCCATATGTATGATTTTTTTTTAATTAGATATTTAAAGTTCTAATTTTCACATGATGCATCAAAGTCTGGAAAATTTTCAAATTAGTTTATAGTTAAAAATGTATAAAATGTTAAATTTTTATAGCTAAGAATACATTTTTATTATTTTATTTTTCATGCTTTAATTATAATGTTGCTCGTCTCTATAGAAAATGTATTCATAATATTATGTAGAATACTAGAATTTAATGGCACAATTTTTATTTTGCAGTTTTTATTTAATTGTTTTGTATTTTAAGGAATTTTGTGCTTTACAAGTTACATTCATTTTAGTTTTTATACGAGCGAAGAATATACTGGTTCAGTCGGTTTTTGTAGATTTAGTAGTAGTATAATTATTATACAATATCGGAAGTAATACGCGCTGACATACCGGTCTCCGCTCAGAATTTATTATTTTTCGCATACAATTATTGATTGTTGAATTCAAATTTAACATATATCCATTACTGTGACCTACTCAATATTTTCGATGCATTTTAAACCTATTATAATATACAGCAGAGTGACTTCAACGTATTTTTTACTATTATTTTTATATTTTTTGGGTACCTACGTTTTTATACTTGCTAAAGGAATACTTTAAAGAAATAATTTCTTGTATTTTTTTAGAAAATTAGTAAATACGTCATAATTTGCATACATGATTATTAATTTAAAGTATATTATCTATATAATAAATTATTTAATAATACATACTCTTTCTCCTTGAAATATTAAAAAAAATACGTTTTAAAAAAGAAAAAGTTTTGCGTGTAAAAAATAATATGTTTTAATATCTTAATATATTATATATATCTATTAGTTTATTTAACTTCGAGAATTTGTATTAAAAATCCATGTATCATAATTTATTCAAATAATTATTAGTGTAAAATAAATATTTTTAAGTTATTTGGTTTTATATTTTTATAATATTTTTAGAAGTTTAAATGTAATTTTAATTTTTTAGTTTTTTTTTTGTGCTCTTTTTGTTACATGTTTAGGTTATCAAGTAAGACGGAAACAAGGTAGTACCGAGGCTTTAACTGTAATGCACGAAATATAATGAAATAGCATGCCTTGTGCACTAAAAAATAAAGGAAATTCACTAAAAATAAAATAACACCAAATTGTATCTCATTTATTTTGAATTCATAATAAAATTCATCGGTACGCATCATTAAATTCACAGGCCGGATAGTGAGTTATCATTTACACGATGACGTTAAAATGAGTTAACATCAATAATTCTTATTTTTATTTGCTTATCTTATCTTAGTACTTAAACTATAGTTCTTTCAAAATAAAATATAAGTAAGTATAACATAACAGATTTTCAGTCTTTTACTAAAATTTAAAAATATTATTGGTTTTAACACTTTGTTTTAAGGAAAAAATATAAACAATCTGTATATTATTTATTTTTAAGACATAATAGTGCAATGTAAAATAAATTATTTTAATCGGTTAGAATGTATGGTTCTATAATATAATATTATAGTGAACACACACGTTCAACGAAAAAAAGGACACTTTAATAGTGTGTCAGGTAAACAATCTTGGCTGAACTGCCATCGTCAACGCCAGCGGCCATTCTAGTTGGCATAATGGCATCACGCGGACCTTTAGAAAAAGTCATGGACACTCGTGGTGATAACCAATAACAACCGCAACAGGTAAAAATGCGGGAAATCACCTCTTCAAACAATCATTTTTCACTCAATTTTCGACCTTTAAAAGTGTTTCATGAAATTATTTGAACTACATTTTTACCAAGAAAAGAGTTTACAGGAAAAGTCAATAAGGACAATAATAATAATAATAATAATATTATATTATATTATCACTGTACCTAGGATTCATACATTTTTCGCATCACTCGTAATCTAATAATATTGCTAACTATATAAAACGCAGTTAAGTTATAAATTAAAAATGCTAGTACCTATCACTATTAAAAATAAATATTCTAAAATAATATATAAATATATTAAAATAAACATTTACCAATATTCTGAGCTTTAAGCCTGTAACCTAATTTAAATATTATTATTAAAATGTCTTAATTTTATTACTATAGTAAAAACAGAAAATAGAATATAGTTTCTGTAAACAAGTATAAGCAAATGATAAGTTATATATGAATCATTCTTGCTTGAATTTAGAGTTAATATTGTTTTGTCGTAATTAACATAAAACCTACAAGAAAATTATTTCACGATTGTCTAATTTATTTATGATAATATTTTATGAGGAAAGTACGGTGAGAAAATTAAGCATAAAATATATATTATTATAGTTATTCAATATCAAAATTATTTTGAAATACCAATATAACATATTTAAATCCTGAATTCATCAATATTTATGTAATTTAAACTCTAAATAAAAATATCTATAGCTAAATTATAATACAAAATTATCATATAATATTATACACGTGTTCTGAACCAATCGTACCTTCTACAGTAAAAAACAGACTAACAACAAGTTAATGCCTTAAAATAATTTAAAAAAATAAATAAATTATTATATATATTGATCAATAGGTAATCTCAAAATTATTGATTCAATTAATTATTATCATATTATGCAATATTATTTTTTTAGCAAGAAAACAATTTACAACATTAGATGTTTATCATATATAAATATATACTATTATAATATTATAATATAATATTAATGTATCATAAACAATTCCAACCAAATATAGGTATGTAATTGATGAATTATGAGTTCATATCAGTTTATATTAATAATATTTATTATTTAAACTTTAACCAATATTTGATCGAAGCTATAATTTTTTGAAAAAGGAAATATGAACAATAAATGAATGTATTTGTAAAATGAGGTATGAAAATATAAAACATAATTAAACAAAACTTACGTGATGTCCAGCTGTATGTTGACAAAACTTTATGGTATGCCAGCAAAAACAATAAACATATTTTTATTAGGTAATCTAATTAAGTGTATTAATAACAATAGCTGAATATCATAATATATATTATTATTATTTAATGAAAACGGAAATATAGAAATGTGGTACAACTTATTCTGCAACTAGTTGATACATTTATTAGGCACCTACTACCTATAGCTATTATTAAGAATTAAATATTATATGCCCCCAGTGAACTCATGCCAAATATCCTCCCACGTCAATTAAAAAGGCACTGGTCTCGAGATCTCCTGAATTCCGACCTGCATTCATTAAAAAATAAATAAAATGCTCTACCCCAAGTTGGAGGGTATCCACACTGGTGGGCCTCCTCCCTCACACCATTTCATGTTATGTACCTTATATTAGCTATCAAATTTACTTATTGCATTGTATATAAATATTAGAGAATGTAAATACTCTATTTTATCTAATAAAAAAACAAAAAAAATATTATATGTAAGTATCTATATGAAATTATAATGCATACCAATACCCAAACCAGATTTTTTTTATTCAATTTTAAATATCTCTAAAATGTTCAGTAAACATGTATTATTATTAAGTTATACCTAAATACATTATACTGTGCATTTACGTTAATATTTAGTCTTACTTATATATAGGTACTGCCGTTAGGAAATATTTTAGACTAAACGGTTTGAATGAAAGGTTTACCTAGGTAATTCTTTTGTACTTTTGTGGCAGTAATAATTTTTAAACAATACTTACTAGGTTACTATATCTTTATATAGATATACTAATATACGTGACTGATAAAATAAAATATATTAAAACATTATAACGATAAATACCTAAAATGTGTAAAATAATAATGAATAATATCCAGAAATTATATCCAAAAACATTGCAATTATTAATTTTGGACTTAAGTGGTAGCAGGTGCCAGGTGTCGTTTAATATTTTTTTTGTAATCTATAACAATGTATGTATATATGGTAATTTACCAAGCATGCTCACTCCCTTTTTTCTTCAACAATGGAGTTGGGCGTCATGCGTTTGGGTGAACCTTTTTACCCACATAATAAAAGTAATGTGTTGGAGCAAGTTTCTTATAATGTGTTTGACCGAATATGATACAATATAAAAGATAAAATTGTATATTTGTAAAGATTTAAAATCTATAGGAAATTTTATATCAATCTAAATATGGCATATCATTTCAATTTTTAATTACACACACTTATATTTAACTCACATATTATTTTTATTTTAATAATATTTTATCTTGATTTTCAATCATTTCAATTTTTCATCATACACACACAAAAAAAACAATCCGCTTTTAATCGTACCCGTGGAATTCATGAACAACCCAAGTCTGTTAAAATGTAGCTACCCAAAATCTGATTTTTAGAATTTTTAAATATACTTAAAGACCATATTTTTATATTCTTGGTATTGTTTGTACTACTTAAGTAGCGTCCTGTTAAAACACAAACTTCTATTTTTTTCAAATGCGAACCCCTATTTCCTCTGCATAAGAAACTGTTTATTAAATGGATATTTTTTCTGAAAAATTTGACATATCAAATTCAAAATTCGTACGAGTAGTATTTAAGTTATTTAACTTTTTGTTTAATTTGGGGGCTATGATAATTTTAAAATAAATTCTAGTCATAATATTAATCTATTAACATAAATAATTTATAAAAATGGCCCAAGTATACTAAATACTAGTTCTAGTATTGCGTATATTTTATATTTTTGTAAAACCATTTTTAAGGACTATTATTTTAATAACTCAAAACAATTTTTTACAGTAAAAAAATGGGAGTTCTCCTTTAAAAAGTAGGAGTTTGTATCACCATAGTACACTCCTTAAGTACCTAGTACAAAACAATTTGTTTTTGGGTAAATATATTATAAATTCAAAAAATCAGAATATGAATAAATTTATCATTAAGGGAAAAAAATGGTGGTGAGCATGCTTGGTGAATCACCCTGTATACGTACATAGTACATATATGTAATTGTATTCAACCTCTAAAATTGATTTCAAAATGAATGTACCAGCGTTGTTGAAAAAATATTAAATAATTGTTCTGTACACAATTTTCTGTAGCAAAATTCCAAAAAAAAATATTTTCCTGATATATTATAAATAAATAATATAAGTTATAGGTATACTAAATTGTCTTACCAAACACGAATTTTCATGTAGTTTACCAACTTTAGGTCGAATGAATGCACTACAAAATACATACAACATTATAATAATATTATGTGCCATAAACGAATAGCTATATTCAATTATAACAAATTTTATTATAAATAATATTATAATTTTTCAACTGTACAAATTTAATCTTTTTAAAATTACGCTCACATATAAATTAGCCAATATAACTATAGGTTAATAGCTGCAAATCTAATGAAGTATCTACCTAGCTATTTAATATGATGTATTTAATATTTATTGGTATGTGTTTTAGTATTTCTCGTTTTATATGTTGACATAACGACTAACCGTGGCTGCATTAAATAATGCCACCGAGTACCTATAATATGCAATAATGTATTTTATTACAACACACGCCATAATTAAGTGCAAAATAATTTCTGGTATTTTAGTATTTCGGATTGTTTTAATACTATTTGGATACTTTTTGAAAGAATTTTGAAGGCATTTATAAGCTAAAATACATCTTCATGATAGTATTGAAAAATAAAATTGTACAAAATACCTTTTTCTGATTTATACTGTTGCTGCAAGAGTTAATTTTAAATTGAAACAGGTATGTTTAGAATATCGTATCAATCTTGAAGATAATAAAATATTTTTTCAATCACATTTAAGTTAAGATAACGCCACACGCCCAATTTTAAAGTGGTTTGGTATAAACGATTTTAAGACAAATTTAAAAATCTAATTGGAAAACAGATTTAGTATTAGAACCTGAATTTTTACGAATAAAAATAAGGTGAACAAGTGGGTACCGCTCTGCTGTACAGAAGTTGTCGAGCATGTCGTTGTAATGGATGTGTTATATTTGAATTCAATGATAAATCATTGTATACGAAAAACGATTCTGAGCGTGACATTGTATCATACTTATACAAATAATGAAATTAAATAGTGAAAAAAAAAATTTAAAAACTCTCATAGCTATAAACACCGTGACTTTTCGGTGAAATTTTTCTTTTTGGTAAGGGGTAGAACAATTTGTTAGGAATCTTCTATTGCAATTTAAAATGTTAACTATGAAAAGAAAAATTTTTAAGAATTTCTATCTGAAAAATTATTTACAAAACTTGAAAAATTTCTTATAGCTATACATATACCTCAAAAGTTCAAAAAGAGCCAAAATAGTTTGAAAATGTTACCATGTATGGAAAATGCTAAAAAAATTTTGTGAACATTTTAAGAGTATTTTTTTGTTTTAATGTTAAGTATGAAAAGAAAAGTTTTTATGAATAATATCTAACTAAAAAATAATTTAGGTACAAAATTTAAAAAAACCTTGGCTATAAATAGTTTAAAAAAAGTCAAAACAGCATTTGGTGAAAATGTCAAGTGCCTACGGTTTTTCATTTTGAATTACAACATAGTATCAAAAATCAATAAATGAAAATTCGTTAATTTCTGGATTTTTAGATTTAAAATATCGTGAATATTTTAATTTCAAACACTCATAAAATATGAATGTTACTTTCCAGTAACCTTTTTATTATTTGTTATTAATAGAAAAATTTGTGAGAAATCTTCTATAAAAATTTATAATGGCAGCTTTGAATAGAAAAACTTTTATGAATATCTAACCGAAAAATAATTTCAAAATTTTCGAAATGTTGTCAAGTATATGAACTTTCAATTAATATAAAATATAATTGTGCTTGTGTATTTTTAATATTTTTTAACTTACATTATTGAAAATTATAAAGAACCTTGCATTAAATTTTCAAGCTTTTTTATTAAGTGAAAACATTTTTATCGAGTATGATTTTAAAAGCATTTACAAATTTCTAAAAGAATTAAAACATTTCGAAAATGTTGTTTTTATAATATGGAAAATGCTAGTATAAATATTTGGTGAAAATTTCAAGGGAATACTTCAATTAGTTTTGATTTACACCAAAAAAATAAAATCAATTTTTCAATAATTGGTGTTGCGTAAAAATCACTACTTTTTAATTTTTTTTTTCCTGACCCTTTCTAAAACTACTACGAATTTTAAACTTTGACCTCTTAAAAGTACCAACTAGATTCACTTTTCTATCAAAAAAGATGCTGATATCGAAAATCGGAAAGTTGTTGCCACTTCAAATGTTTGTGACAGACAGAAAAAAAACACACATCATTGTAAATACAATACATTCTTTTGCTCTGCTCAGAATCTAAAAGAACTTTGACCGTGCATTGGTCATTGCCGTATATCATGGCGATGTCATTTTTATTTTTTCGATATTGCTTACAAAGAAAGTATTATTTAAGTTTGAAAACATAAAAATAACTGGCTTTATAATAGTTTTTATATTAATGATATCGAAAAATTGTAATCATCGTACAGAGTCAAAGTTTTTTTTTTTACGCTGGAAATTCGGTTAATATCTGAATATATATATTTTGTAATGATATACCCGAAGGGTTATTGACCGAGCGAAACAGTTATGAAAAATAATTTATGGAAGTGTGGCGTCCAAATATCATTATTTTTTTTTGCGGCAAATATTAAATAACATTTAATAATATTTGAAAGAAATCAATTATGTATTTGTATGTACTTATAAGTATAATATATAATATGAATTGATGTAATAAGTGAAAATCAATCGATGTAAGTAACTGGAAATTACAATTAGATTAAATAATTGGTTATAATAGGTTGTATATACGATTGATGATATAATACTAAATATTTTGAAATACCGAGATTTAACCCGATAGCCCCTAGCTTTTATTGTCATTTCTTGTTTGCACTAATAAGATTATAAGGACATCACCCTAGTCATATAAATGAAATCAGAGATCCGGAAAAATACTACATATGTTTAATTATGTCTTTAGATACAACGAGTTTCCGGGTTCGACAAACACTGACCTATCTACACACGAACCGTGGTCCGTTGGTTTCAAACGTGACTGTCGTTATTAATAAACTCACATTCAGTGGCATATTTACAATATAAATACATAAACATATAATATTGTTAAAAACGTCAATCTTTATTTAATATTACTACAATGCTAAAATGTCACACTATTAGCATCCCCTAGGGCCGTAATAATGTAATGAGTCACGAAAACACGCGAGTAAATTATCTTGATATTATCATGGGCGTCTTACAGAATGGGCGCAGGTGAAAATCACCTCTCCCCAAAACTTCGGAACTTTTTTAAAAATATCATTTTTTCTTTTATTCTTTGCTTTTCTGTAACTCAACTGTTTTGTATGCATTAGTATTAATAAAACTGTACATCTATGATATGCATATACATGCTAATAATATAAGATTTATGATAACATTTTAATGCATTTATATTTTAATATGTGGTTAACATTGTCTGTCTATATATATATATATATTTTTTACAATAAAAAATTTAAAATTGTTATACTGAGTACCTATAAACCTTTGGTTTTCGATCACTCCACCTACAAATTGGTCGAGAGACGCTCTTGCGTGGTACAGCAGGTAATATAATATATAGGCACTCACCTGGTCAAACCCCAAAAGAAATTTTGGAGGTTTATGGGGACGGGCAGGTCGTTGGCGGTGGTCAAGTCGTTCCAATTCAACGGATTGTTTTCCATGGTTGCGTATAAAAATAATTTAATAATAATAACTAAGACAGCAACAACGAGATGATTGTGATGATTATGATGATAATGATGATGATGTTGACGGTGATCTATGAGTGTATGCGATCGCGATCAGTCTTCGACTCCGCCGTCGTCGTCGTCGTCGTCGTCTTCGTACTTTAAGTCCTAACCGTCTCCGTCGTCGGCGTCGCTGTGATGTGCGGCTGATAGTCTCGGCGGCGGCGGTGCGCCGTTCGCGCATCGCCCGCCGGACGGTTCAATGTGCCACGGGTACGCGGACCGACGAGATGACAAGACGGCGACGCATCGGAGGACCGCACGTCGTGAAGACGGGCGGTGGTCACACGTGCCGGTATCGTGCCGCTATGGATCAAAATATGACGATAAATAATAGGTAACCGGAGCGGTAATATATGGTATTACCTACGGTTTGGACGCCTTTGTATGCTAATCGTATTAAAAAATGTCGTGTTTGATATTAAATAATATTATATTATGATATCGTAATGAATATATCTCAACCGGAGCGCGGTGGTGGCGATCGATAACCGTTCAGCGACGACGACTGGAACCGCGGCCGTTGCGTTGCGTTTTGCGCGGACGGTGGCGTCGCGACGAGGAGTCGCCGACGACGACGACGACGAAGCTGGCGCCGGCGCGCTAGCACCCACCCGTTCCCTCCCTTATATATGTAATCCACCGCCGTTAACAACTACCCTCACCGCCACCACCGGTGCTACCGGTGCCACCGCGCGGGATTAAAAATATATTATATTTTTTACGACACCTCCCCCCCCACCCCGAAAACTTCTATGTCTACAAAACGGTCCCATAGACGATTGTAGCAGGCGATTTTTGACGACACTTCTTGGTCGCGTGTGGTTAATCATTTTTTCACACCGACTCCGTAGTATACCGCGAAATGTAATACGATATAGCCAGAGTTTCTTGAAGATCATATTACGAAGTATCTACCTACCTAAGATAAAACGCCAAAAATCGCATCTGAATAACGAATTTCTGAATAAATTACAAGGTAAAAGCAATAATATTATTATGGTTATTACTTATTTAGTTTAATAATAAATTATTAATGTGGTTCAAAGGGTCCAACGTTGAATTACAGTTGTCCAAATAGACAACAAAATAAAATCTGTTTTTTCAAAATAATTGTTGGTACATACCTAACTGAAGTCAGTATATAGAACTGGTTTAAGTCTGATTTACAACATTTCACTGGAAAATAATTTTGATTTTAGTTATTTTATAAAACGAGAATGCAAGAGCGTCACTCCGCTCGCCATCGAAGAATTTAAAACAGATATTTTTTTCTCCAAAAAACGATAATCGTTTAGTTACAGTCCAGTTGTAAATTTGGTTTTGTACCTACAATTGAGTATTATTAGTGATAAATTACTTATTAGTAATTAATCTACTCACTATACTGCTCTATGCATAACAAATATGTGTTTCATGAACTTAGTCTTATTTAGAGCATTAGTTATTAAAATTGCACAACAAAATAATTATTACGATGACAACATAAATGATAAATTATGTCGCAGCGTGGAAAGTCATTATTATTAGTATTCAAAATATTTGAATCCGTGTTATAACTTACAGTAGTTTAAGAACTTTTAAATTTCACAGTAGTATTACACTATTACCTTTTTTTACAATACATTTTAAAAGAATTTTTAAATGCTATTAAATGTTTAATAAACATAAATAGTGTTCTTCAAAAAAATTAAAAATTAAATTTGTTTATGACTATAATACTAGATCCAACAGTTTTGTCAGAATAGATTATTAGGTCTAATAGGTCTAAATACAACCTAACCCTTTTGTTCAGTGACTGCGGTCAACCCTAGAGGACCTGAAGGTACCCTAAGGTCCTTTTAAGAGCGCTAATACTAAATCTTCTGGATCTCGCTCTAGTTACCTCTTACCCACATTATAATCATATTTAACGTTCCGAGATAATGAGCTCATGATAATAGTATTATAATATACTTATGTACTTCCACCACCATATTGTGAATAATAACTACAATATAGTTATAGTTATTAATTATTATTATTGTTCAATGTATTCCCATACGGGTAACCCAAATTACTTAAGTCCACAGGGACCCGTAGGTATAGCGATTAGCGAACGATAACGATACTCAATATTGAATATGATATTATAAATAGTAGTCTTCAACCTTGTAGACCTGGGTGGACCGAATCTGTGATACGCTTTGGCAACACGAGCCAAACATTTTTAGATAGGGATAAAGTGGAAATTAAATTAAAGATATTTTATTAGAATTATTTTTAATAATTCATACATTATTAAAATATTTTCAAAAAAATCAATAAGCTTGCGGGTGGTTGGCCGTTGTAGGTTGGAGACCCCTGTTATAAATTATTATTATCATCATTAATTATGTTTAAGTAACACGCGTACCTATACTATTTTTTTTTTTAATTTGTAAATACCTACATTTAATTTATCGTAATAGGTAACATGAGGTGATACCTACCTACAATGTGTATACCTATGTACCAGTACCACTATAAATATTTAGATAAATATTATAATGCTGTAAACGATTACCGTAAAAAGGTGCCGTAAAATGGTGCCGTAAAAAGGTACCGTAAAAAGGTACCGTAAAAAGAACGATAAAAGTTAAGTATGTCTTCGTTCACCGGTATTCCCAGTTGGGCCGCTTTTATCGCCTTATCAGTTATCGACTTGTACTTGAATACTTTTAAAAGACTGCGATATACTACGACTATGGTCATTAAATATACTACTTATAGTATATATTATATATTAAAGTAGGTAAGTACTATCGGATATAAGATTAGGTTTTTACACTTACTTATGTGCATGGAACATTCAATATCTACAATTAATTTGAATAAGTTATATAAAATATATATAATGTAGCTTTTTAAAATATCAAAACCTCGTATTACAGACTGTACAACATATTATAGAGAAGGTATAATTAGATTACATTTTGATATGATATAGTTACACAATATTATATTACAGTTAGTAGGTACTTACGTATAGGTACTCGAAAAGAGTTATTAAAAATTTCAAAAATAGTATAATATTTTCTTGCAAACTTGTGGGACCATAATATTATAATGTAATATCATTATTATTATTCTTTGATGGTTCGCAAGGGAGAGGAGGGGGGTGGTTTTCGCCATACTGGGCCCAGTGCCAATGCCCCGTGCGTCCGATATCAAATGTTATCAAGACGATGCCGGCGGCGGTATAATATAAATAATACTATCACCAAGGTGGATATATATATAATAATATTATATCCACTTTGGCTATCACTGTTGTGATGTAACGTTCAATATAATAATATTATGTGCGTATCATTTGCCGCCGACGGCGACCCTCCCTCCAAGGTCTATAAACCGCGGTCGCGACACAGTGCAACGGCAGACGGCAGCTGCAGTCACTCGGTCCGCGTCGTACTGGTCGCACACACAGCCGAACTCACACGTCATATTATTATTATTCACAGCTCGCTCACTCGTCGTCTACAGTTTAGTGTTCTACACCGGTCGACGCTCGGCCGCCACAGAAAACCGGAAAGGTAAATATTGTTCGACTTCCACTCCTCCCCCTCCCACAACCACGTGTTCGCCTTAACCCGTTTCCGCAGACCAGAACGTCACCCCGCGCCCCCACCCCTCCACTCGTATAACGGTGCTTAAACACAGCGCCATGGGCCGCAGTCGACCGCAAGACTCCGCTCGGATGATGTCGAATGGCAAACAAGCTGAGCATTAAGTTATTTGGGTGTTTGTTCCCATAATTAATTCGACTTTGACTCGCGGTCGCCGTTAAACTTTTCCACCAAAAGTTTTTTACCAAACGCGCACAACGTCGGTTTTTACACTATTGGGCACGCGAATAATTGCTGGTAATCAACTCGTTCGTTAAGTTTTAACGGATTGCCACCTACTTTGTGAAATAATTTTGTTCCCTATAATTATTATTAATAATATTCCAATACGATCCTTATACTTAACTTGTAACATTTATTTCGGCAAATATCATCTAAATATTTATGCAGATACTTTTATTATAAGTATTATCAAACATTACATTTAGGTACCTATCGAGTTTAATTTGCAGTTGATGAATTAATATAATTATGCACTTTGAAGTCTAATTGAGGCTAATGTACGGCGTACAGCTTGATAATTTCATATTCATGAGTATCATGAACTCATACGTCTTATTTATAAATTGATCCGCAACCTTCTAATCATATATACCTAATAAAAATGTACATATACTTATTCAAAATTTTATTAATTAATAATTATTAATCTTAACGTTGAATAGACTTATTTCTACTTAACCTTCAAATGTCACGTGGGTTTAGACATATAAATAGTAGTGAATATACTTACCTAACGAGTCGCAATTCCCCCCCCCCCCAAATTTAAATAGGTATAGACTATAGGTCTCTATTACCTATAGTGTTTTCGTATGCAAATTGCAAAGTACTTTAATACTGACATATTGACATATTGTTTAGTATTACCTCATATAATATTATCATACAAAATATTACAAATATTGACAAAACCAATTATCGATTACCTACTTATGTGTCATCGTCACTCATCGACCATCGTGTATATAATATAGTATAATAATATACTTTAAAAGTTTCAAGTACCCACGAATAGTATTTTTAAATTACAACAAAATAACTAAAATCGTTACTCTTCGTTTAAATATTCGAATTTCGTTCAAATGTGAACTTAAAATAACTAAAAAAAAAGTGGTTTTACTTTTTAATTGTTTGGTCACAGCTCGGGTCGCAGTATGAAATTATGAACTACTTATGAGAAACCTTGCATTAAATTGTCAATCCTAAGCTGTAAGAATTTAACATTTTATAAATGTTTAGCAACAAAATATAATTTGCAAATTTTCGAGATGTTAATAAATTTTTCAAAATTTTTACTTCGAACGCTTGTAAAAAAATGTTTATGCAAAGGTATCTTTAATATTTTTAAAATGCTATTATAAAAAATTATAAGGAACCTTGAATTACATTTTTAAACTATTTGAATTAATTAACCCAGTAAAAAAATTATTTCATTGTATATTTCAATATTTGTATCAAATAAAGAAAATTATATGTAGGTATATAATAGTTGTGACTTGTAGCAACAACTTTCTAGTGCCTACAAAATATTATTTTTCAAATTACTAGTACAGAAAAACATATAAAACACTTAGCATTAAATAATGTTGAACATTTAAAACATTTTGAAATGAAAAAAAACCTGCAAAAATATCGTGATCCATCTATTTACGTAATAGTGTAACACCGCTGGATAAATCAAAAGAAACTTGATAGAATCTCACGACTGCCAGAGGTGATATAATTTGAAAGAAATGTATTATTTAACTTAACACTTTATCATCATATTATATAGTTTCTCATACAGCAAATAATTTACATATTTTCGGGATTTTGACGTTGTTTTCTGTTAATTTTTCCCTATTATATTGAAAAATACTGGGAATCTTTAACATTTTACCCCCTAATATACTAGTACCAACTAATTCTTTGAACTATTATGAAATATTATCATGTTTTTTTTTATATTTTTATGTTTTAGTACTAATATCCTCTTAGTTCTTATTAGGAACCCTGCGTTCTTTAAACCTTAGCTCTAAAAATTGAACATTTTAAAAAATTTTGACTAAAAAATATTTTGCACATTTTTGAGATTTTGACGAATTTCTTCAAAATTTTAACTTTTGACGCTTATAAAAAAAAGGTTGTGACTATGTTTTTTCAATATTGTTTAATATAAGTATTTTGTATATGATGGTTTTATGAGGAATCTTGTATTGAATTTCAAATTTTAAGTAAGAATATTGCATTTTGAATTTGGTACTACAAAATAATTATTTACCTACCAAAGTCCTCAGTTTTTGAGAATTATGTACGTCAACGTTTTAAAACGTTTATGTATTTAAAATGTATTATCATGTGTAGAAAATTATAAAATAAACATTTGCTGAAAATGTAAGTATTTAGGTACAGTTATTTGTTTTCGAATCAAACAAAATACGAAAGTCAAAAAATCGTTAATTTACGAGTGAATATCCATTAGATGAAGACGCTCATCAAAAATTATAGCGATTTCCATTAAACATTTTTTTTTTTTTTTGTTAAAAATATAAAAACTTTTGAGGAATTTTATATTTCATTTTAAAATCTTATACATAAAATTAAAAAACTATGAATTTCTAACTCAATATAATTTAGTGATTTTAACAAATTTTAACAAATTTTGTCAAAATTCTAATTTTAAACGCTCATAATAAATTATTGTAAATATAAGCTCAACTATTTTATTTTTAGTTTCACTATGATAACAACTTATAAGGAACCTTGCGTATTACATTTTCAAGTTTTTGAATAAGCTGCAAAAAATTATTCAACGACAATATAGGTAGTTTAAAATGTCTTTTTAATTTATCATGCTTATCAATAGCTCAAAAATAGTAAAAATATTTTGAAAATTGTATCATGTGTGGAATGGTCATTTAAATATTTTGTGTAATTTATAATACCTACAGTTATTTATTTTTGAGTAACAATACAAAAAACAACATCGAATTTGTCTAAAACCGGTAAGGTTTTTTTTTACCCAAAGCTTTAGAAAACTACTTTTTTTAGTTTACCCTCTAAATTAACAACTAGAATCACTTTTATCTCAAAAAAAGATACTGAAGAGAAAGTTGAAGCATTTTTACTGCCCCAAAAGGTGACGACAGTAGGAAAAAATACGCACATCATTATAAAACCATAACAAATAATTATCGATCCACTCAGAATCTAAAATGTGTACAGTCATTCAGCACGGTAAAAACTTAGAAAACTTAAGACAATAATGACAATGAACTGAAAATAATTCAAGGCTATCACCTTTATATGTAAAAATAAATATTTTCTAAAACTTAATACTTTTCAAGATAATGAACAATCACTGTTACAATAATTACCCTGTATACACCAAGTATACCTACCTAGATTATCATAGTAAGCCGACAGAAATAGTATATGATCAATTTCGTACTAGTTATAATCAAAATTTAAACTTTTATTCCACAACAAATTTAAATTTCCTTTTCAAGTTATTTATTCGTTGTATGTCACCTTAACTTTTAAGGTTTTAATAACTGTATATCCGTATTGGTAAAAATTTAAATATAAATAAAATAATATAAGTAACTTTCCAGAATAATTTAAGTTTAAGATACGTACGTGATACATATCGTTTAAATTTATGTTATATACCGATGGTTCAATAATATTACGAATGTAGACATCGCAGTCGTATTTATAAATATATATCTCTCACACGTCAGAGTAACATTAAAATCAATACCTACGTATAAGTTCATTGCACAGATTACAGTCTTATATGATAAATATATATATATGGACATACGACGTATATACACGTACAATGATTGACAAGTGGTTTTAAAACTATAACGCTAATTTATTATAAAATTATAAAAATGTAATAAAACAATTTAATTTAAAGGGTTACAAAAATACTTTAAAAACAAGATCTAGGTATATTTAAAATATTACTTTTTAAAGCCTAGTTTTCAATTTTCGATCCTTAGCTATAAAAGTTGAACATTTTATAAATTTTTAACTACAAAATAATTATTAAATTATAAATTTGATAAATATTGTCAAAATTCGAACTTTAAATGCTCATAAAAAAAAATTGTGCCTATGTATTTTTAATATTTTTCAACTGCTATTGTAACAATATATCAGGAACCTTGCATTAAGTTTTCACGCTTTTTTACTACACAAATAGCATTTTATTAATATTTATAAAAAAAAAAACTAAAATAATTGAAAACTGACAATGTCCGTAAACAGCTCAAAAAGAGTCAAATTATTTTCAAAATATTATTGTGTATAAAAAATGCTAATACAAACTTTCAGTGAAATTTCCAAGTATCTACAGTCACACGTTTTTTAATTACAACAAAATGAAAAAATCGTTACATAAGATATCGAGTGAATATGAAATGTTGTAAAAATATGAATTTCAAACGCTCATAAAAATTTAATTTGACTTTTTTGTAGACATTTTTTTTTTTGATAAAGGTAGAAAAACTTATGGATAATTTTGTGTTACATTTTCAAATCTTAGATTTAAAAAGAAAAATTTTTATGAATTCTTAACTTAAAATAATTTGCTAATTTTCGTGATTTTTCCGTATTTTGCCAAGATTTGAACTTCAAAAGCTTATAAATAAAAACTGTGACTAAGGATTTTTAATATTTTTCAAAAGTCATTGTAACAATATAGTAGGAGCCTTGTATTAAACTGTCAAGGTTTTTACCCAACAAATAAAATTTTATTGATATTTATAGAAAAAAAAACTGAAAATGTCTGTAAATAGCTCAAAATAAGTAAAAATGTTATGGTGTATAGAAAATGCTAATATAAACATTCAGTCAAAATTGCATGTACCTACGGTCATTTGTTTTAGAGTTACACCAAAAACCAAAATCGATTTTCTCGAAAACAGATTTTGCGTAAAAATTCCCGTTTTTCCTTAATTTTTCTTTTGTTTTTCACGTCGCGTTTGAAAACTACTCAGAAATTTTGACTATTGACCCCCCAAAGTACCACATAGATTCATTTTCCTATCAGAAAAGTTACTGTTGAAGAAAATCCAAGCACTTTTACTGTCCTAAAAGGTGATGACAAACACAACAAAAAATAAAAATAAAAACACATCATTGTAAAATCAATACATTCATCGCTTCGCTCAGAATCTTAAATTACGTTTTAGTGTATCAAATTCACAACACTGATCATAATTCTTAACAAAACTCATAAATCATATTTATTACATTTTATCAGTTTAAGGCTCAAGCAAATGTCCAAATGTTTTTTTATAACAAAACATGAAGTATGAACACTAATGAGTTAAACAGTTCAAGTTAAGTTAAAAAGTCAATTTTACTTAAACTTTTTACCTTACTAACTAACCTACTTTTTAGTTTCCATTAACTACTAACTTGACTTAATCGTTTTTTAAATATCAACGAATTCAATTTTCATTTTAAGAAGATATGTTAATTTATTTTGTCCTCAATTTTATATTATTTTATTACATTTGAATCGATTTTGTTTGCTTGTTAACATATATTTTAGATAATGTTTAGTGTGAATTATTTCGATAAAATTAACTTATCGCAAATATAATTAATAATTATTAATAATCAGTAATCCCAAAACCAGTGTTAGGCAATATTTTAGACTAGTTTTGTTATTTTTGAAGACTGTCATAAGTCGAGAATTGTATAGGTACCTACTAAAGGCAAATACAGTAATAACAGGAACCGTTTCTATATAAAATATCTTAATATTATAGAATAATAAAATAACAGTATATAAATATTAAATTACTATACTTGTTACTCAGGTACTGATTTTAACACTTGCTATTATTTTTTGGTGATGAAAAACTTCATTTAAATACTATATACAGAAATACCGTATAGACATTAAACACTACCTGTCTATATAGTTTTGAGTTGGTAAAGTATACTAGTGTCGTAAATAGTAGTTATATACAAAAACAAAACTAAGAATTAATTTTTAATTAACAAAGTTCACCAAAAATTAAATCAACTTTCGATCTTTAACTTTTTCTTATAAACGTATATTATTATTAACTTAACTGAGTTCAAAACATCATTAACTTATCTATAAATTCGAACTATACATTTTAGATTCTGAGCAGAGCAATAAATGTATTGAATTTATAGTGTACGCGATAAGTAGTCGAAATAATGCTTCGATTTTCATCTTAAGTATCTTTTTCGGTGAAAAAGTGGATCTTGTTGGTGCGCTAGGGAGATTAAAATTAAAATTTCCAGCAGTTTTAAAAGGCGAAGGAAAAAACAAAAAAAAATTAAGGAAAATGGTATTTTTTACGTAAAATAGGTTTACGATTTTGGTTTTTGGGGTACCTCTAAAGTAAATGTAAGATTTTAAAATTTAATACAAGATTTCTCATATGTATCTCTGCATTTATAATAATAAAATATCTACTGGAAACTCAAATTAAATTTTTATAAGCGTTTGAAGTTTGCCAAAAATTATCAAATTTAAAATTCAAAGTAAATAGGAAAATAAATTACTTTATTCACAATAATATCGTCAAAAATCATACTTATAATAATATCATGGGCTGGCAGTATGGCATCTGGCTGACCGTCTTCGCCAGAATCGTTTTTCGTATACAATGATATTATATCATTGAATTCAAATTTAACACCATCCATTATACGGTGAAACACTTGTAACCTACTGAACACTAGTGTACAGCAGAGCGACACCCACTTAATTAAAATGTAACTATAGCTAAAACCTCAATCTAGGATTTAACTCATCTTAACAGTTATAGATTAATATATCTATAATAAAGGAATAACACTAATAATAATGTAATAATATGGTTAAATATTTAAAATAAAGGTTATTAATATTATGTTTCCCTCGAAAGTTCAACTCATCACGGTGAATGCGTTTTATTTTAAAATCAAAACCCTCGTGAAATCAATACTTGTGAAGTGGGGAAAGGTAAATGATTCTGGTTAAGCCGTGATTGGACTGTTTCAGTGGTCTCTGAACCCATTTTAAAACCAAATAAAATCATTCTATAAAGTTTGTAAAAAGAAATTAAAATTCAACAGATTAACCTACGGGGGTAGGTTGAATGCGTTGAATACGAGAAGTTAGGATTGATACGATGGTATATTAGGCATTGAAACTTTATAAACATCACGAAAATCCGTAATTTTCAACTTAAAGCGGCTGCTCAACTTTTCTTTTACCGAGCGGAACGTGACATTATATATAAACGTTGAGTGGATTTTCTAATCGCTATATCTACTTATTTGAACCCTTCAGCATCACGAATTCGTGTACCGGGGACGATATATCGCGAGACAGGGGTTGTGTATATGCAAGGGAAATAAGAGCAGGCAACCCATAATATTATATAGGACTTGGCCAAGTGAAGGGCGCAGACAACTGCCGTGGCTGACAACCCGCATACATAGCCATTGTGTAAGGCTATCGATCGTATATTTAATATATAATATATTATTATTACACTGTTAAACACGTCGTCTTGACCGACAACAGTCACACGCGCGAGAGAACAGCTACATAGTTAGTACAAATGCGCCGACCACGAACGTGACTCCAAAACCACCGACTATATTGTTTACACATCCTAGTCGGTACAGTATAATGCGTATACGATGTGATTCTTTTATCCCTAAACAGTAGCCAGTAGGTAATATTCTTAATATATTTAAGTGCTTTTTAAAATATATTTTTTATAAAATTTATATTCAACAAAATGTTCGTATAAAAATTCATCGTTATAATTTTCCGATTTCATTTGCTAGGGATTACTAAGTTAATAGATTGAACTGAGTAGTGAATAAGTGTGCATGCACAAACATTTTTCGGATACCCCTGTGCTTCTCCATAGTAATTAAACAACTCAAAAATAAAAGTTAAAAACTGATGTAAAATTAAAACCCAACATTAAAATATATGATAAAAACAAATGATTCATAAAATGCTTTCAAACACATATAAGTAAATTAACCAGGAAAATGAAAGTTTTTTGATAAAAGAATCACTCTGTAGAATGGAGATTTAATAATACAATAGGTATAATAATATACGTATATAGTATGACTATGATGGGTGTTTCCCTTTTCCGCCATACCAGATAACTGCGGTCGATTCGCTTTTCTACCAGTATGAAATTGAACGGTTCACTTTTCCACCAGTGATATAATAAAGAGAATTTAAAAAAATAAAATATAAAATTACGTAATCGTAATAATAGGTACCTATTATAATTTATAATAATATATAGCTTTTGAATTATACTTTCTGTAATATTTTATATAAAAGAACCAATAGTTAAACTATTGAATATAATAATTATTGATACGTGTAATATTGGTTATTATTTTATGGTTATAACTTATAATCATTTTTTTATGGTAGAAGAAGTAATCCGATCACCCTGTGATTACCATTGATATCCCTGGTAGCAAATAATATGTAAGCTTTGTCAAGTAATTTTTACATTTGCTAGTGTTTTCGTATGTAATTCACACACCTAGAACTAGACCACCATCACTCAAAATTTGCCAAATTTAATATAATATAATTGGGTATTCAAGTTTAAAAATAGCTCTAAATATAATGCAAGGATATTCAATATAATTTTCCATTAGGTCACCAAAAGGATAAGCTATTATTTAATTTTCAAAAATAGATATAGTTAATTATTAAAACTGTATTCAAATCAATTTTGCTCAAAACTATAGATTTTATAATTAAAAACTGCTAAAAATCACTCTCCGATTTACGATACATTAGTTTTTCATAAAATAAAATTTGCTTTATAATTAAAAATGTTCTTGAAACTTAGAAATTTTAAACTTTTACAAATTATTTATATACCTTTGTATAAATACAATTACTTTTTAAAAATATTTGAAAATATTGAAATTGTTTTTGCATCATTTGAATTTCTGTATTTTTAATCAAGTTTTATTTATAATTATATTTTAATAAAGTCATTGTTATATTGCTTTTTAGTTGTTATTACATTCGTCGTAGTACAATATTTTCTTTTTAAATAAAATCACTGTATCAAAAAAATAAATATATTTAAATTTATTTATTTTAAATTATGTTTTTCTATACTCTAATTGTAACTAACATAGTAACACCCTGGTGTAATATAATATAAATTATAAATCATACAAATTTACAAATGTTTTAATAAAACCATTAAATTATATATTTTTTTATTATATTTAATAGTATCAAATAATAATTAATATTTTAATAGACGTTCATTAAAGGAAAAGTGAACTGTGAGGTATCATAATGGTAGAAAAGGAAAATTTAGGATTTTGTCAGAACCTCAGTAAGAGGTGTAGTAAGAGGAGTCACCTCACGTTATTCAGTATTTTATTTTACCTAACAATAACAATATTAAACCTCTCACAATGCAAAGTGATTTTTAATTGCTTTCTGAATATTATTATTAACTAGATAGATTTTTGTTGTAATTTTTAAGTTTGTTTTATTTTAAGCTTTAGCAAAGTGTATAAGTATTGAATAGTTAATACAATAGTTGAGACGTATGTATTATTTATCAATAAGCGTTTATCAAAAATAAAAATAGTAATCGACATACTTATTCGATAAATTAATTTATTATTTGCTAGAAATGGAACGCTGCTATAAATCATACTATTGAATATGTTTAAATTCTAAATCAATAATAAATTATTATTTGTAAATGATTGTCATTACTCGTTAGGTAACAATTTTAATCACAGTTCTATTCAAAAACTCTTTAATGAGCAAATCAAAAATCGAATCTCTAGTAAAACACCAACTATAAAAAAATTTCCGCAATCAACTGATATAATATATGGTCAATTAAAACTTCCAAGTACTCTTATTTTAAAGAGAGTGTTCACAGTGACCAGCGTTATAACTATAGTGTCAGATTCTGAGCACAATATTTTTTATGAGCATCTAAAGTTAAAATTTAGACAAAATTCATCAAAATCACGTCAATTTCCAAAATTTTTCTAGTTGGAAATTCATAAAATTGTTTCTATTTGTATCTAAGCTTTGAAAATTTAATATAAGATTCCCCTTAAATTTGTTTATACATTAAAAAACAAAAAAAAAATTTACTGAAAGTCAAATTAATTTTTTACGAGCGTTTTAAGTTATTGGCTATACATTATATTTTTACAGATTTTTATTTAAATATTTATTAACTACCCTAACTCGTTAATTAGAAGGATAAAAATACAATTTAAGCTATTATAACCAAATAATGTTACAAATAGGTAGGTAAATAAAAGTACCTAACCTATATATTATATTATCATTACGTAAATAATAACCATCAGCTATTGGTATTATCCATAATTTGAAATAATTTACACACGTAATTTGTTATTTTAAATAAAGTATAAAAGAATATAAAATAATAATAATAGTAGGTACAAACGTATATAACACTATATAGGTACAACTAAACAGAGTGAGCCGTTACATATATTATGATTTTTTTTTTTCTTTTTTCGTATGTCGTTGAAACCAGGAGTAGGCCTATTCTGGATTGATTCGGTCGCTGATACTCAGTAGAATTTCTAGAGGTACCACAATAGTTTTTTTTTCATGCCAAGGTGGTGTCTTTTCTAAGAAAGTTACCTTCTACAAAAAGAGAGACCAATGGGGTAATCAGTGGCACGTTCGAACCGCCGATGTTGGGCATTGGCCTACGCCTTATTGTTCACTCCAAAACTTCGTGTCTACAGCCCAATGTAAATTAAGAATGTATAATATTATTTTTATTTTTAGTATAGTTTGTTCGGAAATGTTTAAATTATATTCACTTGACTTTATTTTGTCACGTTGGTGTGACGTAAATGCTGCATCTCGAGTTGAGCGGTGTCTATAGATGCATCACGCGTACTTGCACGTGCGTGTACTATAAGTTGGGAATCGTGTGCTATCGGGCACGTGTTTCTGACGATGGAATTCTGGTAACCCATGTATTCACCACCCCTCCATTTACACAATGACTTTCAATCCGGAGCCCTCCCGGGACTTTAGCTGCACGTTTATCGAGTGAGAGAAATAGAAACAACAGCTGTACAGCTAGCACAGCATCTCGGGCTTCGACGCGAGAATAAGCGCTTTCATCGATAAATGACGTAAAATAAATATTATATATTTACATATGCTAGTTTATTTATAGAAATACGGTGACGATTTCAGCGGTAGTGGCTATGCTATAAATTTCCGAATGTTAAAAAAAAAAAACTAAAAAATCCTATAGAAGCAGCTTTGCATCATAGGTAGTAAGTGTCGAGTGTACTTCGTCAGGGTAGGTACGCTGCTAGGTCATTATTATAGAAATAGGCAATCATCGGAAACGCGTGCGGGAATTCATGGGATCATACAGACATTTGGAATGAATTATAGTTTACGCATCATAAGGCTAAATAATGCTGAATTTCATTTATTCGAGTGTTTTGTTAAACGTCCAATTAAAAAAACACTTATATTGCTTAAAAATATATTAAATAAACATAAATTGGGATATATTTCTATATTGGTGGAATCGATCGTATTACAATTCTCTGATTTATTTATTACATTAATACAAAAAAAATTAAATGAATAAACAAACAATTAGCATTGTAGGTAGGTACCTACTAAATAACAAATGTCAACAATATAAAATGAACATAAACGTTGCATAATAATGGCTGTTCCAATAAACTACAGGCTTACAAATCCAATTAATATTTTGTGTGCATAATAATTTTGAAAAAAAATAGATCACTAAATATAGAAACGTTAAAGGACATTTTTAACGAGTGATAAAATAAACTAATTGTGAGACTGTATTAGAACAAGTGGATAAGGTCTTTCATCTTTTTCTTGTGAATTAAAAACACATTGTCTAACATCAATATGTGCATATTTAAAAAATAAATGTTGTGCAAATAAATAAAAATGTATAAAATATATCAGGTTATCATAATGAATATATTATTTTTATTTCTATGTCTTAGTAATAAAGTAATTTTATTATTAAATAAATAAATTCTATAAAAAAGATAACTAACAAAACTAAATGTTTAGGTAGGCTTATAGGCTATATTATAATAAAAATACAATTTTATAAACATAAAAATATAAGAGTTTACATTGATTAATTTTATCTACTTTACGAAAAGGTCGAAAAATATTGTTTATTAAAACATTATGAACGATTTCAATAAGTGAATTATACATAGTATATGTTATCATATTAAATATAGGTCGTGATATGGTATAATCATATTAAATTATTATTTATCTTTAATTAAAAATGATCATTAGTTCATTGATATACATTATAAAATAATATATAATATTATGATCAGCTGTATTTGCACATTTATTCATTATTAGATTCTGAGCGAAGCGATGAATGTATTGATTTTACAATGATATGTGTTCTTTTTTTGTGTCTGTCATCACCTTTTAGGACAGTAAAAGTGCTTGGATTTTCTTCAACAATAACTTTTCTGATAGGGAAGTGAATCTAGTTAGTACTTTGGGGGGTCAAAAGTAAAAATTTCTCAGTAGTTTTCAAACGCGACGTGAAAAACAAAAGAAAAATTAAGGAAAAACGGGAATTTATACGCAAAATCTGTTTTCGAGAAAATCGATTTTGGTTTTTGGTGAAACTCTAAAACAAATGAACGTATATACATGATATTTTCACTGGTTGTTTATATTTGCATTTTTTAAATACGATAAAATTTTAAAAATATTTTGATTTGTTTTGAACTGTGTAGGAACATTTACAGTTTCCAATTGTATTAGTATTTTTTTCTATGGATGTCAATAAAACTTTATTTGTTGGGTAAAAAGCTTGAAAATTTAATACAAGGCTCCTACTATATTGTAACAATGATATTTGAAAAATATTAAAAATCCTTAGTCACAGTTTTTATTTATAAGCATTTAAAGTTCAAATCTTAGCAAAATACGGAAAAATCACGAAAATTAGCAAATTATTTTGAGTTGATAATTCATAAAAATTTTTGTTTTTAAATCTAAGGTTTGAAAATGTAATACAAGATTATACATAAGTTTGTTTACCTTCATCAAAAAAAAATGTCTACAAGAAAGTCAAATTAAATTTTTATGAGCGTTTTAAATTTATATTTTTACAACATTTAATATTTCCTCGATTTCTCATGTAACGATTTTCTTATTTTGTTGTAATTAAAAAACGTAAGACTGTAGATACTTAAAAATTTCACTGAATGTTTATATTAGCATTTTCTATACACGATAACATTTTGAAAATATTTTGACTCTTTTTGAGCTGTTTACGGACATCGTCAGTTTTCAATTTTTTTAGTTTTTTTTTCTATAAATATCAATAAAATTTTAATTGTTGGGTAAAAGAGCGTGAAAATTTTATGCAAGGCTCCTGATATATTGTCACAATAGCAGTTGAAAAATATTAAAAATACATAGGCACAATTTTTTTTTATAAGCATTTAAAGTTCGAATTTTGACAAAATTTATCAAATTTATAATTTAATAATTATTTTGTAGTTAAAAATTTATAAAATGTTCAACTTTTATAGCTAAGGATTGAAAATTGAAAACTAGGCTCCACGTAAATAGGTTATATCATTGAATTCAAATTTAACACTATCCATTACTGTGGCCCATTTGTAACCTACTGTACAGAAGAGCGACATCCACTTACCCACCTTTTTTTATATTTATTTAATTATTTTTAATTATTATTAATAATTGGTTTCAGGATTACTTTTATAGTTTTTCAATTCACAAAAGAAATCATTCTGTTGAATATATGATATATGTAATATGTTGATGAAATTGAAGGTGTTAATTTTATTTTCGATTGGTGCAGTACAAGTTTCTCGTTCAGCAGTTATGGCCCAAAATCCCACGGTGTAAGTATATATCAATAAATAACAATTACAATTATAAAACTATGTGGCGGTTAAAACATGCCCCAATATATTACGTCACACGCACAACTATGCGGTAATTGTACCATTAATTATAAATAATTACAATAGGTAGTATTATTTAGTCTATGGTTATACGCCATACCATGAAGACTAAAATATTGTAATGTAATAGCTTAAATTTACTATCTATAGGTAATATAGGTATTAATATATATATATAAACTTGATTTTAATATTTCTACATATGTACTATTCCTACAGCTGCAGGAGCTGTGATGTTTATAATATTATATTTTCGATCATTCTAAAATTCTGATAAGTACACTAAAAAAATTACATTGTAACCAATTTTTGTGATGATTAAATATTTAAGGAAGGCTGCTCATCAATACTATCAAATGAAGGCAGTGATTGTTAGTAATTAGTACCTATAATTAGGTTAAATGTTTGCATATACAAAAATCGTGTAGTATATATGTTTTTTATTCGTTATAATATAATAACGTATGAATAGTGAATTTAACGATACAATAAGTCATCATCTTGTTAAATGGAGCAATAGAGTAATGTTATAACAGCTGTTACAAGTCATAACATATAATAATTTATAAAAATCGTAATATCAAATACAAAAGCAAAGTTTTGTTGAAAATTTTGATACGCTAAATGAAAAATATAAATAACGTTTTAATAATTCTGAACAATGTTATATCTTTTAATATTTTTAAGTGTTACTTTTTTATATAGGAAACAACTTAAAATTTTTAATTTTCTATTCCAAAGCAGAATATTTTCCGGAAAATTTGGATCCACAGACTCTAATTTTAAACAAGAAGTTAATTTGTTTATACATAGATTCGTATCTGTTTAAAATTTTAATTGACAGAGTAAACCAAACATTTTGCATGGTACTTACCCCTAACTATGATATGTGACAGTAGTGACACATCCCTTCACTCGTCAAAACTTTAAGCCTAATTGATTAGACTTTTCAAATTCGATTTGAATACATCGGAATCCCTTAAAAAATATTCTGCTCATTCGAAAAATGAAAAGAACTTCAAAAATATAATTTATGTAATTATGTTACAATAGAAAATAATAATCAAGATTACTTTTTTCAAAATTTTTATTTTTATTTTTTGACAAAATAATTGTAAGAACATATAGTGCAAAAAACAACCACAGTACGAAAAATAATGATATTTCGTTTGAGTTGTTCTATAGACTATAATATAGAGGTTATGATTTTAAAGCAGGATCACTAATAAAAAAATGTTAAGTAAACAAAATGTCAAAGACAACCTCATATTCGTTTTTTATAATATTGCATAATAAAATATTTAGTTATGTTATGTTTAAGAAATAGAAAAATAAATAGTGTATCGTATAAGTATATTATAAATGTATAAAGAAATGCTTAAAATATTCAAAACCAGATATGAGGTAGGTATATAATAATATAATATACCTACCTCATATTATTTGATGAATAATGTATACACACTTACTCGTTCAGCCATTACAACGATTTCAGCCATTACATTTTATACTACCATTTTATACAAAAATCAATAATTTAATAACAGCTTAATACTTTCATTTTTTTTTTTTTTTTTTTTTTTTCTTTTTAGATCAAGTTTGTTGTTATTTGATTTTCGAAATGCGACCGATTTAAATAACTGGACAGAACAATCTGACACTGTGAGATCAGCAGGAAAATCAAAGGCAACATTTGATTTATATAAAACTCAAACTAGTCAGTCTGCAATCTTATTCACATTGCTAAATCCACTACCAAACGGTGCATGTTTCGGTGGCGTTCGTACATTAACACAATTGAACCTTGAGGGATATGAATATATATCATTTGTATGCAAAACCACGGGAAATGCCACTACATACAAGATTATTTTAAGGCATAATGGTTTAAATGACGAGCCAAACCCAACTTACGAACAGAAATTTAAGGTAGGTACCCATAATAAACTACACACAAATGTAACTTTATATTTAAATAATATATTTTACAACTATAATATGCTTAATAACTTGTTTACAATGATTTTAACAGGTTAACACGGATTCAGATACCACAGTAAAAATGCCAATTTCACAATTCCACCCCTATTATAGGGGTAAAGAAATAATAGATGGACCTACACTAAATGTGAAAAATATTACCAACTTTGGTATTCAAGTCGCTGGAGGCGTTTATGAAAATTTTAAACAATCAGGATTATCGTCATTAGTGGTAGATCAAATATGGGCTGAGCCCTACGGAGATGCAAACTGAACAATTTTATGTCATCGATTATAATTATACAATATAAATTTCTGTCGACCATTATACTCATTAGTCATTAGACATTATCTAAATTATTATCTATAAGTGATTACAAAATATTGTATATGATAGGTACTTTACTTAAGTTGAAGTCAACTATCTAATTAACTCAATTTCTTACAACTAAGTATGTTAATGTATTTAGGAACCTATTCATAATATATAATATTGTTTTGTTATTTATTTTGTATCTTCATAAGTTTTGGTTTGAAACAATTGTTGAGAGGTGGGAGCTCTGGCATAACGTTATTCAATTATTGTTAGCAGAACTTTTCAAAATGTATTAATACGATAATATAAAGAACTTACTGTCTTAATAGACTTAATGGATATTGTTGGAATTTTTTGAAGCCTCTTTTTAACTATCCAGCCTTAAATTTGGTACTACTAATTTCACATATAGCATTATATTTTTATTAAAACCGTTCAAAAAACCTCCAGCAATATTTATATAGACTTGTTGGACATTATTAGAATTTGTTCTAGCCCCCTAATTATTTATTTCAAATTAAAATATATACTGCTAATCTCACACATAACATTTTATAATTTGTATAACCAAACTAATACCATCCACAGCATTATTTATTGAGATTTTAATTAATGTAGAATTTTAATTCAAGTTAAATTTAGTACTCAAATAGTCAATTTATTAATCGTTATTGATCAAAATTGTACCCTTCTCTTTTCGGCAAAACAAAAAGTTTAATAATATGTTTAATAAACATTCTTTATTATATATATATATATTTATATAAAATAGAAAGTATTAATAATATAACTTTTATAAAAAATTGTTGTTGCCAGTTGCCGTTACAATCAAACTTGATGACCACCAATCAAATAATTAATGAAAACGATTATTAAAAAGAAATTTATTTTTATTTTTATATTAGGTATTACCTACATAATTGTTGTAAACAACTTAAATTTGTATTTTGTAATTTATTTTCTATATCTATATAACACAAACCAAAAAGTTTAATATTTGCTTTATGTTAGGTATATATAATCATATAATATATAAAAAAAGAAAAGTATTAACACTTATGAATATAAGTAAATATTTGATAGGTGGTAGTCGAATTTGATTTTGGCACTTTACAGCAACTCGAGGGGTGGCATGGTTATATAAGTATCTGTGTAAATATAAATACGAAATAAATTTCTAACAAGTAAATAATGTTTATAAAACTTATATTTTTTTATAATTTTTTACATGTATAACATAATATTATTAATTACATAAAATATTTAAATGTGTAATAAATATGGTTTAAACTTTTAAGTACATAATATAATTTAAAAGCAAGTATAACAAAAGAGACTAGAAAATTTTATATTAGCATTTTTTATACATCGCGTAATTTTCAAAATAAAACTACTTAAAATATACGATGATTTTTTTTTTATAAATGTTGATTAAAATAAAAAATTTTAAATATCTATAAATATCTCAAAAACAGTCAACATAATTTAAAAACTATACCATGGGCCTCCACACGAGTTTTTCTCAGTGAGGCCCAGTAATCTTTCGATATTAATTTAAATAAAAAAAATAAAATGAAAACATAAATATTTAGAAAAAAGTTCAAGTATCTACGGTTATTTGTTTTTGAATTACAAAAAATATTACGGATAAGTATCCAAAATGTCATCAAAATTTGAACCTCAAATGCTCACAAAAATTAATGTGACTTTCCGGGAACCTTTTTTTTATTTCAAGTAGAAAAAATAATTTGAAATCTTGAAATTAATTTTCAAATCTTAAATAATATGAAAAGAAATTTTAAGTACAAAATAATTCTCAAATTTTTGTGTTTTTAACTAATTTTGTTCAAATGATTCATAAAATTTCTAAAAACCAGACGTCTTGAAAATTGTTTAATAGGTAGCTATAATAAAAACTTATGAAACTTATAGCTATGCCGAAGGAAACTTGATAGAATACACCGACTGCTAGAGGTTGTCCTAATGGTGATGAAAATAAATTAAAAGAAATACATAATATGATATTTAACTTTATTACTTATTAATATATTATAGCAGAAAATAATTTACTTATTATTTTCGTGGTTTTGATAAAATTTTTAGTTATTATAATACTATTTTTATGCTGTTTTCGATATTCAAATGAATAATAACGATTTATGTTATTTTATTGTTACTTGTAAATAATTCAAAATATTTTTACTTGGGTTATACTCTTTTATGTATAATATTATATTTTATATAGATACACAATGATATTTTCAAAATATTTAGATGTAATAAATATTATTACTAAAATAATTAATAGAAATATATTAATTATATGATAATAGGCTTATGTCTGACAATCTCTGTACAGAACGTTTTTCGTATGCTGCAATGATTTAACATTGAATTCAAATTTAACCTAAGTACCCATTACAGCGACCTACTTAATGACGAGGTACCTATACACTCGACTTCTATACTATAAAGCTGAGCATTTACTTACTTCCCCCTTTTTTTGTTTTTCCTGATCATTTTTAAAAAATACTGCGAATTTTTACTTATCAATAATTATGAACAAATTATTTATTTTTTTTAATCAATCAATAAATAATACTTCAGATTGTTCGTAATGACTTATAAGTTATAACTTAATAACAACTAGTAATATTATAATATAAAATATTCTGAGAATAAGTAATAGAATATATTTTACCATTTTATGTTATTGAAGTTATTTTGTAAGAAAAAAAATATTTTCAATTTTGATATAATATTTTAAGGAAATTCTATGCGATTCTATTTGTCATGCATTTAGACAAATAAACAAGTAAAAAATAAACCTCTTGTTGTCCAAGAAAAAACTTTTTCATTTTTTTGCCTCGCTGGCCCTTTAAAGTGCTTTATTTTGTGAAATTAAATAAATTAATATTTGGAATCATACTACATTTATTATAAATACTTAAACCATCCAAAATATCGAAAATCTATTTCCTACAACATAGAAAAAGAGAAAAGCTATTAAGTTCAAATTATTTTTCAAAATTAAAATTGGACTACTAGAAGTATGTTTTTTTTGTCAGCATATTGGCATTATTTGTTGTGAAATATTTCAAATTAAAACCCTACCTATTTGATAGGCTCATACTACACGGCGCGCGCACATGCATGCTTAAATAATTGCCTACATCTGACTCCTTTGAAGCTCAAAATCAGTTTTTACATTAATGAAATATTCCAATTTCGTGTTCCAGAAATGTTGATATTTGAATTTAAAAAAATAATACTTTTTAAGACAACATTTATCTATACAGCTATTAAATAATATACCTACATTAATAGCCTTATTTCTTTATAACTTTTTTTGTTGTGTATTCCATAGCACCTAATATAGTATAATAACAATTATAATTAATAATTACATTATAATATAACTAACTCAAAAATTAATACTCTTCATAGAAGCTTTAAAAATTCTACTATTGCTTAAATTAAGATTATCTATACTCAATACAGTTTTAAAAATATTTAGACTAATAAAATTTAAACTATTTGTAGGCTTGTCGAATTTTAAGTTTTAACTTTGTAGCAATTTAAAAATATTAAAAATGCATAGGCATGGTTTTTTTTTTATAAGCATCTGAAGCTCAATTTTTAACAAAATTTGTTAATAAATAAAGAATAACGATTTTAGTTATTTTGATCAAATATGTTTGTAGGGACTTGAAATTGTACCTATAGTATTATATTTTAATATACGCAAGGCATTTTCAAAATATTTAGATTAATAATTTTTTAGTATTTATACCATAATACTAATAGTAAAATAAATGTTTATAATATCAATATAAATTAATGATAAATATTATAATATAAACTTAGTAACAATTTGGTTGACTGTCTCTGCTCAGAATTTTTTTTCGTACCTATACAAAGATTTATCATTTGATTCAAATTTAACACATACATTATAGAAACTGACTCGACGTATACTCGTCACCTATTACAGTAGAGCGACTTCATCGGTTTGTATGAGTTGATTGTAAACATCTGAAAAGCTGGCTTAGTCACCTCCAGGCACGGATATAAGGGGGAGGGGCTATAATTTTGGCTGAAGGCATTAAGTATTAGGAATTTCAAATATTACTTTAATTTTCAGTTTATCAACTATAGTAAAGAGGTTAGAGGACCAATACTATACTTAAAACATTTTATATCATATTGATTATTGACATTTAGGAGTGATTGATAATCGAAAAATTTTCATCTAGCCCCCCCCCCCCCCCCGCAGCTTTTTTCATTTCTAGATCCATCTCTAGGCCACCTCCACTGACTTTCGTCACATATATCCATAAAATATAATAGAAAATTCCCGAACTTATAATTCTTCCTACATAAAAAATCCACCGAACCAAGTCCTGATTGGGCTTTTTTCCATTACTAAATACGCATTTACTGTTAACCAGTTATAGACAATGTTACAATATAATTTAAGCTTCGTATTAGTTTTATTTTATGTGGTATTATCTTTTTTTATATTAGTTTTGTTATTTACTCATAAATTATTTTAAATAACTGTACTTGAGCCAATTATGGCGATTACCTTGGTAAATATATAAATAAATTATAATAACTGCAAGGTGCAGTGTTATGACAGCGAGTACTTAAGTTGAACACTTGAACCTGATACATGATAGTATAAATTATACTGTACCTAATAGGTATATAGTTTCAATGAATTAAACCATCCTAATAACCAGGACTGTTAAGTGTTTATAGGTATATTACCCATATTATATTGTATTGTTCAATTGATTGAATAAACAATATACGCGTAGAGTTATTCAATTATAATCGTGATTTTATAGTTCATCGAGACACCAAACAATTGGTACTTGCTCATTTGCATGCATTGTTTTTTAATAAAACCTGTCTCACTTGGCTCAAAAATTACCGTTTAAACCGTGTTTCTTTATTATATACCTGTATACAGGTACAAATATAATAACCTGAGACAGCATGGCAGACGGCCGAGGAAAGGTGACGGGGACCTTCCGTCCCTCCCCTCTCCTTGTACGAGTCGTCTAGACCGGCTGGCGAAAGCCAGGTCACGAAGACTCAGGAGGCAATGACTCAAGCCTTCCGTCGCCCTAAGCAATTTATATTTTTGATTGTAAACCCTCCGAACGCTGCTCCCTGGTGGACACGGTATATACGCTATACTACTATAGCACACGCTGAGGAAAGTCCACCAGGTAGCGGGGCTGCCACCTAACAAATTAAAATAAAATGTTTTGCTTGCAACAATAAACGATGGTGACCGGAGGAGAAGCAATGCCACAGCAGATTCTCCTCCGATCCTCGACACCACGTTAAAAAAAAATGTACCAATATAATAAAATTTGTGTCACATATTACAATATAGCCATGATTTAATATAAATTAATTTCCAAACTATAAATATCAGTATGTAACCATGTAGGTATTAGATATACTATATTTTATTTTGTACTTAAGGTTGTTCTTTTTTTTTTATGATATCCCCTCTCAACTGAGACTTTATGAGTATCGGTCACTTCTACTCCTAAAAAAAACTTCCGTAGTAACGTCTGTGTACACAGTTGGAGCGAGTACTTAGGTAGTTTAAAAAAGAAAAATCCGTATGCCTTAAGTCAAGGTATATTTATTATTTATTAAGGATACATATTATTAGATTTGAGGACGGAGAACAACATAGTACTTACCTACTTATTACTACAACTGTACCTAATATGTTAGTTTAAAATTAAAATTAAAATTATTGCCTGTGTATCACAATTATATTGACAATTATTATATTACTTGGAAATGGAAATGACTTGTACAGCCATACACGCAACGATGTTGACTAAATTTTGTACAACGACCTGCATCGTATAAGTTAGCTTGGAATATGAGACTTTCCTATGACTATTCTTATTTTTGTTAACTCCTGGGTTTCTCCTTTAGGCCGGGGCTTATGCACAGCGTATTCCGAAGCGTTTTCCGTCGAATTCAAAATTAATTGGTTTATATTGGAGCAGCAATATATGACGCCATGACGAACGTAAATCTGTAATACACTACCGCGTTTTCATCTGCGGCGGAAAACGCAAGCCGACCGGCGGAATACACCGTGTAAAGCCCCGGCCTTAGTGGTTATAGTACACGGTAACTGGTGGATGATAAATTTGATTATAAATTGGAGCTGACGCATGGACACATTCTTTGTGAATTCGGAATTGTCTTATTATGGTTGGTTATTGCGAATATTACAATTCTAGGAATTATAGGTATTTTTTGCATTTTGAACAATATATATCAATAACGATTACAATTTTGTACAACTCGGCGTTGAGATATTGACTTTGAGTATATTTGAATGTTTCCAGTTATCGTTGAGTGTTGTCAACACTATAATATTATTTTGCAATAAACAGTAGACGTACATAGGTATTTTTTATTGGAAATACGTGAGGATAAATAATAGTAGATTACCAATACATTTTATACATTATTATAACAAACTTCTATCATTTCAGTGACAATAACATTATTAAAAAAAAAGTGGGTAAGTGGATGTCGCTCTGCTGTACAGTAGGTTACAAGTGGGTCACTGTAATGGATGGTGTTAAATTTTAATTCAATGATATAACCTATTTACGTGGAGCCTAGTTTTCAATTTTCAATCCTTAGCTATAAAAGTTGAACATTTTATAAATTTTTAACTACAAAATAATTATTAAATTATAAATTTGATAAATTTTGTCAAAATTCGAACTTTAAATGCTTATAAAAAAAAATGTGCCTATGTATTTTTAATATTTTTCAACTGCTATTGTAACAATATATCAGGAGCCTTGCATTAAGTTTTCACGCTCTTTTACCCAACAAATAAAATTTTATTGATATTTATAGAAAAAAAACTAAAAAAATTGAAAACTGACGATGTCCGTAAACAGCTCAAAAAGAGTCAAATTATTTTCAAAATTTTATCGTGTATAGAAAATGCTAATACAAACATTCAGTGAAATATTCAAGTATCTACAGTCATACGTTTTTTGATTACAACCCAATAAGAAAATCGTTACATGAGATATCGAGTGAATATTTTTCCGTATTTTGTCAAGATTTGAACTTTAAATGTTTGTAAATAAAAACTGTGACTAAGGATTTTTAATATTTTTCAAAAGTCATTGTAACAATATAGTAGGAGCCTTGTATTAAATTGTCAATGTTTTTTACCCAACAAATACAATTTTATTGATATTTATAGAAAAAAAAACTGAAAATGTCTGTAAACAGCTCAAAATAAGTCAAAATATTTGGAAAATGTTATGGTGTATAGAAAATGCTAATATAAACATTCAGTCAAAATTGCATGTACCCACGGTCATTTTTTTTAAAGTTGCACCAAAACCAAAATCGATTTTTTCGAAAACAGATTTTGTGTAAAAATTCCCGTTTTTCCTTAATTTTTCTTTTGTTTTTCACGTCGCGTCTGAAAACTATTGAGAAATTTTTACTTTTGACCCCCTCAAAGTACCAACTAGATTCACTTTCCTATCAGAAAAGTTACTGTTGAAGAAAATCCAAGCACTTTTACTGTCCTAAAAGGTGATGACAGACACAAAAAAAAAAAAAATAAAATAAAAACACACATCATTGTAAAATCAATACATTTATCGCTTCGCTCAGAATCTAAAACAAAGTTCAAATAGTTCAAATATGATGTTATGTTTTCATATTTTACTCATATAGTCCCGCACAGTTATGTTATAGGTACTCCGTGTACTCATATAATATATAAACTTCACGTTACTGGAGTTTAAAATTATATGTAGGTATCTCGACTCACCAGTATGTAGACAGGTGTTCCAGGACTCGGTGACAAAAAAAAAATCTGAAAATACACTCGCGGATTCTTTTGTGTATGGTGTCTTTCATTGCCACCCTCTCACCGCTAAGGCCCCACCAGACGTATTCGTTGTATACTTATTTTATAATTCACACAGCTGTAATCGTACACTGGTTGCCCGCCTCAATAATCATACGTAGTAGTTACGAAGGTACTGCATAATTTGATCATAATATTATTCATTTAATGATATATTAATGGTTACTTACTTGATACTTCCCTATTTATTTATACATATTATTATTTTTAATAAGTACCTACATACCTTCTAATTAATTCATAATTGGTCCAGTGATTTAAAATAATTTCTAATTAACTAGTTAGTTCATTTTCAATCACCTTATAAGGTTAACTAGTTTCATTGACATTTGAAATAATCTAGCTTTTCTCAGTTGATTTAAAAATAATCCCATTAAGTTAAACATATTTTGAAATTTTTCGTTTTTATAGCTTTATACGTAAATATTAATATTAAAATAAAAATAACCCAATAGGTAGGTACCGTAATAATAATACAAACATTTATTTTATTTTTCTTGATTAATAATTTTATAGTATATATATTTTAGTAGATTATATATGCATAATATTATATTACCTTAAATTAATATTTGTTACCTATATTATATTAACTGACTTTTCACTTATTATCGATCTTGTGTTCTTTTACTTAATTTGGCTTAAAATAATTATTTTCCCTAACTTTGCCACCTTTAATAGATCATCACAATGCTTAACAATTAAAATGTTTTTAAATGTAGTTAAATCCATCTGTGTCCATTAAATGTAAGAGTTCATAGAAGACCATAACGTTTATCTACTGTTTAATAAGAATATCTAATAATCCGTGACATTCGTTATTCTTAAGATACTAATAAGAAACGGTATCCACGTCGTAAATGCCAAATCTTCATCTGTGCCCGATGAATTGTGATGGCGAACTTACTTCTGATTCACCAGTGCTAGAATATGCCGATATGCCCCCTGTCTGGCTTGCGACTGCCCATGTACGAGAAGTACCTAGCCCGTGGTATCTTTTCATTTAATAATTACGTCTTACTGTCTTGCATGTGAACATCTTGTTATGGCGATAAACATATTACAATCAAATATAAGTGACCAGAAATGTTTTTTTTGTAAAAGCGGCGCAGGTATTGCCAAATAAATAAATAAATTCCTTATTAGGACAGCCTTGCGTCTTCCTAAAAAATTAAAATAAAGTAAAATAAAATATGCTAAATGCTAATAAAATAAAATATTTGTATTTTAAATATTTTTGTGATAACTGCAGAAGTTAAGACTACATTGAAATCACAAAATCGGGACAAAAGCTGCAGGACGATTAATAATATTCAAATCTGTAGGTACGTTTTATTGTCCCGGCCAGACAAGAATATTGTATACATGAATATGTAGCTACACAACAACAACAAAAAATCGGTACTGTGCATGCCGCCTAAATCAGAATAATGCCTGGTTGTCACACTAACCAAGCAGTCTTCGTATAATATAAGTAGGTATTCATTGTGTTCAACAACTGCCGTCTGTGCGTGCCCAACTCTCTCTTACACACATATTTTATTAAATATATTAAAATATTATGTGCAAGACGCAGGTGACGATCATAATACAGCAGGTCACAGGGCAACAGGTGCAACATCTTTTATTGTTGGTACGTGGGTGGGTGGGTTCACACAGTGATTCATTCAGCAACACCATTATATTTACATAACCGCCACCACTCCTACCAACAAAGTGTATACCTATATATTATTATTATCCTACCTACCACTGCTACACAAGCCGTAGGTATCTGATTTTGAAAAGGAATTTTTCGAGTTTCGACTCATCGTCAAACAAGTGAAAATGTTTATAAAAACCTACGCTTACTGTACGCAGCAGTACAACACTCATATATATTCGTATATTATGTAGATATGTATTAGTGCTCATGATAAAATATAATATTCTTGTAGACGCATTTGGTACGGACATTTTTAAGCATGATGATACCCAATAGATCATAATGATTAATGAGTCTTGAAGTCATTATACTATAATATATTTATATCGTGCGCTTAGAGGTGACGCCACAGAAATATCTTTCAAAAAAGCGTCTACTGCTGGCCAACAAATTCGTAAATGGTAAATCGAAACACCGGATATGCATATCGTGGCATTATAATAATAATAATAATAATAATAATAATAATAATTTTTTAATAATAATAATATATTATAGTAGATAATATTATACGGTTCGGCAGTCGGCACGACGTCGGTGTCGCTTCGGTCGGCAGCCGCCGGTGTAGAGTTTCTCGTGTACGGTGCGAACGGGCCCGCCCACAAATGGTAACTGTGTATAGGAGGTCCTTGACAAAACCTACAGGCTACAGTATTATTTAAATTTAAACAACAAAAAAAAAAAAAAACCACTATCAACGTCGTTTAGGAATTAGTGATAACGGTTCATTCTCTCATTAGTCATTACCGTGGCTGATGTGCTTACTGTTTTTAGTAGGTTGTTGCCGCTTTAGGTAGCTGGTGCTTCGTGCGTTTTTTCCCTTCCTGCCGACGCGAATGACGATTAGAAATTCGAATGATGTAGGCGTACTTGGATAACGTCTTCCACGCGCATTGAATATTATCTCGGGAGTTTGCTTTCTGTTTGTCCGTGTTTGTGCACTCGCGATGTGAACAAAAAAATATGGCTCCCTCGAATAGGTAGTCGACATGAAGTGTCAGAATTATTCATCATTATGCTGCGCTGTTAACGTGTTGAATGCTGGGCCGAAGATAGACACTTAATGCTTACCGTTTTTGCAGCATCCGTTCATTTGACTACAATCGTTTTGTGTAGCATAACTGTTTGATGCGATCATGTTGGTTGCATACTTGTTGTTGGTGTCGACTCTTTTCTACGAAGTCTTGATTTGCAATGCCAAAAAGGACTGTCCCAAGAGATGTGAATGTCTCGGCACATATGTCGACTGTAGCAAAACAATGCTTAACACATTTCCAGAAGGGTTGCCTCAATGGATGGAAACTTTGTAAGTAATCAAATTTCTACTCAGTGCTTAGTCATTTGTACATAACCCATTGTATGTATAAACTATAAAAATTTTCTTGCTTCTTTTCCGATATCACATTTATTATGACAACAGTCCAATAGCATATTACTGAGATACTTAATATTGTTTCCCTATGAACCTAATGTACTAAATTAAATTTTAAAAGTAATTAGTTTAATACTAGTAGTAGTAGGTATTGTGCCAAGTTTAAAGGGCTTGTCCCGTAAAAATTGTAATAAATAACTGCATTTTCTATAAATGACATTGAAAAGTAATTTTGACTTCACAACTATGACTCCAAAGTCTGAATTTAAAGTTCACTGAATGGGAGCCACTATTTAAAATTTAATCATTACCTAATTTTTATAATAGTAATGCTTGAAAAAAGTAAGATGGCAAGATACAATCTATAAAACTTCCCTACCTACCTATGTACATTTTACAACAAAAAGATACCTAAACATTTCGTTTAAAAAACGTACTAATACTAAATCTAAATGGGGAAAAAAAGCCCCATGTATGGTAACAAAAATTGTTGTTTCTATTTAACATAGAACAATTTCACTGTAAATGAGAGTAACTACCAGAAAGATTAATAATAATGTTAAATATTCCTACAGTTAATGTATAGCACTATAGTCTGTAACCTATGACTTTTTAAAATAATCTAAACTAAATCCAACCTAATCTGCCCAAGAATTTTGGTTTTACTTAAAATTATAGCATTTATCAAATTAAACGAACTATTTATTAAAAATATTACTCTGAAATTATTAGCAATGATTCTTCTAGATATAGTACCTAAATTTAGTTAATTTAAGTAATCATTAAAAAACTGTAATCTACATCTTGATACCTATATTTTTTCTATAGTTAAATTTTCTATTTTTATTTTTAGGGATTTGAGTGTTAATAAGATTGATGGGACTTTGGCAATCAATACTAATAGTTACCCATATCTAATATCATTGTAAGTAATTAATATTAAAACTATTTAAATTATGTAATGTATTATTTTGTAAAAATTTAGGTAATTACTCTAGTACAGTAGAATACCGATTATCCAGACAAATTAATTTCAATGATGGTCGGATATACAAATATCCGGATTGTTTATTAACATTTATTTATACTAAAATACCAACGCAGCGGTGATAGCCGATAATCAGCGTTCGATAATAATTGTATGGAATGATTTATATATTTATTTTATTTTTTGTTTGTTCGGATAATAGGTATTCTACTGTAATTACATTTTATATTATTATTGTTTATTATGAATTATGATACAGGTATACAATTTTATAAAATTCTTAATAGAAAATATAAATAAAAACTATAAAGGTTTAATAAGGTATTAATAATAATGCTTTATCTTTGTATAGCAAACTTATTTTTGTATTTGAATTTGAAGTGCACTTATTGAATCACTACTAGCTAATAATATTTTGTTTCTAATTTTGAATATCAATTATTTAACAAAATTAGATAAAACAAAAATTATTATTACATATATGCAAATGACAATATGATAGTATTTTGGTGACTTGTCAATGTGTGACAAATAAATTAACATAGTGACTAATGCTACTATAATATAGATATTTATTATTTTATCATTAGCCTATATTATAATATTATTTTAAATTACAACATTATTTTTCGTTTAAGTATCTAATTTTGTCCAAACCTGAACTTGAACAAATATCTATATTAAAAGACTGTGTTTGTATATTTTTTTAGATTTTTCAGTGACAGTATGAACTACTTATGAAAAACTATGTTTTAAATTTTAAATTCTTAGCTTATAAAACTGAACATTTTATAAATTTCTAATTACAAAATAGTTTTCAAATAATCGAGATTTTGATTAATTTTGTCAAATTTTAAACTTTAAATGTTTATTAAAAATCGTCCCTATTTATCTTCAATATTTTTAACAGTTATTAAAACTTGTTAAAACAACTTGAGGAATCTTGTATTTAACTTTTAAGTTTTTTGACTAAACAAACATTTTATTAAAATGTATATAAAAAAAAAATTTTAAATGTTTATAAATAGCTCAAAACACATAAAAATATTTTGAAAATGTAATCATGTAGAAAATGATTAAATGAATAATTGTTAAAAAGATCAACTATCTACAGTTATTCGTTTTTTAACTACAAAAAAATAAAAATTGTTTATTTACAGTTAAATCCGATGTCGAAAAAATTTTAAACACAGACTTATTGAAACTCCTACTTCAGACTCTCATAAAAAAATATTGTGGTTTTAAGTTCAAAAAGAAATTTATTTAGTCTATAGAATATGTTAATATAAACGTCTGGTGAAAATTTAAAGTACCTATTTACAGTTATTAGTTATTTAGTTACATCAAAAAAACTAAATCAATTTTCTCAAAAACTAGTTTTGCTTAAAAATCACCAATTTTGGTTTTTACCAACACTTGAAAACTTCTATAAATTTTCAATGAAACCTCTAAAAAATACCAATTTAATTCAATTATTGATCAGAAAAATTGCTAGAAGCATTTTTTCTACTAGAAAAAAATGTTCTATGCTCCAGAATCTAAAAATCAAATGCAATAATACTATTTTTTTAATCATTAAATATGAAAAAGAAATATTAACATTTCCTTTGATTAGAACACAGTACATTTTGAAATGAATCAAAATCAAAATATACCTAACCAATGTCATATCGTTTTGACATGTGGCTTAGCTCTACTTTTTTGAGACTTCAGTTAAAACAATTAAAATCATAGTCTTTAAATAATTACTTAAAATATGTATAAGTACAATAATTTACATTTCTTAATTTGGTTTTGGCATAAAGACTTTAGATTTTGTTAAATAAATTTAATATGTGTATGATAATATTATTATCTATATTAACTTAATATCTAATACTTTTAGAATGCCTAATATATAATTATGTATTATTGTTTAGACATGTTACATTTATCTATGAAAAAAAAGACTGTTGTGCAAAAAACGAATTATAAAATGTAAATTATTGTATAAACATTTACCCTAAGCAACTACAATCATTTTTAAAAGATTGGTCTGAACTAAAAACAGACCTCAGGAATAAAATTGATTATTTTAAATGAAATTTCAACAGAAAATTTAGTATTTAATTGTTGTACTTGGTAGATAACTTGATTTTTATTGAACATGTCCCTCATGTTGTCAACTCAAGTATTTGTAATGGTTCTTATCATTATTAATTTAGGTACTTTTAAAAATTATGTTATTTTATTCATCAAAAATATAGTTGTGATGCACTAAAATACATTTTTTTCACTTTTTACTTAAGTCATGCCTCCTATATACTAAGTAGTATTTATTGTACTTTTGTATGCCATAGTCAGTTAATACTTTTTATCTTATAATTTATTTTTATAAGGCTTAAGAATTAACATCATCTAATATGTTAAAACTTAATAGGTTTTATATTTAACAAATTATTTAAAATCCAACAATTGACTTTTTGTATTTTTAGGAAACTTACTAAGAACTCTATTGTATCTTTTCCAATATTTGTAAACAAATCGACTGTCAATAATTTAAATTTGTAAGTTTAATTTTGTTAAAGCTTATAAAATGTTGTATTTTATTATTGATATTAAGTTAAATTTAAAATTTTTAATTTCAGAGCACATAATAAAATAGAAAAATTGGAGGCTCTAGAGCATTTACCTAGCTTAAAAAATTTGGACATGAACAAAAATAAATTGACATTTTTGGATGATAATTCCTTTTCACAATCTACACACTTGAAAATACTGTTAGTATAAAATTCTACATTTCAACTCATTCTTCAATAATAATAAACTAAAATATGAATTATAATGAATCTATTGTATCTTTATTATACATTTCTATATATATTTAGGAATCTGAACAATAATTTGATCACCAACTTAAGTGCAAATTGCTTGGACACATTGACAAATTTGGTAGAGTTAAAAATATCCCATAATAAGCTGAACAATTTACCTGTTGGATTATTCAAAAAACTTAAAAATCTTGAAACACTGTGAGTATTGATTTTGCATTTATGTATGCATCTTACATACATATTTTTTTCTTTAACTTCTATTTTCTATTGAAAATATTTACATTTAATTTCAATAAACATTGGTTATTTTTAGCGATTTAGGTAGAAATCACATAACTGTCATCCATGGTTTATTATTTAAGGACTTGGTAAATTTAAAAACAATAATACTTCGACAAAATCTTATTGAAGATTTACAAGATGGATCATTTTATGGATTGATACATTTACAAGCATTGTAAGTATATTTTATATTTAATGCATTATCAAACTTATTTTTAATAATGACAACTTTATTAATTTGTTCTTGTAACTTTTTATTGTTCTAAATGCAGACATTTAGAAGATAATAATTTGAGCAAAATATCCAAAGGCTGGTTATATGGATTGAATTCACTTATCTACCTAAATATAAGTTATAACAGAATAGATCAAATAATAAGTGGATGGGAATATTGTGAAGACCTTGTAGAATTGTAAGTCATATATTAAAATTTACCATTTTATCAAATAATTGATTTGAATGCTTGAAACTATTTAAAAAATTCATATTGATATTAATATTGTAAATACAAGTATATTTTAATTAATACACATATGTTTAATTTTGTTTATTTAGGGATTTGTCTTATAATAGACTACAGTACATTGAAAAGAGTAATTTAGAAAATTTAAGGAAATTACATAAACTACATTTAAATAACAATAGATTATCATTCATTGAAGAAGGATCATTTAATAATACACCAATGATACGAACACTGTAAGTTATATTAGTATACATACTGTATATAATTATTCATATTTATTTTAAACACATTTGATAGTATTAAAAATGTATAATAAATTATGATTAAAGGCTGGATAAATCTAATCAAATATGTACACCAATCGGAATAGTTGTAGTCTTTGTATTTAATTTTATATTGCAATCTTTTTAATTTTTGTATTCTTTACGTAATAAAATATTAAAATTATTATTTTTATTATTTCTTAGGTAATTTTACAATAAAAATACAAATATGATATACATTTTCATATTATGGTTGTCCCTAATAGTAGAGAAACATTATATTGCTACACTCAGGTCATACACTCATATGAATGTTGTGATATTATTAATATATCGATAATAATAATTTTATTGGTCAAACTATTCCATGTCCCAATGGGAAAAAAGTTAAGGATAAATTTAAAAATGTTTTTGAAAAATATGACTGAGGTTATGTCAGAAATCAAAATATTAATTTAGATATAACGCCAACTTTTTTAAATTGTTTTAAATATACTATGATGGAAAATGTAGATATTGAACGTGATTTTTCGTTGTATAAACATTAAACATATTACTTCAAGTAATAGACAATACAATTTCCATAAACAAAATTTAGGAATGTATATTATAATTATATATTTTAATTTTTAAATACTTTTTTATTTTATTTTATAGTTCTGTAATATGTTAATGTCCATTTATTATTTAAGTAATAAAATTGTATTAAATTAACAAACATATTTGTACTGCAATTTTGACATATTTTTAACTCAATTATATCCGGTCTTTAATTATGATCAATAGTATTTGTATGATATTGATTTTTTTAATGGTATCTTCTATTCCAGTATTGGGCAAAGTTTAAGAAATTGATTTATAAAACTAATTAGTTTTATAACAGCATTAAACTTTTTATTTACAATTTTTTTTTTTTTCATAAATATATAAATTGTAACATATTATATATTGTTTTCTATACAACTATTCAACAAATAGATTTCAATTAATTAAATGTTTCTTTTAAATACTATAATACCAGTATTAAATGTATCAATATTTTTTATTAATTTACTTAATAATATAAAAAGTATATATCCTCAGCCTAAGTCGCAAAGGGCATATTTCCAAAATTACAAATTTTTCAGGAGAGGAAAAACGTTTCAAACATTTTGTCAGCCTAGTTAGCAAAGATTTACATAGATAATTACTAATTATATATTACACAATTATATATTATCTATGTACATGTATTACAATGCTATTCACAGTTATATACTATTATATTAGATGCCCAACTTTATATTCTACTGTGTATGGGTTTTTGAAGCCAAGTAGGTTGGACAATGTTTACAATCTGTTATCAATATTATAGTATACAATAGACAGAATATTGATAACATCAAGGTTAGGGTATAGGACAATTGGCTTCAAGTATGGTCTCCAAGCCTGGCATCTAGTATTATAGCTTGTATCTGTGATGCTATTGCAATTCTTAAAATCATTTCTTCAGAGTTACGATTTTCATGGATAAAATAATACAATTTCAGTTACGACTTTATCATACGATTCGTTTTTTTTCCTTAATTTTAATAGCTCATAATCCTAAAATCCACAAAAATGGAGTTACACCCTTTGCGACTTAAGCCGAAGTAGTAAGCTTAGTATTAGTATACTAACGCATCATTCTTTTTACTTTTTGTGGAAACACATTTGCCTTATAAAACTACATTTTCTGTTTTTAGTCAAATGGATCATAACTACTTGTCGTGGCTAATTGAAGATGCAAAAGAAACTTTTATTGGTTTAAGAAATTTGAAAAAATTAAGTTTAGCTAATAACAAAATATTATTCATTAAAAAAGAAGCCTTTACTGGCTTAGACAATCTAGAGGAATTAAATTTGCTTCAAAATAATGTCCTAGAAATCCAGGATGAAGCATTCAAATTCATGCCTAAACTTGTATATCTATATTTAAATAGTTCTTCACTAGTATGTGACTGCTCAATGGCATGGCTTAAACAACCAAATATATTTGAGAAGTTACCATTTGATTTCATAAATGCGTTTTGTGGCTTCCCAGAAAAAAACAAAGGAAAAAATTTGATAGAAGTACCCTTGACAGACTTCGTATGTCGTAAGTATTAAATATTAATGATCTTAAATTTTTAATTACAGCGCTATAACACTTATTTTTATTTTAGTCCAGAACAGTCCAAAACCCATGATAATATTCCATCCAGAATCAAAAATGGTTCTTGAACGGCAGAACATTACCTTAAAATGTGGAGTTAATTCTTCATCAAATGATAAAATTAACTTTGTTTGGAAAAAAGATAACCACGATTTAGAATTGATTTCTACAAACCATTACTCATCCTTTGAGTTTAATGGTCTGACTCAATTTTCCGTTTTGAACTTGTATAATATATCAATGTCACAAAGTGGTAAATATCAATGTGTTGCTTCTAATGAATTTGGCATCACTTATTCTAATCGTTCAATTTTATCAGTTGTTGGTAAGTATTCAAATGGATTTAGCAAAATAATAGTTGAATATTTATTTTATTTTTATTTTTAGTTTATCCATTTTTTGCTAAAGTCCCTGGAAATAGTTCAGTAAAGACAGGCCAAACTGCTAAGTTAGAATGTGCTGCAAATGGTTATCCAGTTCCTCAAATATCTTGGCAAAAAGATGGTGGCACTGATTTTCCAGCTGCACAAGAGCGCCGTATGAGAGTTATGGCTAGGGATGATGTTTTTTTAATTGTCGATGTAAAATTAGTTGATATGGGCATATATAGCTGTACTGCTAAAAATGTTGCTGGAATGATTGCTGCAAATGCAACACTTAATGTTTTAGGTATACAAATATTTATACTCATTTTTATATAATGTTATATAATGTCGGCTAATTCTCTTTTTTTTTCACAGAGCCCCCTTGGTTTAAAACTGAAATGTCCAACAAACAAGTTAGGGTGGGTGAAGAAGTTGTTTTAGAATGTTTAAGTTATGGATCTCCAAAACCAAAAATAAGATGGATAAAAGATGGCATTTCTCTTACTTTGAGCAATAGACATTTTTTTACTGCTGAAAATCAACTTTTAGTTATAATGGAAGCAAATACAGATGATTCAGGCACTTATCAATGTGAAATAACTAATTCTTTAGGAGTAAACAGTCAAAAAGTTGATGTTCTAGTTATGCCATGTAAATATTATTGTGTGCATATTAAATATTTTATTGATTAATACCTTATTTGTATTAAAACAAAATGAAAAAGGTGATAAATGTGAAATAAAAAATAATATCAAATTAAAAACAAAAAAACCTAATAATAATTGTTAAACAATCAACACTAAATTATTAATTGATTTATAATTTTTATTTCTTTAACATAAAATAATAACCACTAAGATATGGTATTTTTACTTATAAATATCACCACCAACTGGATGGATATTTTATATATTATAATGAACTCAACACCATAAACATTTTATCTTTAAACAAATTATATAATCAATCAAAACTCCTTTTAAATTTAAAATTATATTTCATAATATTAAATTAAACAATTAACTGTATGATATAATTAAAATGAAAACTATTTTATAAATAAGTTTCTAACTAGCTAGTTCTATAAATTATTTGTATATTACCTATGTAAATAGTATTGAAATTATAATAATCTTTATGTCAGTTATGTTTCCTCCCATAAAATTATAAGAAATGTATATTTCAATTTTAAGGATTCGATCTTAAGATAGATTAGGAATATATTATATTGATTGTTTTTCGAGAGGAGATTCGATGTATTTATATTGTGAAATTTAAATATTTCTATGAAATTATTATATTATTAACATTGATATTTGATTATAAACACTATAAATTGGTCACTGGCCGATAAATTTCACTAATAAAGTCTCTATTTTATGAAACAAATTATAAACTTCGAAAACATTGCCTAAGATCAGCCAAAAAAAGATGCACTTTGCATTGAAATCCTAATTTTACATGCTATGTAAGATTGTATTTTTTTTTAAATTTAATTTTAAATTTTCTAGTGTATCGGAGTTTAATTCATGAATATACTCTTGGATTTATCGTTATTGCAATAATTGTATGCATAATAATTATATCAGCAATTTGGGTATTATTCGTTTATAAAGCAAGACGCCCTTCGTCAAATTTGATCAATAGTGCCGATAATAAATCATTGGATTCTTCAAACAGTAAAGACAGTGGTACTGGCGAATCCACTAAAAGAAGCCAAGAACAATTATTCAATGATTGTAAGTCTTATTATATTTTTAAAAATAATTAAATTACTAAATATTTTTTTTATTTGTTTAGGTTTGAATGTTCCTCAAAAATTGACTAATAACGTAGGCAATTTATCACCTGAAATTAATTTGCCGTTACTTACACACGCTTCTGTTGTTCTGGGCGAAAATTCTGTCTCGTACAGACATTCAAAAACAGTTACCCTGCCTGTCCAATTACCAATTAAAGAACCGAAAGAAACTATTGAAGACCCAATGACATGCGCTGAAACTTCTGAAATACCGTGTTCTATACCCGTTCCACCACCAAACAATAAGGCTCAGGATTCACCACCAATTGTTCAATTATCAAGTTCCCATGTTAGCTTATACAAACCAACTGATGACCCTTCTTAGTCATCGTTTGATTTAATTATTTTTTAGTTGCCTATGGTATTATGTAAAATGTATATATATTTTTTTCTATTATTCCAACTTAATCCTACTTAGATATTATTGAAATGTAAAAATGGTTCCTGTCTTTAATTTTTGTTTGTAATAACTTTAAGATTTTTTTTATTTAAGTATATTAACAAGATATTGTAATAACTTATATTTCCTTTAAATCCTTGACATAGATAGATTATTTAAAATGAATTATATTTATTGTGGTTGTCATTTCGATAAGCTAACTTAATTATAAAAATTAATTTGTATGTATTACTGTTAAAATGCTTTCAAAATCGTACATGTATTGTTATTAAACATTGTATGGCCATTTATAGTATGTACATGAATATTTAAACATCTATTAATGGTTAATTAACAATTTAATGACCTACTACTAAATTATAACACAATACCTTAAACTCTCGATTATCTGTGGTCTTCCGCTAAACTATAAGAATTATGTATACATGTAAATAATATAAAAAGTCAGTAGAGAACTTCGCAAGTCAAAAAACTTTCCTCTATTTATTCGATTTTAAAATTGAAAGATGGACTTTTTTTTCAAGTTTTGCCTCTCAATGTGGAAATATGCTTATTTGTGGTTGCCACACCACTATACAGTGGTTGATCGAGAGTTTACTGTACCTATTTTTATTTCTTTTGTTACATCTTCTATTTAAATTACATTTTTATAAGGTACAACTTAAAACATTTGTATGTGTATTATGGATCTCATTACAAATATTGTTACAATAACTACTCATATTTTGTACTACTTAATTAAAACTTATAATAATAATGATAACAAATAAAATGCAAGTATTTAATAATATTTTAACTATTTATTTATTTTAAAATTTGTAAACAAATAAATAAAATAGGTCATGAAAATGTGTACAACCCTAAACTACCAAGATTGGACTGGCCTAGTATGCTGGTGTCAGAACCACTATCTGGTGCTATTGAATATTTGGCGATATTACTATTAGATTTATCTTAAATATCAAATAGTTTTAAGCCAACTATTGAACTTTGAGCCAATAGAAATAAGTCATACAATAAGTCCATGATGGAAGCATACAAATTGTAATATGTACTTATAGTAGAAATGTATTAACATTGAGTATAATGTATTGTACAATATAATATTATACTCAATGGTATTGGGTATAAATTAATCAAGTTCTCAAGTATAAAATATCATCCATGTTATAAGTAATAAACGATAATAGTGATGTGATAAATGTCTGATAAAAATATGCATCAGAGGCCTGATTTCAGATTCAATGTAAAAAATGCTTAATTAAAATACAGAGAGGACTACTTGTGTGAAACTTGTCACTTTTCTTTAATTATTGGGCATTTTGATAACATAATACAATTATTTATCTCAAAAAACAAAATTCAATGAAATTGTGTTTAACAATTATTATTTAGAATCACTATTTTGTTAGTGATATCCGATAAGTACTGATAATAATTTATTGTATAACAATGTGATATTATTAATTGTTTAAGTTTTTACCATTGTGAACCGATAGTCTAAACTTAAAATATTATACGCTTTTTAAATTCCTGAAAGTTTTAAAAAAAGTTTAGACTCAACAAGGCTTTGGTTCAGGAGTTAATAGAATATGTATTAACACAGTACATGATTGAGCCAAGTAGATTATCTTCATTCCCAATTAAGATAAGTCAAGTCATAATTATTTGTTTCTATCCTTTTATTGTGGATTTTTTAGTGCTTTTCCCTGACACGAGCCCGGGATGAAAGACTATTAAATCCATCAACATATTTTTTTGTTCGTCTGTAGAGTTTGGTTTTCTGCCTTTTTTTTTTTTTTGAGTCCATTTCACAAGAAAGTATACGTACCACTATTAGTAATAAATAAATTATAGCTAATACGGGTAAGAGCAATTTGAGAACACCTTTACAGCTTTTTAATTTTTTTTTAGTACCTATTTTGTACGTTCGAGTTATTCGTATACGAATCGGTCGTTTACGTTACTCGTATGCTGTTCAAAAATACGAAATAATGAACGCGGACGAGCAAAGATAACGGATGGCTCGTGTACAAATAATAAAGTATACGCTAGGTTCATAGACTTATAATAATACAATAATAATAATTATAATATTATATTATACGTCTATATTTCTACGGTAGTTGGCATACGAATAAATTGATGACATAGGTGTACAATAGCTGTGCGTACAAAATACGAAACGTTTAAACCATTTCTATGGACCTTCGGTCGCTCTTAGGTACCAGGGTCTCAGGACGGTGCTAGTCGCTTCTCCTTGCTCGGTTTCGGCGGCGCTGAGGTCCGGACCCCTTGACCCTACCCACCGTATAATATACGATACGGGTGCCTTTTTTCCGCGTCTCTCTGACGTTGGCTTTCCATATCTAAGGACCATCGGACGCACTTAGGTACCAGGGTCTCAGGACATTGCAAGTCGCTTCTCCTTGTTCGGTTTCGGCAGCGAAGCGGTCGGACCCCTTGGACCCCCACCCACCGTAAATACGTAACTGATGTATATTCTCGAAATGAACGATTTATGGCCTGGTTATGGCCCGGTTTTCAGACATATTTAACTGCTAGTTATATTAATTACCATATCCAGGCCATAAATCGTTCATTTCGAGAATAGACATCAGTAACGTATTTACGGTGGGCGGGGGTCCAAGGGGTCCGACCGCTTCGCTGCCGAAACCGACCAAGGAGAAGCGACTAGCACCGTCCTGAGACCCTGGTACCTAAGAGCGACCGAAGGTCCATAGATATGGTAAGACGCATTGTCTATACGTATGGTTTAAACGTTTCGTATTTTGTACGTTTTAACTGAAGGATAGAGTTTATATTATTATATAATTATATAATATTATAATAAAAAAATAAACTACCTCATCATCATATGATTGTATTTTACTATTGTGGTTCAAAGTATATATATTTTATATGTACCTGACCTACATTTTTGTTAATTTTTTAAGAATAAATAACTAAAAATAATATAATTAATATTCAGCTAAATCTTTTATTTGATGACGAAATATTAGGTTTTATTAATAATTGTCGAAGAGCTTACACGGTACGAGATAGAAATAATCATATTATGATGAAATAGGATGATCATGATTTTAGAATAATGTTTAGACTTTCTAAAGTTATTGTTGAACAACTTTTGGAATGAATAACGTACAATATATCTGTAGTGTGATATATTTATGAATTATATGTAGATAATTAGTTAAAACTTAATACTACATTAGTTTTAATTAATTGTTATGTAATTTTAAATTATCAAATACATTTTTTTCGATAAATCAAATGTGACCGTTGATTTTAGGTAATTTATAAAATTAAATATTTCTAACTTATTCAGTCATTGATACCATAAGCTTGAAAAGTTGAAACTATTGTAGGTTGCCAACTATGAACATTGAATTTTATTTATCAAAAATGAAAAACTTGGTTGACACTGCAGTATTGCACTTGGTCCCTCCACTACAATTCGTAATCTATAAAAACAACGTTTTTACTTATGACGTTCATTATCGAGTGTAAAGAAAATCAATCCGTAAAAAAAATATAATATAAAAAAGTTAATTTTGCGATATTTTATATTACAACAGTAATAATTGAGGTTGGCATTACGATACACTTTGCTATGTTTTCCAAATCTAGCTACGTGATATTCGTCTCATAACATACCTACATTAAATTTTTTAATGATTTTAAATTTTAAGGACATTTTTACCATTTAAAAATTTTTAGAGCATTTTTAATTTTTTTCTAAATTTAAATTTAAATATTTATTTCAAAATTTGCACATGTTTTTACATGATTTTTAGAATAAATTTATAATCTAAAGACTAAGCCTATAGGTATGGAAAAAAATAGTTAATTTTCAGATTAAATAAGTAGTCCAAATGATAAGTTGTCTGTAAAACTTTTATACAATCATTTAAAAGTTTAAAATGTTTATTATAATTTATACCGGACTTATTTTAGGATTTATATCTTTAATATTAAAAAAGGTGTGTAAGTGCACTTTGCTGTAGAGTAGGTTACAAGTGGGTCACTGCAATGGATGGTGTTAAATTTGAATTCAATGATATAATATCATTGTATAAGAAAACGAATCTGAGCAAAAACGGTTAGTTCTATGATATTACCAAGTATATTTGATGATATTATTGTGAATAAAGTAATTTATATATAATCTATTTACGTGGAGCCTTGTTTTCAATTTTCAATCCTTAGCTATAAAAGTTGAACATTTTATAAATTTTCAACAACAAAATAATTATTAAATTATAAATTTGATAAATTTTGTCAAAATTCGAACATTAAATGCTTATAAAAAAACATTGTGCCTATGTATTTTTAATATTTTTCAAATGCTATTAAATCAATATATCCTTATATTAATTTTCCCAGCATTTTTACTGTCCTAAAGAATGATGACAGGCATAAAAATAAAAAATTAAAATTAAAAAACACACATAATCATTGTAAAACCAATACATTTATCATTTCACTCAGAATCTAAAATAAAAATAATTTAGTGCACTATTTAGAATTATAAGGGGCTTTTTAAGTTTTTTTAGAACATTAAAATCATCAATATTAATTATGATACTCAACCCAGAAAAAGCCAAGGGGGGAGGGAAACTGCCCCTACTTGCCGCCCCCCCCCCTTACGGACGCCCTTGTACATATGTCTTCTTGAACGATCATTTAATACCGGTATGTAACGTTAGTTATTGGTTGCTACACTCAAATTTGTTTCTGAAAAATGTTTAAGAAATATACACATACACATTTACAAATACATAACCATATAAGTTACACAATTTTAAAAAAGGCCTAGGTTCAAAATAAAACATGAATAATCCCTATATTAAGGCCTTAAGAGATTATATATCGTGTAGATGGCGGAAGAAAATAGACCTCAAGACAAGAATCGCCGTCAAATGAATGCTCTTTATGGCAATGTAAATATAATAACCTTAATTCAAATACAGAAAAGAAAAATCAATAATAATGCATGCAAATGCACATCCGTTAAGACCAAATTATGTAACACTAATACTTTATAGTCAACAATTATTATGTTTTAACTATCAATCATTTCTATCTATAATTTCTGCTTATCTTTAAAAGTTATATATAATTCACTAGTTAGAAAAAGTAGAAATATATGCTTCAATTTAGAGGTTTCATTACATTATGAAAGAAAATGTTGAATAATAGTTAATACTATTATTCCCAAAAATCAGGCCATCCCAAATTTGAATTTAAGCTTAATATCTAATAAGAAATTTGATGAAATTAATATATAACTATTGAACAAATATCACTATAATTATATTATAATGGAGCATATTTATAAATATATATAAAATAAATAAATAAAAGCAATTTATCAATATCAGTATTTGACATATGTAACATTTGTTGAGGACAGGTGTACACAACATGTATTTAAGGAATTTGTTATTTGTAAAAATACTTAATAAAGAGTAATAACTATACATTTCTTTTTCCATTTACATTATTACATAATAAATAAATAAACTTAAGTATTAAGTGATAATAATATAAAAAATGAAAAATATATTTATATGGATAAGTATATTTATTTGATATATTTGTGTATGTAATAAATAATATAATATTTATATACAATATATTAAATCTAAAAAAATAGTAATCTTCACATACAATAATAATATATTAATATTACCAGTTAACTTTTATTTTGAGCCACAAATAAATATTATATCTGAGTACAAATTATATTATATAACACTATTGTATTCAAAAATAAGAATACCAACAAACAAATTACTTTTAAACTAACATTTTGATTTTTAAAAAGTTAAACTGTCAATGTAATATCTTTGAGGTACATCTACATAATACATTGGTCCAAATCAACAAATTCAAAATTCAGTTAACCTATTATAGGTGTCTGAGAAGGTATTATCTGTAAATCCACATTATAATCACAAGTCCAATAAACGATAACATACAACATTGTTACCAAAAACTAACTAGTTTAACAAGGAAGCATAAACAGAACCTTAATATTGATAACTTTATCACAACAAAAATAATAATAATATAATAATAAAAAGAGATTTTACAATCAGATCTATTGTATTTTGTTTTGGTATACAAATAAAATAGTCAACTAGAAGAAAAATTTGATTATTGCTAATTTTATAAGGAATAATATAATATAATTATAAATGTACAGCATACTATTTTATAAATACTAATTTATTTTGAAAATTAATGTATTATCAAGATTTTTTCCTGATATACTTGAATAAATTTAAAAAAACAATTAGTATTAAATTCAACTAATTTACTTATTTATTGTTAGTTTAAAGATATGTTTCTACTGACTAATGCTGAGTAATAAAACTGTATTCTTTGTTAAAGAGATAATATATGTTAAAATGGAAACAATATATAGCTTTATATAATACATTTATATAAATACTAATAATAATTCTTATTACAATGGTTATTTTTTTTTAAAATATTTTAAATTTTAAAATGGTAGATAATACTGTAAAATTACTAGCTGACAGTTTTATTTAATAGCATAATAATAACTAATAGTTTTTATAATTCCACATTAAGGGATAATCAAATTATATTTAAAAGCTGAAGTTAATTTTTAGTGTTAATTATTTTATCAAAATAATTAATGTGAACTAAAATAATGAAGAAAAACATAGTCAACAAAAAAGATATGTTGAGATTATAATACTCGAGTTTAAATATAATAAAAAATATAAATGGAAACATAGAATAAAGAAACTGATAATTAACAATCTGATGACACAGTGGAATGTTGTGTAGAGCTTTTTGGATCTGGTTCACCATCACATATATATTTACCTGAAAAAATTAATAATTATAAATTAGTGTGACATATTAAAAAAAAAAGTATGTGATTATTTTTGTGTATAAAATATCAGTGTCTATGACAACTTTCAGTAATAGAAAAAAAAGAAATCAAACTAATAGCTATAGATACCTACGATGTAAATGTATACATGTAAGATAAATTATAAGGATCTTAGTAAAAAAAAAAAGAAGTTTGCAAATATTGTAAATCAATATTTATTCTGACTGAAACGTTATTTAAAATGCACGAATAATATTAAAAAGTTTAATGAGATAATTTTATTCAATGGCGATATCATAATTATTAGGTTCATAGAATAATTAATAATGGAAATTTACCAGCAACGAAACGTCTTTTGATTAATGACACTCTATAACCACTACTTGCTAGCTCAAATTCAAGTCCCGATAATGTAGTACCCTCACAGTTGAATTGAGTTACTATAGTTGATATTGGACATAAGCTGTCAACCTCAAATCTTGCCTTTAGTGAACCGGAACCTTGACTTTCAGAATATTGAGCAAGTTCTGCAAACCTCCAACTTACTGTTTTTGTATCTGATGCCCTATGTTTAAAACAATCAATAAAATTATCGATTCAACAAAATTGTAGTAGATCAAAATTACCATTGGGCAGTCGGCTTAGACTGCATATTACGTATAGCTGAATTCAAATTAGCAGAAACAGTAACATTTAGTAATGGTGAAGGAACACTCATGGAGTGACTGTTAAACTTGTAGCCAATTTTAAGATCCGTATAAGTATTGCTGCATTTGTAAAATGAAACTAATTGGAACGGACATGAAGCAGCTGCAGTATTGCGCAATTTTACCTAAAACATACAATAAAAAATTAGAAAATGTCGATTAATTATCATGACATTAATATAACTAACTTGATATTTAAGAATATCAACATTAAAGTAAGATGCAACAGGATTTTGTTCAAATTGTTTACGTAATAGCGACGTTAAAGCAGGCATATTGAACTCATAAACAGTTGAATCAGTAGATGTAAATAAATTATCACTGAAAAAAAAAAAATTGAAAATATTTTTATTTTTTATATTTTTTATCACAATTTTTCCTTACGTTAAGACTAATTGTTTGTTCGGAAGAATATTTTCGACCCGTGTAGTGTTCTTCAATCGAAATGTTAATTTAGCTGGATTTGGATTATTTGCTAAAATATTTGCAATACCTGCAGGAAACGATACCATCATATCTCCAAACATTTTTACTTGACACCTAAAATAACATTTTAATAATTATCTGATTGACAAATCTTAAAAAACATGGTATTATTTTAAAAACACGATGTACCCAAACATTGTATTCAATTCACGAGTAAAAAAAATCTTTTACTATTATACAGTTGTGATATCATACCAAAAATATTAACTCAATTTTGTACATACTCGAGAGGGCTCTGTAAGTGGCTGAAGAATCCTATGGTGTTCTCTAAGTCAGCAGAGAATATCTTATCCGTCAAGGAGGATGAAGACAACTAATTGAGAGGCAGATTAGATGAAGCTAACCTAACCTCTAGTTGTTAATTTATTTTTTATGATAAGTAAATTATGTAGGCTCTAGCCACCAAGGAGTATGTGTTATGTGTGTGTATTTGTTGTTGGATGATTTTGTATAATTTTCTGGTAATTATTGTACAATAAATGATGCAGCTGAGGTGGAAGTAATATTATCATGGTTCACACCTCAGTTGCGAAACCATGTGGAAAAATAAGATACCTAATAAATCCTGTAATAATTTACTTAGAAAGAATATTTGTAAATATATTAGGCTACAATTCTATATCTCTGTAAAAATGTTCTTATTAAGTAAAAAATTAACAGTATTGAGTACCTGATATTCTTGGATTACTTAACACAATACAATGTATATGATATAACACAACTTTATAGCGATAAAAGATTTTTTTTTATTAATGAAACATTATAGAGGGTTTTTGATGTTTCAAAACATTTAAAATAATTATAATACCTTGATTCATTTGATCCTTTGAAATATGCATGAATTATTTCATGAAAAGCAACAGCCAGAGGAATGGAATCACATAAGCCAATAGTTAATGGTGATGGACCTCTAGATGGTCCTAAAACTCCGGAAGATCGAAAATCAAGACTTGACACACTATCTGTTCTGCCAATACTTATTGGACTAAGTTGATTACGGGGTCCATTGTTCTGTGAAACAAACATTTATTTTAACTGATTAGAAATGAATCATTTTTATACAATGTATATATTTAAAGAATATTAAAAATATTTATTAAGTATAGTAGTTTTATAAATATTCAAATACTTACCCTTTTTTAAAAAATATTAATAGTGTTATATTTAAATGTAAAAAAATTTGTGATGAAGTAACAAGTACAACTGTGGATAGCTCTAAAAAAATTTGGCATACCCAATAAACCCAATAAATTACTAGTGACACTAATTCAGATGTATAATGAACAAACCTATTGTGAAGAAGAATTAGAGACTGGTCTAAGAAATAGTGATGTGTCATCTCCAGTGCTGTTTAATCTAACCCTAGAAGAAGTGGTTAGATACATACCAGACCTCAAAGAAATGGAATTAATAGAACCCTACTCTGCTCGCTTATGCAGATGATATTATTCTACTAGAAAGCTAGAGCTGAGGAGAGTGCAAGAAAGCTAATATTATCCATAAGCAATATGGTACTACTTGTAATGAAAACAAGATAAAATTAATGGTGATGGTTATAGAAACATAATGACGAACGGTACTCTTTGCACCAAAGCTTTTACATTCGAGCAGGTAGAGGACTTTAAGTACTTGGGAGTTAACATTAATAAGAAAAACTATGCTTGCAAATGATATCAAGATGAGAAAGAATACAGCAAACAGATGTTACTTCCCAATAAAAGAAATGTTTTCCTCCAAGTTACTATCTAGACATACAAAGGAGCGCTTTTACTGTATGTAAATGAGGCCTATAGTGAATTATGCATGAGAGACATGGTCTAGCACTAAAGAAAGTGAAAACAAACTACAGAAGTTTTGAGAGGAAAATACTGAGAAAAATAAAAGATCAGATATACAATAATGATTTCAGAAGATTTCAAAGAAGAACCAATGAAAGTCTGTGGCCATTGTATAATAAGCCAAGTCTACAACATTTCTTAGGCAGATAGATGCTGGCATGAACGGAAAACGTCTGGCGAGCAGAGGTTTCACTTATTAACACGTTGATTGCCATGTGGCCACCGACGGTAACACAATATTTCTCATGGCCAAGTATATATAGCAGTGTCATTACAAATTTATTTATACTGCTGTATTTGAAAAAAAAAAATTAAAAATATAAAAATATATTTATTACATCAAAAAAATTGTAATGATTACCGCTAAGCCACTGCACTTTTTTAGTGCAATAATGTAGTGCCATGAAAAAGTTAATAATAGAAAACCATATAAGTTTATTGCCGCCAGCAGTCATATGGCATAAAAATAATAACAAGGTGTGACCGCCGGTATCCGTAAAAATATTGTTGTATTCCAGTACTCTGCGTACGCCGGTGGCTGCATAGCAGTCAACATATTAAGGTCACAGAAAAAAAGTTGAAGGAGTTTGTCCATGAGGTAGGTCCTGGCAGGGATGGCACGATAGCGTAGAAAAGGATCTGAAGAGTGTCAATCCATTGCTAAATATGAGAACTGCACAGAATAGAAAGAAGTGGAAGAGGGTGTGGGAAGCGGTGAAGGTCCTAAATAGACTGTTATAACTAAAAGGCCTTTAGGTTAAAATTTTAAAGTAAATCTTAGTAAAATGTTAATATCTATCACATTAATACTATTTAAATAATTCTATAATTACCTCACGCCGTGAAGGAGGGCGAGGAATAGAAATAGAACACACCGGAGGAGTGGTTGATGGAGGACCCTGTTTTGGTGTGGACTGTTGAGCATCTCCAACATCGAAAAACAAGTCTCCTAGATCTAAACAATTTTAAATTTAATTATAATGTACTTTTTTTTATTATTATTTTATTAGATAAAATATCTAATATATTTCATTACCTGCAGCATATTTTGAAACCACAGGAAAAACATTTGGGGGAGAAATGGATTTATTAGTTAATGATAATGTAGGACTATTCATTGAAGTACTCTGCTGAACTGGGTTAGGAGTGGGGTCGCTGGGTTGAAACAAATTCAGTCCTATCAGATCATTACTTATTTTTCTAAAACATAAATAATTGTATTGTTGTAGTTTATAAAGATAAAAATTAATGTATTATTTAACTATTGCTTACACAGTATTCAATTGCTGAGAAACAGATTTAGAACGTTTCATGGTACCATCATCATTAACTGATCCTCGTCGATTCTAAAAATTATAATTTTAAGTAAAATTTGATAAATTGTTTTTCTTTTAGTTACCTTTAAAGTATGTGTTCCTAAAGGTAATAATGATATGTTTTCAACAGTAGCTCTTAATTCATCAACACTGGCACTGATTGGGCCTGCCCCATTGCTCAATGGTTTTATCTCAACATGTAGTCTTTTATCTCTTTCTTCATCTATAAAGTCATTCATAATAATTACACTTGGTTTTGCATTACAACAAGTACAAATTAAAAACCTGAATCAGAAGAAGAATCAAATGTTTCTTCTTTATCAACAGTCCATTGTCCTGATGGTTGAATACAATATCCTTCATCATCAATTTCTGGAGCATTATTTTTTGGCTCTTCTTCTTTTTCTTCACTAAAATTCATACCATAATTTAGTATATAATAAAATGTATGTTATATCACAATTTTTATTTACTTGTCAGATTTATCTTCTTTGCCAATTGTTTCACCACTAGAGTCCTTTTTCTTTTTAGTTTTCTTTTCTTTGCGTTTGTCTCGTCTGCTCCTTAAAAACCCTGAACACATTAAATTTCTTAACCAAATTACAAGGAAAATACAAACCATTGAGCACACAATACAAAGAGATGAGTATAACAGTATAATAAAAGTATAGTAAAAATATATTGAATTTCTTAAAATACTAGATTCTCTTTGTATTTGGCACTTAGAATCATTTCAATAAATAATACTAATGATAAAATAACTGTGAACAACATACATGCAACTAGAATAAAAATAAAATTATATTATAAATAAATAATATAAGTAATCAATTAAAACAAATGCAACAATAAAAGCCATTTCAAAGGATTTATAAAGGATGAAAAGAATTCGGAATGTTCTGTAGTTAATATGTGATAAAATTATACTTATAGCCGCACTTATAATATATTTGGCCACCTTGAAATTAGTTAACTTGAAGGTTGTGTACTTGTATGACAGCATGCTAAATATAAAGGTATGTTAATAAAAAAGATTTAATTTTTAGTCTTAAAAGCATAGTTAACTGTAATAATTTATAAATCGTATATATAGTCCAAAAATTAAATTAAATATATTTAAAAAATATGTAATACAAATTTATGAATTTATTGATAACTTTCAAAATAAATAATTTAAATAAACTATTTATAAAACTATAATGAGTTAATGTATTTTTTTTTCATTGATTCGTAGAAGATAAATATGTAATACAAAAAGTATTTAAAGATTTTAAATTAAATATGATCGATGCATAAAATACTATCTATAGATATAGATAGTCTACCTAACGACAGAAAAAAATATGTATACTATTTGACCATTCTCCTTAATACAAAAGTGGCTAATTTATTTGAAGTTAATAAATTCAATTACTCCATGATTAAATATTTGTAATATAATTATTAACTAATAAACTAAAAAAATATCACATCTTAATAGAATATTTTTAGACCATAATATAAAAAAAATTGAATTAATTGCGTAATTATAAATGCTACTTTAGATCATTATTTTTAATTGAATTCTGTTAAGATATATTTTGCTTCAGATAGAAAAATGTATTATTATTGAACAATGTAATGCGTACAAATAATAAAAACATAAAAGCATAGATTGCATTTAATCATTATTATACAATTATATACAACATCGATAATTTGCTTAAAAGAAATATTAAGATAAATATATATGTATAAAATATGTTTCAGAATAGTAACTAGTGTGTTTGTTAACAATATACTTCTACATTCTAAATGATATATTTACTTTATACAAAACTAATTTTAACAAAATTAGAAAATACTGTACACCTGGATTATTATTTCAATTATTTAATTACTAACTGTCAAATTTAATTTATCTGAAACTTACTTCATTCATATTTGTTTAAACAGTAAATACCAAGTATAAGAACTCAACAAAATCTGAATACAGCGCTTAAGAAGGGAGCAGAAATTCATTGATCTAAAGGAAAATGCTACAAAAATATGTAAACATGCAAGAAACTTTACACCTAAGGATCAATAATAATAAACACAAATTACATTTTGATCCACGAATAGAATTCTGAGGAAGTGAATAAGCTGTGTGATCAGCACTTAAACTGACAGTTCTGTTTGATTTTGAAAAAGCACCTGTAACACAGCTTTTACTTAAATAACAACACAAAAGCTTATGATTAATTCACTTAAATAATATGCATGCATTATACATAATTTGGCAGAACAATAATGAATAATGATCAATGATATGTACATTTTGAATAGCATAGATATTGTGCTTAGTATTTTATAATATGTCATTACAGTTAATATGAATGAAAATGTACTAAACAATATCACTATAATCAAAAAATGAAAAAAATAAAATTAAGACCACTTTGAAATTGTAAATGTTTTTCTTTCCAAAAAATATTTAAAAACCAACAAATATAGCTTATGAAATTAAATCAACAATTATTATAAACATAAATTACTAAAAATGTATAAAAACATATTAACTATAAGTAGCAATTACAAACAAAATTCATGTGCGATTATTTTATCATAAATTTGTTGATAAATATAAAATATATATATCTGTTGTATGGTATTCTTCAATACAACAGGAGTATAATATGATATGGAACCACACTTTGGACCAGACCAATGATAAAATTCATGTACATTTATAATGTTTTGTTAATTTTAATTATTTTTACACTTTTAGATTTCTTTGTAGTTATAATTAATAAATAATAATTGTACATAATACTCTTACAATATTCAAAAAAAAATGAATAATAATACACCAAAAATGAATAGTAAATCAAAACAATTATAGTAGACCATTCTCAAATTCCTTCAATACCATGCAGTTAAAATTATATGTTTATAAATAACTTCATTGATACCTAACTCATAAACCAAGCGAAGAAAAAATGAATAGGTAATATTTTAAGTTTCCCATTTAATTTTTGGCATAAGATATTGCCGATTGAACATTTCAATGTTATTGAATTATTAACATTTTTCCGTTATATTGTAAGTACTTAGTTTGTACTGTATCAATATCAAAGATTTTCATGAAAAAACAAACAAAGTTTCAATGAAAATTTTTTTTAAACAATTTTTCAACAGTGATAGAATTAAAATGATGCAAAATCAAAATGATTTCAATACAACTGCATTCCAAGTGTTTAAGAGTAATGAAATTGAAATAATGAAGAAAAATGAACACTAATATATTAAGGGGATTGGTCAAGTCATACTAACTAGTATACATCAAAAACGTAATCGTATAAAGCAACTAAAAAGATGTTTGATATTACCGATTGCTGGTACGGTGCAGAAAAAAATTCTACTATAATAGCAGTTCCGGTAGGCCAATTGCGAGGTTGAAAAAAATTTATTGTTAAATGAACATACCATGGGAGTTGGAGATGAATATATTGAGTAAGGATGTTGCTCTGGAGGACTGGTAATTGGTAGCATCTTTCTTGTCCCTTACACGGCAATTACCTTCACGTTTTGCCGTAGAAGGCTTTTCAGACGCTACACTAGCTGCACATGAGTTTTGAGGCGTACTCGTGAATACTGGTGAATTGGTCCCTTGAATTGATTTTGAATCACTTGACGAGTCAGGGACCTGATTCAAACTACTAGAAGTGCTATTCAGACAAACTTCCTCAAATTCGATGTTCTCTTGATAAGGTAAAAACAATTTAGAGTAAGAAGTTGAGTACAATTAAAAAAATATATTATAACTACATATTACAGAGTATACTCTACGCTAGAAGCAAACATTACCATGACCCGACCAAAATCTGATCCCCCACCCCCAACTCAACAACTACTGCTCGTTAATGTTCAATATTTTCAGCAACACTTTGATATATAAATATACAATCTATACTATCGTGGCACAAGTGGAGATAATGGGACCGGGTCGCAGCCTGCATACGCAAAACGGTAATATTCTTTCCTAGCGCAGAGTTTAGTATAATGTATAAGATTAGGATGCTTATGACTAAATTACTTTTAAATTTTATTTATTTTAGTAAGTGCCTTAATCGCAGACCAAATTATAAATATGTATAGTATGACACAGAAGCATCAATATTTATAATTGTATTGGAGATCTAGCAAACTTTTTATTTTAACACATTGACTGACGGTCTTTTTGCAGTTTTCACCAGGTGCGTATGATAAAAGTAAAAACAAATCTTCTAAGAAAAAAATAAAGAAACTGCTCTTAATAATGTATGTAAACATAATTAAAAACATAAGTTTAATCCACGCTAAATAATAATAAAATAACATTTAGCTACGTGTAGGGAATAATAAGCCATTTACTTTAAATGTATATTAGACACCAAATGGCTTCAAAGATAATGGCTGATTAAACCTGATGACGCCAAATAGCGTTAGTATGCATTCAATGTGTTAATTTAATTGAGCAAATGTGGAAGTTTAAAAAAAAAAAAAGTTATTGACTTAATTTTTAGTTTTAAATTTATACTATCGGGGTAACCAAATACAAGTGTCTAGCAAAAGCACCAATTTTATTATAGGTACTATAATTAAAAGTTGCGTCAGTTTGGTAATCATTAGATAAAATAAAAATTTTAAATATGGATCATTCCTTTCATTATGGAAATAAAAAACTTTTATTTTTAGATTAGAATTTTACAATGATGTATGTTTTTTTTTATTGTGTGTGTATACGATAAGTAGTCGAAATAATGCTTTGATTTTCAACTTCAGTACCTTAATCGATGGAAAAGTGAATCTAGTTGGTGTATTGGGAAGGTCAAAATTTGAAATTCCCAATAGTTTTCAAAAACGCATGAAAAACAAAAGAAAAATTAAGGAAAAACGGTAATTTTTACGCAAAATCAGTTTTCGACAAAATCATTTTCGGTTTTTGTTGTAACTCTAAAAAAATTACCCTATATTCATAAAATTTTAACTGGTTATTTATATAGTGTTTTCAATACACGATAACATTTTCAAAATGTTTAGAACCATTTACGAATATAATCAGTTCCCAATATTTTTAGTTTTTTCTTCTATGAATGTCAATAAAATTTTATTTGTTGAGTAAAAATGCTTGAAAATGTAATACAAGGATCCTACTATATTGTTACTACAAAATTTCTCATAAGTTTGTTTAATTTTATAAAAAACAAAATCTCTACCAGAAATTCAAATTAAATATTATGAGCGTTTGAAGTTCATATTTTTACAAAATTGGATATTCACTTGATTTCTCATGTAGCGATTTTGTTATTTTGCTGTAATTCAAAAACAAATAACCGTAGATTCTTGAAATTTATATCATATGTTTATCTTATCAATTCCTATACTCCATAAAATATTCTAAATATTTTGACTTGTTTTGAGCTGTTTATGTACAATTTCAAATTTCAATTTTTTTAGTTTTTTTTTTTTGAATATCAATAGTTTTATTTGTTTGGTCAAAAGGCGTCAAAATTTAATACAAGGCTCCTGATAAATTGTTACAATAGCAGTTGAAAAATATTAAAATACACACGCACAATTTTTTTATAACCATTTAAAGTTTGATTTTTGACCAAATTTATCAAATTGAGAATTTACAAATTATTTAGTAGTTACAAATGTATAAAATGTTCAGCTTTTATAACAAAAGATTAAAAATTTAAAACAAAGTTCCATGGAAGTAATTAATTCTGTTACCAAAAAATCTAAGAAATACATTTACACAGTTTATTTGTATAGTTATTTTAAGTTCGAATTTGGACGAAATTATATATTAAAAAACCAAGAATAACTATTATAGTTATTTTGTTGTAATTTTATAATATTAATTCAATTTACCAGCTACTATATTGATAATAAGTGATAACAATATAAATATAATATAAAATATCCTCACTGTAAAACCATCATTGCTCAGAATCGTTTTTCGTATACAATGATATTATATCATTGAATTCAAATTTAATACCATCCATTATACAGTGACCCACTTTTAACCTACTGTACATCCCACTTACCTAACATTATTAATGTTAAAATAGTTATTTTTCAGTATAATCACCAAGCTGATAAGTGATAACCCCCGTATTTTATTTTATGGACAAAAAAACATAATAGATCGTCCATAGCAATGAAAATATTAAATTTTAGATTTCAATGAGCATTTTTAAAAATAATATTTTTTATCATTAAATTTAGGATATACATGCATATAGTATATATAAGCTACACAAGCATATCACACACACCTTTAAAGACATTTGCCTGTAGGCAGTACCCTTAGTCAGAGCCCCGCAAGGGGAGGGGGACTGTTAGAGCTGGAGTACAAGACCCTAGATATTACAAGAGCCTGTTGAAATGAATTTTTAATTTTTGAAATGTTGATAGGAACACTTATTTTAAATTAAAAAATATTTTATAGGGCCAGCAAAAACATTTAGTACAGGGGCCCAAAATTTGATGTGGGGGTCTACCCATAGTTAGGTATTGTTGATGTCATTGCTTACAAAAGCACTAGAATATAAAACATGTAGTTCCTATTAAAATGTTAAGTATATTTTTTAATTTGAAGTTATAATGAAAAACAGAAAATTTAACACAATTTATATGCCATAATTGACCATTTCAAGGGTATCTTTGATAAAATTTTGAATATATTTGCGTATATTTTTAGATTTTTTTTAAGTCATAAATATCCTAACCCTAAAGATGTGTAATGTATAAAGTACCTGGTTTCTCTAATCCTGTATATTTAGTTAAAACGAATTGCTCCAGCAATTTATCCACAGTCATTTCTAAACATTGTTTTTTGAATTCAACATGCACCTAGACATGGCAAAATCATTAATTTATATATTATATGCAATACTTGTTTGATTTAATCTAATAGTCATGGTTGAAATATACAAGGTTATTGCATTTCCCTTCTCAATCAAATATTTGATGATAAAAACAATAATGGCAGTGTAAAGGGAGCCAATAATAATCAAGTATACAAGTACGGGAAATTCGAATTTGATAGCTTTTGTCAGCGTGTTTTTGATGATAAGAAAAATTTATAATTGTGATATCCCTTTATAAAGCCATTTTGCTTCTGATAACAATCCGAGTCAGTCAATATGCAATAACTTGTATATTTCAATCATGAATAGAGTACAAGTTATATCTTTGATTGTCACATATAAATTAAAATACTAATTTTAACAAACCTTTCCAATTTCTTCATGATTAGATTCAATTAACTCAGTATATACATTGAGAAAATCTTTCATTTGTTTTAGATGTGACTGTTCAACTTCTTGGAAAATCTATGTAAGAAATTTAAATTAACTCAATAAGTTTAAGAAACAATATTCATTCTGTTATTTAGGAAATAAAAAACTATTTTACCTTGCACGCTGTATTCATTTTTTTTTCAAATTCTTCTTTTACATTACTATACTTGTCAACTAAAACTTTATAATCATCTTGAGCTTTTTTTAATTTTATTTCGGCTTTTTCAATGTCCTTGGCAGATGCATTATCTTTTTTGAGTTTATCCAACTCTCCACCTTTTTGTACATAAATGTCTTTTGCTTTTTGTAAGGCTAATGTGGTTGACTGAATGGCTTGTACAGCATCTAAAGTTCCGCTTTGTTCTTCTTTAACCTAAAGTATTTGTTATAGTTAAAAAGAATTTCAGTTGTTAATTCTAAATTCTACTTACATTTTTATGTTTTTTTTGCAATTCATCTGTGTATTTAGTAACATCCTTTACTAATTCACAGACTTTATGTACCATCTGTATATGTATTGTGGTTAATTTCTCAATAGATAAACGAAGTAATTGCCATAAGGGATTGAATGTCCCGGTATTTGAACTACTACTTGTTTGTTTAGCTAACTTTGCAAGTAATTTTGAACATGTTTCTTCAATGTTAGTCCTAATAATAATAATATATTCATTAGGCATATTATATACATTTAAATAGTCAATATAATATATTTTCAGTTATTATTTGAGTACAGCTTAGATTAAACATACATAGATAGCCAAAGACTATGTAGCGTTTGGAAACCATGTTCTTGGTAATCACAGATTATGCAGCTAAACGTTGTCAATTTAATATCATAGCATAGTACCAGAATCCCTATGATACTATAGACAATGCCTAGTTTTGCTATCTATGATCACCAAGAAAACATGGTTTCAAAATGCTTCTTAGTCGTTGGCTATGTATGTTTAATCTATGAATATTACAGTTTATATTAGCTAGGTAATTACATAAAAAAAAATCAATTTACCTTTCTCTTAAAAAATCTGATAGATCCTTATTAGCAATCAATCCATGTTTCATATTATGGTACAAAATGTCGAATCCATTATTTTTTTCACCCTTAAACAGTTGGAAAATTTAAATTATTATTTGTGTTGGTACATTACATATAGAAAATAGTATAGGCATTAACTGTATAAATTTCCTTTTTTATTTAACAGATTTAGATTTTTGCTCTATACCCTAATTAGACTTTGATTCTGACCAATATTTTTTACGCAACAGATTATGACAACTGATTTATTGCTGTACAAATTAATGAGTACTAAAATTATGTGAAAAACAAAAATTAAACATACAAACTTACATTTTAAATTTAAATATATAATGCTTGTAACTTAGAATTTTAGGACGTAAATGTTAAATGATATAAATATACAATGCTCATTGTATCATACATTTTCAATATTCAATACCAATATCAAAATTAATAATTTTGTACCAATGTTTAAAATAGAGAGCTATTTTTTTAACTATACAGTGATGACATAGGTACCTACCTCATTTCAATTAAAATATATCATTTTAAAATACAAGTACTTCATAAGTATTCAATAAATTTTACTTAAAATGTATAACATAAGACATAATATTTTATGAAACATGGAAAATGTAGTGAGCCAACTTCTGTTGATATAATTTTTTTGTTACCTATAAAAAATTTATAAGTACAAGTTTTTTTTGTATGATTTTTTGTTTATAAAATCTGTATCTATTACAATATACATGAACAGTAAGCATAATTATATTAATATAATTACATAGAAAAACAGAATGAAAAGACTTATTAGTGGGACTTAGCAATTTTCAAATTTACCGATAAAATATACCACTATGCTTTGCCAAGATAAATAAAGCAGGGGTCATGTTGCAAACATCTTGAAAGTATTTAACTCCTTGTTTTTGTCTCCTTCTATTTGAACAAAGTGTTTTTTTTTTATTTACTGGATAGAACTTAGCTAGCTAGTTTGATTAATAAAGGTATTTATTTTGTTTACTTATAATATAAATTACTTTTAATAGTCTTATTTATTTTGAAGTTTTCCTAACAAGCAAATGTGTTCCATAGATCAATTAAAAACCAAATGTTTTTACTCATTTACTCATTATAAAAAATATGGAATTTAGACATAATTGCCCGTAATTGCCTAACATAACTTTAGGATTTTGGTCAGACGGATTTTAATATTAAAAAAAGTTATTGATACCTAATTAGTTTTAGGTATGTGTTCTAAGTAAAGCTATTTTTAATATTTGTCCACCAACTAAATCATTAATGATCAAAAAGATTGTTTTTTTTTTTTTAAATTTTAATTCTGTATAGTAACAAACTGTACCTATTTGGAATTTAAAATGCTTTGGTTAAGACATATCAAACATGTTAATGAATCAAAATAAAAATCTTTTCAACCTAAGTCAGACAATTTTGTTAAGTGATATAATTTGTATTATATATAAAAAGCTTGAAAATAATAACTAATTAGTCATTAATCTGCAGTATTAATTGGGTAGGTATGACTATAAAATTATTGATATGTACGATGTTTGAAAATAAACATTTAATTTGTTCATTGTACAGGCGTTATAAATATCGAATAAAAGCTAAGCCTTAAGCACAGATGGTATTCTAACTTAAAAGTTAAATTATTGGTCTATTCACTTTGATATCAAAAAAAAAAAAACATCAAACTATTGAAACTAGTGAATGAATATTTGCTATGTCGTACGTTTATAAGAGGGATACAACAAACACGTGGGTAGCATCCTTTTAATATCTAATATATTTTTTAAAATTAATTCATTTATAAAAAAAATTTAATATTTTGAAAATTATGATTATTTGGTGTAATAATATTATAGGTAACTACACATTTAGGTAAATGAAAACAATTAATATATTTTTATTTTTTCATGTTTATTTTTTAAATACCTACCAACCTTCCGGGGTGCAGTGTGTTATACCCAATTAAACTTTATATGTTTTATTGTCCCTATACTGCCCTGCTAAGCAAAAGTGCCGTAAAAACCAATATGTTAGTTTTGAGAAAAATTCTGCTTTCATTTTATTACACCTTTATTATTTGTTAGTCTATTTGACTTAGTATAAAACATATCTGCCTTTGTAGTTTTTTTGACGAGGAATGCAATAAAAATAATATTTTAAAAGTATTATTCACTTATTATATGAATAAAAGTTACTTTTATGTTATTACTTAGCAATATAAGCCATTTATACTTTTATTTACTGAGGATAAACGTTGTAAGTAAATTGTAAGATAATAAACAAATAATAAATAGTTCACGACGACCGTGAATATAATACTGACAAATAATAATCAGAATAAAAGTAACATTACTATTTTATCTCAACATACCTACTGGACATATAAATAATAAACTTTCCAAATAAAAATCAAGGAGAAAACAATTTAAAAACTACTAATATAATATATTGCCGTTATTTCAGAAAAAAAAGTTGCAATGTTAAGTAATAACCAGAGCTTCCAAGTTCATGCTCTAAAAAATGCCTAAAAAAGCATGCATTTATGCACTCAAAATTGGCAAAATATGCCTTATAAAGTTAGAAAATATGCTTCATATGCACTAAATATCTAAAATTATGTACTTAAAAAATGTTTACTTAAAAAATTCATAAAAATTTTTTGAAATAACATGAATTATTCATTCATTTTTTATAGTTATATTTTATTTTTTTATGTCATGATTAAAAAAAATAGATTTTAAATACTATTCTTGAGCCTTCATGAACTGCATATAATGTATGTCTTTGTCACTAATTCATTTTAAATCTGACGACCACGTTTTTTTCGCCAAATGTTGATTTTTTTCATAAAAAAATGAATATTGATATAATTATATCAATAGGAATATCAAAATTATGTATAATATGCCCTATAAAATAGAAATATGCTTATATATGCCAAATAGACAAAAAAAACCTCTAAATATGCAAAAATATACAAAATAAGACTTCACATATTTTACTGTGGTACCTTGAAATGGATTTCTACGCCATCTAGCATTAAATACAACTTAGCAAGATTTATATGCAAATACATAAACTTACAAGCGCCCTGGTAATAACATAGTGTTATGCAAAAACGCTGTATCTATAAACATATTTACAGTGTTTAGGCTTAGTAAGTGTAAGATGCGGCGTTCTTACTTAGTACTTCTAATGCATTTTGATACCTACAGTGTTTTCAAAGAATAATAATTGAGTTTATAGCTTATTCAGAATAATTTTTGGAGTAGTTTTTCTACAAATATTGTATAAAATTGATAAATCTATCAGATGCCGTATCTAACTCATTTTTAAATTTTTTTCAAGTTACGGTACTTTTGTTTAGCAGGGCAGTATATTGGTTGTAAAAAATCATACAAATAAAAATACCTATTTTCAAATTTCATAAGGCATATTGTCTAGTATTGAGGGTTTTTGGTACATTAAAATACATTACACTAATAAAGTAATTATTCTGGTCGTGGAACACTAATTAGTCGATTCAAACGCATTAATCAACTGCTTGATCAAGCGGCATAGAAAGTATATGACACAGACACAAAAATATAAATGACATAACTATAAGACGCTTATTATAGTATCAATCAGTCGAGGAATCATATTTATCCGGTAAAACCATCGTGTGCAGCAACATCGAATAGGTAAAATAAATAAAAAAATCAAATACAGCCGTGGGGTCAAAAATATAATCGATATTGATTGGAGTCAACTAAACATAATGAGAAACAATTACGTCTGGGTATGAGTGTATGTCCGTGGTATGAATGACATGCGTGCGTTTATAACGTATATTAAACGACCAAGTTAGCCACCGCGAAATCCAAAAACACAGCCTAGTTGATGAGAGACGAAGATACGCAGGATCGATACTATCGATTATTGATTCGATGGACGCTAATAAACCTAAGAGACAAACGATAAATAAATATTTACCCAAAAATAGTCGCAAAAGTCAACAGTCATGATGAACGACGTTCGGCGCTGGTCATTCCAAAATCAAAACGGAAGTGGCGTAAACGTGCGGCCGTTTCCGGTCGTCGTCGGCGTGTGTGATCGCGCTAATATTGGTCGCTGGACGGCGGTCCGCACGAAACGAGCGCGAAATGATGTCACGCCTCAAGCAGGACGACTGCAGTGGTTGTGGTAAAAAACTCAGCTTCGGAGCGAAATTCGGTCGCGTCGTCCGACGGCAAGGAAGAGACCGACCGACGGGACTGATAGCGTATTAACATTTACAACTAGAGTGTGCGAGGGAGACGGGGATGAGTGATTGTGGAAAAAAAAAATTATCGGACTCGCTATCACTGCGCGAGCCAAAAACGGTTTACGCCCTCTCGGCGGCCCCGCGAACCGCCGCCGGCGCGGCGACGCGACATTGCGACACCGCGGTGCAGCACGCCCACGATGCGGTCATGGAAGAAACCAGAAGCGTTCCGACAAACGCCTGCCGCCGCCGCCGCCTCCACCATCGGTATGTGGTATATTATTAATAATAATACGGGACATGTTATGCGGTGCGCGTGCGATGCTCCGACCCGACATACCTCTTACCTACCGTATTACGCAATATTGTTGTTATTGTTATTATTTTTGTTGTTGTTGATGTCATCACCCGTCGGCATTGGCCCGTAATTAAAACGAATTCGTTGACGTTCAATGCGAAAAAAATTAACATTTTTTAAAAATTAGTCAATTCCCCGAGGCCCGAATTTGTATGTATAGGACCTATACTATAGGAATACCTATCTGCAGTAAACGTGCCGTACTTTTGCTCAATTGTGTCAATCTATACATATTATTAAATTCACCTATATTAAATTTTTATTATTGACTAGGTATAATATGTTTACCTAATATTGTTATAATGTTATTACCTACATATTATATTTATTACTATATTGTTATAAATAAATATCATGGATTATAATAGTATATAAAGTCATAACTTATAAAGATTATGATTTTAATGTCGGTCGCCGCAATCATCGGCTGTCGACTGTCAGTTGTCACGATTCACGTTTCAGTTTCGACCGGTTCAGCGATTACGTCTTATTAGCCTGCTATGATGATATATAATATACAGATGGATGATCGTGCGGGCCGTGGGGGGACCAACAAACGCGATATTGCACCGGACGCTCCGATCCTTTACAGTATATTATGTCAAGGCCATGGACCACCCATAGGCCATAGACGGTGGAATATAATTTCCCCCTCCCTTGGAAAATTTAATAACATTTGCGACAAAACAAAAAGAAACTGTCGTTTTTATTACTTATTGCAGATTTTTACCGACGCATGCCTTTTTGAAAACAAAAATGTTAAGAAATTGTTCCGATGTAACGTTTTTACAACTTAAGTTTGAACGTAGGTACCTACCGTTGATTTTTTGACTGTATATCGGGTGATCCATCAAACATAAGGAAAGTCAAATCATTTCAAAAATTATATTAAAATTTTCTATAACTAGTTAAGTTAAAAAGACTATATTAATTTAACTTTAACTATTTAACTAGTTATAGGTAATGCCCACCTTTGCTATATAGCTATTCCGCTCATCTAAATTTGATACATAAATACATAATATTATAATAATATAGGTATGTTATAACTAAAAAACTACCTAATTTTGATTTTTATAGATTTAAAATTATGGAAAAGAATTATTTCAAATGTCAAATGGCCGTTTAATGGATCACTCCGTATATTTATATATAAAATCAGTGGCGTAACTGGAGATAATAAGAAAATAAAAATTAAAAATGTTTGGGCCTTGCGCAATCTTATCATATGGTTCATTTCGAACTCCAAGAAATAATAAAAAATTTTGAGGAATCGTCGAATTGACTTTTACAGTTTTACATCATTTAATTTGTTTTCATCTATGCTATACTTTCATACTATTTAATATCTACTATGTAGACACGTACATATATTAATATATTATATGTATACATGTATACTAGTAGGTATACACTATATATAGTCTTATCGTGTTCCGATAAAATTACATTTTTATCCACGACATGCATATTATACGAAAATAATTACGATAATGATTAATGAATAACGATAAAGCGTTATATTATAATATAATTCTAAATAAAACTTAAAATAATTAATTTCTATGTTGATAAAACTATATCACTTTATCATTAGGTAATAGGTATACTAGCTATTAGTTAAATGAAATAATAATGCATAGGTAACATGGATACAGCATTCATATCTACACATAGCCGTGTATAAATTGTTGTATTGATCAACATAACGGAGAGATGATTGTCACTCGCAAAGAAGCTTCTGAAACGAGGCCATAAAAAATAAACAAGAATGAAATAAGAGATGCAATGATTTTTTTTTGGAAATTAGGTATATTTTATTAAGTAGGTACCTATATGCCTATACATAATATGGATATACTTATAATATTCTCAAACACCTTTGGATTTCACAAGTTTTTGCTCTTTAGGCATATTGGTAAACCTATATGGCTATATCTTTTCATTTATATTTTATATACATTCACCTATAGTTAAAATGTTATTTTAAGGGGATGACGTTACAGTGATATTTGTTGTCTCCGTCTTACAAGTGCGTAACAGCAGAACACGTTGATCTCCGTTAGTTTAAAAACTAGAGTGGATTGAATACCAATACAATTAACAATAAAATTACCAAAATGTTAGGGACTAATAATTTTTTTTTTTTTTGGGGGGGGGGGGGGTTAAGCCGCTTAGCCAGCACCTTTAGTAATGGCCTTGATATTTAGGTGGTATTTAAATATCTACTAATTAGGTAGTTATTAGTAGGTAGCCTAATAGAGAAAGGTTTTATATTTAAATGAATATTTTTCTTTATGAAACTATCTACACATTTTCCAATATCTATATAAAGCAATTTATATTTATATTGGTATCATTTGTGTTAAATATTTAAAAATAAACAATATATTGTGTTGGTATATACCTATACATACGAACAAATTGTTTGATCAATTGTTTGCTAAAACGTTTAAAATAATGATAGGTAGGTAGGTAATTTCCAATAAAAACACAATGTCGCTTCTATAGATACAATAATAAATAAAAATACCAGTTATAGTCAATAATACTCTATATATTATACTAAACCTACATTTCCTACCCACGCGTACAACGTAACTAAAAATTATAATTTATAAGTTACATGTATAATATATCATCATCGTATTATATACATTTAATATTCCATGATGATTATATAGGTATATAGCTACGGATTTTTATTCCTTAAAAAGTTTACAATGTTTTAATCTAGGTATGTGGTTTTAATAGGCATTTACAAAAAAAAATAAATATTTAAAAATAAAAATGTAATTTGTTCGATCATTAAATTTACGATATTTCAAAATGAAAAATAAATATTGAAAATTATAGCTTCAATCAAAACAAGGTTTATTTTTTAATGAATCAATATCCGTTTTCAAAACTTCAATCCTATAACCTTATTCAGTTTGGCCAGATGATTATAGATTTAAATATCACATTATTGAATACCTAATTTGCAGTCCCCTCAAAAATAACGGGAGAGCATCATTATTAATTGTAGGCATATGTCGCCGATGTAATAATGTTTTTAATTACCTACCTTTAGGATATAGGTATATAGTTATATAATAAGCTAGCTGTATAATATAGGTATACCTATATATATATATGCATTCCCGCATGGCCAAATGTTCAAACCATTTTGTCGCATGCCATTAAAAAATATTATACCGTAACGTTAAATTTGTAATCGTTAAAGTGGCTGACATGAGAATATTATCAGAATAATTATATATTTTAATATTTATAATTTACATATGCATAACCATTGCTACTGCGTTATCGTCTATTTAAATTATTTATGTGCTTATTGTATTACAAATTTACAACTAGATACATATATACCTCATATAGATGGTTATTACATTTTATTTCTTGTTAATTAATATACTGCATTTGTTAAAATTATTATAACTAGTTTAAGTACAAAATCATTAACTGCATGTCTACCTATATGTATAGAACATAATACAGAAAATATCGTAAATAATCATACCTTTCTCTTATAGTAAAATTTAAATTATTATAAGAAATAATATAGATATATGATATAGTGTAAAATACTATAATTCATATTATAATCACTTGACAGAGACGGCTGTCGGCTTGGCCAGTGACCTATTGGCATTTGGCATTAGTATTGACCTGGACAACTATCAATTTATCAGTAGAAAATAATCAGTAGGATATTAATTTTATAAATTCTAACTATATGCAATAGTTTTACATAAATAAACTGCCTAGTAAATAAATTAGTCATTTTAATACATCCGCAACTATGGTTGGAAATGTTTAATTATTGTTTAAATCGTTCAAAACCTATACCGGCTATGCCTGTCCTATAAATTAAAAATAATATTGAAAGGTAGATTGTCTTACAACATTTACAAAACCTATAATATGATAACTTGAAGATATAGGCTAAAAATAGTGCCTGAATGACCATTATTATTAATTATTTATTAGCCTAAAATGTTTTCTCAGGCCATTCTGTCATACTTGATGTAATATTTACAATAGCAGTAACCAAAGAATTACTCGTGTAGTCATGTAAGTATACACTAGGTGCCTATTTACCTACTTCAAAATATGATTTTTTTTTAAATTGACTGACCGGTAACGGTTACCTAATTCTCAATAGGTATAATTCTTTATAGTTTACTATAAATTACGATAGTATATATCTATAATATATATTTGAATCTATAACAGATTGGTGAACGGTGGTATTATTGTAAATATAACAATTTAGATATGTTCAATGTTGTAACAAAATGATAAATTAATAATTGTACCTACCTAAACCGTAATATTTATTGAAATAGATAACCCGGTACCTATGCATTTTTAGTTCATATAGGTATCTTAAATAATTAACTTATATTTAAATTAATGCTACCAGAGTGTCAAGAATACTAAATAATAATTAATAATTATTAAATATATATTTTATACTTTTAAATTTTAACATGATTGTATATAGGATTTTAAAACATATATTATGTATTATAGGTACTTATTATCTTAAAAAAAATAAGAGCGAGAATAACAACAAATAGTAGCTAATGAGAAATGGCTAATTAAATTATAATATGTAGGTATATAAAAATTCCTGAAACAGTTGAAACTCTTTTATCATTAGACGTCTATATAATTAGGTACATGACTAAAGTACTAAACTACCAAAGTGCATATACTTTTGAAATTCGTACAATCTTACTGCACAGCAAAATATAGAGATTGTATATGTATACGATTACACGGACTGCCATAGTATGATTGCATCCAGCAAGAGGGCAAGAGGCTGGTCAAAATTTCAAATTGATAGACTAAATACGATATTCAGCTGGATAGCCAGCCCTATATATTTCTGATTATTCGCGGAAACAAATACATATTATGTAAATTTCAAGAATGAATGGGATAAATGAAAAAACTTCGAACGACCTCTACAAATTTAATTGCATAATGAAACCGTATCACAATATTATACGTAGAACAAAAAAACTAATTGCGTATTTACAACTCGCATGGTACTTAACTAAGTAGTAAACATTATACTCAAATATATTTTTATTTTCATTATTTGTAAAATATAGTGAATTTGGTCTTCGGTGTATAATTTGTAAAAGTCGTCCATGCTCTCTCTAAAAACATAGTGGTTTTAGAATTAATACCAAGAAAAGATAATTATTGTACACTATTCTTTGAAAATAAAATATTAATATACCTATAACTTATGTATGAAACAAAGAGTGAGCAGTGAGAGAGAGAGAGTGAGAGAGAGAGGGAGAGAGAATAGCCAGATAATGAAAAAGAGAGATAAGTTGCTACATTTGTGCATTGTGCATTTCATAAGTTTAATTGTTTAAATATAGATAGGTACCTATATACTAGTATATACTAGTACCTATATATGTACTAAATATACCTACCTAGACGACTAGACACCTATAGTCTACGCTTACCGTGTAACCGTGTAGGTATAGGTACTAGGTAGAATATGTTGGTACCTATAGGCTACAAGTGGCTACAACTTGAATACTTACCTATAATACCTATTCCTAGGGTATAACCATAATAAGTAAAAATTACATAGATCAAGATATTATTAGGTAGATTTTATTTTTGTCATTTATAATTAAACATAATTTAATATAGATATTAGATACATTATATACATTGATAAATATGCGAATATATGCCTGAATAAATTATTAACAATGGTAAATCTATTCTCAACAATGATATAGGTAGTATATACCTACTAACATAAATAATGCTACATAATATATTAATATATCATGTAACATATTTTATTTTATAAATTATAATAAATATTTATTTTTTAACACGTTGACGATTTACCCCTCGCAAATCACGATATTTTCTGAAAATTACCATAAATTATAATTTATAATATTAATAAATAAAAACCAAAGTTAATTTAAGTTCTTGAAAAATATAATCTATTAAAACTTGAATTGGCAAGTAAATTTCATGTGTATTTTTATAATCTATATACAACAATAACTCCCGTATCATATATTAATATTAATATTGGTTGTATGGATATAAATATAATTATATTCATATAGAGCATAGGACATAGGTACCTATGTCAAGTATACTATATTGTATAGTATAAAAAACAACTTAAGACTTAATGGATTCTAAGCGGTTCACGGTGTACTTAATAGTAAATAATAAACTGACATTAAATAAGTTGTTTGCGTTTTGAGAGTTAGATTTTTTTTGCCTAAAATAAAATGCTGATGTTAATTCTTGAACTCACAAATGGGCAAGTTTTATATTATATACCTAGTATTAAATGTTTTATGAAAATGATAAATAAAAATAATATTGAATTAAATATTGATGCAAGAACTCCACCTTAATTAACAAGTGTAAATTATACAATATAAAATAAGGCGGAAGGTAGGTACCCAGTTGAAATAATTGTATTACCTATTATAATATAGTAGTTCAATATATTATTATGTTCTAATAATGCTATCTGATTGCTGCTACGCAACTTTAGATACAATGACCTTATGTTCTTATGGCAGTATAAAGTATTAGAGCATTGGGTATATACCTATAAAATTGATTAAATATATTTAAGGTATATATATATTATGGGTACTATATAATATTAAAACATGATTCTGTCAACTTTTTTGTCTTGTGTGAAATATGAGAATGGATGTTATTAATTTATTATATTACAGTAATAAAATACATATATACTTAAGGGTCAGCGCTTAGATATATGATATGTATACCTATTATATATATCGCTATTCAATTTATATATCTATGCATTATATGCGAATATCCGATGTTAGTTTATTTATATTTTCACGTAAATATATTTATATTGTGTACACAGTATACTATAAGTAGTAAGTACACACTAGTTGGATACTATTCATATTATTTATTTTTGTGATATAGGTAGGTACATATTATTAAATATTATTATATCGTTAATGGATAATATAAATGTGTTTTTAACCACTCCCAAAAATTTAATTAGTTAAAACAATGAACAGTTAAATTTACAAGTACTCCGTATCTGTAACTATGCTATATTATAATAAATTGTAATTTTTACTAGAATTGGGTCATCTACTAGGCGCAACAAGACTTCTAAAACGTGGGGTGCTATAATTGTAAATGCCTCACAGATCTGTTTGGGGCTTTGCCCCCCCCCCCACACACATCCCCTATTACCAAAATTACATAATCTTGCAAGTTATAAATCTACAATAATCAATACTTAAAAACTTTTAACACAATTTAACACACTTCATATTAATGATAAAGACAACATATATATGTATAATACTCTTTTTATTAGTATATTAAGATTTTACCGTTAAAACTTATGGTGAGTTACCAGTTATACTTAGTCTACCGACTACCATATATTTAGAGCTTGCTGATATGACCTATTAGCTAAAAATTGCTCGTTTTTTTATAATATGTATCGTAATCAGTAATCATCCATCCATTACAGGAATATGTAATAATTTATAACAAATTAACAGAATTACCAAAATAGTTTTGATTTTTTTTAGTAAATATTTCATATTTTAAAAACATAAAATTGACGGTATTTTACTATAATAATGATAGTTTGACCTAAAAAACCAAGGAGAGCTAAATTAGAACTTGGGGGTGTCAAAGACCCTTTTGCACTCCCCTAGTTGCGCTAATAAATTGGGTATTGGCCAATCGTATATTTTTAATCAGGTAATTGATTGATATTGAATCTATGAGTAAGTTATTTAAAAAATAGTTATTAATAACTAAACAATTGGGTATAAATATTTTCATTTTCATATAACTTATTACTAGTATTATTATTCATCAAAAATGTCGGAATGAACTATAAGAAATTAAGAACTGATACTTTTTCGGTTTTCAACAATATTGTTATGTGTAATAAAAAATACTGCACAATTTAAGGAGAAAATATAGGCAAATTATTGATTTTATTGACTTTTCAGTGTTTGAAAATCATAGCTAATTTGTGGCAAAAGTGTGAAAATTAATCAAAATAACTATAACTCAAGTTCGGTTAGGTTAAGAGAACAAAAGATCAATAAGTTAGAAATTAACAGTTATAAATTTAACTCGATAAGTTAAATATTGTTACGAAAAAAAATATTAACTTAACTAAGTTTAAAAAAGTTAATCTACTTTTTTATGTGGATCACATAAAGAGCGAAAGCGTTGTTCTTAATTTCCTAAATTATAATAAACAATTTTATTGAATTTTTTTCGTATTGTAGATAGAATGTATAAATAGTAAATACCTATTTTACATTACATGATTATTGAATATTTAAACTATACACATCTTCAATGAATAATCTAACAAATATTAATTTTTTTATATCAAATAACAATTGAAGGTATATAATATTATGCCTATCTAATCTACTAAAATATATCTATATGCAAAATTATTATATCAAGAAAAAAAACAAAAATGTTTATATTATTATAATATTAGGTTAGGTATTTTTATTTTAATATTAATATTTACGTATAAAAAACCATAAAAACGAATATTTTTTTTAAACTTGATGGACTATTTTTATATCAACTGAGAAACGCTAAGTTAATTCAACTGCCAAAAGGTCATAAGTTAATAAGAAATTGAGCTAATAACTAGTTAATACTAAATAATACTCACCTTTGATTTGTGGTGAAAAGTAAAATAACATTTTATAGATAGTTTGTGAGAGTCTAATCTGGAAATTTTATCGTCCATATGAATGTTTTTTTTAATCAGTGCACAATCGTACACGTAGGTACTTACATATTAAAATTTTAAATATAATATATTTTAGTCATTATTAAAATATTCGCTATTTCACTACCTATGCCATATCTATATACGCACCACGATATGCCTAAATACGCGTTAATAGATCAGTCATATGTTTATATCATATTTCCCATATAGCTTAATATACATAATCATATAATATATATACCTATATACCTACATAGTATATAACAATAAGTTATAGCTAATATAGTAATAGAACGTATATTAACTTAAATATATAAGTGTACGTGTACCTACACATACAGGCATACAGCATAACTGCAATATAGTAGCTGGTATAATAATGTAATGTAACACGCAATCGTGTGGTACCTATATTATTATGGACTATAACTATAATTTCATTTATAATTTCATTAACTATAACATCATATTATTATAGTATTTACCTACTATTTACGATCACCGGATCGCGAACACTTTAGAACACACGATTATTATAATCACCAGGCACACGAATATACCATACTCCTATTATATATGTATACAATATAATACATATCTATATTATATATTTATATTGTGTAATAACAATGATAATAAGAATGTTTTTAACTATTTTAATTTTTTATATATATACATATTTTGTATTAATTTATACAAGTACACTATACAGAGTGATAGTAGGCGTTACCGTTTTTGGAAGTATTTACGACAGTATTTTTATTTTGATAATTTAAAGTCATTAAAAAACAAAATGTTTGAAAATATAATACATATTTATAATACCAACCTAATGTTTGTTTAGTTATATTTTTATTCGATTTTTAACCTTTTTTACTTTTTAAGATGACAGCATAATATAATATATAGTAATATACCCACACTATTAATTATATATTCCGAAGCAGAATATTATTTCTAAATATTTTTTCTTATATAATATTATAATTTCTTTTCAAATTTTGTTAAACTTAAAATACTTATAAGTTATAAGTTGTATATGTTGTAAGCTTGTAACTAATTAGTAATTAGGTACCCAACTATTTGTTTGAAATTTAAATTATATAAATTACAATTTCAAAAGCACCTTTCTGCTTTGGAAATTAAAAATTGTTCACTATATCATTCATAAAAGTATCTACAAAACTTAAAAATTTGCACAATGACAATAAAAATATACCTATAATATACAGGTACCTATCATTTTTTATTAATAAAATGTTGTTTTGTATAACGACTGTACAGTGGCTCAACTACTAACATTTTGGATGGGTTGAAGCTTACAAAGTACCCCGATGGAGCTTTGTCTCCACTCCTCTTTTCACTGCCTATTTTTATTATAAAAATAATAAATAACATAATAATTATTTTTACTCTAGTTTCATTTTCACCTTTATTATTATTACTACCTAATAAAAGTGTTACGACTTGTTTCAGGTCTTCCTTAAAAAATTTAAAGTCGGATATATTATTATTTACCAAGTTTTTAAAAAGGTACCTATCTAATGAACCGTATAATAATTAGAGTTATCCACGGTGGTCAAATATAAAACTTGCATAGATACAACAAAATAATATAAATAGGTACACGTCTTAACAAAACAGTTCATATAAAAATTACAAAGTACCATTCTTATGTCTTATGAATTTACGTCTATTGCGCGATGATACCGTCGGCATTGCCGTTGAATATGTGCATGTCATATAGGTACCTACAATATTTTATTGAGCAATATGCTAAGTACTTTATTATTATTTATATTTTATGTATGAGTTCGAAAACTAATTTTTCTTGATGGAACTATGAGGAGTTTGGATAGAGGGGCTCAGCCCAGTCCCTCCTAGTTGTGATTATGATTTTATATTATATTATTATGTAGTTATCTGAAAAATATTTCCTAAAACGTTAATTATTTCAAGTCGATGAGTGTTTACTTAATACTGTTCAAAGAATCACTCTGTATAAACTAAAATAGACGTACGCAATGCGACGACCTTCATCGGAAAATTTCCGTTTCAATTAATGGTGTGAATAACAACATGATGTAGGTACCGTACTACATATTATGAACAAAATACTGACACAGATACCCAACGTACTGTTATTGTTACGCTGTATCCCACCACGCAGACTAAAATATGATAGTACCTATTATTAAATTATTAGTATATTAAAATAAATTTATCTTCTACCTAGGCGTAAATGCGTTACATTGTTGGGCGATTGTAAATTGCTCCCTGCACATTAGAGTACCTAGGCAGTAAAAATACTATAGTAAATTTTGCCCGGGATTTTTTGGTTTCTAAATTGCGCCCATAGTATCTAAGTGCCTTTGAATATTCATCGATATCTATTATATATGTTTTAAATACTATCTTAGTAATTTAAGCCTTAAGGTTATATTGTTTGTTAAAACTACCTTGAACGGTAAAGAATGTAGGCTTGTTAGTTGTTTGTAAGTACTTTGTAGTTACTTATGCCTACTTTTTTAAATTCTAAGGATGGGCCTAATAATTTGATCATACCTTCCTACTTCTGAAAATGGACATTGAGATCGATCAGGCCACAAATTTTAATATCATTAATATCAATTCCGAATAATCAACATTTAAAATTTCAAAAATTTCAAATAATTTAAATCAAATTTATAGGATGTGGGGAACAATTGATTCGCTGGATATACCTACCACAATTCACAATAGTAGACATAATAACAAATAAGTATGCAATAGCATAAGGTTAATCTAAATCATTGTGTACCTATATACAATAAAATAATATATAAGTAAAAGTTTCAAATTCCCAAGAAAAGTATTTTCTGAACGAACATTTTTTTATTGACTTTTTTAGAAAATAAAGCTAAAAAAGGTGGGCTAGTGGGTGTCGCTCTGCTGTACAGTAGGTTACCATTGGGTCACTATAATGGATAGTGTTGAATTCGAATTAAATGATATAATATCATTGTATATAAGAAAAACAATTCTGACCAAAGATGGTCAGTCGGCCTATAAATTATTATCTACACATTACATCTCATCGTGTAGATAACCGTGGATACCTTAGTATATTTGATGATATTATTGTAAATTAAGTAATTTATATTATATATTCTATTTAGGTGGAACCTTGTTTTATATTTTTAATCCTTATCTATACAAGTTGAATATTTTATACATTTTTAACTACAATATAAATATTAAATTTTAAAATTTGGTACATTTCGTCAAAATTCGAGCTTTAAATGGTTATAAAAAAAATTGTGACTTTGTATTTTTAATATTTTTCAATTAATATTGTGACAATATATAGCCTTGTATTAAGTTTTCAAGCTTTTTTCCCCAACGAATAAAAGTTTATAGACATTCATAGAAAAAAAACTAAAAAAATTGGGAACTAATAATGTTCATTAACAGTTCAAAAGAAGTCAAAATGTTTTCAAAATATTATCGTGTATAGAAATTTGCTAATATAAAAAACCAGTGAAAATTTCATATTTCTACGGTCATTTGTTTTAGAGCTCATAATCTAAAATTGAAAATTTCAAATGTCTTTATATATTACAAATGGATCAAAAAGCACCAAAATATTTTGAAAATTTTATTGTGTACCTATATAATTTCCAAGAATACCTAAGTCTATATAGTATATAATATAGATATTTGTTTTTGAGTTAGATAGATAGGTATGTAACCTACATAAATCACTTAAATACATTTCCCTTATTTTTTTTTTAGTTTTTTACGATTTTTTTGAAAAAAACTGGATTTCTAGTTATTTTAAATTTATCAGAAACTCTTAAAAGTGGCCTCTAGATTTTCTACCAGAAATCAGAATTAATAGTTATCAAATTTGAAATTGAGTTATTTTTCTACTGTATATTCAATATAGTATGTATAATTGCTATTATCGTTTATCGTGCATACAGACAAAAAAATAAATAACCCATTATTGTATAAAATCAATACATTCATCGCTCCACTCAGATCTGAATTAAGATTTGTATCTTAAATGTATGACTTTACGCTAAACTTTTTACATTTTAGAAATAAAACTGTATTGCAAATATTCCTTAGATATTAAAATAAAAATGCTATACATTTTTAACTACAAAATAATTTGCAACTTTTCATAGTTTTAATGAATTATGTAAACATTTTAGTTTTTTACGATTTTTTTTGAAAAAAACTGGATTTCTAGTTATTTTAAATTTATCAGAAACTCTTAAAAGTGGCCTCTAGATTTTCTACCAGAAATCAGAATAATAGTTATCAATTTGAAATTGAGTTATTTTTCTACTGTATATTCAATATAGTATGTATAATTGCTATTATCGTTTATCGTGCATACAGACAAAAAAATAAATAACCCATTATTGTATAAAATCAATACATTCATCGCTCCACTCAGATCTGAATTAGATTTGTATCTTAATGTATGACTTTACGCTAAACTTTTTACATTTTAGAAATAAAACTGTATTGCAAATATTCCTTAGATATTAAAATAAAAATGCTATACATTTTTAACTACAAAATAATTTGCAACTTTTCATAGTTTTAATGAATTATGTAAACATTTTAGTTTTTTACGAAATAAAGCATAAGTGCGTACTTATTATTGGGAAAACTTTTCCAATTGACATAGAAGTTTCATAGTCTAATTTTTTTTGAAATAGTATCTATTTTGTATTTTAAAAGAATTCACATTACTAAAATAACATACGTTTGTTCAGTGGAACATTAGAACATGTTTCAAACAATTTATAAATTTGTGTTACATGTAAAATAAAATTGTCGCAATGGGTAATAATTTAAATCGTAAAATTATTTTATCAGTTATCAAATTTTTCATACTTAAAATATTTTATTATAATTAATATATGAATACATCCATAGTAATAACTAGTAGCTTAGTAATATAAAATTAATTATAAATTATAATGTTGTCTGCTGTATGGATTTTGTGGATACAATACTACTTATTTATATTTAATAAAACAAACATTAACTAATATAAACTTTTATTATTGTAATTAAATTATGATTAAACCTTAAAAAAAATACATAACCAATGTAATACTGTTTTACAATGAATAATGAAAACAATTTTTTTATTCTTCAATGTTGGGCAGAATGCACAAAAATGTGTGTAGAATATTAAAAATAGGAAATAAAATTTAGATTTGATTTGCAGTGATTCCAATGGTTCCCTTGATATTATTTATCAATTAATACTTGCACATTTATTATTATGATATACCGCGGTTATGAAAGGTGGATGTCAGTGCACTATTTGTTTTCTCTCTTTGGCACACACGCAATATAGACAAAACATATTTATGCAGAATCATTTTTTCTATCTTTTTAAGTAATCTTAGGGTAAAATCACCTATTAAAAAAAGGATAGAGAATAATATTTATGAGGAAATGACATATCAATTTGTCTAAATATTGTTTCAAAACAATTTAAACATAATTTAAATTTATGAAATATTTTTTGTTTATTTTAAAACCAAATACAAAGTCAAATAACAATAAAATGTAAAATTGATTCAATCAAAAATATTATTCTCTATTTTTTTGTAATGGGTGATTTTACATTAAGATTACATAAAAACATAGAAAAAATGATTCTGCGTTAATGCATTTTGCTATGTTGTGCGTGGGCTAGAGAGAGAAAACAAATAGTGCACTGACATCTTCTTAATATTTTAAATTACCATTTAGTTTCATCAATTGTAAAAAAAAACTACAGACAATTGTCAATAAATTTGAAAAATGTTAGCAAATATGGTGTCAGCCAAGGGCTTTATGATTTACCATTGATTAACAATATACTATCACAACACATCAATATTTTACCTGAGAGAAAAACAAAATAATTTACTAAAAATTGTTCATATATATTGTAAATAGTATAAAAAATATAAATGTTTATTGTATGTAATATAGCTAATAATCGATGTAGGTAATTAAAATAAAACAATAGGTACATTTAAAAAAAAAAACCATATCAATTTGTATGTTATCTTTTAAATTTATAATACATTTTAATGGTTATTAGTTATTACTTTATTAGTCAATTCTAATACTTAATTTAGAAATTTAAACTAGATAAAAAATGTTATAACAATTTAATCATACATTTAAGTTATTAATAAGAGAATAAAATAAAATTATTAAAAGTTTTTAAATATTTTTTTTATAACATATTCAATAGATTATTTTAACGTTCGTATAGTTTTTCTTATAATTAAAATAATTAATCTACACATGTGAAGTCACAGCACTTGAAACATTGACTGGTGGTAAATAAAATGATCGTATCTGGCGGTGAAGATCAGCTACTACTCTATCATCTTTTTCAAATGCCACTACACTTCTGGTAAACTTTATTATTCCTAGAAGGAAATAAATAAATAAATCTATTTTTAATTCAAGATAAACATATATGTAAAAAATAAAAAATAGTGAATAAAACACTAAGAACCATGTAAAAAATAAAATAATATTTTGTTTGTAGTAAGCCATCCAGTATATCAATCTTCTTATTGAAATTTAGTTTTACTAAGAGGTTGAGCCATTGTAGTGGTTTAAAATAAGTGAGGGTGGCTAAAAATTTGATACATGTTGATAAAATTATTTGTTAATTTTGAGTATACTCTTTATTTGTGAGAACGTGTGTAAATATGTTTTATGACAGTTAAAAAAACAACTAATGCTGTATACGTTCAGCCTTTCACGGATCTACATATATATACTAGCAAATAGCAATCGCTACGGAAAATAGTCCTTGGCATTCAGCTCTGTACAGAAATCAAATAATAAATTGTTGTTAAAATTTTTTTTTGTATGTTGTAGTAAATGTTATGTAATTGTAATTTTTGTAATTTGTATTAATTGAAAAATAATTAGTAAGAAATTGCAGCGCTGTCGATGTAATGCTTAAACAGATCTGGCAGCGTCGTCAATGCCACACAAAAAAGAGTTTCAAAAAACAATTAACATTTATTATAATAAATTAGGTTAGGTTGAAGTTAGTGGCGTATACATAATTTTTGTATGCGAGGAAACAAAAAAAAAATATATATATACTAGTTAGTACTACTTTTACATAAAAATGTTTCTAATTTGAATAGAAACAAAAAAAAATATTAAATAATTTGTTTGGGGGTAGTTACATTAATAAGTACACACCCTATAATATTCTAATATCATTTTTTCAATGACAATAAAACAAATTATAGGAACTTTCAACTACAAATATTAAAAATAAATCAGAAACACAACAAATTGTTTAATAACAGATAAGGAAACAAAATACTTCCAACTTGACATAGTTATATGGAAATTAAAAAACAATTGGAATCATAATAAAATTGATAAATTATCAATGGTCAAAAAAAAAAAAAATTAAAAAAAAATATAGCTCAGCATATAGCCGATTACTACAATTCACATATTTTTATTTTTTAATTATAATTTTTTAAGAGGGAATATTTATTTTGGATAAAACAAGTAGTGGCATGGACAATTAAAATTAAAAAAAATTGTCAGGATGTCATCTATCATCCACAGCCCACTTTAATCACTTGAAAGTAAACAATGACAAACATAAAATATATTAGTGATAAATTTCTACTTTCAGAATTATTTAATTAAATTTTATATTTGTAGGTTATAGTGTAATATAGCACTACCATAATAGAGTAATAAAACATCAAAGTTACATAGTATAACATATTATTAGTTATTTGTGCGGATAGGCCATTTTTGTCCTACCAGGAAATTTTATAAAGGGCACATACTTAAAAAAAAGTAGTCAAGGAGTCATTGCGTCAAGTGATATAAAAGGGCCTCATTGGGTAGCCCTAACCGCCCATGATTAGAGGTATGGTGTACACTGTTAATAATTATTTTTATTTACCTTCTCGTCCTTCAGGAAGTCCATGTTTTTTTATTACATCCATCTGAGTGCTGACAACTATTGGATAAACATATTGCATAACTTTTAGCATATCATTACCAGCTTTACTCTTAGCATCTTCTAGATTTAACGCATTTTCACAGGTTGTAAGAGATTCCAGAATCTCAGCCAAAATAACTAAAATGTTTAAAAGGCAATTAAAAAAGTATCAAAATTATACAAACATAATATAATTGACTACATAAGTCTAAATTAAACTAAATAAAAAAATTAGGTAAATCTAAAATATTGGTTATTAAATTAAAATTTTTATTTAGGTATTTATGAATGTGTTAACAATTTATATAAATCCTTCAATGTTCATATTATATCAGTGATTTTCAAACAATGGTACCCGACTTTTAAGAAAAAATTAAAATTATTATAAGTATTAAACAATATACCTATACGTTTCCCTAATTTCAAGGCTTCAAGTGTTACATGAACATTTAAAATTTTGTTGGTTTTACCTTCTGGGATATAAAAAGGTTGAGAACCGCTGTAGTAAATTGTATATATAGGTATCGTTTAACCTGAATAATTAAATTAGGAGAATAGTCAATAAGCCTTTAAGATATATTCTACATAATAAGTAATTAAAAAAGCTTTATTAATTTTTAGGCCATTCAAAGTGTGAAAACTGCCTTGAGTTTTTGGTTATTAATTCTAGTATATAATCAGATTACATGTCTGTGTGTTCAAACAGTGTAAATTAAATGTGTAAAAATTAATGACATCTACCTATATAATTTATATGCAATTAAAAAAAAAAATTATACATTATTTGTTTGTTTCCATTACAAAAAAATATAGGAAATTAAAACTTTACTAATTTTTAACAATGTAAGCTACATAGGTAATAATTTATTAGGTACCTCTCATAGTACTTGAATCAAATTGTAGAGACGTTGTCATTATTATTTCTTTGAAGGCAAAAGTCAGAAATTAGCCAAGCACGTCCAACAACTTCAATTATTGTAAGGAAAACCTCCTATATTATTTAATTTATTTTGAAAAAAATTAATGCTTATAAAAATAAATATTGTTTATAAAATATATTATGACGTGTAGTATTTGTATGTGTAAGTCTGCCCGAAGTTATCTATGCAATGGAAACTTGAGGTACAAGTTATTTATCCACTGTATGTCTGTATGTAACCAGACTTCAGATTTTAGACATGAATATGATCGTAAAAAAAAATGAATTAATAATATTATTCTAAAGCTAAATAATTGATGAACAATTTGATAAAACTAGTTAATATTAATCACCGCTAGATAGCACCGAAACCAGGCACAGAAAAACTTAAAATATATTATACCTGTCTGAAGACATAAATTCGTCGTTTGTGGCATCGGCACGAACGGACTTCAAAAAGCTAACGGTACCTAAGTGTTTGAAAAAATTATGTTGGAAATGTATAATTTACCGAATTTTTTTTGGTAACAAATAATATTGAAGGATTAGAACAGTCCGACCCGAGGTGTTCTTGCTGTTGTTGTTGTCATGATATCATGGCGGCCCAGTCGCCGCTTTTCGCCAGTGATAACCACGATTTAAGGTCTACATAATATGTTATATCTACACATCTCGTTTGTCTATCGTGGCGTTGATTTTTAATTATTAATTAACATGATCTGGACATCGTGTTAATATATATTTATTCATCGGTAATGTTGTAACAGTTATAATATTATTAAATATTTCATAACTGGGACGCCCAATCCAGACGGTTGGGATATTAAATCCAGTCGGTTCACTGAGTGCTGTTTGTTCAATATTTTGATGGTAAGTGTTTGGGATGGGATTAATGTTTTTTTGTCAATGTTTTTCGTAGTTACATCTTGAGACTTAGAACACTCAACACTGTATCAATTTCACACGTAGTGTCCAATATACAATAATACATTTTAGTCTTGAGCACCCCAATGTATGTATGCATTGTGATTTGTGCAATCATTTAGCATATTATTCACTGTAGATGTTTGTAAAATATATTATTGTAACAAAAGTACTTGTCTGATATGATACCTTCAAAAATTAATATACGATATACCTATTTGATACTCTAATTCGCATATATGATACCTTGTATTTGTTATAGTGGTATTCTATCAAAATTCATTATGAATGCAAACGATGGGACCATGGAATGTGAATATACTACAAATGAAGGCTTTAAAGATTTTAAGCTAGAACCAGGATACAGTGGTTCAGAACAATATGACTTCCCAAGACCGTATGATCATTCAGAACTATACAGTGATTATAAACCAAAAGATGGATCAGGACAAGATTATTATCCAAAAACTAATGATTTAGAACCAAAAGAAATAACCGAACCTTTGTTTGTTATAGACAGAACTAAAAACTTTAGACTAAATCGTTCAATACAATACGAGGTAATTAAAATATATTTTAACACGGGTTTATATTTACATGGGTCATATTTCAATTATATATAGGTAATTTATAGTATTTTTTTTAGGTAACTATATTAAGTTGTAAAAGTCAAATTAATTTTAGATTTAATAACTTGGTTTACATTTTAAATTATCATATTTTGGAATGAATGCAGTTTAACTACTCATAGAAAACATGTGCTTGTAAATTAAAACTGTGTTTAAATTGTTTTTAGATAGTATTTAGAAAAACTATTATGTCATATCTTCAAAAATATTGTTTTCTATAATTTTTGTAATGGGTGATTTCATTCTAAGATTAAAAAAAAATGATTATATGCAAATGCATTTTGTCTTAGTTGTGCATTGGCCACAGAGAAAACGAACAGTGTGCTGATATCCTCTTAGTCAATTTTGGTTATACGTGCATATATATTTTTTGAATATTTAAGTTTCAGTAAGAACTACTTATGAGAAGCTTTATATTAAATTTAATAAAGCTTTAGCTATAAAAATTGGAAATTTTATACATTTTTAACTATAAAATAAGATGAGAATTGTCATGATTTTGACAAATGTTGTCAACATTTAAATTGAAAATGCTTACAAAAATTGTGATTACATATTTTCAATATTTTAATTACAATAAAAACAACTTGTTATTTATTATATATATAAAATTTACTAGGTGTTTGACAGAGTTTAATATATTTATCAAGAATAAAAAATTTCAAATTTCAAACGCCTATAAAATGAATCTAAATATGTATTATCAAAATGTCATTATGTTTAGAAAATTATAACTAAATAATAGAGGAATTTTCTTGTTACTACAATTAAAATTTTTTGAATTAAAACAAAATAGCAAAAATGTTTTGATGAGATATCGTTATTACTGTCTGAATACACCAATGTCGTCAAAATATAAACTTCAATTCTTCATAGTTCATAAAAAATTATGTGGCCTTTATTTTTTTATACCAATTAAATAAACTTATGAGCAATCCTGTATGAAATTTTTAACTACAAAATTATTACACATATTTGTAATTTTGTAAAAGTTTGAACCTAAATACAATTTAATAAAAAATTTTGATTAAGTATTTTGGATATTTTTACAAGTTATGAAGTACCTTGTTTTACATTTTCAATGTTTTTTACTGACATACAAAAATATTATGGATAGATCAAAAATAAATATCAAACATTTATAAATAGCACAAAATGACCCAAAATATTTTGAAAGGTATAACATGTCTAGAAAATCCTAATATGAATATTAGGAGAAGGTTTCAAGTCCATACAGTTTTTAGTTTTTGAATTACATAACAAAACAATAAAACATAATTGGTGGTTTTTTTGAAATTTGAAGTAGTATTTTTATTAGACCTGATGGATTTATAAAAAAAGCACACTATATCATGTAGTTTATAAGTAATCTATTCACACTGTAGTACAGCAGAAGCTCAGTGTACATTTTTATAATACCATAGCATATTTGTCTTGTGTATTTGCCAGTATACACAGTTTGTCGTTGATTTATATTATTACGCATCGTAACACTTGTTTATCTTATCATTATACATATTTTAATAATACATAATATATCCAATATTCTTATTATACATTGTGACAATGGCCAAATTTTCAAGGTATGCAAAAATATGTTTTTTTAATTTGTTAATCACAAAATTATCCAAAAAATCAATTATAAAATTAAAGAACTCACAGCTTCCAGACAAAATATTTTGTACCGTGAAAAAAAGTCACATTTTTGTTAAATCAATCTATACATTTATTGCTACGCTCAGAATTTAAAAATATTTGGTATTAATAATATTTGGAATATACATATTCATTTTTAATAATAATTGAAACTACAATTCTAGGATAATAGTACCTAATTCAGTTTTTGATAACATTAATATATTTTACTTATTTTTGGTATAATATCTATATTTTATATCTTATTTTAAATACAAAAATATAATCATTCGATATAATAAAATAAAGATATTATAAAATTTTACTTATTTCAAAAAACATTTTTTTTTTTGTTATAGACATCACCAAATAAAAATAAATATGGAAAAAATAATTTTGTGCCACAAAGACAAAATTCATGTTGGAATTGCAATTCTCTAAAGCATTCATTGCATAATTGTCCAGAACCCAGAGTTCAATGGAAAATTTCAAAAAACCGACAGGCTTTTCTTAATCAAAAAAATCAACAATATCAATCAAATTCTGGTGGTAGAAACTATAAAAATCGGTAACTATAAAAAAAATCTAAAAGTTATCTAGTTTTATGTTGTGTTTATACACCAGAAAATGAGATTTGATAATATAATTGATAAATTGAATATATATTTTATAAGACTATTAAGTGTAGATTGACAAGAATATTGGTTGACATAAATCAATTGTACTTTGTCTTTAAACTTAGAATAATAAACTAATTATTGATTAAATTTTTTATTGTAATTTAGATTTGGCGGTCATAAGAATGTACGATACTTTGTAGCAGGGACTAAAACTTTATGGAGCGATTTAACACCTGGTAAATTAAGTGATGATTTGTTAAAAGCATTGGGTGTTCCTAAAAATGGACTCCCAGTACATATTTATAGAATGCGAGAGCATGGTTATCCTAGTGGATGGCTTGAAGAAGCTAGAGAAGAATATTCCGGGATATCAATATTTACTACACCCAATGAATGTAATTATAAGTATCTTTTACTTAATAATAGTATTCAAATTATTATTTATACTTCATAGAAATGGTCAATATTTTAAATTTTTAAACTAACAATTTAACATATTTAATTTTAATAAAAATTATATAAAACTTGATGGAACGGCATTTAAAAATTTGATTGGTCGAGCTCAGAGAGGTATAAATACACATTTTAAATAAGTGTATACTGTATATCAATTATATTGGTGATATTATTGGTAACCATGAATAAGTTAGATTGATTCAAATAATTTTAATTAAAAATACATTTTTCCTGTCCTATCATACACGTACGAGGCCCTAAAAAGATTTTATATTTTTATATTCATATCTACTAAGTACATTACTTATCTTATTTTATATAATTTGTGATTCCATTATTAATTTGAAATTATCAGTCAAATTTGATTGTTATATTGTTGTATTTGAATAAAACATTAATATTTGTTTTTTTTCTAGGTTTACCTCTTCCCGGCAGAGAAAATGGAATAAATGATTATTTCCATTGTAATATCAATGAAAGAAAATTACATGAATATCCTGGATTTAACGCTCCTTGTCCACCAGATATTGTTGACGTAAATTTTTTTTAACAAGTTGTTAAATAATTAAGTAAAATGTAACATTTAGAAAATCATGACTTATTATTTAAATGTTTTATATATTTTTTCTGATATTTTGAATGATCAAAATTTATTCATCTTAAACATTTTTTGGCAATTTGTGCTGTGTAATATTTGAATAATTGTTTTAGGAAGGGAAAAAATTTGGTTGTCCTGAATATAATCCAGATCAAAACCTCAAAAATATGTATGAAAGATTAAAAGTTGGCCCAATTGGTAAAAATGGTACTGCATTGCCTGGAGCTAGTAGTCAAAGTCAAGACACAAAATTTGCATCTATCTCTAATGGTAATGATTAATGGGGATGTCGGTGCACTATCTGTTTTATCTCTGTGTCCCATACACAACATGGACAGCATACATTCAAAATCAATTTTTTTTTTATGTTTTTGAGTAGTCTTAGAGTAAAATTACTCATTGCAAAAAATAAAGACAATGATATGGTATGACATATCAATTTTTCTAAATATGATCCAAAATAATTTAATATCTATTTAAGTTTACATTTTTATTTTTATTTTTTAAAGTAAAATAAAAAAATGTAAAACTGATATTTCTAACCCTCAAAAATATTGTTTTGTATAATATTTGTAATAAGTCATTTTAAAGTCAATCAAATGTCATAAAATGTATTTTACATGAATGCATTTTATTTTTATTGCATGTGGGTCTGAGGGAGAAAATAAATATTGCACTGACATCTACAATGTTTTATTTTTTCAAAAACAATTATACATCGGTATTTAATATAAGATAAGTTTTTTTTTGGTATTATTTTTACTTAACTAAATTCAATTTCAAGTGTTTTATGGGTATTTAAATCTCAGTATTGTTATTTAGTTAATCTAACTAAATTACATATTAACCAGAATATTATAATATTAATATTTTATTCTTGTTAAATAAATAAACAATTTAAATAAGTTAATACTGGATTTCTTCCTAAAAGCGGTAGAGTTACTTTTGCGTATTAATATTAAGCTTGAAAAAAATAACAAAACATTGTATTCAAAAATTAACTATAAATGGTTCTTATAGTTATGCTTTCAAATTCTTCATTTACTCAATAATTTTCTGTATTTTTTTTACACTATGGGTATTAAATAAAAATAACTCTTTTTAGTCCCAACTAAACTTGATTTATTTCTGAAATTGCTTGACAATGTTTAAAAAGTGTTCACTGAAGAAAATAACAATAATTCTAGAATCAAAACATTCCATGCTTTTGAATCTAAATAAAACTTTAGTTTATATACTAGCTGATCCCGTGCACTTCGTTGCCCGTTAAATGTATCAACTTTGTATGACTCAAACTTTGTTCAATTCGTTATTTAATATTCGGTGTATGGTGTTCAAAATTTATCTTAACTTTTCCGTTGCCCAGAATAAAAATTCTGATTCGCAGCAGTACAATATATCAGGTAGGCAATCTACCTGTGGTAGATCGCGGACCCCGCCGTGCTGTTAGTACGTAAGTGTATGATTTAACTCTAAAGTATCAAAGTTATACCAAGTTTGTTGGTTTTACTTAATTCTACCTACGATGGATTAATATAATCAATTTACCTATACAAAATCCTATCCTAATCTAACGTACCGATGATAAAAAAAAAACAAATTTAACCCTTGTAAATTAACTTATCTTCTTCCCAGAGGTCTAATCTACCAAGAACATTAATTTATATATATATCTAACTATATAACACAGAGACTATAACTATACAGACTAAACTCTGGAACTACTTATCAGATCTTCTTGTATATTATATTATATGTATGTATATGACAAAAAATAATAATACAAATCAACAAACATGACCGATTAACAATAGCAACCTAAAATTTTCTTTCATATAAACCTTCTTCGTGAAATACTCTTTCGTTTAAAAAAAAAATCAAAAAGATCTGATAAGTAGTTCCAGAGTTTGTACAGAGATTTTTATTTCACGTTTTTATAGTTTGATATTATATTATAATTTATATTTAAAAAGTAAAGCAAATAGTTTTTTTTATTATTATTATCATTAAAAACCCATGGAAACCATTTATAAACAAAAATTGTCATTTGAAATCTCAAAATTCCCGTCTTAGCACCTCCCGGGATTAATCCTTTCCCTTTTAAAATTAGCCTATCTTTTAAGTTGGACCAAATTACACGCGGTGTAAAAAATTTCATCAAAATCGGTTAAGTGGTTTAGGAGTCCATTGAGGACAAACATTGTGACACGAGATTTATATATATTTAGATTATATATAATGGTCTTGTAGTATATATAATTGATGGCTAATATAGAATATTTTACTTGCCATATACAGTGAGGAGTAGTAATAAAACGCATATCCCAATTCGATAGAAGTAGTTTAACACAAAATAGACAAAATAGACTAGCACTGGTTGTAAATCATTGATTTATTTACACAAATGGTTATCATATACACACATACTATATTATATTTATGTTTATTTATATCAAATTATGTAAATTACCTTATAATTTTTAAAATATAAATATATTTGATTGATTTAGAAAGCCCAGTTGAAGGAAACACCTTAACTTTAAAAACCAAAAACGAATTAAAGGATAAACCACCCTCATCACCCGAAGATGGAGAAATTACTGAAGATGAAGATAGATCAGACAATAATGATGAAGAGGTAAGACTTATTAGAATTTTAGTGTGTTGAAGTTAGGATTGTTCAAATAATAATAATAGTTCATTAAATCAAGGCTACATTTTAATTTATTGAGGCAGACCAAAAAATAATTGGGACTTAGTAAATTTTATTTAAGTAATTTATTTATGTAAAAAAAAACATTGTTATTTTACTTTATATTTTATTCTCGTAAATTGTATTTATTATGAAAACTAGTAATACATTATAAATTTAAGTTGAATAAAAAAAACTAATACAATAATTAGTAGAAAATGTGACTTAACTAATTTGTTAATATAAAATTGTATTTTTCAGTGTCTTTCTAATGCAACAGTGCCAGGAATTGAAGTGAAAAATGTATCAATGTCGTTTGAGAGTAGTGCAGATACTCAAAATGATTCTCAATCAAATGTTTCCAATTCAAAAATGATGGATAATGAATTAGTCTCGACACCAACATTAAAAAGGAAATTTGGTGATGTGAAATCTGAAACACTAGGCACTCCGGTCCTCAAAAACTTTTCTTCATATGGAAATCGACCAACACATGAACATTTTGCTAAAGGAATGTCTGATATGGTAGAACATGATAACTTACCAAATGCTGTAGGGACATTTAAAAAGTTAAAAGAAATATTGAAGGATGTGCGCAAGACAATTAAGGATTTATTATGAGTAGGTATTAAGACAATTTACTTCCAAATTTATTTGGACAAAAATATTTTGTCAATTATATTTTAATTTCATCAACATGAATAGTATAAAACAAAAACATATTCCATGACTGTGAACTGTTAATGACAAAACATCCTTAATTTTATAACTTAAATTTCAAAAACAGTTTTGTTTTGTTTATGTGTATTTAACAATATTTATTATCAGCTTATAATAATATTATATTTATGAAAAATATAAAACATTAATATAAAAAAAATGCATCATTATTCAATTATCTTTTTGAGACCAGAATATAATATATGCTTATTATTTGTATTTATTTACCTACAATAAGTTCTAGTATAGTTATCTAATATATTGACATACAACTTAATAATATTAAAACATAAGTTAAGTGATGACACAATGTGTATATGACTTCTTGTTATATTTTCTTTAATACAGTAAAATATTAATTACTAACTAATTAATGTCAACTAACCCTAAACTACTATATAATTATAAAAAAAATTCCTTTGCGATGTCTAATTTATAACTTTATATTACTCTTTCCAGTAATTAGCCAAATGTAAATTAAGTTATTTCTAATTGTATGTCTTAAAGAGCATATCGAAATTGAATACCTCATTTTTTCTATTAAAACCATAAATAATAATATTGTTATTTTACTCTTCTGTTAATGAGTAACCTAATAAATTATCATAAGTATAAACATAGTAGACATTTTTGGAATTAATATTTTTATTAACAATAGACATGGTCTGTAAATTTGTAACTGTATTACACGATTGAAATCAATTAGTTATTTTCTTAACATTTTGCAATAATGAAAATAAATATCAAGATGACCAACCAGATGTTCTAAAACTTAAATCGACCTTATTTTAATAAAAAAAAACAATTAAATTTGAATAACAAATGTTTATTTTTTCTTTACACAATTTTGTTTGTTTTTGAACTGTAATAAAATTTGGCTATAGATACTCTATGGAAATAAACATTTGTTTACAATCTAGTATGTCATTAAAAACAAGAATTTCTGAACTAACAAAATTTTTCTTTATATTTGATTTATATTCAATTGTAATTAATTTTAAGTATGCCTTTTCATTAAATACTCATTATTTCAAAAAGTATAAATGTTCTTGAAAAAAAAAATGTTTGCATGGTTTCTATTCGTTAAAAAACATGTTCAAAAAATTATACATTTTTTAATATTTTTATTATCAACATTTTTAAATTTTTACTTTTTTGAATGCGAAAATACAGTTTTAATTTCATATTCCAAAGGAGATTTTGATAAGTATTTTGATACATATAAATCAAATTTAGGATAAGTAGTTTAAAAGTTATAGCTTATAAATATTTAAAGTTTAGATGAGCGCAGTGATACATGGTTACCCTGCTAAATGTTGGTCCGTTACTCCACTCATCAAAACTTTAAATACTTATCTCATAAATTATTCATCTTAAATCCGATTATGTATCAAAATACTCAGAAAAATATTCTGCATTCTAAGATCAAATTAAAATTGTCATAATTCAAAAAATTTTAATGAAACAATAATACTTTTTAAATAATGAGTGTCTTACGTTAAATGAACCATCCGGTATTAATAGCATTTTGTATACAAAATATATACAAGTGCGTCACTTAATTTGTTTCATTGATAACTTTTTAACCTTCACCTTTCAACTTAAATTGTGTATTTTTTCACAAATAAAATAATATTTATTCTTCTCAAAACTTCACATAAATAAAAATAATAGTATCAATTTATGGTTTTTAAATTCTCAAATAAAATATTTTTCTGAACATGCATTCATCTTGTTTGAAACTCACTCGTGTGTAATTGTATTAAATCTATATAATTTAAGAAAAATATTTTCTTTTAAATGTAATCAGCTTAATTAATTGTTGTTGGTTAAACTGTTAGTCTGGTAAAACATTTATCACTTAGGAATTTAAACATTTTCAATATAATAATCGTGAAGATTTAAAATCAAACTAATAAATGGCTTTTTATTTTAATTATAATTTGTACTATTTATTCTTATAATTATATTAGTTTTTGATTTACCTTATAATTAATGTATGGTATACAAAATATATACACTTGTTAAACATAAATATCTTTTGGTTGTTTAAATAGTAAAACCCTGGGTCATTTAAAAAACGAATAAAATCTAATAACTATTGCTTAAAGTTGTAAAGTAAATTGTTTACTTAGAAATATAATAAAAAAATTAAACAGCAAAATAAAAATTTGAATTAAAAATTTAGTGATTGATATAACTGTTAAAACATGTGCAACACCATTTTCATTAATATTAACAATATATTATTGTAAATATAATATATAACTAAAATTATTGAAATATATTAAATTGCATCCTTTAAACAGTTTAACAAAAACATATTTTATATATTAAATTATGTATAATGTATATAAAATATGTATATAATATTGTACTATACTAAATTATTTTTTTTTATTAAATTTAGTTATTTATTTTATAGATAAAATAATATTGTCTATCTATTAAGTCAATTGTACAGTATAAAGTATAATCTTATAAACTTAAACTAATTGTACTATTTATTATTATATTATAGTAATATAGTTTAGAACATATAATTCAGTTTTATAATACTAAAATAACTGTTATACGTAAAATACATATTTTGTACTTAAATGATAATTGTAAATGCCTTTTGATGAATTTCTATGTAATTTTGATTGATAAAGTTATAAAAATAATTTCTTTAATTAAGGGGTTTACCACCAAAGAAACTTTATAACAAATTTAAATATGTTTTCAGATTTCTAATTGTATAACTAGATTTATTATTGAATTAGAAAAACATATAATATATAAATATATTTTGTATATTCTTTTCATTTCTTTTCACAACACATATTTAAAAAAAAGCCAGTAAGTGGATGTCCTTCTGCTGTACAGTAGGTTACAAGTGGGTCAATGTATAATGAATTCTATTAAACTTGAATTCAATGATATAATATCATTGTATAAAACAACGATTTTGAATGGAAACGGTTTATCAATCTGTATTTTTTATATTTTTATTATTTATTATAGCCTTTAAATTTAATTGATATTATATTATAATTTTTATTTGTTGCTACGGTGATAAACAAAGCTTAAGAAATTAAAATCCCATTTTAAGCAGTTTTTCGTAATTTTTCCGTATTTTTTCCCGTGGCATTAAATAACTATTGAGAAAATCGGAAAATGACCTTTTTAAAGTACCAACTTGATCCAATTTTCTAAAAGATAAAGTACTATATGTTGAAATCAAAGCACTCCTTCGGGTAGAAATTGTTGCATAAGGATAAAAAATAAATAAATAAATAAACCATTGTAAAACCAATAGCTTTTTCGCACCACTCAGAATCTAAAATTAACTATAGTAAACACTTTAAAAACGTTTGGTATCGAATGTATTGAATGTCTAAATGAATGTTTAATTTGTGTAATGATTTAACTGCATATAAGACTATTGAAGAATTCAACATTCTAGACTATATTTTATTATTGAAGTTTCACCTGGCAATTCAGACCATTTCTTATTGGACTATATTACTGCAGTACTGCACACCTGTAAAATGAATAAATTATATTTACAAAATAAGATTTCAATATATATATATATTTGTTATTAGTGCATAGATAAAACATTAAATAAATAATAACTATATTATTTTTGTACCTTTATTCTTTATTCTTATAAGGAATATCTTTTTCATTTATTTTGGCACTTTATTAAAAGAAGGTGGAGATTTTGGTCTTAATTCTTCAATACGATCAGTACATCCAGTTGTTAATTGACCATTGATGAAATAACTTTTATACAAATCAATGTTGAAATTAGAATTAGTCAATTCTGGTCCCAGAGTTAGCCATCCTGGACGTATAGTACCATCACAACCAAACAGATGTAATCTTAAAACAAAAAAATAGAATCAAATGTTAAAAACATATTCATACAGACTATTATTATACCTTCTTTTTCCAAGACAAAAGTGTTCGATAATATTGAATATTTCTGCTGGTTTTTCTGTTGATCCGTGTTCATTTTTTTCACTAACAATTAAATCAGTATCAATGTTTGAGTGAATAAAATCACCGTCTGTAGATCGACGAACTGTTCCTTTGATACCCATTAAGCAATGTTCCTAGAGTTATAACATGAGGTAAAATTAAATTGTTATGTTATGTTATGATACTTTACCTTGGTACGCTGGAAGAGAGCATTTGGTTCTAAGTATTTTGAATGGTTAACTTTTTAATATTTGTTTGAATCCAACAAATATCTTCACAACGTCTAAAACCCCAGTGACGTAAACAATCACGTCCATTTTCCAAACCATCAGATGAACCACACCAGAGAAAAATAAAACTACGGTGAGCTGCTATTTCATTCAATTTCAAGTCCATTACCTATTATGAGGATATTAATTATAAAAATTAATATTAATATATTATTAGGTATTTTTAACAAATATCAATAAGACAATACTTAAAACATCACTGATTACACAATGGGCAAAATTTTTTTGCTTATTTAATAATGCTTTTTGTACTGTAAGTTTCAACCCTAGGTATCTAAGCACACCCCAAGCTACTTCCCACCAAAAGGCATCTGTAATACAGCTGGACTGTGTCTGTGTGTCATGATGGTGACAGTTTATAAAATGTATAATCATTTTAATTTATAGGTACAATTGTTATTAAAATTGAAAACGAAAAATGTAGGTACCTCATTAATATTTTAATATTTGCACTGACCATATTAAATTGAATAACTTTTTACAAAATATATACTATTGCCGGGCTGTACAAAATATTGATTCATTTAATGGTTCACTAAAATTTAAAATATCAAACAGAGGCCACTAAATCATGTTTAAGGGACCATCATTATTAATTCATAACATTTTTAGCGATGCTTTTAGTATATTTGCATAAGCATATTATTAATTATTTTAAATATTGAAAAAGCTTACTTGTTTCCAATTCCATAGATTTTTTCTGGTTGTACCTAATGTTTGTTGATATTCTTCTAGAGGTGGTTCAACAAGTATCACATCAAATTTTACATTTAAATTTTCTAAATTATATGTGCTCAGATCACATTTTAGAAACATTGGCGGAGTAGCAGTTTGCAATACAAGTTTATCCTATTAAAAAATCCAATAATTAATAAATAATTTCAAGAAAATTGCATTGTTCAAATTTTAAAAAATTATGTTTTTTCTGTGTAAAGCAGAACTTAATAATAATATAGAATAAGTGTTTAGAGATTATAAGACCAATGATTTAAGATACTTAGCAATATAAATATGTTAGGTATTAAAAAAATAGTAATGTAATAATTTATTTCACGAAAAAAACAACTTATTATTTAGTTTCATCTATTTATTAGGTTTAATTGAATACTTTCGAACTTATAAAATATCCATGTATCTAAACTATACCTTTAGATGAACTAATTCCTTTAGCTTAGGAAGTTCTTCAAATCTGTTAATTAGGTGAACATCTCTAATAAAATTTTGTGGACGTTGACCAGTATCAATAAAATGTTGACAGTAATCATTGTGCGGATTATACGATTTTGTACCTTTCAGAAATGGTGTTGAATCTCCAAAAGTATTTTCTGGACTCCTTGCAATTGCATTATATTTTTTAACTGAATGCATTCGCATTTTGGTCTTCCTATAAGGATTTAATGCTTGTCTCAACTGTTGTACATCAGAGAAACCTAACTGTAAAAAAAAACACTATATATATTACAAATAACTTAGATAATACATTTTACTTGATTTACTGTTTTTGCAATCATTTTTTTTCTTTTTTTAGATTGTTTTTTTAATATTCTTAATGTTTCACTCATAACAATGATACTTTGTGCTAAACTGTGAATAAAATAGATTCAATAAAAAAAATTTAAATAGATAATTCGAAAAAACCTAGGTATTATAGTTTTAAAATTTAAAATAATCAATTAAATATTGAACATAAACATTAAACATTGTTCTTTGTTTTACAGACATTTTTTGTTTTATTTATCAGTAATAAATAATAATAACTTTTGAGTTTATCGTGATCACAAAGACTTGCTTTTCTATGATGAAGACCAGAATTTATTCTACTCTTCATGATCGTGATTTGTGATGACGTGATATATAGTATCACATCAGTTCTTAGGCAAGTTGCTAACTTAACATTTTTTAAATGAAAAATGGTCAAGTATGATGGTAATTAATATTATATGCACAATGCATTTTTTAAAGGAATTTTCCACCAATAACCTAATATTTAAATATACCAGTCTGAAATTATTTTACTTAATATATTTATTAATGAAAAATATTATTTAGTCATTATTACTTACCCCTCCCATCAATCGTACTATAATTTGTTGATAAGTACTTTATCGCAGCTTGCAATCTTATCACTAACACTGTATTTAAGTATTTTTGCTTTATACCCACTAATAAAAAATAAATATTATTTGTCCTCAGTTTACTATATTTTTTATTTAGTTTTAACACAATTGAACAGCGAATAACCGTAATCCAAAATTGTGAACTTTTTTTACATTAACACATATTGTTGGGAAGTCGTCATAATAATAATACAGTGATAATAGGTACATTAGGTTACATATAACAGCTTATATTCTATAAACATAATATTACTTTGCTAAGTTTGTAATATTATTATCATCCTTGAAAACAATTACATATAAACACACATTTTATTTGTATCTATTAAATTTTGTTTAAAGGTATGTCACATTTTCGGTCTAAGGCTCTAGAGCCTACGATGCAGTGATACCCACCATCTTTTATTGGCGGGCTACCTACTTTGGTAAGTAATTATCTTTAAGTATTTTCAAATATTAAATTATGATTAATCTCAATTACATTATATTACATCGTACTCATTTAATTTATATTGCATCATGTAACTTATAGAGAATCCAAGTTTCATGCTTCTATTAAAATGAATAATAAATTGACAAAAATATTATGATAAATGTTAAAATGTATCTAAATTTTAAAGTTTTATAACAGTAACATGAAATTAGCAGCATTACGTAGTGACCAATGAATTTCATGGGCATCCATTCTCATATTTTAGACAGTCAAGATCTCCAATGAGGACGCCTTAAGTTGATAATGGGTGATATAATCTTAGCCCCTCATGGTTTTAATCATATTATAATTTTATTTAATTGTATACAAAACGTTATTCCTATATTTATATGTATGTGATTTCTTGATCATCAAATATACGTTGTATATAACTTACTTTTTTCTAATCTCCTCTGTATTACGCTGTATCAAGGTGTTTAAATATGAGGTTTGCACATAATTAAATTATGCTGTTGATTGTACAGTCAGTTATAGAATAAATTGTTTGGAAGGTTTCGTATTTCTAAAAATTTCAGTAATTATTTTAAATAATTTACTGTGGCGGTAAACCACCATAATATTCTCTTCCCATTTCCTGCTTAGGTTGGTCACACTAGCCATGGACCGTCCCATCATGGCGCGGCGTCAAAACTATTGCCGTAGCTTGCCGAAACTGGTTCTGGCTCGCTCTCCAATCTTCTCTCAAAGTCTCAACCGAGGACGTCGTTCACACCCTTTTGAGCCGTTACCGTTAGTCACGAACGCTTTACATTGTTGTCATCGCGCCCTCTTTTGTCTCAACACGAGACACGTCGCTCGACCGAGCATTCCGAAGCCGCGTTTTCCCAATCGTTCATTGAAACCCATGATTAGTAATCGCGCCCGGACCTCTCACTATCTCAACCACATGTACCTACACCGAAACGCAGACCGACTGATCATCATCTGTACACATGAGAATAAATTCGACTACTTAAATGCCATAATTCTTCCTTCAACATCAAATTCCATCAACATTTTACTACCATTAACGATCAACACCTCAACCTTCAAATTTCAAAACAATCGTCATAATAAAGGTACTGTAAAAAAAATATTATAACTTTTTATTTTCTCCGAGGGGGAGTAATGTGACGGTTTACCGCCATAAAACTCTATCCTCATCAGCCCCTCTGGGTTGGTGGATAAACCTGCTACCGACTGTGCTGTCGTCATGGCACGACGTTTACGCTGAAGCCACGGCTCTCCAGGCCCGGCTCTCTCTCTTTCCTCGACAACAATAATAATAATAAGAAGTACACAAATAAATACTTAAAAGCTACCAAATTAATGAGAATGGCAATAGTCAATATTACAATATTATTAACCTAACCTATAAACTGACATTTGATAATAATAATGTGGTGACCACGATTAAGATAATCTTAATAAGTCATCACCACAGTACTCCCTCTTATCGGCCGCACAGCAGTTAGTTGGCACCACCACTCACTCTGTCGCGACGCCGAACCGGTGTCTTGGCAGTTGGCAGCTCAGGCCTGCGCTAGACGCTCTTGTTTTTTTTCCAACTCGCTTCGCGGAACAACGCTCTACGTGACTACACTTTTTCCGCCATCTTGCTTCCACCAGTCACGTCTCGTGTATCTTTGCGAACGACGCCTTCAGCCAATTATTATTATTTTTGTTTCAGTTAGAGTTAAATTACTTACAAACAATTACACAGCAGAAATGTCAAAACCTATTAGTAAAGTAATTGGGTAGTATGGAGACTAATGTTATTGGTCTATATTTATTCAAAAAATGCTATACCGAAGACGGATTAGAACTTTCATGAATATGGTTTGTTCAGAAGGTAGGTATATCAGTATCTATCTTATATATTTATTATAACTGATTAATTTTTAGCATAATTTATATGTTTTAGACAATGGAGAGTTCTATTGTATTAAAGTGAAGGATTAATATATTTGTACTCAAAATATGATGATTGCTACTTGCCTAGTAATGTTGTATATAATTCTACAAAAAATATAGCACATGCACGATGGTCTTAGCAAAATTGTTTTTGTCACTCCTAATGCTGCGGACTCACAGAACCAACAATATTATAAAATAGTAGCTTTACCATTATAGATTCTAGTACCAATTTGCACTACATGTAAAACAACGACAAAAAAACCTAGGACTTTTTTGTTTCTGATAGATATCTTTAGTAAGTAAAAACAAACAAAGCTCTTTTCACATAAAGATGACTTTTGTACTTTATTAATTATACAAATTATTATTTTTAGAGTATCTGCAAGTATTAATTAAAAAAGTACAAGGCATCTCATTTAAATTATCTCAACAACAATATTGAAGAATGAAAAAAAAAATGTCGGATTCGGACCATATAAACTTCTAGATCAATAATATTTTCTATTAAATTAACACAATTTTAAAGAGACAACCAATCCTTACCCACCGACGAGAAATAACCTGCTGTAATTACATTTGAAATGAACTTTTTTTCTGATCAACTTCAATCAACACATCAAATGGACAGTCCAAAATATGCTTGCTGTAAGTGGTCAATATTTTAAAACAATTACCCATTTAATAATTGTAACTAAGGGAATTTTAATAATATATGATAAATTCCAAAACCAGGGCAAAGATTTTGTAGGATTTATAAACTTTTTTTTAGGGTTATAGCTTATAACTTTTCTGGTACAATATATAAATTAATCATCAACAAGTTAAAATATAAAGTTTTTATCTTGTCATTTTTTTGATTTTTGGTATTTGGTAATTTTAACAATTTGAGAACATTTTTTTACAATTTTTGATGGTATTGACATTGTTATAATAGAAATAATATTGTAATTAATTTTTATAAAGGTAGTCCAAAAAAAATATAAAACACCAATCGTTTATAAATACTAAAAATCACTTATATACAACAATAATCTTTGATGCTGCGAGTTATCATAATCAACAAATTTAATAAAAATGTGGCGAGTATCTACGAATTGTACGTAATTAGTAAGTGTTTTGACTTATGGGAGTCTGTTTCAATTAATTTGCAATATGTAATACAATATGCCAAACAAAAATAATCTTTGGTGGAATTTCTTACGTGTTTTAGATTATTAAAATCCTAGCCCGGGTCATAACGAATATTTCATATTAATCCAAAAAACTTATTAGATAATATAAAATACCTTTGATACTAGATACATACTAATGCTCATAATTAGATCCTTAATATTGTTTGTAATAGATATATGTTATAAATATTTTATAATTGTAATTAAGTTATGTCATGAGTACCATATATTTTACATATAATAGGGGTTTAGTCTTTAGGTGTTCAATTCAAAATCATCTTCCATAAATTATGAATATAATTATTTAAAGTGTATTTGTAGAAATTCATTAAAAACATTTTTTTTTTTATTGGGGAGTTATTTTTGAAAGTGTACAACAAAATAATAAAAGTGTCACCCCAGCCAAATAAATACTGTTATTCACTTATAAATCTTATAATATTGTTTAACATATTGTGGATTTTATTATAAAATATGAAAGTTGGACTGTCTTGAAAGTACTGTGTGTAGTCCAAAATTTAGCTGTTATAAATATTTTAATTTCAAATTAAGTTGTAAAAATCTATTTTTATTAATTTCTATTTTGGACGCACGTGATAGAAATATTTTTCCGGAAAAAATGTCAGTGGTTTTTTGGCAATATAAATATCTTTAAAAGCGGTTGGTTCAGCATGTATTCTTCTTCTACGTTTATTCATTTTTATTAAATGTGTATCTTAGCTGTAGTTGATACACTAGATACAATGGTATTTGTATTTGGAAGTGATCTAGTTCTAGATATATGTTGGTACATGGTTCCAAAAATCATTCGATGTCCTTCCATTACTCAAAATTAGGTTAATAGGATATGGACATAAGTTACAATAGACCAGGGGTCACCAATTGGCGGACCACGGTCCGCATCAGGAGGAAGTATTTTAAATAGTTGTCTAAAGATTGACACCATCAATCAGTAACTTGTGTACGTCGTTTAACTTAAACGTTGTGTTATTTAATTTTACGTGATTTTTCACAGTCAACTACGCAAGCTCTATTGGATTCAGCTCACAATGATAAGGCGACAAACGTAATACAATTTTATTTTATTTTAAAGCTTTTTCGTCGATCACATATTTATCATGTCTAATTTCTCAGACCTTGTCTAACATTAAATGTTTCACCATCGGCGTCTCGATAATACAACCTTTGGACTTAACCATTGCACTATTTTGTCCTTTCTTCAAGCCGTTGTGAAAATGGGGTCCAGTTTGACCGAATTGTCCATGATTACTATGGAATTATCTTTCAATTTAGGAAAAATTCTTCAAAACCAGTCATAGAAGGTGTCTCCATTAATTTCATCGCTGTGTATTTTTTGGACTCAAAACACAGTAGACCACACTTGACAAAACCCTCTACTGAGCGGATATGAACAACAATCAATCACTTGCTCTTACCTGTTGGATTTTTTGGCCCGGTGGACAGTCCTTTTAGGAATGCATCTCCGTGCGATTTTATTGTCTTGTCCATTCACACCTTATTACATGTCTCCTGCATTCACCCATGTCTCGTCGAGGAAGTATATTGTCCGACCTTCACTCCTGTAATGTACGTTGTGTGTCTAGAATATACTTTTGTCGCCATACCACAATATCTCCTTTCTCAGTAAGTAAGCTATTCCGGTTTCTCTTTGTGCATTCAAACCCCAATTCCTGTAATATACGCTGCAATGATGTCCTGGGTATATTTAGTAGCTCTGTATCATCACTGATGGCTTAAACAATTTTTTTTAATGTTGGTATCTCATTCTTAAACCAAAACCCTTGTATTTTTTTTGCCTGATAGTGTTTTTATCAAAGTCGTTGAATGTTGGACAATTTTTTTTATTGGGTCACTTCATAATTTTTTTGTGATTTTGTACATTTCTACAAATTGTATTATAACCAATGCCGGCATCTTGGTATATTGATTCCATAACATTTTTATATGTTATATGTTGCTGTCATTGAATTTTGGTTTTATACAGATTTATTATCATTAATCTATGTTTGCTTCCAACACACTGAAACAAATAAAAAATATTATGAATATATAATTTAGTTACACAATTAATGCATAGGAATATTTAATGATTATTTTACAGTGAAACCATTTAATAAGAAGGTAGATTAATAATATTGTATTATTTTGCATATTTGGATGTATTATATTCAAAGTATTTTGACTCGTTTTGATCTGTTTACGGATGTTTAAATTTTAAATATTTTAAATTTGTTTAGTTTATTTAAAAAAAAAACAAAAAGCAATAATGCAATACAAGGTTCCTCATACATTGTTACAATATCAGTTTAAATACATATTATGTCAACATAAACTTCTAAATATATGAGTATTAATACAAATAAAGACAATAAATATAACAATACATTTTACAAAACATAAATTATAATTTTCAGTAATCATCAAGTAATAGTATGTAATTTAATAGTTACGATATCGGTGAACTTTATTTTCTAAATTTGAAGCTATACAATCTTATTCCACCATATTATGACTTTGGTAATGTTAATAAACCACCAGAATGTTAAAACTATATTTAAAAGATAAGCCGATAAAAGTTACATACTTACCATCAAAGATAAATAAATAATAAATACAATTTATAATAAAAGTTAGTTAGTGCAAGGTTGGGCTTAAACTTAAAACTTTGATAGAATTAAAAAAAAATCTTAAGAATTTACACGTAACATTAGTATAATAGTATGTAAATAAAAGTTTTAATCATTGGTATAATTTATTACTCTGCGCATTTTTATTATATATTGTAGTATATAAAGGAATAATTCTTTAGGCTAAATAACATAAGACAAACTATGTATTACGAAATAAATGATTATTGAGACTGAAGTTACTCCTAATGAGCAGGGCTACTAAGTACTGACTAGTATAACGATTAGTACACAATTAATAACGTATAAACATATAATATTAAATTCTAACCTTACAGTCAGCAAAAAAAAAAAAAATTAACAGTTTTTCAAAATATTAACAAGTAATAATTAATTGATCTGTGTACTTAATACACTGATAAACGTTAAAATGTGGGAATAAGTACTAAACATACCCAACAAAAAAGAGAAAATATAATTCTGAATATAATAGACAAAAAAAATATAAATACATGTGTAAATATAATTCCTAGGATTAAATTAGTGCAATGACGCCTTGTCAGTACATTGTTGAATGTTTTTTACTTTATATAATATGACCCATAATGAAAGACAGATAGTTAATAACTGTATTTAATACATTTGAAAGCACATACTAATCAAAAGACAAATAGTAAAGGTCAACTCACATGAGTATGATATTTTTATTTACATATTTTCGATATATAGTCAAATTATTATATATTTTAAATATCACGAATAACATATTTTGTTTAGTAAACAACTTGTAAGCCTCAATACCCATTACAAATCACAATATTATAAAATACATAATAATCATGTACACTATAAATGACCTTTAGACTTAAATAAATTGCTGTAAAACTCCTTGTACCTGCTTTCCATAAATGTATGATTGTGCTTACAACATGCATAACAGGTTGCTTTACTTGAAGTTGATGGTTCCTGCTTCCATGCCCATATTCTTATAGTTCTTCTTTTGTGTTTTCTGTTTATTGTTGTCTATGACGATATATCATATGGTTAAAAAGAATAAATCATTTTGTATGTATTAACTTCTTATTACATAATACATAATACTTAATTCATCATAATACATAAAAAAGAATTTTTTTTAAAGTAAAAGTTACCAAATTTTCTTAATTTTACATTTTGTACAGTGCCTCACAAGTTGAAGCTTTTCCCTTTCGCATGGAATGTGTCTTAGTTGTCGCAGTCTGCTCTGCCTATTTGTCTACTGCGGTTGATATATCACTCAATTTGAATTCTTCATCCCATATGGTAGTTATTGTCTCTTTTAATGGTCCTTATTCTCAGGTAAATGATAACCCTTAGTACGTGACACATGTACATAGTACTTACAACAGTTACAATAGCGTTAACCAGCTTCTGCACATAGTCCTGCCAATCTCGAAACACACAATTCGACAATACCACCCTTATAAATAGTGAGCTTGACTGTAGCATCTGATGGCTTTCTTATGAACACCATTTATCCAACATCTTAGTGCATTGGTTCGATATGCCCCATAATTTTCTATTTTTGCCTAATTTTTCACTCAACGTGTATTTGTTTTGATATAAAAAACGTTTGACGGAGTTTCCACATAAACTTACAGTGCTCGAGGGCTTCAATATTCTACTCTTTCTTATATTTTTTTTTTGTTTATGGTTTTATCACTACATGGAGGCCGTACGCTGACTCATACCTTGGCCTCCGTGCAGCATTGTTTATTCAATTAAGTAAACATATAAATGTGTACATCGGTTGGTTTCGGTTTGCAAGGACCATAAAATAGCTTCCGCAGTTATCGCTGGTGTATTGTCCTATGCTACGGGCTCCATTATGCTTTACACGTCTCTACAGTGGCTAGGCCAAATAGGAATAGTTTGGGCAATCCCTTCACATAGTGAATTAGCAGTTTTGCAATTTTGTAGCGCAACAGTATTGGAAGTCTTTTCGGACCGGCCTAAGCCGGTCATCCTAGACATAAAGCCAGCCATCGCAGACATCTATTCACTTAGAAGTAACCATTACCTTTAAATATTGACCTTTGACCTTTGAGAAATACTGAAGGAATAGCTCCTAATTTCGGTTCAGTTATGTTCGTAGTTTCACCACAACTTTTCAAAAAATCATTTGAGGTTTTTATTATGCTGACAACACAGTGGTACCTCATGATTAAACACAAAACCATGTATTCTTTGTCGTACGATGGGTTTATCGGAGTCGTCGATTTTGTCGTTGATTGTTAAACTTCGTTTTTTATTGGATGACTTCACTTCATTATTGAATAGTATTTTTTTTCTTAAATATGTGGGTTCTCTATTAATGGATGTAAAAAGAAATCTCTGTTTACTGGACAACGTATTTCCTTGGCCAGTTATCACTGCATTCGTCAGCCTTGGGACTTCTATAATGGTCTTGAGCGTCAAATAAGTTACCCTATAACAATTTGTAAAATTGAATTTTTACGTTTGAATCAGGTTCGATTCGTTCGTTGTTATCTCTTAATATTGTCGCCTAATTTTTCACTCAACGTGTATTTGTTTTGATATAAAAAACGTTTGATGGAGTTTCCACATAAACTTACAGTGCTCGAGGGCTTCAATATTCTACTCTTTCTTATATTTTTTTTTTGTTTATGGTTTTATCACTACATGGAGGCCGTACGCTGACTCATACCTTGGCCTCCGTGCAGCATTGTTTATTCAATTAAGTAAACATATAAATGTGTACATCAGTTGGTTTCGGTTTGCAAGGACCATAAAATAGCTTCCGCAGTTATCGCTGGTGTATTGTCCTATGCTACGGGCTCCATTATGCTTTACACGTCTCTACAGTGGCTAGGCCAAATAGGAATAGTTTGGGCAATCCCTTCACATAGTGAATTAGCAGTTTTGCAATTTTGTAGCGCAACAGTATTGGAAGTCTTTTCGGACCGGCCTAAGCCGGTCATCCTAGACATAAAGCCAGCCATCGCAGACATCTATTCACTTAGAAGTAACCATTACCTTTAAATATTGACCTTTGACCTTTGAGAAATACTGAAGGAATAGCTCCTAATTTCGGTTCAGTTATGTTCGTAGTTTCACCACAACTTTTCAAAAAATCATTTGAGGTTTTTATTATGCTGACAACACAGTGGTACCTCATGGTTAAACACAAAACCATGTATTCTTTGTCGTACGATGGGTTTATCGGAGTCGTCGATTTTGTCGTTGATTGTTAAACTTCGTTTTTTATTGGATGACTTCACTTCATTATTGAATAGTATTTTTTTTTCTTAAATATGTGGGTTCTCTATTAATGGATGTAAAAAGAAATCTCTGTTTACTGGACAAACGTATTTCCTTGGCCAGTTATCACTGCATTCGTCAGCCTTGGGACTTCTATAATGGTCTTGAGCGTCAAATAAGTTACCCTATAACAATTTGTAAAATTGATATTTTTACGTTTTTGAATTCAGGTTCGATTCGTTGTTATCTCTTAATATTGTCGCCTAATTTTTCACTCAACGTGTATTTGTTTTGATATAAAAAACGTTTGATGGAGTTTCCACATAAACTTACAGTGCTCGAGGGCTTCAATATTCTACTCTTTCTTATATTTTTTTTTTGTTTATGGTTTTATCACTACATGGAGGCCGTACGCTGACTCATTCCTTGGCCTCCGTGCAGCATTGTTTATTCAATTAAGTAAACATATAAATGTGTACATCAGTTGGTTTCGGTTTGCAAGGACCATAAAATAGCTTCCGCAGTTATCGCTGGTATATTGTCCTATGCTACGGGCTCCATTATGCTTTACACGTCTCTACAGTGGCTAGGCCAAATAGGAATAGTTTGGGCAATCCCTTCACATAGTGAATTAGCAGTTTTGCAATTTTGTAGCGCAACAGTATTGGAAGTCTTTTCGGACCGGCCTAAGCCGGTCATCCTAGACATAAAGCCAGCCATCGCAGACATCTATTCACTTAGAAGTAACCATTACCTTTAAATATTGACCTTTGACCTTTGAGAAATACTGAAGGAATAGCTCCTAATTTCGGTTCAGTTATGTTCGTAGTTTCACCAAAACTTTTCAAAAAATCATTTGAGGTTTTAAAGGTACATAATATTATTCTGAAAACACAGTGGTACCTCATGGTTAAACACAAAACCATGTATTCTTTGTCGTACGATGGGTTTATCGGAGTCGTCGATTTTGTCGTTGATTGTTAAACTTCGTTTTTTATTGGATGACTTCACTTCATTATTGAATAGTATTTTTTTTTCTTAAATATGTGGGTTCTCTATTAATGGATGTAAAAAGAAATCTCTGTTTACTGGACAAACGTATTTCCTTGGCCAGTTATCACTGCATTCGTCAGCCTTGGGACTTCTATAATGGTCTTGAGCGTCAAATAAGTTACCCTATAACAATTTGTAAAATTGATATTTTTACGTTTTTGAATTCAGGTTCGATTCGTTGTTATCTCTTAATATTGTCGCCTAATTTTTCACTCAACGTGTATTTGTTTTGATATAAAAAACGTTTGATGGAGTTTCCACATAAACTTACAGTGCTCGAGGGCTTCAATATTCTACTCTTTCTTATATTTTTTTTTGTTTATGGTTTTATCACTACATGGAGGCCGTACGCTGACTCATACCTTGGCCTCCGTGCAGCATTGTTTATTCAATTAAGTAAACATATAAATGTGTACATCGGTTGGTTTCGGTTTGCAAGGACCATAAAATAGCTTCCGCAGTTATCGCTGGTGTATTGTCCTATGCTACGGGCTCCATTATGCTTTACACGTCTTTACAGTGGCTAGGCCAAATAGGAATAGTTTGGGCAATCCCTTCACATAGTGAATTAGCAGTTTTGCAATTTTGTAGCGCAACAGTAGTGGAAGTCTTTTCGGACCGGCCTAAGCCGGTCATCCTAGACATAAAGCCAGCCATCGCAGACATCTATTCACTTAGAAGTAACCATTACCTTTAAATATTGACCTTTGACCTTTGAGAAATACTGAAGGAATAGCTCCTAATTTCGGTTCAGTTATGTTCGTTGTTTCACCAAAACTTTTTAAAAAATCATCTCAGGTTTTAATTATTCATAGCTATTTTTTTATTAGTGGTATCTCATTGTTAAACCAAAAACCATGTAATTCAAGATCATTCATGCTAATGTACCTATCAAAGACAGTCTAGTTTTCTATTTAAGATGCCTATAATTGATGATAGGAGATTGACCTTTAGCCCCCAATTTTTTTTAAAAATATTTTAATTTTCGTTCATTATAGTCATTGCTTTTTACCTGTATTTATGTTTTTGTGATAGCTTGATCATCGGATTTTTGTTGTATATAACTTACTTTTCTTCACTTATTACCCCTATTACACTTTTTCGATAAAAAAATACAAACGTTCGAATAATAATTAAATGTTTATAATTTGAGTAGAAAAATGTTCAATGATTTTACCTATAATTACATACCTGTTGCTTTTATCGTGCTTTTTTAAGTGCATTGTAGTGGAATGACTTAAATAATTTTTTTGTCTAAAATTACGTTTCAAAATACACACCTTGAATCATTTTATTTAAATTTTGATGCATGACATTAAAATTAAAATAATTTATTAAGTACATTTTTTTTTAATTATCTGATATGTAAGTATCACATTTTTCTTTAAATTTACATATATTATTATTATTATACATGTGTATATGCATGTTATTTATGTACATCTACAACGTATAAGGTACTATATATTTATTTTAATTCTCAAATCGTCTGATGTAATTTATTTTAATGTATGATTATTTTCTATGGTTTTGTATTTAGTTTTTAGGTTATTATGTTTTTCTTTTTTTATATTTGTATGTTTATATATGTTTGTAATGTTTCTTAAAGTTTGTGGGGTTTTTAGTAGTTTTTCCCAACTCTTGGTATGGGAATCTTTAGTATAACGTCCCTGGTGTCGTATTTATCAACATTATATTATATATATATATAGATATATAGATATATATTTAAAATAATTCAGTAAATATTATTCTTTAATTATTCTTTATTATTTTTTAATAATATTCTTTAATAGTCAGTATAAGGAGCTTATTAAGTTGATCGTGTATAATCATATTTTTATAGTTAACTGCGCAATAATCTGAGACAAGTATTTGTGAATATAAAATATTATTCTTTAATAAATATAAATATCTCTTGTATAATCAGGTCAACTTAAATGCTTCTCTAATTACAAGCTTTAACTGTATAATATTTAAGATGTGAAGGAGATTTAAATTAAAATTTATTTTTGGTTTCCATGTATCAGGTGTTGGTCAAATGCCATAATTGTAAATTGTAATGTTATATTATGTGTTATTTTAGATATTAATATTACTAAATATATTTTATAGATACTTGACTTGAATCATTGTGTTTGATATATTATACATATTATATATTGTATACTTATTAGTTTTGTAATACTAAAAATAATCAAAATATCTAAGTAGATACTAACTTTTACAATCATGTTACTGTAAAGTTTTTTCCTTTCAAATTGTATTTATGTACTTATTTATTTTACTGATGTATTTATGACTTATCAGTTATCACCATTTGTATATATTAGCTAGTCTTATTGTGGTTGTATGATATGAATTAAAAAGTGTAATAATAAAATTGTAATATATTAGGAAGTAATAAACATGTTTGTAATACTTATGAGTTATGACAAATTTATCGATTTAAATAAGATATTAAAATTATATTATATTTACATATTTAATTATTTATTGTATTATTATTATTATTGTATTATTGATATATTATATTAGCTATAGCTTGGTGAAAGAATAGCAATATCACATGTTGATGAAATTGAGATTATTTTACTAATGTCATTATTTGATTAAGTTACTTGTGTTAGAATAGCAACTGTCTCTGATGCAGTATTACAAAATCAGATTTGACATTGTCCGTTTTGACAATAATCGATAAAAGTATTTTATGGGACCATGTCGACATTAGCCACGTATTATCTAAAGCTACAACGTTGGTTATTCCGAAATCAATTAATAAAGTTTTTAAATGTAGAAGTTACTAACATTTATGTACAATTGAATAATGTTTTTAGGTTGTAATAAACAATGGTAAGTTGTTTAATTATTAAAAAATTGTTTATTTTAAATTTAGTTTACTACCAATGTCAAACAAGTGTTTTTTTATTTTTTCTGGCCAATGTCTAAATTAAATGAACATTTCTGTAGTGAAAAACAAAATGAAAGTCATACAATAAAATAAAAACAAATAGTAACACCATTTTTAGAGTCCCTACTTTAATTTTAAAGTTTTCATGTACCTATATTTTAAAAATTGGTCAGTTGGTTTTTTTGATTTCCTGAAAATTTGTTTATCAATATTATCTTCTGGTGTTTTAGTTTTACGCTTTTCAGTAGCTGAAGAACATTTATTTATCGTAACTTACTATTATGTTAAATTTGTTCATTGCAACGTTTTAGAGTTGTTGATACATCATTAATAAAATCTGTTTCTCTTTCTGGACTTTGTTGAACACACATTTCATAAGTTGCCAATAATTTAAAAAAAGGATAGTTGCTCTCAATAATACTTAATTGAATTTTTTGAAAAAAACCTGGACCTGACGTAGTTATTATAAGTTTAAATTATTTAAAATACTTAACATTTTTACGCCCGGAATTAAATGTTTTGAAATCGTACAAAATGTGCATTTACCTACATTGTACACTTTAGCATTATAGCTAAAATTATGCAAAATTAAATAAACACCAGTTAAAAATGTATTAAAAAATTTAACTGCAATCTATGCAGTTCATTCAGTAGCTATTATATTATATTAATTATTATCAAACATTTTAATGAGTCCAGGTACTAAAAAAAATATAATTTATTAATTAATAATAACAATAATAATAATTTAAAACAAATGTAAATAGATTTTATGTATACATTATGTGATAAGATATACAATTGAGATAAGGGTAATGTGCGAAATTTGCCATACAAATTTATTTTGATAACTCCCCCCCTCCCATCATGAAATATTCTCAATTATGCCACTACAGTGAATGACAGGAATTAGCAAAAATATTGATCTTATTCCACAAAAATGGCATATTTGCTTTATTCTAAATATTATTAAACAAACTATTACACCAACATTTATTTTTGTATCGGTCACGTTGTTCAAGAAACTCACAACAGTACTCTCTCACCAAATTGCATATTATGTGGTGAATTTATGTACATGATTTCCTAGAATGGCACTTAGAATTGCTAAATCTGTCTGCTTTCTTACACTTGCATTTAATTATTTTTCAAAGCCGCGCTCAAATGTATCAATTATCCATCAATATCAGGTATATAATTGTTTTAAAATATTCATAATATAATAGGTATAATTTAGTAAAATTAATTACCATTTTTTTTTTAAATATTTAGAATATGATAAATGGGTAATAACATTATAACTGCAATTAATATAAAATAAACTAATTTTTTTCAATTATGTTATTATCAAGGCTGGATATATTAACAAGTTAAAAAGTTAAAGTTAATTTTATTTCAACTTGTTAACCTAACTAGTTAATTTTGGATTTTCATTAATTTAACCATTTACTTCCTAAATTTCTTTTTTAATGAACATGAAATTAACGAATTAAATTTCATTTCAAGAAGTAAGTTAAGTTAATATTTTGTTTTTAGTTATTTACTTTCATTTCTCTATTTCAGTCTATTTCGCTTTCATGTCCAAAAATATTGACCGTGAATTGTTTGAAGTTAAAATTTTTATATTTTTCCAATTTAACTTATTAGATTAGTAATTATTGTTCTTTTTTTAGAAATGAAAAACTTGTATATAATATAGTGTAATACATATACTATATGGAAATGCTGTATAAAAAATAAACCCTATACATAGTCTACAGGGGCAACTATTTGGCCTGGGAAATCTATATTTTGACCAGTCCTTGCCATTTCGTCATTATAAAATGTAAAATCTTAAATATGGTACTCACCAATGTTTTAACAAATGAGGGTGGCATACCTTATCCATCTTCAATTTTCTCAGGAAATTACTTAAGAGATTTAATGTGTTTAGTAATTAATTATCCTAAATACAGAATATAATGCATTACTTATTATCTATTACCTACTCTATAACTGAATCATAATGGATGAAAAACATAGGTTGATCTTTAAACTGATACAGCTTGATTTTTCTAAGAGTTTCCTTTTTCTCTCTGATTTTCTCAGCACCACCCTTTCTTTTAGTTTCCATTTTAAATAACTAATAATGAAACAAAAATTACAAAATCACCAAAAAACACACTACATTAAAATAAAAACAAGTAAATAAATTCACTTTTATTAATTAAGAATGTTACATTAGACGTTTGTAACTGTATTTATAGTTATCATCTTATATAACCTTATATAACAGGTTAATAACCCATGAATAATAATATTATATTTTATTCTTGTATAAAATATATTAATATTATATTTTTTATTGTGTACCCACAATATATTAAGTATATAATATTAGTATACTTAATTGCTGGCTAGACATGGATATATTAATTGATTGATATAATAACCGTCAGATTAAGTTATAAGTAGAGCTTGGATTTAAATACAATAAAAAACAAGTAAAAAGGCCTTAAAAAAATACAATTTAATACTTAAAAATTTAATAGCTTAGTGAAATTCCCAGAAAAATTAAAAGCTAAATTAAATGAAAATAAAATAAAAATAAGAAAGGTAAGTTATATAATAATAATAATAATAATAATAAAATTGAAAAAGTTTCCACATGATATTAATATAATAGCAGGGTAGTAAGATGGATGTAGTTAGTTTTAATAATTGATAAATTATTACTTCCAAAATAAGTTGTTTGTATTATACCTAATTATTCAGATTTTATTTTTTCCAAAATGTCGTCGAAATCACTCAGATTTTCAGCGTATACAAATTCAGTCAATTTAATTTGTGTTGTTCACATCTGTCTATGTGTATTTGAGTACTTTGGGTAGGAGTTTTTCCATTTTTCTAAACTTCCATTCTAGAATTAGATAATCATTGCAGTTCCACATCAATATCTTCAATTAAACATAGGTATATTAAAAACCTGAAACAAATAAACAACCTATATAATATAATAATTATATTTTACAAATAATTTACTCACTTTTATGTATCGTCATCAAACCAAATCTTATATTTGCAAATGTTACCGTCGCCCGAAGTTTCTTGTTTTTTCATCATGAAATTCCCTGGATCCATGTCGAAAGTCGAGTCGTTAGCTATTGTGCTTTTAAATATAAATAATAATAATATTTAAATAATTTATGACGGTTTAAAGTGTTCGTAAATTCAAGACTGTAACATCAATAATAAGTGTCGATAACAGTGAAATCAGTTTGGGAAAGTTAGATAACACCATAGCGCTACTGTGCCAGGGGTCCATCGAGTAATAATAGAGAGCATGGACCTATAAACTATAAACAGACAGCGCTTCCATAGATTTAAGTTATATAGTGCTTCCGACACTGCCATTGGTTATTAATCCAGACGATATAACTGAGAGAGAAAATTTAACAAGTGAGCATATAAGAGAGAAAAAACCACAGATTTCTATATAGTACTAGATAGCGAACTCCCGCCATGAATTGAAGCTTCAAGGTCGGTTGGCAATTGTATGGTATTTCATATGACAAATAAGATGATATCATGATTTATTTTGTATCGTATTTTATTATTTCTAAACTTGTTTAAAAAAAAAAATAATTATATTTTATATAAGTAATTTTACATTTACTATTTTATTTTTCCATTAAAAAAAATATTATTCCTAATACATTTTGTATAATAAATGAAATGTTTTGCCAACCAACAAAATGGCGGCCGCCCACAGCTGAGCTTCACTTGTAACAATGTAAATTGTATAGGAGTTCCTTATCTAGTATAGTATAGAAGTCTGTGGAAAAAACACGTTTTGGCACACTGTAACCATAGATAATAAACATTCTTATTCTATAAAGATATAAATTCTCTATAATGACTTTATCTATGATGACTCTAATGGCCGAAACCTCTCTATTCTATCTAACGCTGCAAAATAAAAAAAACCTAACCGATCAGAACTAAAAAATTCATTACATGCCAACTATTGAATTGGGTACATATATTATTATGTAAAGCTTAAACATTTTTAAAATTTTTAATTTATTCACTGTTTGTATACACTAGAACGTCTTTTCAAATGTTTAGATGTCCAATTAAAATGCCTTATTAATTTACAAATTATTAATTTTTGGATAATAAAATCAATATGTTGATAGCAGTTAGGATCAAAATTTAAATCAGAAATCAATTCATTTTTTAATTTTTTGTTGGATGGTTGCACACAATTTTCTTTTATGAGGATTTAGTTCTACAACACCTTTTAAACACTTTTGTGCTGTAGAAACAAAGTTTATTAATAAATCAGAAGGCTTTTTGAGACTATTTCTTTCAATATCAGCACATTCAAATTGTTTGTAAAAAATTAAATACTCTTGGTCATCAAACAAAAAATCGTTACTTTTTAAAACTATTAATTCGAATTTAGTGCATTTGAATTGATATATACATTTTTTGGCAAAATATCCAGCAAAATACGTATTTAAACAGGTTTCTAATGTTATTTTTTCTTCTTTATTACTGAGGCTTTAATTGAAATTACCTTCCTCTTCCGAAAATGCAAATGAGTCTGAAACTGATTCAACTAAGGTATCTGTAAGGTGTAGAAATCGTAGCGTTCTGTGAATTAGGATCAAATAAATTGTAATCAAAATCATTTTCACAATTTGATGACTCAGTGGCTTTCATGAGATTGTGTTTTGCTTGAAACCGAAATGATGCTCTAAAGGTATGAGCAGTCGGGTTTTTATTGAAACCTCCACGCTATCGAAAAACCGAAAAAGTATTTTCTATGATATTTTGGTTTAAACGACTAGTAAGAAGATATTTAAAACCTAAATTTTTTTTTATGTATAAATCATTGCGTTTATGCTCCATATCATGGCATTGAAACACGGAAGAACTTTACCATACACTTTTATAGGTTGTATTAACTCCAGCTGTGTACACCATTCTTTAGCTTTCATTAAACAATTAAGCATTTAAGATTTGTTGTCATTTAAAGCACAAGAGTATATGTTAGAACTATATTATGCTTTGCTATTTAGACAGTCGAATAAATTATTTAATTCTTGAACAAAACCAGCGGTTGCGACGGCAGTTTTTGATTTTATTTGACCTGTAGCAATGCATGTTTTTAAAACAGCTGCTACTGAATTACTAAAGACTTGAAGAGCAAGTTTACAATTCATTTTTTGAAACGGGTTTGGGTTCATATGACTGTCAGTTAATTTTAAAAGGGCTTTACTAGTATTACTTGTTTTATCAATATTATAAGCCAACTTAATATCTGAAAAAGATACTTCTTGACCGTTAAATTTGAAATTATATTTTTAAAATGTTTGAAAATATGTAGTACATCAAAAATAGAAAAAATAGTTTTGCCTTTAATTTCAACAAATGGTTTTTCTTTGCAACAACCTAAGTGCTTATGGTAGATGAATTATTTTTTAACAGTATATTTTTTTTTCGAGTTAAGTCTTCAAGACATTTTTTTGGGCTTTGTTTGATAGGAAAGAGAACTGTTTTTGTTTTGTTTATTCGACGTTCTCGAGTACTAATTGGTGAAGGCATATCTATAAATGATTTGATCATTGAACTTGTTGACGGAAAACATTCATAAGTTAAAATTAGCGAAGACTGTGATGCATTTAATGTAGTTGGAAGATGAGGAGATTCGATACGTGTTCTTGGACATTTTTTTTGTACAGTTTGGTTGGTGTTTTAACGTGTAAATTTGGTGATTCGGGGTCTTCAAATTCGTTAGAAGATGAAATTGGAATGTATTGTTCCACATCAACTGGTAATTCAGTGAAATCGTACTTCATTGGAACTACTTTTTGTTTTAGTCTTTGTTGTGTTTCAATATTATTAAAATCCGTGGGTTTAAAATGTAAATTACATACATGGCAGTTATTCAGTTGTTCCAACGTTAAATCCACCAATTTAATATTCTCTACAGATAAAATATTTAAGTCAGAAAAATTGGAAATATTTAAAATGACACATTTATCCGTAAGTTAAATTTCAAGGTTAGGTCAATGTATTGATTTTATAATGATGTTTTTTTTTTCAAGTCTGTCATCGCCTTTTAGGACAGTAAAAATGCTTGGATTTTCTTCAACAGTAACTTTTCTGATTGTCAACCTTTGTCAAAAAAAAAATGTCTAAAGAAAATCAAATTACATTTTTATGAGCGTTTGAAATTCGTATTTTTACAACATTTGATATTCACTCGATTTCTCATGTAACGATTTTGCTATTTTGTTGTTATTCAAAAACTGTAGATACATGAACATTTTATTAAATGTTTATATTTTCATTTTCTATACACCATACAATTTTGAAAATATTTTAGCTCTTTTATTTTTTTATTTTTTTTTATGTTCTGTATACAACATTTTTACCAGATGAAGTGCTTCGATTTCAACATAATGGAGTGTGATTTAAAAATGTAAAATGAATTACTTAGTTGCTTATAATTAATAAGTGTTAATAATATGTAACATTAATTTTTATTTTAATAAATGAGAAGTAAAATACATTTTTAAGTTCGATTTTAATTCAACTAACCTGACTACTTAACCCATTCTCTTGCCTGCTCTTGATTTTTGGGAAAACGGAATAACTTTGTATTTTTATCATTTCGTTTACTTTTTCCACAGTTATAAAACATACATTTATTGCCTTTCGTAGCCATGATGATATAAATATTTGATGAAGTATAAATTGACGAAAGAGTAGGAAATTTTTCGTCGCGGCTCGCGCAGAGTTGTAACTTGTGATTTACTGATTTGTGAATGTTTGAATATTATAAATAATAATGTCATAATATTATTGTCGTTGTGTTGTATCATATTGATATTTACGTAATATTATTATGCACCTATTTCTGGAATAGGCATAGATTTTTGCTTATAGCCGTCAGTCTCTATAGAGTTGTTCGTGAGCGTTGAAGATTGTTCGTATTAATATTAATTATTATTTCATTAGTCATATTTTATTCCGATTGTAATTTATTTTTAGTATAAACAGGCATATAGCATGATAACGCCGGCCGTGTCGCTCCGCACAGAAAGTCATTCCCTGTCTATCTTATTGATTTTAATAGTGATTTATTTTTCGATATTACAACTGCGTACGCTATCGATTGAGACGTTGTGCTATTAATTTATGTGTTTCCAAATCACATATACTCGTGGGCTATCTATAGTATATTTAATCTATGACTTAAATATACTTTCAGTCGAAAATTCTTAATTTATGTGGTTTAAAAAGCGCTAGCCGCTAGGTAGGTATGTTGTAACAGATAAACTTGACAAATGAAAAATGAAAAATTGATAGGTACCAGTGGCTTATTTAGGATTTTGCTGCCCTGGGTACACATTTTTTTTTTAATGCCCTCCATCCCCCCCCCTCCCAACGTTATATTTTAGTGGCAATTTTTCTCACCGATAAAAAAACTTACAAAACAATATGTGATATGATAATATATAGAGTATCATGCTGTATAAAAATCTATTGAGTGCCGCAGAATGTTGAATATCGTAAGATGTAGGTACTGTCAGTAGCAATAAATAACGAAATAATTAAAGCAAATTGTAAAATGTATTGATTTTTTTTTTATCTTTTTTTTAAAATTGTGAACATATTAAAAATTAATATTTCTTGAAAAAGACATCGATAATGGCTGCATAATGTAATATGACATTATGACCTTATGGCTTATTGAATTAAAATCATGGTTAAAATCAATATAAAAATTTATTGAAAACGACCCAATGACAATAATTTATAATTTAAAAAAATATATTGTATCAGCAGTTTATTTTTCTGAGTTGCACCAAACAATCAAAATCAATTTTGTCAAAAATTGTATCTTACCTACTTAAAAATTTCCGTTTTTGTTTTCCTCGTAGCTTTTGAAAAACACTGAAATATTCTTTAAATTACCAACTAGATACATTTTCCCACTAGAAAAGATTCTGAAGTTGAAAATCGAAACATTATTTCAACTATTTATAGTGTATTTGTGTATGAAATACAATAATAATAATATTATTGTCATCGGTACCTAATTATTTATTATTAAAAAAGTATGTTAATATAAATAGTTAGGTAGTTAATAAAATTATCAAAGCAACAAGTCCATATCTTAAAATATTTATTGTTTTTATAAAAAAATAATATTTCCGGTAATTTTAAGTTTTTAAAAAGTACATAATCACACTTACAAGAAATTTTCGAATATTATTTATTTTTTTTATTATAAAGAACAGGGCCTAGACTACATAGGTAATTGGCCGCATTTAATGCATTACAAACTAATTAATAAATTATAGGTATTATTGTTATGATTACCTATATTTGCAGGTTTAAGATAATTTTTTTATAGTTACTTTTGTTTTGTTTGTAATGCGGCTTGACGTCGTTCATGAATTTTGAATTGATTTTAACAGAGCAAAATAAGAAAGTTTTTTTATAAGAATCAATATATAACTTAATTTTGAAAATAATACCTCATACGTTTTGGATTTTTGCCCCACATATAGAAATTAAAATAATTTTATTATTCTGTAATTTACAATGTTCGAGTAACATTATTATTTAGATTTATAATAATTAATTTGATCATTGGAACTCTATTTCATTCATGTGCTATAATATAATAATATAATTACTGCTAGACTGTTTAATTATTGTAATTTATTTTAATAAAAATCGTTTACATTAATGCGGAGTTCCGACTTATTTCATTATTGCTACAAGTACCTACCACACGACTCGCAAAATAGGGATGTAGAGGAAGAGGATTATTTAAAGATTATATTATAATATATGATATAAAATCATTAATTTCAACATTATTAGTTGAAAATTGAAGTATGAACAGATGTGTTTGATTAGCTATATAGTCTGTCCATATAGGTAATGTAGTTTTATTCTATACCTACGTCTACCAAAGTAAAATTCACATCTTGGAATTTAAAAGTAGGAGAAGAAGTTTCAAATTGTAATCAAATACTATATTGTAGTCTAATTCAGAAATAAAATTAAAAATAATTACGATAAATTAAAGCAATCGTATAATCATATACATTTTAGATTCTGACCTAAGCTTAGATTCTGATCTAATCTACTGGTTTTATAACGATTTGTGTTTATGATCTACTTCAATGTTGAATATTGAGGATGATTTCTAATGGAAAAATTGGCACTTGGGGGGGGGGGAGTAAAAATAACTAACAAAAAACGTTTTAAATAATATAAAAATGAACATTTGTTTAACAAAGATTTAAAAAAATAGCAAATAGAAAGGTCTCTTTCGCTTTTCAATGCTTTGAAACTAAGATTGGTGTTAAAAATTACAAACTTTTAAAAAATTTGAAAATCTTGTTTACGAGATTTGTCAAGCTTAAGATTATTAAAACCTCATTATTGATAATTTATAACATAGATTATTAACTAAGTGCCCTGCAATTTATGTTCCCAAATGTATTGAAATTAGTAGATACTAGGTACTAGGTAACTATATATATTAATTTAAAAAATACTTGCGATGAACTTAAGTTATTGTTGACCCGGGAGAATTAACAATCGCTATTAAAATGTGTCAACCGAAAACAATGTTCCAGACTACCAAACCTATAAGGATAAATAGGTACATAAATGTTATAAGCAGGGTTGAGATTTTATAGCATTTAAAATTGCATAAATATGCTCTTTAATATTAGGTACCTTAAATATCGCTAAATATGTGCTAAAAATATACAATAAAAACAACAAAATATGCAAAACAAGGAAATTTATTAATTAATAGTTTTTTAATCACTTACAAATAATTATAGGTAGTTATTTAAGATTTAAAATAATTTAGTCACTCTGATCAGAATCTAAATGAATTGACTATACAACGCATTCAACGCTCGTTCGTTTATAATCGGCAATTAATAATTGGAGTAGAAATCGACAAAAATGACCCAACAAAATCAGCAGATAACAAAAATTAGAAGCAAATACCTAATACGAAATTATCGTAATAATTCGATTGACAAAAATCTAAAAACACTTTTACTAAAATATAAATTCATAAAATATGACCGGTTTTAATTCAAAAACAGGCAAAAATGCAAAAAAGTTTCAAAAAGTCCAAAAAAGCACTAAAAACTAAAAATTGCGAAATATGCGAAATAAAATTTGAGTTCTCTGTATCATGAAACACATTTTTAGCTTACTCTGCTATTTTTTAAGAATCTCATAAGAAATATGCAAATGCTATAAAGTCCCGACCCTGAATATAAGTATATTGTTTATTAATATATGTGTCACGTGTGTGTTTAACTAATAGGATCAGTATATAAATCCTATATAACCGAATGTATTGGCTGCACTCCGTGTCATGCAGTACCTTCGTTGCGATTAGGTTGCAGGATGGGTTTTTTTTCGTGTATAATTATTAAATTGTATTTAACGTCGTTGTCGATTTGAAGAAACGTGACCGCATGCGTTTCGTACGCGACTGCGAAACGATCGGCTAGACCTCGGCGGCGGGGGTCGGGGTTGGGTTTCCGACGCGAGCTTTTTAGCAGACGAGAGAAGAGGCGCGGTATATTATAAACCCTTCCCTGGGGGGGGGGGGCGAAGGGGATGAATCTGCGTCGAAACGTACACATCGCACTCGAGGAGTCGTATATATATATAAGTGTGTGTAAGCGTACAATTATAATACCGGCGTCTAGCATACATATATATACGTGCATATTATATTAGACTCGCGCATGTGTCTGTGTACGACTGGAGCTCTCGCGTAAGCCTAGTGAACGCGGTGAGTTCGACGGGTGGGCATATATAAACAGCGGTGTAGTGGGTGGGGGGGGGGGAGGGGAGGGGATGCGGTGGAGGGCCGAGCGAGAGGCTTAACGCGATCGGATGTAGCGTACCGTGTAATTGGATCCGTTTCGGTGCGACGACGACTGCGACTACACGACTACGACGAATACGACGACTACGACGACGACTACGAAGACTACGAACGCCGTTCGCCGATTACGATGACTACATATTATTGTATATTATATGCTGCGCTGCTCCGCTCGCACTCGCTCGCTATCTCCGTCCCCCGCCGGTCTCCGTCTCTCCTCTTCAACACTATCTCCCGGTCGGTCTCGGGGGTTGATTTGTAGCGGCAGCGTCGTGACGTTTAAATTAAACTGTGAAAAAAAAAAACCGCCGCTCGCTGCGTCGAAAAACGCGCGAGTGTTTTATCTCGCGTACATAATTCTAATATCGTCCCGATCCCCTCGGCCGATTCGTGCCGCGCGGGCACTGATTTAGCGTTTTTCCGCCGAGATCCGTCAGCCGGCCCGCGGGGCCGCCGCCGCCGGCTGTGACGCGGATAATTCGGCTAATAAACGCGGACCGATTTAAAAACGGTCCGATGTTTTTATTCCTCGGTCGTAAAATTCCAAGCACACGATATAATATACCATATAGGTATAGCGTATTATAGCTGCAGTATTGCGTTTATATATAAAACATGTCGCTGCGAAAACGTTTTCCCTGTACCGTTTCCCGACGACCCGATTGATGCGATGCCGCACTGTCGCTGCGCACTCTTTTGATTTGTGGTAGTTTTTGCTTTTGGGCGAATTTTAGAATATCAAGTCGTTCGGTCACACAGTAGCTGGTCGACACGAGGAGTAAAATTTATAGATATTAGAGTTTTAATTATTATTGTTTTAGTTTTTGTCGATAATTTTTGAAAGAAAAATCTTTCCTTGGTCAAAAATCTAATGGGTATAAGGTTCTTCATAAGTTCTTGTTAAAGGTATTAAAAATAATGGTTTCACGACAAAATATCCCGGTAAAAACATCTCCAACAAAATATCTTAAAACCAAAATATATTCCATGACAAAATATCCCGCGTAAATATTAATTCAAAATTTAACCTTTATTATAAAAGTTGCAATAAATTAGAAGTACCTAATAATCGCACAACCAGGCACAGATCTTGGAGGGGGGGGGAACAATTTTTTTCACAACACAAATACAATTATAATAAAATATTATACTTTATTCTTAGTTTAAAAATGTTGTCATAATAGTAGGTATAAGGCAATCAATGTGATAAATAAATTATTGATTATTTAATACATAAAGCGACAATGTGAAAAGAAGTTTAGATTTTGTTTATATGTTATTTAATATATAATATTTTTTATATTTATAAAAAAATATGTCTGGGGGGCTGGGTCCTGCGCACAACAATAATCGCACTTTACCTATCTAAATTCATTGTCTGTTATTCGTTATTTTATTAATGGTATAGTGTGTCATTTGACATTTTATATCATTATCTACAACGCGTGTCGTGAGCTATTAGCTAATAGTCTTAAATTATATTATTTAATTAACTGTCTTATAATTTTAAAATAAAAAAATGATAGAATTTATCCAAAGCAAAAAAGGCAATTTTTACCAAATTATTAAATTTTTTGATTAACAATATTAATTTACTCAAACGCTCATTTAAATAATGTTCTAAACTTATATAACTGTATTTAAAATCAGTTTAATCAGATTAATTTTTTTATTAACATTCATTTTTATAAAGTGATTAAATTATAAGATTTATAATCAAAATTATAGTACCTAAATTTGATTTATATTAATATTATAATATAGTGGTATATATTTTAATAACAAAGTATTCCGAATACTAAATTATTATTTATATAATATAACCTATAGGTAGGTATATATCAATATATAAAATGGTAAATTTAGATATGTGGTGGCCGATGGGTGGAATATTTTGTGGAAACGTCAATAAAATAAAATATAATACATTTTAATATTTTGAATTTGTTACTTGTATAAATATATATATAATACTAGGTACATTATAATGATATAAATTATAAATTATTATCGTTATTATATTATTAATATGTACCAACCTACGTATTATTTAACTGCTACACAAGTATTTTTATCTCTCTGTCTTACAAAAGGACGCCACTCAACACTTTTTAAGGAGTTTGGTATAGGCAACTTTAATGACATCTTCATAAACAATATTTTTTGTACCTACGAGTTAAACATAACTTAGCGTCTTAAATTACAAACACTAGATGGCTAAGAAACAATACAATGTATACCCGATAAAACTGAAACTATTTTCTGTGTGACCTTGTCCATTTGGTTTTATATTTTATTAAATCACAGGTATAATATAATATAATCTATGGTTAAATCATCAATACGAAATAAGATAATATTCAAGTTTAAAAACATCAAAATAACAAATTTGAATGCATAACTTTTTTTGTATTAATGATTTCAATAAAATAAAAAAACCTTATGACAACACGAATATTGTATTTTTAATTATGTAATATAATATATTAATTGGTTTCTTATAAGTTATAACCATAGACATATAAATAAATGGACTGCGCTTAGAGAGAGAAATCATGAAACCGACATTGATGAGAGAGAAAAAAACTGTTGGGGGCAAGCATGGGGGAAATAATTGAATACTCAAATTATTCCATGATATTATTTATGACATTATCAAATATCAATGATGGTTATCACTACTTATCAGTTTTATAATCTATAAATTACAATAATTTCATGGCATGAATGAAATATAGTTATTATTTCTTTCATGATTGCCCCCAACAGTTTCTATCTCACTCACACAATTTACATTTCAGATTCGGAATGATATGGGGGGGGGTGAGGAAAGCGCAGTCCATTTATTAATATGTCTATGGTTATAACAATGACTATAGCTTGAGGGCCGTTCTTACAATGTCCGGTTAAAGTTAACCGGCCAAATTCCACAGGTAATAAAATCTGTTATCAGTCGGTTAGAGTACCGGACATAGTGGTTCATTTTTACGCAACATTTTTTTTCTACATAATCACGTTATTATTTAACTACTAATGTAGAATAATCATTAATAGTTCTTATTTGGGACTGTTAAGATACTTTGAATTAGCATTTAAATATATTATTTATGATTTTAAATTTAATTTTTTTAAAAGATGTCATTAAAATTTCCTGTATCAAACTTGGCCTCCCCTTTAACAGCACTATGTTATGTAAGTAGCTACTAAATTTACGTTTCGCATTTCCGATACAGATTTGTTATTTTTTATTTTACATAGTATATTGATGTATTAACTGTACTTCAAAACTAATATATAATTTGTGTTCTATCTTACGTTTTATTTCAATGTTAATATTTTAAAGCGAACTATATAGTATATATTATACATTATATATATATGTAGATACAATATAACAATTTAAATATGTATACTTATAAGTTATAATTTGTTTCAAAATTAAAATATAAAAAAAAACCGACAAACGAGCACGGATTATATTACCATTTTGTTCGGGGAAATATAAATGTACTCTATATTATTTATTAATAACAACAAAACTGAATTTAAAATGCGTTGGTACCTACGTCCAGTATATAATACGTGCGTGCGCATGTACCGTTCTCTCCGAGGACGCCACTCACCTGCTTTTTAAGCGGTTTTATGTAGGCAATTTTAATACAATTTAAAAAAATTTTATTTTAAACATTAATAAATATATTTTAATACTAATTCAAAGTAATTCACAAGTGGTTCCATGTCAGTACCATTATTGTTGGTTTTTACTAGTTGCCTCATTACGAGAATATAAGGAAAAATGGTTTGAACCAGTTATGAATCTTAAAGTACAGACGTTACAGTCATTTAGTAAGTTAAAAACCGAATTTGTACATCATAAATTCATAACAAAAAACAATACATTTTGCGATCATTATGATTTTATTTTTTTTGATGTAAGGATAAAAAAAATTAATTAGTATTATAATTAATAATAAATATAAGTCATACATTAGTTATTTTTATGTTTTTATAACTTCAATTGTTTTTTTAAACAATTAAATAAGCCTCTTTCTCTTACTCATTCCACCAATGATTTACGTTTATAATAATATAATACTAGCTGATCCTGCATGACCCGTGACAAATGAAATGCCCATGGATTTAATCCACCTTAAACTGGGTTAAATTTAAACTGCACAGATATTTTTGGTTGTTTTGAACAAATACAAAAAACCGTCTAAAAATATATCCAATCATAAACTTTGTACTTAATGAAGTGGCGCCCGCCCTTGGAACATACCTAAAATGGGCTATATAAGAAATGTTTTTTTATTTATGTATTTTATTTAATTTAGAATAAAAAAATTCAACACAAACTGTTATATTAGCAACTAAAATAATAATTTTGTGATAGTTCCGCATTAAGATAACACAATTTATGATAGTTGATTGTAGGTACAAATAGTGTGAAATACAAAAATGTTTCGTAATTTTCGTGTCCCGTTGTCCCGTCAAAAGTTATGTGGGACAAATTTTGTCCCGTTCATCAATAAGTCTGTCCCGTATTAATCTCGTTTTGAAACTTACTATCAATTTAAAATTTTGAGATTTATTTTATAATCAAATCGTTTTATTTTCGATATTTTTGTATGAAATTATTTCTATGGAATATTAGAATCTACAGGTTCTTTTCAGTGGTATTTTTAGATTCTTTTTTTGATCATTTCAGCGAGTATAAAATATAATATTAATAATGTCATTGCGTTATTATTATCGACGACGTAAAACGTAGGTACTTATACTGAGTTATAAATAATAATAATAATAATAGATTTTTATATTATAGTACAATCTCACCGGACACCGACCAGTTCGTTGTGAAATGTGTGCGTGTTGCGAGCTATAAAATAATATATTATTAATATAAATTTATATTTTATAATGTCCAATATCCATAATATTACATCTATGTAAAACATTTTAAATGTAATTTGTCATTATTATTTGTACACGACAGATATTCTGTACTATATGTACTCTGTTGGTAGTATAGAGTAGTAATTATAAATAAGTTACCTAGCTAATTCGAAACGTCGTTTAGATTTAATGCTATGAATTATTTTCATTTTTTTTAAATAATTATTAAAAAAATATTAATATAAGTATATTCTGTATTTTCTCAAATTCTGAAATATTATTAAACATTGATTGATATTTTCATGAAAAGTTTATTGTATGTACCAATATGGCTATAGGTACCAGATTTTTTTCTTAGTCCGTGGTTAAAAGGTCTATGTTCTAAAAACTATGGACTCCCCCTTCTCCTTGAGAAAATTTTGGTTGCACCACTGATTTTCTCTAACCAATGACAACGCTATACAAACAAAACATTTTTCGTTTTTCGTGAAAAAAACCCATAGCAAAAACTAAACCTTACAAAAATTGAGGTGAACATTCACGGGTACCTATATTATTACCTATGTACCAAATTCAAAAACCATGAGTTCTAGACTGTGGATCGCTTACACACTCACACACACACATACACACACACACACACACACACACACACATTGCCTTTTATCAAATATATACTATGAAAGTTTATAACAATACGCATTATAATAAAATATAAGCGTAACAAAAATTACAAAGAAAGGCAGCGAGTAGCCCGTGAGTATAATAATATCATAATAAAACCGTCGCCGTCGCTGCTTCCTAGGTGTATAGGAATAAAATGACAATATTATTTATATAACTTGAAAACGGCTGTCGTTGTGTCCATTGTGTCCGGCTCCGGCGACGATAATATATTCGCTCCGCGGAAATGACCGCAGACGCAATTCCGCGGCTGGAAAGTAGATCGCGTGTGGTGACATCAACGACACATAATAATAAAAACCGAATCGAATAATAATATGAAACTGACCAGATAGGATAATATGGTCGAGAGGGATGGGGATGGGGTGTGCTCGCAACAATTGAGACGCGACCGGACCAGACCACGCGTATCGGACGGCGTGTCGAGGACTTATATAGTTCATTATATAATAATAATAATAATAATAATATACAATATACGATATAATATAGTTTTATGGTATTATATTATATTATCATTATTGTTCGGTGGTATACCTCCGGGCGAGAGTGTTCTGCCAAAATTATAAATGACTTCTGCACGTCTTCTCTCGAGCTGTCCGTATAAATATATATATATATAGGCACATAATATTAGGTATATTATATTATATACAGACGGTAGTCGGGGAATTATCGTCGCCGTCCGTGATAGCCGGTGCTAAGTCGGTTCGGGGTGGGCACATCATATATTATTATATTATATTATTATTAATATACTCGCGTGCGGCCAGCAGTATAATATGTATCGCTTCCAGCTGGGCTTTACAAAATGTTGTATGCATATAATATAATATATATAATGACACACGTAAACTGTAAAGTACCTATATTGTTATAGTTATATATATTTTACGATGCTGATTATATTATGTATAGGTATAGGTGACCGGACTTATCAAACGACGACCATTATGTGTGGCCGTTACGTGCGATTATAATAATATTATATTATGTAATGCAAAATAACATGCACGAATTGTACAGGGTGATTCACCAAGCATTCTCATTTTTCATTTAATAATTAATTAAAAATTTAGAATTTTTAAATATATACCTAACTACTTAAAGAGCACATTTTCAAACTTTTAAATTGTTTGTATTAAAATACATTATAAAGAGTGGCGATACAAATTTCTGTTTTTTAAACTCGAAAATGTTAATGTACTTAGTTTGAAATTCAAGTGACTAATTTTTATTTATTAAAATATTTATACCTAATAAGGATACATTTACCGACCACAGAAATTTTCCCAGAGATTTTAGTCTTTACTCTTTAGGTAAATTTAAAAATTCAAAAATCAGATTTTTATAACCATTGTATTAAAGAAAAAAGGGGGTAAGCATGCTTAGTGAATCACCCTGTATATAAGTCTACTGGTGCAGCCTGCAGTGGATCGCGATACAATGTTTTTCGTACACGGAATTCGAGCCAATATAATATAATATATATATTATGTAGTCTGTAGCCGAATAAACGCATATCTATATGACGTTGTACATTTAAGTATATATTGTTAAATATACGAACAAACTGTCTGGGCATCATAAATCATAATATTATTTAATACAAATGTTCGTATATTATTACACCAACTACTGTCCGACTACAATAATATAATATTATTATAACAAAACCAACGTATAGAAAGTATAAAATACAAACAGTAAAAAGATACGAAAATTTCAATTTTTTATAGGTAGGTACACATAACATATTATGACATGTACCTACCAAAGTGTTTCTTGTATTATTTGTTAGAGATGGAGTAGTTTGGATTTGTTTGAAACATGATTGAACATTTAGTAGAATATATAGTAATATTTACGTACGTCAGTTTTTGGGTATAGGTACCTATTTAATAAAATTCAAGACTACAGTTACAACTCTTTTTAAAATTATCTATTCAGTTGATCAATTAATTGTAATTTTAATTTTTTTTTATAAAACTTTTAATCTATATCCACATATCACATAAATTAGGATAATTATTCAAGCACCAACTAGTTTTTATTTCAGTAAGGGGAGAAACGAAATATTTTTTTACCCTTCAATCATTAAATCTTTAACAATCTTTAATTCTACCCCTACAATAAAACAATGCTCAACATTAAACACACCAATGATTAAAATGTTACAAATTAAGTAGGTATATAATATTCAAGTAGTAAGTAGGTGCCTATTGAAAAATTAAAGTAAATAATATAAAAGATAAAACAAACATTAATAATGAAAATACCACATAATATAGGTAAGTAAATTATTTGTAATATTGAATTATACAATTGTTTATAGTAATTTATCAAGTACCTATAATTTATTGAAATTTTCAGAAATTTTTAAATTACCTATGTACTGTATTATAGGTATATGTAAAACTTATGAGTAATCTTGTTTTGAATTTTAAAATATTTTGAACAAGCAAAAATTACTCTATTTACATTTATAGAAAGATTGTGAGTGTGCATTTTTGGAAAGAACAACTTTTGAGAAACCTTGTATCGATTTGTTAAGATTTTTTACTCACAAATAAACATTTTATCATATAGAAATTGAATGAAAACTATTAAATGTGAAATGTCTATGTCTACAATAGCACAGAAAGAATCAAAATATTTTTGAAATAATAAAATTATACAGTTATCATTTTTAAATTAATAAAATATAATACAAAATAGATTTTGCATAAAAATTCTAGATTTTGTTTTTCTTGATTATTAAAAAAAAATTTTTGTATTTTTTATCCACTAATTTACAAACTTCAATTTGCTTCTATAGAAACCTCCCTCGAAGTTAATGATTGGAAATTCGTTAAACTATAAAAGTGCTTTCAGACAACAATTTTTTTTTTTTGAAGAATTTATCTTATATTGTAAAACCTTTAACACATTCATCGCTCCGCCTAGAATCTAAAAAAAATATTAGAATCAAAGTTATTACACCTGTCAATTGTTTCTGTTACACTCTATATATATATAGGTATCTATAATATATTCCAAAATGTCAATATTATTATATTCCGTAATTTTTATTAAGTATTGAAGTAAAGAAGCTTTTCATTATACTTATATTACACGTTTAAATATTATATTGTTATCATATAACTTTCTACAGTTGCGTAATTTCCTCCTTCCTAAGCTTAATTTATAAAAGAAAAACACCAGAACTTGGCAAAATGGCCAACTACCTACCACCAATTGTCCCCAACTCGTACAAGAACAAATCGTTTTAAATAAACTGCAGTGTATTGTGTGTACAAGTTTGTATTTGTATTAGTTCTATTCTGCGACGTTTGTAAATTAGCCAGTTCTTAGTTTTAACGCGAATCCGATTTCGGCCCCCACACATCTACCGTGACCAATTCGTTTAAAATAAATTGTAAGTTCAAGTTTTGGATTAATTGTGTACTCGTAAGTTAATTTAGGAAATTCGATGGACGACCGCGTTTTATGCGGTGCCTTTGTATAATGCATTATTCCCGTACCTCAACCAAATCGTTTCAAATAACTTGCGAATTTCATCTCAGAATTGCAAAATGTATGAGGAAATTTCGGGACTTAATTGACGGTAAGTAGAAAATATCAAATGTTCATTTATCGTCACTACGATGGGATAATATACACCTAATGGATGATTGGAACAAAATAATTATATAAGTATACCTATGTAATACATTATTTAATACTTTTTTCGATAATTAATACTGTTGAAATTATAATAATGTGTATATTCGTCGATGGCGTAGTCAATCTCAAAAACGATCTAACATATACATCGACGTCATACTCTGGAAACCATTATGATGAAATGATTCCTGAGATATCCTATCGACTCATGTAGTCGTGTATCTTATTCAAGCGTAGATTAAATAACACTATCGATAGGCAACGTCAATACAATCATTTATCGCTGATTAATTGGATTTTATGTAATATAGATTTGGCTATTGGTGCATGGATGAGGTAGGAGGCAAGTGGATACTTATTTTCCCACTTCCTCCTGCCACAATGTGTTTCTATACCGAAGTAAATGCAATTTAAAATAATACCGAGCGAGGAATTAATGCATTAGCATTGCCTATATAGGTATCTCCATATAGCTTTATTTTAACCTATGCTTCAAGTGATGCGGTCGAGGGCTGTTCTGACCGTTATATGGTGGACTTGTAACGCGTTTCCGTCTACCTTGTATGATGGCTAACGCGGAAACCCTACAGCAGCACTATTATACATATACAGGCCATACCCGCGACTGACCTACTGATGCGATTCGACCGGACATCGTCGGGGAAACGAAAAACGCGATTAAATTTGTGAAAGGGTGAGGGCATTTTTTTATTTTACGTATAACAACAACTACGCGATGGCGGTCGTCGTCATCGTCCATTACGAAAACGTGTGCATAATATAATAGTATATCATAATTTAAGTGTACCTATCGGTTTATTGACATAGCAAAAGTCGTCGGACTGGTCGCGCGCCGAGTGCGTGCGATATAGGCAACAAAAAAAAAAAAAAAAAAAACGGTTTGTCGACAGGCAGCGATGCGGACCGGGGTGGGTCGTAAAAAGAAAAATACTTGTTTTATAACGATCGTAAATCATCCCTTTGGCCTTTAATACGGCCTCCGGACACGACGTATATAAAGCAACAATATAATATCGTACAATATTATAATATTAATACACTGCGCGCACACGCGCGCGCACCACACTGTGCGATATATAATATTATGAGGTAAACACATTCTGACATCAACATAATATATAACACGCATCGCAGCGTACGACATTGTACCAGAACGTACCACCATATACTCACCTATATGTATGTATGTATGACAATCGCGAGAGGGAAGTGTATATTTTGTATATATAGGCACTAGGTATATATTATTATATATAATATGCATGTGTGTTGTGGGTAATAATATATGTAAAACCGATCCTTTAACCGAGTCCAGCTGGATTTTATTTATATATAATAATAATAATAATAATATGATATTATTATACGGCGTCGACGACAATAATACCACACGAGCGGTGGCCGCTGTCGCTGGTGAGGTCGACGACGACGACGACGGCGGTGGCGATCGCTGTTGCAGGACTCGCGGGCGCCCCGCTGACACCGTGCAGGTTTGACCACAGCGCCCCGTCACTATATAGCTGACCGGACAGGACAAAGCTCCCATATACTTGTGGGCTATTTATTATTATTATTATTTCGTTTTTGTTTAAAACCGAACCGTGAGGGGCGCCCTACGGCGTTACGATTATATTATTATATTTTATTAACTTTGCGTCGTCGTCGTCGGTATAATATTATAATACCTTTAACAGTTCAACTGTAGCAGTGCACTATATATTATATTATATAAAATATAATTCGATGACGAGCCATCTGTCCGACGACCGTCACGTGCCTTCGATGTATAATAATATTATAACAGGCTGCACGGCCCGTGACAAATTAAATACCCTTGGATTTACCCATTCTTGAACTCTGCTAAATGTGAACGGTATCACAGATTTTTGACACAGTGGGTCGTATAGATAAAATATAAAATACAACCGAAACAATATTTCTGCGCAACCTCGTAATTAAAATACAATTTTTTTAAAAATCCATTCTTATTTATTGCACACCTATGGAGTATTAGAGGGGCCACTATTTCAAATTTCAAATTCAAATTTGAACCTCATATATTATGTTTTATCGTTTGAGAGAAGTAGCGATAAGTATTAGGCTTTCATATAGGTTTTAGGTATCTACATTGAACAACATTTCTTTGTCAGCCCATCTTTAAAATACGAATTTTAATGAAATCATATTATTTTTGTTAAGTAAAGTTAACCCAATCGTAAAAAACATTTTAAATTCAAAAAGTATAAACTTTTCATAAATATTTTATGAGAATTTTTAAATAGGTACTTGTTAGGCCCTAAATATTTTTTTAAATATTTATTGCTTTTCAAACGAGTCTTATACTTCAAGAAATGTTGACTTTTAAAACATTATAAAAAATAAACCATTTAACTTAGATAAATGTTTTTATAATCAATAGTTTTCTTAAAATCAGATTTACAAATTAGTCATTTTGAATATATCAAAAAAATTTAAATCACAATTATTTTTTTGTATTTTCAGTATAAAAATGAAAATAAAAATATAAAACGTTATATTATAAATGTAATGCACGTAATCAAATTATAAATATAAAAAAATTATTCATTTTATTCAGGTCTTTCTGTTACACTCAGTAACTATATAAACTATTCGTGTTACTCGGCGTTGTCCAAGGGATAATGAAACCGAGATGGGTAATCTTCTGCGGTGGGTATGTAACTTTTTTTTCACGTGCAACTAATAATTAAGCTATTGATATTACAACGAATATGCAGTTATAATTTTAATATTATTAATTAATAGCATGGGTTGAAAAACGAAGATACAAACCCTTCTCGAGTCCCAAGGAATCTATTGATATAACTTGGATATAATGGAAACGAGCCAGTAGTTTTTGAGTCTATAGAGGGCGAACATACAATCATTAATTTTTACATAATATTAGAAGATTTAGATACACGAACGTGACGTCCTAGCGCGGTCAAAACGGTAATGATTATTTTATAATTACGATGTAAATGTCGAAACATGCGAACGAAATAATTATTTTTTCGTATTATTATATGATAACCACTTCGGAATGGAAATAACATCGTATTAGGTTTATGGTGGAATACCGAGAAGTAGTCAAGTGCTATATTATATTATATAGTTGCCACAGAAAGATAATATTGCCAGTTATAGTGCTCGCTGACACGGTTGTCGGCTGTTCATAATACGCCTCTGGTAACAATAATAAACACGCGCGGTATAATGACTTCTTCCCGGTATTGGTAATACCAACTTACTAGACTCGATCGTTTGATAATATGCATCGTACTATAATATACTACTACATGAAACTTTTTACTAAAAAAAAAAAAAAAACCTACTCAGCATAGACGAAATAGTAATTAGACCTTTAAGTCGGGGGACTCGAGAGTCCTGGTTTTTTTTTTTAAAGGAGGAATAATGTGAGAAATAATAGGACCCAGGTGGGTCATATTACATACCATTTATCGTTTCTCAGTAGAGAATTCGGAATTAACAAATATATATAAAATATATATGCTAATACCCTCCAAGTCCCATTTTCGTGGTTAACTTGGTTAAGTCTATGCACCTCAATATAAAATTCGATTCAATCTGAAAATGAGATATTTATGTATTATAATTTATAAATAGAAATTATAATATAATAATTTAATTATTATTACAATACGAACGCGTCAGAGAAAAATATTTTATTTATGCATTTGTCTTGTATGGTATATTTGTATATTTATAATTCATTTTTAAAATAAATTATAATTTCGGTTCGAAACCTTGGACCTAATGATTTGGCTTTTTTACCTATTACTGCGTTTTGCAATAACTCTGAACATGTACGATCACGTTTTCACGTCTGAAATGGTCCCCTGTTTAGGCCTTATTATGTGATTAAATCAAGGAGATAAACAACGAACATTGTCCACTCTAATTATCTCAAATGTCATATCAATATAAAATTCTCGAAATCGATACATTTTTTAGTAACACATCGGGTAATTGACATGTCAATATTATAATACACATACGGTCTACTTAAAAATAATTTGGAAACCCAATTTACTTTTGTGGATTATTACAACTTTATATAATTATATAATATTTTACAATTATTATAAGACCATAATATTTTGTCCATATGTCATATTAAGTGTCCACATAATCTAAAGAATATTCTGCCATATTTTGATGTGTTTCAATAATATTAAATTTGTATAACAATCAGTATTTATAATTTTTATATAACAGCTGAACTCGATATGTAAAATATTTTATTTTGACTGATTTTGTTTATATTTAAGTTCATATTTTGTAACATTTCTGATTATGCCATATTTTGATGTGTTTCAATAATATTAAATTTGTATAACAAGCAGTATTTATAATTTGTATAAATAATTACTTAGTAATTATAATTTAATTAAAGTTAATAATAAAGAAATAAAGAATTACCTATATATTTGATTAAAGATTATTAATTGATTTATATAATAGAACAATATAGAAATGTGTTCCTTTCCTGTATCCTTTTATTAATTTTCTCATGGTATTTAATGAGTATTAGTAATCTAATTAGGTTGAGCTATGTATCAACTAATTTGTGCAGTAATTGTGAATCTTGGTAAGAGAGATGGATGGAATTTTATTGGTTTTGTATCAATATATTGCATAGGTGAAAGGTATATATATATATATATATGAAGCATACCTACATTGTTATTGATAAAATTACATTGTTATTTTATTAAATAATTTTCTTATTATCAACATGCATCTTTATTCATTCCAACATTATACTTGTTAAACCAATAAAGATATTGCTAAACAGTTTAACAAATAATATTTATAAATAACAATGTTCCTGTTACAAGCATTTTATAAAATAAACGAATGAGACATTGTTTTTTGTAATAAACACTGTGCAGATCGTATATAAGATAAAATAGCCCACTACAATAATCTGTTTTAGGTCCAAAAACTTTTAGATATCTAGTTGAAGATAGTTTTGATTAGTTAGTGATTGAATTGTTTTTTGTATATTATATAGGCATTCGCGGTTTTGAATGTACCTATATAACATTTCGAAAATTGACACTCAGCACATAGCTAATTTTAGATTGCACAGATTTACAATGGCCTATTGTTGTCTATATAAAACTAATTCAGAACACAATAGAATATGCTGAGATTCACTCGAAATTGTTTTTGAAACGTCGATTAATGCAATTATTGCTTTCAAATTGTCAGTACTAATTATACATATAACACACTTTATGCATTATTACGCCTATATATTATAGGGGAGTGAAGCGATAATAACCGATTCTGTATCCGGCTCACTGTTTTAAAATTAAAATCATATCCACAACTGCTGGAACGCGGAAATTAAAATATATATGTATGTACCTACCTAATAACCGTGTAATTTATTCCAATTCTACATTGTATGAATGTGCTGTGATATATTATGGTTATCGAAGTCCTGCACATAAAACGTGATTAATCATAAATATGAATTTAAACTGTGAAGACTAGGTACTTGTATTACTAAAAATACAACACAAATATTCATTGAGAAGTGACAAGTGATAACATACTGTATAGGTACATTGTACATACTTGTTATACAGAGTGATTTAAAGGTATTGCGAACTTATATATGGGTCAGCAACAGTAAACTGCAAGAAAAACAACATATTTAATGTAATGAAAATAAGATAGCCAAGTTTTCTACACTAAAGTTTGTTTTTTATTTTTGTTGCTGATAAACGAGACTTTTAATGATAAGCGAATATTGCTACAAGTTCGTGCCGAGATGGCAACTACAGAAAGCTTTACGTCCTTCGATAAATGTTGGTCGGGCGATGACCTTGATCCTCCACTGCCATATATTGAACACATTTCGTTACACACTATAATATTACAAGTAGATAATTTTAAGAATATTTTTTACTTCAGCCAACCGCAATATCATAATAATTTTCAAAATAAATATGAATTTTTTAAGTCTGGTGAAGACATTTAATTTACCCTATACCTATATTAATATATTATTATTGTTGTTATTATTATCATTATACATATATATTACCTTATTACATGCAACATGGCTATATATTAAAATATATTAATATTGACCTAGGTATACGCGTCAAGGCAAATTAAAATTTATTACGATCACGAGAAATACAATAATTTATAGCTGCAGCACATGACGCGGTAAATCTTATATAACTTTTAAGAAAGATTAGGTTTATTGCAGTCCCGCGGTTATCCTAACTGTAGTATAATAATATTAATGGAAAAGTAGCAATATAAATGATGCAGGTATTAGTACCTACTTAACTAATATTCGTATCAACGCATTCCGCGGTATATCATCGTATAATTATGCGACTTAACTAATTGTTGTAGTCGAAAATATCACTACGCATAGCCGTTTTATAAGTACGAAAACGGCATCAAGTGATTGCTGTCATTGGTCATACATTTTACTATTAATAATGTATTTATTATTTTCACTAAGCTCGCGATTATCCAATACCGAACACACGACACCGTGACGTTAGGTGTATTAGTAGTGAGCAGCTTCGATATAAGATTAAAACAACTGCTGCAGCAGACTTGCAACAGCTACTCCGTTTATGCTGTGTAGAATATTGTCATTAAGCTGTTATGACATAGCAGCTCAAACGAGTAGCCGTTAGGTGGGTAGGTGGGTAACCATCGGTAGCGATTTTCTGTAATTTGTTTTTTTCTTTTTCTTCTTAAGCACCTGAAACCTCTTTGTGGGGGGCCTAGAAATACGAGTTTTGTAACGCTGAATGGGTTATTTCTCGTGCACAGTCGTTTTCTGAACAAATTTCTGATAAGCCGATTAATAAAAATAGTATATACAGACAGATGGCCGCGTTGTGATGTCGCTGCTGCGCGTTCTCTCCTGTAGAGAGAGATATTCGAGAACCACTTGTACACATTATTGAATAATTCATCGGAGGTAATGACGTATACGATATTGAATTTAACGATCCGTTTCCACAGTAAGCTTCCGGTCAAGTGTCATTTGAAAACACACCATTAAAGATAACATATTATAATATGTATATTGTATATAGGCACACGAGTTTATATACATATAAATATTATGTATTATACATACTTAATTATAATAAATGTACGTTCATATATATACCCGAGCAATACATTATAGGTGTATATATTTTTGGCCGCTACCATCATTAAATGAAAAATAAAAATACCATAGAAAAACTGCTATCACGCTATAATACAGCGATAGTTAGAAATTGTATCATTTTTTGTTAATCTCTGATTTAGGTCAAATTTTTCAAACTGCTATATTCAGACTAATATATCATGCACTTTATCTAATGTTTATGAACATACAAGAAATATACGAGAAATTCAGTTTAAAAGAAAAATTGTATAATATTATAATAAAACTTTAATTAAAATAAATTAACGATTTAGCTGCTTTGCGTGGACATTCGTACCTACCTATATTTATTTGTTGATATTTTAGAATATTATTGAAGGCACTATTTACAATTAATATTTTACATGGATTTAAATGCAAAACAATATCTGTTCAGTATGTAACATATTTTCTAAGTGCTACATAACAATAACAATACAATACATACCATACATCGTACATAATCGGACATTGCACAAACTAATATAAATATTATTATTATCTAATTAAAAGGTATTTGTATAAAATGTCATGCATATCTATTGTTGTATACGTTATTCTCAAACATAAATAAAAAATACTGGCAAGTGGCAACATATCATTAATATTCCTACTATTAAGCCATCTGCTTATTTAATTTAACTGCATTTTATGTGTTATATGAAATTATTGGTTTATGTTGGTTTCGAGCCAGTGCTTATATCTTAGTTGTATCGTTTTTTTTTCAAAGAGAGTAACAAAGTGTTGGATTTGCTTTTAAAATGTAAGTTTAAAATATAGTTTTTTATGCAGGCATAAATATAGTGGAACTGGTTTCAACAGATTTTTTCTAAGAAATATGAAAATTAAAAAATGTAATTAGTTGAATACAATATAAAATAATCTACTAATAAATTAAAATCAATATGCACTACAACCATATTATATTGCATATATGATATATGATATATTTATATAAATACAAAGTGGTCCATTTATTGTACAAAACTTATTATTACACTTTATTATTACACTTTATTATTACAAAACACTCGTTTTTGGAAAAAAATTATAGTTTTACTATTTCTTATTGTTATAATTTCTTAAATTTTATTTTCTTAAATGACAACAAACATTTTTAATTGAGAATATAATATGGTACCTATATTATTTTAATCTATATAAATCATATTTCGAACAAGTATTTTATTAGCTATAAATATTTAAAGTGTAGATGAGCAGATCAGTGGATTAACATTTTGCGGGCCACCCTTGTACTACTCTACTATTAAAATTTGAAATACTTACCTACCTATAATTTATAAGCTACTCGTTTAAAATTTGATTTTTATGTATCGAAGTACCTCAAAAAATATGCTGCTTTAGAATAAGGAATTAAAAATGTATGTTGTGATTGTAATAAGTAACAATTATAGTGATTAAAATAGTAATATATATATTTAAGAATGTGTATCAACATATTTATATATTTTTAAAAACATTAATAATTGTTGAAATAAATAGTGTCTTACGTCAAATGGATCATCTTGTATATACTATATATTATGCACCTATATATCTTTGAAGAAGCCATAGGAAACTTTTAGTTTGATCTATTTGCCCCCAAAAGTATTGGTTGAATAAATAACATTAAAACTAATATACCTACACAGTACACACACATTTTCTTACGTTCTTTTCTCTAAATCCAAAGTATAGAGACTGGTCGATGCCACAGCACCATCTATATATTATATTGTCACCATATAGAACGAATTCAACGGGAACGAAAGACGGACATTTGAAACATCTGCAGTCATGTTTTAAGATATTACCCAACTCAAAAATATTATTAAAAAAAAACAACATTTAAAATTAATAATACACACCAATAACACCGAGCATTATACCAAAATACAATAATAATATGACAGTTGGTCTTCAGAAGTATTATAAGTATATACATATGTTGTATACCTGCAGAAGATACCTCCTACTATATGATGTAATGTATACGTGCCGACACGCAAACGCGTTCTATAGGTACCTTTTAATTTAGCATTTTAATGTATAGCACAAAATAATCCTTTTCAGCTGAAATTTCACGTGTGTCCTTCGTCCTGTATTATTCGACGTTCGTGACGTCTGCAATAATAACACGATACCAGCCATACTATTATACACGCCTCACACCCGCCTGTTACGATGATGTACCCACCTATATATTTTATATATCTTCAGAAAAGACATTGTATACGATACACTAGCCGGTGTGAAGAATGGATCATCCCTCGCCCCGGGGATGTTTTTGCACCGGACAAAGTGTAAAAATCATAGGCTCTCCCGGTTTTAATAGAATAATAATATATAATAATAATAAACATAATGAAACGAGGAAAAAAGAGCGTGTAGTCATTACATATTATATCCGTACCCATCTGCTTGAAACGTACTTTGTCGGGCGGCTCAACAAATAAAATATTATTTTCCACTTGTATATTCCGACTGGTGGTATTAATACCCACCTACCTTCCAGCTATGCTTGCGTACAAATAACGGACAACGTCTATATAATTTCGTCGAACGGAATGGGCCTGCACGTATATAATACCTATGTATATTACCCACCGTACTTTTGTACGAAAACTTCACCCAACCCGATATTAATTCTCTATTGTCCCGCAACGTCAAATTAATAGCGGAAAGGATAATATCATAATGACTTATACGATATCCGATATAATATCATATAATGCAGTAATAGGTGCACCGGAATACATACATATATATATATATACATTTCACGGTGGTTGTGCGTCGCGGTGTTTTGTATACACCGTATACCAGATACCTATATATAGGTATATTGTGTGCTGGTCGGAGGAGGCGGGTCTCGGGAACTCAAAGGAAATTCCACGAGTTGTAGGTATTATCTATTATATACGAAAAGAAGGTTCCGTACGTAAAAATTACAGTGTTTAGCCTTATCGTTTGTTTTCTTTTGAATACACAAAACAGTCTACACCGTTTTCGATCGTGATACCCTACAAACACACCCATATAATATGGTGTGAGCGATAAAGCGCGTGTGTGGTGCCGTGTGTGTGTGTGTGTGTGCTACCCGCGATAAGGACGCGTAACATTTTCCTTTGGACTTTTAACGGCTGGGGATTTTTTTTAAAAACAACTTTAATCTTTACATCGCGAAAAAGCATATACAAAAAAAAATATATTTCTGAAGTCTAGAATAGTAGGTATTCCATTGTACAACAACAGGGGAACTTCGGATAAGACGAGACACCTAATATTTAACTCCACGTGGGTAGACTCCTTTACTATAATAATATATAAATTAAAGTATTACATTTTTTTTCACAGGATTTAAATTGTAATATTGTAACAAAAAAAAGCAATTCGTCCCACATTACCCACAATTTTAGACCCCCGAAACATTGTTCTACTACTTTTTTCTGATAACAAAAAAATATATAATAATAATACAAACAAACATTTATTAAAATAAAAAAATGGGATAATTAGAATTTCTAAAATAGTGAAAAATCATGATCTGATATAATATTGATAACATTGACATGTTCACTAAATAACTCAGGAGATGAAAATAAAAAACACTGTTATTACGTCATATCAATCAGTACCAACTTTACCCCATGTATTCTTGTCTAATTTTTCACTAGGTAGTAGGTATATTAAATTTGTTTCCCAAATAAATTTTTTTTTTTACTGCATTTGAATTAAAACTCATTTGGTTATAACTAAAAAGTACCTACGCAAATTATTATGATTTTCTTATTATGTCGTTATTCAAAAATTAATAACCTAATACGTAATAGTAAGTATTTGAAATATTCATCAAATGTTTATTTTATCATTTTCTATACATGATAACATTTTCAAAATATTTTGACTACATTTGAAATTTGTAATTTTTTTAGTTTTATCTTATGATTTTCAATTTTATTTTATTTGGTGGGTCAAAAAACTTGAACATTTAATACAGGGTTCCTTGTATGTTGTTAAAATAGAAGTTGATAAATATTAAAAATCCAAAGGCATGATTTTTTTTTATAAATAATTTAGGTTCCAATTTTCAAATTTATTGTAGTTACAAAAATATAGAATGTTCAATTTTCATAGTTAACTAGTTAAGGTTTGAAAATTAAAATAAGGATTCTAATAAATAGTTCAGAATGTAACTCAAAGTTCTAAAAATATTATTCGTGGGTACCTACTTGAAACTTTTAAAATATATTATATTGTTTTTATATTTTATACACATCCCTATAATTAATGACATTTTCAAATGAAATTTTTTTTGAAAAAACGAATTTAGCGTAATATTGTACTAATGCCTAATAGTAAAATATATTACTTTAATCACAATATTCTCATGAAATTTTACTTTGTAATATTATTTGCTGACAGGCCATTTTCGCTCAAATCATTTCTCGTATACCATGGTTTTATATCATTGAATTCAAAATTTAACGCCGTCCATCCATTATAGCGACCCACTTGTAACCTACTGAACAGCAGAGCGACACTCACTTACCCGCTATTTTGACTTATTGTATAATATTTATAACATGTACTAGGTACTTTCATTATAACATAGATTTTTATTTAAGTATACTAATAATAATTATAGTAATATTTACCATTTATTGTTATAGAAGTCGTAACTATAATACTACGAGTATAATCAAGTGTGAAAGCATTATTTTGTATATTCTATTCTATAGACTTTACCGAGATGAATAGGTAAATGCCCAAAATTCGGATATTCTCCCGCGGAGTAGTCACGTTCGTACTTTTACCACGTGACACGTTATATATGTAGAGTAGTACCTACACTACTTGTGTAAACCGTTTTCGTTATACTAAATTTCAATAGACACACATTGTGTGCATTTAGCGCATATACACAACAATATATGCGGCTACTTTCATACAATATATTCGTGTGTATACGGTATACGCGCTATTAAGAACCGATTAAGGGTGAAATATTAATAATAATAATAATATGTGCCTACAACGTATATATGCGCGTGTGTAGTCGCGACTTGTGAGGGCAAGGGACCGTGCAGTGCTTGTCAGTTCGGGTGACCGATGGGGGTAGGTATAGGTCGGGCCCCCCGTCTCCCGCGGAAAAGGCTGTCAAAACATCCCTTTTGTGATGACACCGCAAAAAAACCACCACACACGCTCATCACTGCGAGGTCGAAACCGTATTACAATAATAATATTATAATAGGCACGTAAGTATAACCGCCGCGGTACGCACAATATAACATCGGTAGTTACCTACAATAACCATAATATGATATCGGTTTTTCGGCATCACACACGCGCGCCACATATATTCTATTCATCCTCTTCGTCGCCGCCATAGTCGTTGAGCCGTTCATTTTCACATTTCCTCGATCCGTCTGCAGGCAGCGAGAGTGATATTATTTTGCCATGATTCGATTACTATTTTATTCTTCGGTTAGGTACTGATTAGGTATTATTTTCGACTCGATTTTTTCTCGTGCCCCTTTCAGGGTTGGACTGAGGGTTAGTGCCGCTTTGGAAAAACAATTTTTATAAATATCTTTTCCCCTCAAAATGTATATTAATATATACAAAAAATTAAATTAAATAATTAAATTCATCAAATTTTGAATTAAAGCTTTGCCTTTGCCTGCTACATATATAACTTATATACAAACAAAGGTGTGGCTAAAAGTTCATGCATTTGGGAGACTTAAGTCTCACCTAAAATTATTTTTTCATATACACTAACTGATAATAATGTGTACTCGTTTAATCTAACCTAACCTAACCCGTAAGTGTCACTTGACTGATAACTGTTTTATCAATGATCAGTATAATCAATCAGTATTAATTCAAACTTCTTATAAAAATATGGCTAAAAAAATTCATACTACATAATTTGATTTTCTACTTGTTTCCTATTATCCTACATTTTTCTTGCATATAAAAATTAAATAACCTCAATCTTTTATTCTATACTTTTTTATTACTATCCTAGCGTTTATTTTAATTTTGATTTTTTCTTGTTCTTGTATTAATATATAATTAATTAATTTGTAAGACTTCAACTCACCAATACAAGGTTACACCTCAGTGGTGAGTTGGACCAAATCCTTCTGTTATTATATAATCAGTTACTATTTTAGTAATAACGTGTTTTTGTGTAACATTGTTACTATTACATTACGTGCTTAATTATTTTTATGGCCAAATAAATATTATTATTATTATATATAATATGTTGTCGAAACAAATGATGGTAGTACGTTATCTTGGTTTTTTATATCTGTAACGTATGTACTTGTCTCTTTTATTATCTAATAATGATTCAAGTAATGATAGGAATAGGGGGTGGTTAATGATTTTAAGTCATCATTGAAGTTTATTTTATTGATGTATTTAACGTAAGGAGGGATAGACTGTATGATTCGTCTCTGTATAAAGGTGACTTGAGCATGTGTTGGCTGCATGTGAGTAGGGAAGTGTTAGAGTTATGATTTCGTGACAATGGAGTGCTTATTATTTTTAAAGTTACATTATTAGTTATTTGTTATAGAATAATTAAAATGATCGTGTTGCAACGATGCATTAGAATATATGAGGTACATGAAATAAAGATATTGTGCAAAAAAAAATGTTCATATTGCGTACAGAAGTGAAATAGGCGACTGGTTAAATAACATCATTTGGCGCTTCTCAAAAAATGTCCTCTTTATTTAGGTAAAGGTGGGAGCCAAAGTGTATCGTGTTGCAGTTTTGCATCACCTACGCCAATCCCTGGGCCCCATCTTATTTTACCTAAGCCAATACCACATTATCTTCACTCGGTTATCCGCGATCTGACACGTTGTCGCACACCGCCGAAGGATGACAAGCGGGTCCCCTCTCGGCGCACTACACTGCACCAGTAATGTATATTATTATATATCTCTGGCTGTGTGCAACAAACACCCGTTGCGGTCACATAATATAATATAATAATATGTTTATAATACATATTATACAGCTACCTATGATAATATATTTCATATAATAACATACGTTTTCAATGGTTATATATACAAGGTGTTTCGGGACCGTACCGCCACCATATTATTATTATTATCACATGACAATGCGTGCGCCCATGATGGATCGCCGCCGTCGATCGTTTACAACAATAATACCGGAACGAAACGGTGTCATCTGCAGCAACGGCAGGACAGCCGCCGATGATTTTGTATTTTTTTTCCGTATTTTATTTTTTCTCAAAGCGATTACACACCATCGCGACATCATTATATTACGATCAGTGCAGGCGAGTTTGTGTGTGAGAGAGAGATGAGGGTAGACGGTCCTATAGTACAACAATCATTATGCCTCCGACATTTATTGCATATATTATAATTTAATGTGACATAGTTGTAGGATATAGGTACTCCGCAACATCAAAAGTGACAAGTCATAATGAAAACAATTATTGACTAGAGTTGTAGTCAGGTTAAGTCAACGATTATAACTTAATATATTATAGTTAACGTCCATTAAATATATATTTAACTCTAAAAGTTTAAGTCGATATGGAGAAAAATGCCAACACAACTCGGTTAAATATAATTTAACTACCTGCAGGATCACGCGTAGTGATTGTGCAACATTTAAAGTTTTTAAATATTAACAATACATTTTATTAAAAATTCATTCTACTATTCCTAATTTATTTATTTTTGCGCATCTGCAGCTGGCAGCTCTATTAGGTTTAGACAGGTTTGTCGTTTGAGTCAACTAAATTATTATATGAAATAATTATATAAACAGCGTGATACAAATAAATAATAATTAATTAGTTCTAACTACAGTTACCTATAATATATATGTTATAAATATATATATATAAACATGATTACAACATAGGTATACGTTTCAAAATTATTCGGAAAAAACTAAAAGTTATTAGGATAAATTTACTAATGTAAGAGTTACTAAGTTAATTAGAAAATGAAATAACTGGCCAAGTTATAAATTATAAATAAAACCGAGAAAATACACAAAACAAGTCTACACTAATTCAGGTAGATGTAATCGGCATGTTTATCATTAAGAATAGTATGAAGTCGAGGCATAACGCTTTAATGTTAGGTCTGCATAGTTGGAAAACGTCAATAATATTTAGCTGTTTTATTACGACTGTTGAATTTTTTGTACAAAAAATATAGGTACCTTAATAATTACAAATATTTAAATTGTTTGTAAAATATGAAGTAAAAAATCGATAAATCTATAAAAATATATGCATAGATATAAGAAAATAATTAAAAATATAAACTAAAAAATTCGTTCACATATCATATCAAAAGACATCAAAACAAATTTGTATCGAATCAGATTTATTCTGTATTTACTTTTTGACCAAATATAATATGCAATAATGCGTACAAGTCTTTAGCCTGTTAAATGTTTATAAACGTTTATAATCAAACTATGGATAATGAAGTGTCCTAGATATTTAAAAGATTTATTTTTTTTCCTTATGTATTGTTTGGTAAGATATTTTGTGTTTTTTAAGGCCACGTCATGAAAATATTATTTAAATGTGACTCTGACTTCATAAATAAGGGTAATGCATATTTGTACATTTATTTACCTTAATGTATTTATATTTTATACAACATAAAGGCGCAAATATCCTAAAACATTATGGTACTGATTCTTTTTAACTTTAGTTCATTTTATTTTAATTCATTTTTGTTGGGGGGGGGGGGGGCAATATTTACCTAGTCACATCGTTTAACGAAAGAAACGACGATTTGAGAACAACGTTGCCTTATAATTTACACAAAACCTAACATTTGCTTTTAATCATCGTCGATAAACAGAAATCATTATACTTATATTATTTAGGTACTGGACAATGGACATGCATCAATAATATCAATCCTTTTCCTTATGCCTTATATAGATAAATCCTCACACAGATTTTGACGTAAGTGAGTATTTATATTATTATTATTATTACTTACTTATACAAACAACACAATATTAAATTTTTATCGGTTGTTTATCATGACACAATAATATACTTAACTACCTATATAAGACACGTTCGGTTTCCGCAATGATGAACAGCAACTATAAAAATTGTCTCAAAACGATAGGGTCATGGAATTATCCGTCATCGGTTGCACGTTTGCCACGTATTTAGCCATGTATATATAGAGGGTTAATAGTCAGATCTCAAACGGCTTATTCTTGTAGGCTGGTCTGATGGGTTGCTGAAGTCTAAAAAATTGTTTCTCGCTACGCTATAGAGTTGTATATTTTTACCAGGATCAATTTCTTCAAATCTTTATTAAGTAATTATAATAATATAATGTAATATTTTTATTTATTTTTTGCAAAAAAATAGAATTATTCCCAAGTCATATTTAGCACATGCCTTCTTAACTTTTCTTTTAGTCCACAGACCGCTTAAAAAAATTATTTATATAAAAATGGTTATACATCCTATATCTTATGTAAAGACTATAAAACTATCGATAGGATAACGTGACAAAAAGTAAAAGTATTTACTTTGGCAATTTAATCGATGTATTTCAGTGTAATAATGTAATTCAGTAGGTATAATTTCGTGTAATGTAACGAACAAATCTCAAATCCTGAACGAAAGGTGAAAACGCTTATTTTTTAATTATCATATATACGAGATACAGACACTTATATGTATATAGATACTATATGTAGGTTGGTTTGATATACGGTATACCTAAACATTTTATAATATGCAAATATCATTATATTTACGTTTAAATTTAATTTCAGTTCGATATTACACATAGGTAATTCATTAAGTGTCCATGTGGAAGTTACATTAATTCCTCAGCGTGTACAGGTAAATGAGGAAAAAATCTTTAAGAACTGGACACCTGCAGCAAATTACAGTCGAAGTTGCGTCGTTATGTGTGCTGCGTATTGCGCATTCATGATATTGCATTATAATATTCAATCGAAAAGGACCGAGTGAATTCCGTAATCGAAACGACAGACATTTGTTCGTCTCGTCCCGTCGCTTGTTCAACACGATTGTTTTTTTTCTCCCCCCGCTAAGTACTTTAGAAAAAAAATAAATAAAAAATCCTTTTACCCTTCGCAGTACCTAATGTCTACAACCAGGCGCACAGCAAACAACAGATGGAGCAAGATCAATAATGTTTCTGGTGGTGTTCGCCGACGCGAAACTGACACCAAGGTTTATCCAAGAGTTGTCCGTGATTGATTGGCCTCGGCGGTCGGCGGTATACCGCGGTGTTATTGTCACGGCGCCGATACTATCTGTTTAAGTTTATCTGTCACATGCGATAATGTTTGATGCATATGTTTTTTCAAGAGGGCCATAAATTATAATTATTATAAGTATACTGATTTGTGGTAATTTATAACGCCCTCCCTCCCCCCACCCATCCCACATCGTTCGCCAACGCGCCAACACTCCACGCGATGGCCATAATCCTCAGGCATTTGATAATATAATAATATGTAAAATGTATTATGATAAACGTTTGCATTTCGACGTGGTATTTCATTGTGACATTTTTCAGTGACTTTCTAGAATCTCTAAAAATTCGAAATCAAGCGTAATTAATAAAATATATGCCTATAATACCTATACGTACAGGTATTACACACATTATGAAGTTCCAACCTGCAACACACATTGTGTACTGCATCAGCTGAATTTCAGCGTATTATCACTGCTAGTATATCTATTTTTGAACCTATATAGCAAGAACTTGTTTTATACGAATCGGCAAATTTATTTTACGTAATAGTATTAGTATGGTTCTCTCTAGGAGCAACGAAAATCAGCCCAACTTCCAATTGGTTAATTTAACCTTTAAAAATGGCATGTATTGAGAAATAGGTGAAAGAATAGCTAGTGGAAATTGGTGCTATCTTGGTTTAAGTAAGCTACTAAAATCTAAATTACTATCAATAAAGTCAAAACTTTGCGCTATACAAGCTATCTGAGACCAATAATTACATAATATGCATATGAAACATGGTCTTCGACGAAAGGGTATAATAGCAGACCGTCAATATTCGAAAGAAAGGTACTTGGAAACATTTTTGTACCGATATACAATACAGAGTTAGGTACATTCGAAAGAAGGAAAAATGTCGACCTATACAGACTATATGGAAAACCCAATATTTTATCAGATATACAAATTAAGAGAATTGAATGGTTTGGTCATGTATAGAGAGCTGTTAATGATATCATAAGAAAAGTACTAACGGAGACCACACATAAGAAAAGACCAATAGGCAGACACGAACGAGATGGAAAGATGCGTTAGAGAAAGATATCAAAATGTTGGAAAGAAATGTCTCAGTTTACCTGGCATTGAATAGGTAAAGATGGAGAAAATTACTTGTGGCAGCTCAGGTCGTACAGGGACCGTTAAGCTAAGAAATAAGAATAGTATAGTAATAATATCAAGTATCAAACATTATAAAATAAATAAACGTCCATACCAATGTCGACAATTCAAATTGTTTTTTTTCAATTGGTTTGATTTTCAAACCTATCTATTAGGCATTTAAAAATGTAATAGTTTGTAACATCACTAGTAATAGTATCTATAACCCGTACTTCTATAGAATAACTAGGTAAATTATTTTGACAACATAATCACCGCAATACGTATTCATCAATAAATATTTTCTCGGTGCAAAAAAATATAATTTAATAGCGCATGAAACACATAATTTCTTGGGGTATCCACCTATATTTTAATTTTCCTGGTTTCGATAATTACTCATTATAGTTGGCATTTCACACCACAGTAACTTAAGTGATTACAAATAAGGTATACTTTTCCATTATAAATCACCAATTTGTTGATAGATTAATTAAAAAAAACTCTTAATTCATAAATTACTTCTTAATTTTCCGAATAATTTCTTAAATATTTCACCTATATAGGAAGTATAGGAACACCCAAAACATCCCTCTCTCAATCCACGAACAAGTCCATCTGTACTTGATATAGCCTCGTTTTGCACCCATCTAGACATATCGTTATTTGTTTCAATTCAACAATTCGGGCGACGCTAGTACAGCGTTTCCTTTAGCATTATTATTATTATATATTCATAGGTCTTATTTACAGACTTACAGTTAAAACGTTGGTATACATTATTTCTTGGGTCGTAAAACTAAAGCACGAGCAATAAAACAACGAATTGTTTACATAAAAGTGTAGGAACACCGCTATACCTAATACAACAGTAAGTATAATATTATAATCGTGTATACATATGGGTATATATAAGAAAAGTGCGCTGCATTATCAGCGGGGGTATAAAGCCGTATAGGAACCTACGCTTACGTATATAATACATAAACGTTATTTATTTATTTTTTAGCCTGCGCATAAAAAACGCGGCCGCCCGGACGCTCGTTTCGAAAATAAAACGTCATATCCAATTTCCCGAACCCGCCGTGTGCCGCCGGCGACGGTTGTCGTGCAGGCCGTATATCCGGATATAATAATAATGTATATAATATATAGGTACGCCGAGCATGCGAGTATATTATTGTATAAAATATATGTACGACACAATAATATTTCGGTGAGCTTAATGCGTTCGGTCACATACTCACGTATAATATAGCGACGGTGCACGAGAAAATGGCTCTCGGGTCCCAAAAGGTTTTTCCGCGAACAACCGCAGTCGTGTGCCCGCGTATAATATCGTGTACTTTTGCGTATACATTATACACACACACACAATATATATATATAGAATAGGCGTCAACGTTAGGGCATAGCAGCAAATTATTGTGGTATACGCACACACTACCGCAAACTGAGCCGGCGGACGGAACTAGGGGTGGGTGTAAGGGTGTATAAAGTGTATACCTATATAAAACATTAAAAAAAAAAAAAACCACCCGCCACCAAGGAAAACATGAATAAAACAATGATATATCTATATGTACTACAGATGTATGCACGTAGGTGTGTGTGTGTGCGCGCGTGGCGCGTAGGGTGTGCTTTTGTGCACTTAACTCGTATTTGTTTCGGGTCCGCCGCACGACGATAAATAAATAAAAATCGCATTAACCCTGGAATAAAATACATTTGACGTGGATCACTAAGGGATTTCACTGCGAATTCGCCATTTGCGGGTAATCCCGTTCGCGGCGGCGTTTTGTCATATCGGCCGAGTTGTCGGTCGTCGGGTGGGGAGGGTGGAAGGGGTGGAAAAAATAAAATATACATCGGACGACACGTTAAAAAAAAAAAAAAATAAACCAGCTAAATGCGGCTAACCTACCTTTTGCGGCTTCCGAAAACATTAAAAGTATTAAAAAAGTTAACTCGCTTAGCGTTGTTTATTTTATAATTTATATATATTTTTGCTTTTTTTTATTATTATTATTAATAAAACGGTTTAGGGACATTATTTCTCATTTTCCCGCACCTGAATTACATTCCTCGAGCCGAGGGAATATTCAAAATATTATAATTGAATAAGCCCCCGCTGGGCGATTATACACTTACGACTTACCCCCGTTATACACCCATATAACACTCGCTACACACACGTATATGTGAAAAAAACGTGACGGGGAAGGGTGGTGTATATATGCGTGCATTAGGTAGGTATACACTATAAATTTAAAGATTACAATAATAATTATTCACCGTTAATTCATCGTTCTGTTTTCCGACAATTTATGTAAAATAATAATAATAATATGTTTTTTTAGTTTCCACGCCGTTGTAGTGTACAACCTACATCGATTCATGCACTGCAGTGATGGATATTAAAATCAAAAAAAGATCAATGATCGGGTGTAATCGATAGAATACATTCCTAATAGCTTTTTAAGTTAGTCTTTAGAATGGTCTACTTAGATAGACATAGCTTTTCCGTTAACAGTATTAAAACAGCATCGATTCCGAAAAGTACAGTTTCAAAACAATCTAACGATTCCACCACTTCTATCAATTATGGCCTGAGATTACCCTAGTTAGTAGTTACCCCTTGGTAGATTAAGTAGGTAATTAAAAAACGAATCTGCGTCTGACATATTTATGGTATCCGGACAAAGGATTAGCGAATTCAAAATTTTACAAACATTTTAAGGGATAAACTATATAAAATTATATTTCTTGTACTTATTGCTCCACTAAATCCTGCAGGGCCACATTAAAAATTTAGTGACCCCCGACAAAAAATTCATGATGCTCATTTTCAAATTTTTTTAATATTATATAGTACATTCATGGTGGGTCAACCTGTTTTTTCACCAAGAGCCTTACAAATTCTTTTTTCTCTTCTTCTGAATGATTGAAAAAAAGGAAATCTAAACTAAAACAATTAAAATACTTTTGATGTTTGGATATTGATTAATTTTTTACTTAAATCATAAATAGTATTGCCAAAATTCAATAATTATTATAATATTATGCACCTACGATTGTTTAAAGAATAAATATTATTAATCTAAAAATTAATAAAAATAGTTGTTATAGATCAATATTGTCATGAAAATATACAAAACAATAATTTTTAATTTTTGTTCGGAAAAGGTTATAATATTTTCTATCACATTCCTAGTTCAAAAAACGCAGTGGCTCAAGTTATACTTAAACTTGCGACTTAAAAATGGTTGATTCGACGGGTCAATTTCAACTAGTACTATTTGTGGCGGAATTGATGAACTTTTGGCACACATAAAAAAGGCCTGGTGAAATCGATGAAATATCATGTCAAACACCATAATATAATAATAAACATATATGCTGATCATCGACGTCTTCCTCGAGGCAAGCAAATATGCATAAAAAACATGTGTTCACGCATATACGATCGTGTTAATAAACATGTAAACCGTCCCTCGTGGTTGAAGTTTAACAATTTAAAATGTGAGTAAAAAGTTGTATAATATGCGCATATTTCTGGAAACCACCAACCTCGTAAGTATATATTATTATGTAGGTATATACGCTGTTATACCTATGCGTTTATCGTCGATGATAAATTAACAGTTTAATAATAATTATAATAATTAATATTTACAGCAACATGAATAACATTATAATATAATAATATATATTATTATATTTATAATTTATAAAGATTATGATGATTGTTGATGGACACGTGCGAGCCAGCTAGGTTGTATTAACAACACGCTGCGTTGTATTAAATGTTTTTTTTTTAAATGAATAATTTTTTTAATAATTATTGGGCTGGATTAAACATAAAAATAACATTTTTGACATCATAATATTAATACGTCACGCAGTCTACGTAAGACTAGACACGCAATTTATTTCAACTATTCAAATTTTGTGGAGATGTCATCCCGTTTTCTGTTACATAGTATGTATCGCAGAAAATAGTAAATATCTAAAAATATATATACCTACTAAATTTACTAAACATCAACGCAATCAAGTTCGATTAGCGGTTGCAACATAATATGTTGACTTCATAAAAGTAGGTTATAGGTACTATATTTATGACTGATAATTCCATAATTATTGTTTATGCGACCTACCTTTGCAATTTTTGATGCAATGTCAATTTTTCCCGGTGATTCAGCGATGTAAATGGAAAATGTGTTATAGGTGACACTGTTCATTTTAATGCCGTTATATTTTAAATTTTTAAAAAATGTAATACAATTTAACTACATTTTACTTTTTTGTTTCATATTTTTTCAACAATTGCTATGTAGGTATATAATGTAAATTATTCTACGAAATTTACTGTAGTAATAAAAACTAAAATATTACTTATTATTATATACAAAGCAGGTAAATATTGGCTAGATAACGACAAATGTGTATTAATGTATTCTATTTATTTAGATATGTAACATTTGTCAATCGTTATTATCATACATCTAAAAATAATAATTAAAAGACAATAACATTTATTCTGTTTTAGTTTTTCTTCAGTTGGTTAGGTTAGAGTATAAACGTTAGATGGACCAAGCACACTACCTTGTGGTATTCAGAGTACCGTGCTCTACAAATAATTGTTCTTTTTTGGTCTTATATTAAATTTATTTGAACTATTTATTACCTGTATTTTAGATAACTACAAATCCATTTTAAACACCAATTTTAGGTTCTGTTTTAATCAGCTTATCGTGGTTAACACTGTCGAATAATTTTGCTCTAAAAAAAGGTCTATGAAAATTTTATGGTTTTCTTTATCATTGTCAAGAGCGTCAAGAGCGTTTTTGGAATCCAATATCACATAATGCAGTCACCAGATCGAAAGAGGGCAACGTCCATTTTTAAGTTTTTCCGCTAGGGTACTTCAAATTGACCATGGACCACATAATTACAGATCGATTTTAAGAAAAATAGAACTATTGTCTCCGATGCTTGATGTTTGATGTTTATATCTAGATTTTCCTACGCAAACTTATTAACCTATCTGTTATATCGATCAATTTTTCCTTTCTTCATACCTTTTTGCATCACCAAATACCAATATTATCCATATAGAACCCATCGCTATTGTCAGATAAATATTATTTTATTAATTTATAATTCACAGTTCATCCTTATCTATATATATAAAAATGGAGACAAAAATGTGTAATAATTCATCAATTGAGAATGACTGGGCCGATTTGGCTAAATTTTTTTTAAGATGTTCGTAATTGCCAGGAGAAGGTTCTTACAAAAGAAAATTTTGGAAAAATCCAATTTTTTTTAACGTTAAAAATATTATTTGATAATATGGAATATTAATCGATTATATTGTGTGTTTCATAATTACTATGGAAACCAAATAAATAAATAAATAATAAAAATAGAAAAAAGGAAGGGTACTTGAATGGTTTAGACTCATAATTGGACCCGGTAGGCTCAACCCGGGGAAGTGCTCAAACAGGGATTTTGAGATTTACGATGGACACTTTGGTTTTTAAATCGTTGCTATTGGTTATAACTTATAGGAGAAATAATTAGTAGAAATGAGTATTTATTATTCCTATTGGTTGCTATGAGCAATCGCATGACTGACCAATTCAGATGATTTTAGCCAAGTATGGAATTATAAAAAAGTTTCAGGAATGCATCCACAGAATGATAAATGTAAGATATGGTAATAGTTAAAAGCACCACATTGTTTTTATTTATTATAATACCATATACAACTAACAAATATCTTAAGAAACAAAGAAAATGCTAATATAGATAACTAATAATTTGTGAAATATATATGTCCTTACAGTAATTCATTTTTAAATTACTTACAATAAAAGGGTGATTGTAAAGTATCACTATCACGAAAACAATGTGTAAAAAAGATATTTCAACTGTCAATAATCTTAAGCAATGATCAGTGTTCAAAATATAACTGTTATTTTTCATATAAAATATTTAAATTAAATCTGTATTTTGAACTAATAATCATATAAAACCTATATTTTTAAAACCTTGAATATAATATACAATATAATGTTTATTATACATATTATAATTATCTTACAAACCATGGCTACAATTTAAAAATGTAAGCTATTAATAACATAGTCAAGCATAATAAAAATCAATTATCGATCTAATCATTAAACGTAGATATAAAATCAATTTTAGATTCAGAGTGGATGAGAAATGATTTTGGTTTTAAAGTTATGTGAGGTTTTTTTTTCAAAAATGTTTTCCTATCTTTAACATAGAGGCTTCCGATGTTGAATTCAATAGCTCAGTAGCTTATATATATTGTATAGGCGTATTATATGTGATCACAATTTATTGCATATATTATACGCTATAGCTGATGTGACTTATATTTTTTCGTCTCAATTATTTATTCCGCCCAATTTTCCGGTGGCCGCTACGGTGTGATATAACATAATAACCCCAAAATAGTAATCAAGAAAAGGTAAAATAATATATATCGTTGGAGGTGGCGACTTGTTATTATTATACACACCTATAATACATAATATAATAACCGTAATATTAGGTACCTACATGGACATATATCCCACGTGGGGGTTACTGTTTTAATCATAACATACATATATTATTAGGTGTAGGTACACCGCGCAGGTACCCACGTTATATAATATTATTATTATTTTATCTCGAGAAAAGATACCATCTTGGTGGGTGGGGGGAAGAAGACTAATGTATGTCTAATAGAATAATAATGCGGTGTTTAAGAGGCGAAGGGCGTTGCTGTAACAATAAAGGTTTCGAGAACCCCGCCGAACCGCAGGTAAACACAATAATGATAATAATTATTATGTACGGGTTGGATTCTTGAGGACTTATTTGGCGATTTCACAGTACAAAACCAAAATATGTGGCGGGGCCGGTGCGATTATAATATTATCATAGAACACGATATGCCTGTCCATAACATATTTTTTAATACACAAGTACAATACGCGTCTCGTTCGAGTCTCGCAACGCGTTGGGAATTAAATCAATAATTAAAATTTACATATTCAGACAATAACACGATAGCACGTCCTCTGCAGGTGTATATAGGTATGCATTATTTTTTAGACAACGGAAAGGTGGAATAGAAAGTTATACTCTGCTTACAATCATTGTTTATTTTATTCGGATGTGCACCGGTGCGCGGAAATCTTTTTATTACTTTCTTGTATATACTTGCAGTACAGTGTAGGTATGTACTAGTACTATGTCCACGCAGTATGTACGTCGTGTCGAGCATTGTTGTATTCTACCTCAGACAACCATACAATTTTAAATTATAAAATAGATGTAGAATTAATGTTGAAATATGTTTTAGCGAATAAGTAAATAATAATTACTCAATCAAATGAAGCTAAAATGTGCGACACACAAATATTTGTGTACATAACAGCGTTACATGCGCAGGAACGCGAGGCAGTCTGCTGTCGTCGTGGAACTCGGCGGGAGCGTAGGTGCGACGATTGTTCGCGGGTAAGCGACAGCTGAGTGTTTTATTTTACGATTGTTTTTATACTTGTATCAATAAAAGTGTTTCTGACCGAAAATTGTGTTCCAGTTTTATTTCAGGTTTTTTTGGTGAATAACACTTTTGGAAAGGGTAGCAAGACACTTGCTTTCTCTTCCAGTACTCGTTATTATAGTGGTCAGTCGAGAAAGAGTAAGACTTTGTCTAGGTTAGAGAGAACTCACCCTCGAACATCCAGTACTCGTTATCGTGGTCAGTTGTTCGATAGTAAAGCAACCTTGGAGTTGTAGACTATAAATCCTGTGGGACCTTAAATTATCCTTTCGTACAGTACTCGTTATCATGGTCACCAAAAGGAGAATTTGAATAAATATCTTACCACAGGTGTCGATTTATTGCAAATTAAATATTTCAATTGATTGTTATCTACCAAACTAACTACCCTGTAATAGTAAACTTAGCATAACGTGTAATTATTTTTAAATACTACTCCCTTTCTTTAACACAAGCTAAATTTAAAGATGGGAGGTAAACTCGTACAAAAAAAAAATTAAATTAAAGTATGTGTTACAAAGTTTTTTTGATTCTATTATAAAAAAAAAAAAATGGAATAAAAATCTTTTGACTTAGCTTTGGTTTTAAATCACTTTTAATTCTACTATTTTAGATGCATGTAAACCACCACGATAAGGCGTAATAATAATTACTACAATATTAACGTAGTAATCGGTTTTGTTTCCTAAACGAACATATTTTTACCCGCGTTTTACATAAATTAATATATGAATAAATCTTCTGCACTTTAAGTCTTCCCGGCTTTCCAAATGCTAACTCACACACACACACACAAATATTTATACAACATAATATGCCCATTGGCCATATTTATATTTCATAAAAAAAAACACTTAATCGTGCTTAAATATACTGACGGCAAATGAAATAAACCATTTAATTACCTTTTATTTTTCATATCTACAAAAGTAATCTAAATCGGCCATCTTGTGTTTTTTTAGCATGGAATAATATTAATATAACATTATAGTACTTTACAGGCTTACAGCGGATATTCATCTGGTCTCATATCGGCGGCGGCGCAGTAAATCACTTTTCGAAAACCCGTAATTTTATGAAAAAAAAAATCATATTTCATGTGCATAATAATTATATTTAAATCGGTGAGAATTTAAACAGGAATTTAATTTTTTACCATATATTATATTAATGTGTTTGTAATTTTCGAGTTAAATAGCTTATAAATGACAATAGACAGGTCCTGCCTATATAATATTATGTTAAAAATTAAAAAAGGTGGGTAAGTGGGTATCTCACTGATGTACGGTAGGTTACAAGAGGGTACTTTTTTATATTTTTCAAAGTGGTAAACGTTTATGATATCTCAAAGGATAATCTCTAAAACATTCGTCAAAATCGGTCCAGTAGTTTTCGAGTCTATAAGTCACAAACATAAATTACATTGCATTTTGTTGTACGCATTTGAATAATAAACAGTAAATTAAACACCTATTATCTTCTTTTATTCGACAAAAAAATTCATCGTTATATGCATGGTGAGTCGGTTAGTCCATACCAACTTTTTTCTATGTTTAATTTAAATTTTATTTCTATAACTAATGGAAACCATAATATCATATTATATTATAAGCAAAATATTATTCGATTTTCGTTAGCCAAAACGAAAGGAAGACGAAATAGTGCAATAATCATCGAAACGAAATTCGTTCTTTTTTTAGGGAGGGGAGGGGAATACCAGTTTCAAGTTTAAACAATAACGACGGCCCCGGCAAACAAGCACGTGACGTTTTACTAAGTCAGACACTTCTAAATATCGGGGGAACGTGATGGGTAAGTAAGTATAAGTTTGGTACCTATATTATATTGTTATGTTGTTGGATGGTGATCGCGACGATTCGATTACACACTGCCCTCACACCATCGCGTAGCACATAAATATATATATTATATGGTTGACCACCCCCGCAGTACCATTGAACATCGGTCGCACCGACCACGGTCGCGGTATATGGACTTGCGAGTAGGTACATTATATATTTTATATACTTATATAATAAAACTTTAAAACTTTCTTTGAGAGACACACGCGATGTATCGTCTGTATACAACGATAACATGTACATAATAATACGATTACGGTGGCAGCGGAAGACGTATGGTCCCGTTCCAGGCCAATCGTCTGTAACGTCTGTCGAATTTCGCAACGACAATAATAATTGACGTGTGGTGGCGGTGGAAATCTCAAAGTATTCTCCCGAGAACGGATGTCAGTGTTATATATTATTTAATTATTATATTACTCTACTGTTACTATCCTCCAAAATATTTTATCATACTATTACTCAGTATGTACGATATTGGTTTACAACGATATTTAATTTTAAACAACAAAAAATAAACGTTATTAGATGTATTATATTAATATTAATTAAGTTAATTTTTTCAATCTTACGTGCATAATTCTGATCGGTAAATATTTGGATAAAATCAACAAAAAACTTTAAGAATCATTTTAAATTTAAAGAAATATATCAAAAATGTCGGTTATTAACTGTTTTCGGAATTTATGGTCTTATCTTGGATATAGCGAGTCTGTGTTGACTTTATTTTCGAAACTCGTTCCACTCAAACTACTGATCGGATATCTAGATCAGTGCATTGAAAAATTTTAAACGACTCACGAAATAAATACGGTTATATTGTATGTGTTCACATTTCCAACAATAATGGCCCAATTCCATAAATTGAAAAATATATTTAGTATTACCTCTAAAGTACAAAATTTGTTTTAGATTCTAGTGAAGAATGTAATGGTTTTAAAATGATGAGTTGTTTTTAAAACAGAATAAAAAATGTTTGATATAAAGTATTATGAACTTTCAAAAGTTTACACAGTACTTAAAAACTAAAATCAATAATATTAAATAGTAGTATCTAAATGTATACTTAAGTAATAATTAAAGTACATGATTAAATATATTTCTAGTCGATAAGTCGTTCAAAAATGATCGAAGTTAATGATATGGTTATTAATTTTGAAAAAAACTAAGATTTTATTGAATACTTTTACTATTATCAATTTTAAAAACTGGGCTTTAACCACTGTAATGACTTTCTTGATCACAATCTAAGAAATATAATTTTAAATTTATATATTCTTTCCAAAATACTATTGTAATTATAACCATTTTAGATGATTCATGAATTAATTTGAAAAGTATTTTAATTTAAATTTTTTAGTACACTCTACACAATACTGGCTGTGTAGAATTTTGAAATTGTATTTATTATAATATTATGCCATTTTAGGGTATTATAAAGTATTTCATACAATTTAACTATATAGATTGCACACTTAATCACCGGCACATTCTCACATTCCGGACATTTAATGTTTAAATCGAAATTAATAATTACAATTTCGTTTTTATTAGTATAGCTGGTACCTACTTATTTTATCACACAATCTACAACAACTCCCTACAGTATAACACATACAACAATCAAACATATACTGACAGAATGTTTAAAATACGAAGACCTCAGAAAAGAAAATGGTTTACCTGAGCAACTATCCGAAATCCTGGGACCCGAAGAAAGTGAAGTGAAGAAGGAGTAATACATTTTTCGAAAATGTCAGAACTATATATATTTAATTTAATTTAGCAAAATATTGAAAAAAAATATAATCACATAACTGTGTACACTAATAAGTAATAATCATTGTTGTTGAAGCGTTTTGTTCAATAAAAAAAAAAATCTACAACTAAAACATATTTTTTACAATATCCATGGCTACTATGAGTGGACATTTTGTGTTTGTACTTTACTAGTTTTTATAAGTACATTCAAGTTGTGATAGTTATATTGTCTTGTCTTGACTGAATAGACCAACCATTGACTTTCGTAAAGTGAATTAGTTACGATTTATCATTCAACTATATAGATACATAATTGTAGGTCACGACCACGTTTAGGTGTATCTTGTACGTCGTCTGTTTTCGGGGGTAACCTGCCGGGTTAGTATATAGACAATACTTATAGTAATAAGAGGATTACGGTGGCAGCATAAACCGTTTATAAAAGGTTTTGGCGACATTTTGAACTAATGAAACAGATATGTCTTTGAAAATATGATTTGATACGTATATACATGCAGCGTGTTGGTAATTTAATGGAGGAATTTTGAATTGAAATGTTCGAATGTATATTATTTTTAGGTACGTGTAAGTCAAAGGGCTTGGTGGATCCCCAGAGTTGGATTCTATGATGTGAGTGGAGTAAGCATATACGAGGTTCATGCACTAGGGTTTGAATAGAGATGGAAACTAATAAAAACCTCTTATTTACGATTATTTAATCTAAAGGTGATCAGTGAAATCATTCTATGGTATATGGTTAATATTATTTATTAAATTAGAATACCCAATTCGATTATAATTAATTTATAAAGTAAGAAAAAAACGTAGTTGTAATGATATGTTTTGAATTCAAATTCAAACTTATACAATATTTTAAAAATGTCCACATGTATTAATTAAAGAAACTTGAAATATCTCTCTGCTAATGCTTGAATTCTAATTGTCTATACTCTGTATACAAAATAAAATGTCAATACATATAGAATATAAATTAATTTTAAACTATATTTATAGGTATTTTAAATTTAGTTTTTATGGTGTGGATAAAACATTTTAAGGTGATGGCCAAAAAGTTTAAAATTTATGTTATACAGCATCTCATATTATATATTTTTCTGATTGAACAATCAAAAACTTTAGATAATAATTAGGTCAGGTGTTTTAAACATTTTTTGTATATGGATTTTAAGTTCAAACTTAGACGAAATCTCGAAAATGTATAAATTATTTTTATATTAAAATTTGATTTGAGAAATCTAATTCAAATGTTGACAAAATTGTATATTTAACATTTTAAACGAATTGTATTGACTTTTAGTTATACTGTTGTAGTTTGTAATTAATAAAATATAATTCACCAGGACTTGAAACGTTTTATCACTTCGTATATTAATATTTAATATACTCAAAAAGATTTTCAAAATATTTTGATTAATTTTAAGATATTTATACCATAAACCTATTGACACCGTTATATGGTGCGTTATCATCAATATTGACTTGATAATAGTTAGTAATATAGAATAATACAATAATTTAATATATCCGATTACCCATTTACCAAAATCAATCAGTAAATGTCCGAAATTCTGACGGCAATGTTGGTGAAACCTAGGTTTTGCTGATATTCATAATATATGTACATATATATAACATATATACAATTATACATATATATGTATATACCTATTTTAGAAATAGAGGCTGACACACAGTTTCCTGGGACGTCTCCGCTAAAAATTACTTTTCGTACCTATGCAATGATTTATTATTTAATCCTAATTAAACACATTGATTTCATTGACGATCTATACTATTGGTACATTCAAAACCTTTACTACCAGCAGTAGAGTGAATTTTTAATGCTTATTCTTTAATGCATCAACATAATATTTGACTTTTTACAAATATTCAAAAATCTGGCATTCTATAATATACTTTAAGTGTCAAAATTGAAAACTGTACTTTAATTTATTATTGTTTTTTAAAAAATATAGCATAATACTTTTCATTTATTTGGTTCACGTAAACAATAGGTTACTGGACCTATGTAAGTATTATTAATTTTACAACCACCAAACTATATTATGCTAAACCACAGTCGACGTTCAATGATTATTTTCCTTATCACAATTCAATTTTTACCTATATTTTACAGTTTGAATGGATAAAAATCAAACATATTAATCAATTAATGATTTTTCTTAATTTTTTTTTTTTGTAATAAAGTACATACTATACACATTTTGAAATTTCGTAAGACATAAGGTATTTTGTAGTACACTGTACAAACAATTTTCGGTCCTGGAGGATCTAGGGTTAAAAGAACCCACAATACGCGACAATGCGGTGTTATGTATGCGGTGTAATTATTTCTACAAAATATTTGTCCCGGAACGTCAGGTGTAAATCCACCAAAAGGATATAATCAAAAAAATTAAAATGATGATACATATAGGTGTATAATATTATACAGTATAGTATACAATATAATATTATGTAATAGGTTTTTTTTTTAACATCTTCCGTGAAACGTGTTTCTCTTTTAACGATATACAGTTTTCTACAACACTCTTTTAACCTTTTAATAAAACACAATATAATTATTATATTTATATGCATTATACTAATACGACCAATTTATTGCGTGGTTCAATAGAATATAAGAAAAAAAATAGTAATAATAAGTAATATAGGTACCTACTATTGAACGCGACGTGTGCATCTACCTACCTAAATTGTACAGGTGTCTCACGCTATTCGTGTTTCTGTGTTTTCGGCAAGATAATAGAATTTCTACCAAAAAGAATAACCAGATATAAAAAATTGCTCTAAGAAACGGAGACCGCCTTTATATAATATACAGAAATACTTTGTAGGAATGTACCCATATTAAATTGTTATTGAACGGCATACAGTGATGCTCACAAACAATAATACTATTATATTAGTGGCCAAGGGTTCTTTACTTATATAGCACTAACAAATCATTTAAATATGTGTGACTATAATATAGTGTATCAATTTAAATTTTAATAAATCTCGGTATAAAGAATTTTGTTGGCTTATGTTCTTGATAAAGGTAACGACTTTCGTTAAATTAACTTTCGGTATAAGTACTGAACTTTTTTGAAACTCATTATATCGCGAGTTGACTATATATATTAACAAAAAAGTTGTATTTATTGCAAAACAATAAAAAAAATTCAATAAATATCTAACTGTTAAAATTTGCTAATAATTCTTTTAAATCATCGTGAATTGCGGTTGTCGTGATAATACACATTTAAGGTAAATAAAACGACTAAAAAATATTATGGATTGGGTACTGCATTTTGGTGGTTGCACATTGCCCCTTCATCACGGACACTGCTGCAGGACTCGCCGACAGCTTTTAAAATTGTACCTAGCTTACAGCAAAAAGGTACCTATATCAAAATATTATGAATTATTTTATTATTGTCACTGTAGTAACAATAACATTGCAGCCTATATACCTGTGTATCATACAATTAATAATTTTGGATGTTCAAAAATGATTTGGCCAATTTTATCTTGGGCACTTTATTCTGGCCTTTGCAGCTGTATCTGCAATTGGAGTTTGCGTACGCCTATTATGTGTAGATATTATCTAAACGTTTTTTATTAAATGACATGAAGGTTAAAATATATGGATTTATTATTAGAAGTGTATTTTTTTTTTATTGAAGCCTGAGCCTTGTAGGTAATTTTAGTCGGTTTTTTACGGTGGGGGATGGACGGAGTGTATGGTTTGGAAAACGTGTATATTATGTGGCGAGGATTTGTCACTAAAAACCCGGGTGATCACCCATCCGGGTGACGCCGGCTGATGCCTGACCTCAGAACACATTAGTGACTGAGGCCAACCACCGCGCCACACCAGGCCACTTGAAGTGTATTAAATATTTAAGAATATTATGTAATTTAGATTAAAATGAAAACATCCTTTCGATTAATATATTGAAGCAGATAGAAAAATGTAGGTAGTTGATTTCACAAGAACTGATGTTAAAATTACCAAGATGGCGTATTGATTTTCACTTAATACAAAATTGGTGTTGATACTCATAAGACTTATAGTCAAAATAAGTTATTTTAAGGGTAATAATTTTATATTGTTTTGGAAATTATTCAACATCTAACTGTTTTAAGTTTTAACACAAAACCAAGTTATCTACATAGCCTTAAACACAAACTTATTTCAAAATTACTTTTAGTACTTTTAATTATGAATGTTAATGTATAGTAAGTATGTAACTAAATTTAAAGCCATCTAACAAATGATTTTAATGAGTTTAAAATTAATATAATATTATTTTAAAGCCACCAAAAAGTGTTGATCGTTTAATACCCTTAGACTAATGTGTATTTTTCCGGAATTTATTTACACATTCATTTCAAGTAACGTATTATCTGTAAGTATGTGTTTTTCGCTTGCACCTGTGTGTGGGTGTGTGTGTGGTGTGTGTGTGTGTGTGTGTGTGTGTGTGTGTGTGATTGTACGTATTATACGACATAATAATATATTATAGAACCTATTCGTTGTATTAAAAAAAAAAAAAACATGAAAACGTTTCAACTAATTAATTATACGAGGCGTAGGTACCAATATAATATTATTATAATATATTTACATCGTGTTTGCATTTACGCGATACATAAAACAGAACTTTAATTCATCGCACGTATTTCGAACACGTAGGTATTTTATTATGTATATAAATTTGTTTGATATTTTTATCGTATATTATTATATCGATATATTATGTGTAGATTAATTTGGAATTGCAATTATTCAAAACGGTTTTGCACGTCTCACATTTCATTGCATATGTTTTACGATTGGCGAGAGTCGCTGCAAGTGTATAGCTAGTGTTTACTCGCATCTGATCATGATTTATTGCACTCGCGCTGTAGTCAATTATACATTATACATTTATTTATAGCATATATATTATTGTGTTTATATGATATTGATACACAAAGTACCCGAGAATAAATTAATAATATATAAACATTATACGATACACATAATATAGCGGCCGGCTGCATCGAGGAGCCTGAAATTGTAATTATTTTCATTACTCTCGCAACAAACTTACCCTCACGTACCTACCATAGTAACCGTATGCAATTTGGTACTGAAATCGATTAGCCTTAATATAAAGGTGCATGCGTTATTATTATGACAATGTTATTCTTGCTGCACTTTCAAATATTAATAAACAGTTGAAAAAAAAAATGCTGTAATCGTATTAAAACAAGTCGTTATATTACAGGAGCTCGATTTGCTACAGCCTTGAGGTAGATATATATATATATTCATATATTCTATAATATATAATATCGATTTATTTATGTTTAAATATTTTTAATCCGTTAAAAACGGTGATCCGTATCATTTCTATTTTTTACGGCGAGCACCAATCATCAGTTTATGAATCCGCCATTGAAAGAGACGTACATCACATATGCCACGTTCGTCGTACTCCATAGATTGGGTAAGTGACGGCATTCCATGTAACCATAGATACAACTATACAAGTGGATACGAGTTAATTTAATTTAAGATGCATAGTTACATGTATGTAGAGTCACTGCAGGTTAAAAGTCACAGTTTGGTAGTTGTACCCCTCGACTCTTCGCAACCGCCGTTTGGCGTTTACATATTATGAAAAAAAAACGCGAACTATTGTACATTACAGTAGTTATAATATTATACAAAGTATGACCGGAGTTCTAACTATATTGTACTCGCTCTGAAAGGAATATACGATTTCAATTAAAATATCGTGCTTCTGGAAACCGAAAACATAGGATCGTACAGGTGGCAATGGGAGGGGAGCGAACAGATCGGTTTTTAGCTGTACGTATGGGGGCAAATCCCTGACGGCTCACATTGTCGTGAAAAATATGTTAGCCCCACCTGATATTTTAATAGATTTCCGGCTGTGCACATAGGACTCATGCAGGCGATACACTTTTCCGACACGAAAAAAAACAACACACAACGTCTTTGAAAATTTACCGCACTTATATACAACCGTATACGATCTGCTGTATAATAAATCGTGGCCGGCGTTAAAAATATATTATATTATAATGTATAGGTAGGTGCGCGTCGTCGTGTAGTCGTCTTCGTACCTGCTGTCGAGCCACCACCGCACATGATATACAGTCGGGTACGTCATGATGTGCCTACACGCACGCACGTGAATATCGTATCGGCCGCCGGGGGCGATGTGTCGGCAGCGGCGGCGGCGGTTTCGATTACAAGGCAGGCGTTGATTTCAATTACCTCCCTAATTACCGTCGTCGCGGTCGTCTCCTCTCAGTCTTACACGCGCGCGCCAGGTCGCTCACAAACGCGCCGCCGCCGACACAAACGACGCCGCCGCCGCCGCTCGGAGATGATGACTATTACAACCATTATGTATATACGTATACCGTGGCCGCGGTGTGCGCGCGTTTTACACGATGCCGGAGAGTCGGTAGGTAGGCAGGTCGTGTGTCGGAGTCAGGTACGAACACGGGTCGGCGTGTAATATTATTATATTATTACACGGCGACAGAGAGAGAGACGGTAATAATTTCATAGAAGAGGTGTGCTCGCATAAACACTGCTGCCACGCTCACACCTCAATCTGTACGTACGCCGCGTTTGGGTGTACGTAGGATAATAATACTATTACTATACTCGGGCACCCGTACCTACATCATCGTGTATACAGCGCGTTTATTACGCGTCGCGGACGGCAGATTAAAAATGCACTAATGTTTTCGGGGGGATACTCGCGTATATACGACCGCGGCGTATACCATGATATGCGGGCGCTGCAACGGCACCTGTCTTCTCACACGTGTGTGTGTACGCGCGCGCCTCCCACACGTGTGTATGAGGCGACGGCGGCGTTGTTTTTTGATCTCGACCGCCGCGAAAATCCGGAAGGGGTGGTTGTTCGCCACGCATTGCGGGAATATCTTTCCGGTTTTCCGGTTAGCTTGGATTAGGAGGCACCCCTATATATATCTTATTATTTATGTATCGCAAACGAGATGGACGGACGGTGCGCACGCCTCTGCGACGGACGTCAATGAGCCCTGGAAGTAAAACTATTTACATCTACATCTTTATATAACGACGACTTTCAGCCGGGCTCCGACGTAGCAAATAAAAACGGTTTACGACGATGATAATATTATGTATATGGGTAACAATTTTCTTCGACTTGAAATTATTCCATGGCGATTGTGTTATATATAGAGGACGGATAAATTTGCCACCCCTGCAGGCGCGGTGTCGCGGGAGAAGGAAAATTATACTCTATTTTTCTGCCGCCCACGAACGGCACGGCATAATAACGCCACTGAAGGCCGTATATGACGGGTTCTCGACAGAACGTTAAAGGCTGCAAAAGAAAACATTTTCGATTTCTTCCAAAAATATTTCGCACGCAAAATAAAACGTGTGCCGGCAAACACCTGTCAAACGTCAGTCGTGATGGCGACGTCTGCATAGGTGATGCGTGTATTGTAATACCTGTGTATGCTATAGAAATCGTTGGCTCGTGTCGAATGGAAAACCAATTTAATTTGTCGGTCGTTTACAATAACTCAACGCACGACACATACAACTGCACACACACACACAGTCGTCATATTATAATAATATAATATACAATACGTATCCGTGTCACGTGCGTCTGTGTGTGTGACGGACGACCTATTATTATTTTATTACCATTATTATTGAATGCGATTACGAATTACCGCGGTTTATATTTTGACAGGTTACCGCATTCGCGAAAGACCCCCGGGGAAGCGACGGAACCGCAGTTGTGATATTCCCGCGACGCGTCGTTGTCGCGGTCGTCGGTTTACATCCGACATTCCGATACGTCCGTCGCGTCATATACGCAAACAACATAACGTATCATGCAACGACAGATTACATGCTTGTACAGGTAACCATTATTACCCGCATAGTGCTATATACCTAAGCAGAGGTATAAACCTATACGTCACCCGAAAACGTTCGGTGTGACGTTGCGGCGATACGACACGGTAACGCCTCGTCCGTTTGACGAATCGGACTATATTATTATGCATTATACCGTGGTTGCGTCGATTGACGTATATTTTCCACACACATTTTAGATTTGGGTACAGTAATTGTAGGCACGCGCTATTATGTACCTATAGGTATGTATGCCTATTATAAGGTATAGTATTTTCGACCGGTCGTTTCGGTAAGACGTTCTGGACATTATTCTCTCTCTCATTATGACGTATCGAGAAGGCACTGAACAGATGCAACTCTCCCCCCCAATTTCGGAAAAAAATTTACATTATATCATATCATGATGCTCGAGTCTACAATTACTGTACCTAAATCTAAAATGTGTGCGGAAAATGCAGGAAGAGGATCTAGGAATAGTATTATTGTTTCCTGGTGAGGGGATAACAGATGGTGCGATATTGGGATTGGACACATCTCTTCTCGATTATCTGCGTATGATCACAAAAAATGTATGTAATATGATGAATCACATGTCGATAAATTGTGAATAAACTGCCAATAAACATTTAACGCGCTTGTAATAATAATATAAATTAGTTATTTAGCAAAACAATACACAATTACACACTGATAAATACAAATATACGAGATACACAATATGTTGCAACATTTAAGCATAATACATAATGTAATATATTATACACATTCAGCAACATGATTAAAAAGAAAAAAACTGTTAAATTGTGTATGAAATCAAATCAATTAATGAATTTGAGCTTTTAGTTTATTATTTCCATACCTTCAAGGATTTAATAATGAATTAGGTATCAATATCGGGGAAGACAAATCTCTTCAAAAATCCTAATTAGTATAAGTATTACTTATTCATGCTTATCACATTAATAGTATACCTAACCGTATAGGAGAGGAGCTGAAAACTCAGAATCTCTGAAAATCAAACTGAAACATTAAACAATATATCCGAACTCATACAATTTGTATAGGAAACACACTAAAATGTAACGCAAACACATAAATCAACACGATACAAAAACTTTTAATTATTACGTATTAATGCTTGTTGTTAATTTTACATTTTATTATCTACTATATCATTCAATCATGAGAACTCTATACAGCTATATGTTGTTTCTGTCTTACAAGTGCATACATAGCAAATTTACGCTAAGCAGATCACGTTTAGCTTCTTTAGTTCAAAAATTAGACTGAATCGTTTTATTGTGAAACTTGATTATAAGAATATTATCTGTATTCGTTATAGTTATTAGTTTTTTACAATTGCTCAATTTTTAGCAACAAATATAATATAATATAGCTCATAGCTCACTTGAAAAGTGAATTATTATAAAGGAAATGACGTAAAAACACAAATAATGTTCTTATCATAAAATTTTATAATATGTCGATTCACTCTAGTTTGTAAACTAACAGAGTTAGACGTGATCTTCCGATCGTAAATTTGCCATGTTACGCATTTGTAAGACGGAGACGATAAACAAATGTGTATCGTTCTCTTAATGTTACATATTAGTTACCTATTTATGTACTTGTTATTATATTAGAAACTATATGATATAGATCCTACTTATGCTGCATAAAAATATTAATTACGGAATGTTTTGTTACGTCCAATAGTCATAGATGTCAAGGACTAATAATTATTATAATGAATAATAATATAATATATATCGTGTCTAACCATCTGAACTTACAGTTTGCTATTATCAATCAAAAGAATAATATTTACGATTCCAAACAAATCAATAAAATAACTGTTAAAACTCTCGAAACAATTGAATTCGCCTTATTCTTTTTTAAATCCAACCCTTAATGTTTTTACGGTAATATCAACTATAATATGGACGTTATATATTATAATGAACAAAAAAAATACGTAATTAGTTCACTGCTGCAGTGTAAAAATGATCGTAAAGGATCAGATACGCCGCTATACACACTGCGTAAGTATTTTTTATTGTTACTCAATAATTATTATTTGCAACAATACTTCTAAAATAAATTATCTTCAACATTGTTCCCCGTTAAAAAATCGTGACTGACTTATGCATTTTGAACAATGTAACGCACAATAGATGTATTTAGTACATATAGACGTAGGTATATTATAGGTTGAAAGTCACGTATATATGTGTACAGAGAGAAAGGAACAAACTATGAATTAACGAAAAAATTAACAAAATTCTCAGAATAATATTATTGCGATCAGAATGGTAACAAATATACCAAACGTATAATCATTGTAAATATTATTATTATTGTTTTGATTCGAATTGAAGTTATTAATTTTTTTTTTTGTTGCCTTTCTTGTAATTGAATATTTTCTAATTATGTACTATTAAATTATTCTCAAAAGAGCAAAAAATAACGATTGGCTTTACACAAATGTATTTTTTTTTAATATATTATATACTACTACCGTGCATAATAATATATTGTAAGTTAATGAAGAATTTCCAACGATCGCATTTAATAGGTATAAGTGGCGTCCAGATAAGGGAAGGGGAGGGGGAATAAGAATGAAAAAAATATTGAGGACATGAAACATACCATGTATATAAAATTTATGTATGTATAACATACATTTTAAGTGATAATATTATATCATACAAATAAAGTATAAAGTATAAATTAAATACTCGTATAGCTTTAATACGTGATAAACCATAAATATAATAATATATAAAATTTTGTAGATGGGTACTACACTACTACCTACTGTAAATGTTATGGAGACGATAAACTATTATACCTTTATGGCTTTATGTAAATTTTTAATTTACTAATGTAAACGAGAAAAAACTTTTGAAACAGATAGCTCCAGCTCTAAAAGCAACCCCTTATATCACTCTCTTCTAGTGGAATCAGTCAAATGAAACTTCATGCATTATATATTAATATATACTTCAGTCACAAATGTATGATTTAAGTTTCAATACGAAAAAAATCCTTGAAAGAAACTTACAGGTTTGTTAAAATTATAATAAAATATTATTTATTGCGTAATATTTGGAAATTGAAACAGGTTCAATCAGTTATAGGTACTTTTGAGAATATTAAAGGGCGTGGTTGAGTAAGGATTTAAAATAACACTTAGGTAATTCACATTTTAGACATTTTTCTGAGCATAGTTGCATTAATTATATATTTATAACTAAACATGAAAATTATAAATATCTACTACAATTAAATAAGCTATTAAACTTAGCACAAAGAATGTAATGAATGGGGTGTTTTCAGCGTTGGGTATCGACGCATCTTTCGTGAATTATCTCTATAAAAAAATATTATATTGTCGTTTGTTGTTTGATTTTTAATAAAAAAAACTACTATAAAATGATTCAGTACCTTCTTAAAAAAAAAAAAAACCATTTTTTCTATGTACGCGTCATATTGTCATGGTATAAAATATTGGCGGTTTGGCATAGTACCTACACATTTATTCATTTTTCAGGAACAATATTTAAAATATATTCTCAGTAATTAATATATTAAATATTGTTTAATATTCAAAACAAATTAATTTTAAAGTTCCAATATTATAAAATAACAATTCAACTTCTGCAGACAAAATACAATAAAATACAATTTTACATTATGCACGCATCGATATAATATTGTTCGTATTTTCGATTCAAGATACCAGAAACCTATATAGATTTGATTTTATATATGTTTACCCAAATACCACAATAGTGTTATATTATGCTCTTATAATCCGGTTTATGTTAAACAGTATGTTATAAGTAGATAGGTATATAATGTATTTATTGTAATAAAGGCATACGAGTATAAACGTGTAAAAAAAGTGTGCACATGCAGTCTTTTTTTATATGAGGAAAATCTAAAAAAAATATTTATTCTCAGCTATACCCAAAACTAGAATCTTTTATAGTAATAATAAATAATTTAATAAACAATTTTTATAAATTCATGAAAATTAATAAAAATTTTGATTTTAAAAGCGCAACAAAATAGAAGCGAATGATAATGGAACTCGTGAATGTTATTAATATATTTATCACGTGAAAAACACTACTGGTTACATTGCTATCATAAGTTTCGATAACAGATTTCGAGTACAATTCCATCAGTCACTTTTAATCTTTAGACCGTTTAAAATACACCCAACCCGTGCGTCAGATTTGCGTACGACCAGCGAAGCTCTTGCCGAGTTTAACGACAGGAAACGTGTGGCAGTGTTATTATTATCAACTTTTGATGTCGCTTCAGCACATTAATTTAGCTTTGTTGGTTTTATCTAATTATTTACATATTCACTGAAATATATTTCTACATGAATAATACACACTACCCATTATATTATCATTTACATATTATAATTATTAGCTTCAATATCCAGTCAATTTATTATAAAGCATCAAATACATTATTTTTTTTAATAGCTTGCACCTTATTATTTTCTCATTATCTGGAGTTGAATAGTATGACAGCTCGTCCTTAGGTGTTAGAGATTTGAACGGATCAGGCCATAAGACGTGATAAGATGTGCTTGGATCATCGAATTCAATCGGATCATTCGATCAAAAATAAAACGTATGTTGTAAATTTTACATTTACGTTTTAACACAATGATAATATGTAGTACAAATATAATATCGAAACTATGTTTTTTCCCTAAGAAACGGTTATCGTCGACGACCATCGAAAATTCGAAACGGTATACTAACATTATACCATAGGTATACAATATACATACATAGTTATTGACTTTTCCAACGGATTTTTTGATGGTTTTATAATTACGTTAAAATAGCTTTTTAAATTACGAACGAGCCTGATCGGGTTGTACTTAAAATACAAAATTACGAACGAGCCTGATCGGGTTAAACTTGAAAAAAAAATACGAATCGGGCCTAACTGGGTACACATTTTTAATTTAAGTTTTAAGCTGGTTTGGAGAAAAAAAATGGCCCATACAGATCTTTACTAAGTGTGGTTGTGCGGATGATGCCTATACCAACCAAACTTGATTTAATATTATAAGAGACAGGAGTATATTTGAAAAAAGTATTTCAAAGTTCAAACTCTCCGTTTTAAAAGAAAAAAATTTTGAAAATTAAAAACATGTGTGACTATTTATCTATTGTGGCACTACTTCGCTCATCAATCGCATTTATTGCCTGTAAATGAGTCGTAGTCAGGGGTGGACTGGGAATACAATTTGGCTCCGGGGAAACAGAAAATTCGGCCCTAATAATATAAAAATATAAAAATAAAAATTTCGGGCTAATAATAAAATATTTATAAGTTATCGGACCAAATTTATCCAAGCAACCCAAATTTTCATCAGGCCTAGGCGGGGATCGTTCATCCACCCCTAACCAGTCCACCCCTGGCCGTAGTCGTGCTCAGTTATTGTAGTAATAACTTACTATCGAAGTTCAAATAAAATTCTGCAGTTTCACAACCACTGACACCCATTGTTGTAATACTCGTATAATAATCAATGACATTATATTGATGTTGTCTATGCCCCGGCCCCTCCTCGTCTTCTCGACATTGAAAAATCATCTTGTCCACGTCACTGCAGGTCTCACGCGATGACGCCAGACAAGTGGCGTGAGCTTTATCGTAGTACCTATATCATATCTATAGATCAAGGACACGGAAACAATATGAAACAGCCGTCAGGACCATTATAGGACTCTGCGGGGGCACACGGTTCCAGCAGCAGCACAAGATTCCGCGGGGTTCACATAATATACTAATTGATAAAAACACTCGAGTGCGCTACCGGCGGAGACTGAACAGGCTTGGCGTTAAGTTATGGATGACATGTAAATTAACGCATCACACACACGTGTGTGTGTGGCGGCGGCTACAGTATTATTACTACTACTACTACTACAACTACTATTAATATTATTATTATTATTATCATCGTCATTATTTCAGTGGCCGTAGATGCGTAGTTTCACGTGTCGGCCGCGCTATAAATAATAATAGGAAAATAATGTATCGTCTTTTTTTATAAACAAAACAGATATAGCCTACTTGACGCTCGTCTATATTACAATATCGTATGTATATATATATATTATGTTTCGCTTTTATTATTCACTTGAACACATCTCCGAGTGCGCCGTAAATTATCATTTAACATAATAATATATAATATGGCGCGTACGTTATATACGTATAATAATATTATGTATAGTGGCAGTGTGGTAATTCCGATGATAATAATATTATATATATAGTACCTACCTAATAGCATAAAACGTGCTTCGGGCGCCAACAAAAATCCATCAATGCGCGGCAGATTAGAATATTTCTTTAAATTGTTGCGCCCACCCTTTCCTCTCCAGCCCTCCACACCACCCCACACCGCTCCTTCCTCCGTTTAAGCCGCCTATATTATAACACTATAAATTATAATATATCATCAGGGCGACATGAAACTGCTGCTCGAATCGGAGTTATCGGTAAAATCGGCGTTTTTTACTTTGTAGTTGGTTTGGACAATCTATAATAATTTAATATAATGGATCTAATGAAGAACACACCGTGGCATGTTTTCGATCATAATATTATATATATATATATCTTATCATACACGTGTACACGGTCATATATTTATATTATACATGTAGGTAGATTATAGTTTTATAGTTTCGAAAACGCGGTCAATCGCGTATATCGAAATTTGAAAAACAATGTGTAACGAATTATATAGGTGTATTATTTTGGTTCTTTGATCTCTGCAAGTAGAAACCTCCTAGAATCTAGATATTTAATTGAAATCGACGGATTTATATATATTAAGCGAGAAAAAAAATTTAAATCAGTCTAATAGTTTTATTAGATACTTAAAAATATAGATGCAATATGCGGGAACACTCAATGCAGGTAATTTTGATTTTGGTACAAGGTCGATCTATTAAAATCTACTGTATAAATATTAGTATTTTTTTTTTTTAATTTTATCGCACAGTTTATTTTTGTTTAAGAATTTAAGAATTTGTGTGGTGTCTGCGTATCGTCTAAGGTGTTGGGTATGTTGAATTGACGGCATTCGGTGATTAAAAGTGGTTGACTGAGAATTAAGTTCCACAAGGAATGCACCGTGGTTGTTCGGTCACTACTCAATATATTATTATTATTATCGGTTACTGTTATCGGTGATTCGACCGGGACACCGGAGATATAAAACTATTATAAGTCAGTCGACATAGTATCGCGCAACCGAGTGCACGTCGTTCGACTCTAAACTATTATTATTAATTGTAATACTTAAAGTTATGTTTTGCATCAGCTAAATAAATTTAAACCCAAAGCAAAAATCAAGTCTAGTAATTAGTTTCATGAGTACCTACCTAAACCACGTAACATGAGCTAAAAACAGTGGTTTTTCTCCTTTTCTATGAGGTATCCATGTGTGCAGATTAGAGATAACATATTTATTAAGATTGAAAATTGTCTGTGTTTATATTTACTATCAAATCAGTTTGTTCTGTACGGAGGTCAACTACATCAAAAAGGATACATATTATAAATTTGCTAAAAGTAAAATATTTTTGAGTCCGTCGTGCACCAATGAGCCGCTATCACATTTTTCCCATCATATTTCAAAATATATAACATATTTAAATTATAAATGAAAATTAAAAAAAAAAAAAAGGAAAATTCTGCGCTGTATAGATAAAAGACTGCTGCAGCAGTACAGCTGTGTTTAGTTAAGACTTTAGAGCACATTATAAAATACGATAATGTGGGATCATTTTACCAATTATTATTTATTACTTAGGTACTCATTTTAAATTCCATGGGATTGCTGAATATTACTACAGCAGGTATTGTTCTCAAAAAACATAATTATCTGTTTTACATAATCCGATCATTTTATACGTCGTCAGTCTAAATATCGAAAAATGGTTTATAATAATTAAGATCTTAATTAATAAATTATATACTGTCACATTTTTTTTGAATTTCTGAACACTTATTTGCCCATTTTTTAAAATTTTAATTGTATCATACTAACAGGTAAATTATATGCTATAAGCACGTTTAATATAAAATAATATAGATAGTGGTTTTTCGCAGAAGAAAAAATTGTTTAAACATAAAATAAAACGCGTTTTATAATATAAGCTTATATTGAATTAAGTGATTTGTATCAGGATGCATAATATTATCCATAGACATGCTAATGCAACCTGCTACGTTTAAGTGTATATATCCCAGTTATCCCTACATGTATATATAATAATGCTAATTTCGAATTCATATATCTACCTACTATACTTTTATGTAAATTCGTTTTCTTTTTTGAATATGGCTCTAAATGCATTATTTCAAAATACATCACTGCTGCACACGCCCTCAATCTTATTTTGATCGCGAAAAAGTCGTATGGAAAACATTCTCAGAATATCTGCATAGGTAGCTATAATATTAAATTAATGCTTATTTCTAATGCACATTTTCAAGTAAACGTGCACACTATAATACACTATTGTAATGTCACTTGAGTATTACTATTGTTCAGAAATAATGCTTTCACAGCTGCTATTAAAGTATACTAAAACATTATTATAGAGAAATAATATAATAATATTACAACAATAATAATATAATAGCTATACATAATCACGATCGCCATCATGACTACCTAAAAATAGGTATAGGAACGCATTCGTATTTCATACAAGTTTTGTATTTTGTTACATGGTCCGCAGATCTTTGTAAACTACCTACATTATCTTGCGAAATTCATTAAAAAAGTAATAATAATACTACCACACGCACAAAGTATATGCTTTTAACCTTCAAAAGTCAAAACATAATAATAATAAAAACCAATCATATCGTCGGCATATTCTGCAGACACGTCTAAGGAATATGTTCCTGCTGCACGTCAAATTTATACTTATTCACTTATTATCTTCAATTTTTCTTCAATTTTTTTAGTTACCTATTCATATATACGATATAATATTATATAGGTATGCTACGCAGCAATCAGCTTCAAATATAACATTTATTGGTCGCACATTTTTGTCCGTTCTCAATTTATATTAGACCAAGCCTAACATTTATTCTATACAATGATGAGCTTAAAACCGAACATTTTCAATGCATATTTCTTAATTTTTTAATATTTGTATGCATACCTATAATTTTAACATTTCCTAAAAAATTCTAAAATTTTAAAATTCTAAAAATCATTTGTTGTTTTTTAACTATGTAGGTATCTTTTTCTCATTTATAGTTTATGTTTAACCTAGACATTTTATTTATTTAAAGATATTTTGTGCGAAGTGTTGATATGTGCAACTAATCCTATAAACAAAATTGTTTGTCATATTTGTCAGACAAAATTCGTAAAGTTAAATAGCCCAGTGCCAATGTAATTTTATCCACAAAATACACTCTACGGGAATAATGGTTCTATCCTGTAAGGCCATCGGAGTCAGCCATTGCCCATGAGCTATGTGCCCATGACACTATGTTGACTAAAGTGTCGTAAACCTCAAGTTTTTTGTGATCCTACATGGCAGTATCTATATTGGGTCTTACTAATAATAAGTGCCGCTGTTATCCTTATCTAATTACGTGTACGTTGTACGTACATATGTTTTCTGGAGAAAAGCACTCATTATACTCATTCTTCTAAAACGTATGACAAGGTGTGATATCCATTCTTTATTATCAACAGTTTTTGCATCCAATATTAATATTAAAATATACCAGCAAGCTGATAAAACACACATGACGCATACGTATATGAATATTGACGTCATTATAATGTATTTTAATAATATTCTATAATGTAATAAATAACTAAGCGTTGCACGTACAATATATAGCTAACACACAAGAATAGCATATGTTTCTACCTACCTGTACACCTGCTGAAGTACGCCTCTTGATCGATAGTTGTACATCGTTCTGGAAATCGATTGAATACAAATAAATACGTTTTTTTTATCATCGTGTATTATAATTAAAAAGTACCTGTATATGATCGAATGACTTCGGTAAATACTATAAATACTAATTACACCTATGTGACTATTATGTGTCCTATTTATATATATTATAATATTATACAATATGCCGTATTAAATGTTAATAATAAAAACCGTGTGTACTTACAACTGTATAGAAAGATATTTGTATAGAATATTAGAATCGTTCAATATATTTTGTAGACAGGTTAAGTTAGATTTGATCAGTAAATATTTGGGATCGAGGAAGTATAATGCGAAAGCAATCCCGTCCTGCGGACTGTGACCAACGGTTAATCGAAAAAAGTAAGTGCCAATACTTGGAAAAGTTTTTAGAAATGTGTAGTATTTACTATCTATATGGTTGAATAAAAATGATGGATTCAAAGTTCAAGCTTAATAATCATACAACGAAAATTTATCTTTTTAGCACTGAGCGTTTACTTGTATCATGAAAGTTACATATTATTATAATAGTAATGTACTATTCAATTGCCATCTGTATTTTTATACACAACTACAAGTGTGCACGTTCTTAAGCATTTTAAGATGAATCTATTATTATCGTTCTCGAGGAAAAATTATATTCGGAACCTAAGAATATTATGTAAAGGTACAGTATTAATGTTCTGCGTATCTATGTTATTCGTTACTTACAGATAAAAGTAATGTTGTTAGATTATTTATTCGTAATGAAATTAAATTGTAATACAATTCTTTACTCTTCAATAGGAAAAGTAAGATAGTTACTTTCACTTAACATCAGGTGCATGATGCGTGATTTTCTAACTTCTTACCAATCGTCAATTGACATTCAACGTAAGTTGAAATAACGTGTATTGAGGTATATTTAAGGCATGCGATATAAAAAAAAAAAACATACATTTTGAGAAAAGTTAATTTAATAAACATAAAGTAGGTGTTGTTGAACCAGTAAATATGTTGTTAAAAACATTAAAAACTAAATTACTGTGACAAGTCAACATTTAAAATTATATAGTACCTAGGTACTTATACTAGTAGCTATAAGACCACTAAGTAGCTATGAAGCACATTATAGAAATGTACAGTATTTTTTTCCGATTAATTAAAAATATTTATTTATTTAATTCTCGATACTCGAAACAATAACGCATCATAATAATTAAATTAGAAATTACATTACCTACTCATCAAAAATAATTTCTTTGTGACATTTTGGTAAAATTCAAAAAAAAAAAAACAAACAAAATACTTACGTAAAATATTGCACAGCATATTACGCAATATACGTATATAATATCATGATGCATCGTGTTTTCACCACCACTGTCGTCTGAGAATGTTTTTTTTTATTTTTCTAAATGGCGAATTCTCGTATATATATATGGTTACCGAGTTACGCGTATATGTGGACTACAAAATATTATATATAACAATATAATATCCGTCGCAATGGCTGCAACGGCGTATACATAATAATAATAATAATATGATCGTTGGTGTATATATCATATACGTTATGCAGCGTACACTCGCATATAGACGGAGAAGACGACGTGATATGGAGTGAAACAACCCCGACGAAGGGAACGCGGGTGGGCGGCTAGCGAGAGAGATGTGTGTGTGTGTCTGGTGCGGAGGGGGTAGGGGGTCGTGGGAGATTGCGATAAGACGATACTGAAAGGACCCGGAGAGCCGATGTAGGACGAGAGACTCGTAAAAACGAATAGGGTTATTGCTCCCAGTCGGGCAATATGCAGGACACCACAGCGGCCGAAGGAGATCGGCGGCGATGCGTTTCGCGAACGCCATTGGATAGAGTGCACGCCGAGGGGTGGAGAGGTATAGGGGAGGCAGGGTGTACGGGGTGGAGGATAAGGAGTGGATGAGAGAGAAAGAGAGAGAGAGACACTAAGATAAAAGTTATGCGCTCTACGCTGATGTGTCGAGGAACATAACCGTTTGGTACGGTCGTACGGACGGCGCAGCATCCACCGCCATACAGCCGTTATCTCTGCGTCCGCCGATGCATATATAGGGTATTTAGATAAAACGGGCGCGCTCGCTGGCAGACACTCTTTCGCGGTCGTGTCGACCGGCTGCGTATACCAGAAACCGTGTGAATATAATTTATATATGTGTGTGTGTGTGTGTGTGTACACGACGATTTCCATTATACCGCACCGCCAAAGGGTTCTCCAGAATTTGTCGTCTTCTGTCGATATAATATTATTATATAAAGCCGACATCGCTTTTTATTACCCGTGCGCGTTCATGGTCTCCGCAGCATCCGGCGTTATACATATTCCTATATTATATACATACTGTATGGTTTACTGCTATACAGCGTCTTCCGAGACAAACGACGGCGTAATATATTTATATACATATATTATACATAGATGATGTGTGTGTGTGTGTATGACAAGACAATATTATCTCTTCGCGGAATACGCATCACTATTATTATTGTTATTATTTATTCTAATAATAATATATATATACGGGGTGAAACTAGGATACTATACATGTATGTGTATGTAGTATAGGTATACAAGACAACTCAACTGCGTAATATTTTAAATTATGTCTATTCTATGGGATCAGTACCTAATACGTATATAGGAAATCTCAAAATAAAAGTCGTAAAACGTTTAAGGGTAAAGTGGCCACTGGCCACCGGGGCAACCTGGATATTTCTCCGAGACCAACTGAGTTGCTTGAAAAAAAGAATCCCGTCGATTGGTTTCCGAAATTTTCAATTTTGTTTTTGCTAAACAATTTTAAAAAGTGAGTGGGTGGATGTCGTTCTGCTGTACAGTAGGTCACAAGTGGGTCAATGTATAATGGATTGTATAGAACTTGAATTCAATGATATAATATCATTGTATAAGAAAAACGATTCTTAATTTTTGACAAAATCTTTGTAGGTATACTTCATAATAAGCGAATTTTAAAATATAGGCTTGCAAATCTGAAATCACTTACACAGTATAATAATTATTGGCATTTGCACAGTCCTCGAAACTGGCCATGTTTAGATTTTAATATTTTATACGAAGATATAATATTGTATACCTTGGAACGGCGGTCGAGTGCACAAATAATAAATATATTATCTATATATTATAGGTACCTATAACACAGCTCAGTTTTGCATTATAAATCGCTGATTTTCTAAACATCATAATATAATTTTATATAGGTCGTATATCCGATACCCGATAGCGGTCGACTTGGATTGGATTTAAAAAATTAGGTTTAATAATATCACTCACTTGAGGTGGGCGGCTGCAGACGATGGGCGGTGCAGACTCTTGCGGCCAAAAACCAAACAAATACTTATGTCTCATACTATAACCTATAGGCTATAATAATACGTACCTATAATATATCCGCACGACGATGGTGAATGTTGATGACTGAAATTATATAAATCGGTCAAATCGCGATGGCCGCCGCGCTGTCGGCGAAAACGGATGTAATAATAATATAGTATTACGATCACGTTTTCCATTGTTCTACGCGCATATTGCGTATATAAATATATTTTATCAACATTTCACCGAAATGTCGATGACCAACTATAAGTTCAAACTATATTATGTCTATATAGTGGCCCGTAAAGGGGGACACCGCGGCGGCAAGTCTATTCGCGTGGTTCGGGTTAATATAGCACGTGTATAATGACTATAAGTATAAGTTCGTGTAACTTCGTGTTATAGACATAATATTGAATGCACGGTACTTCACCGATCATGCTCACCCACCCCACGTATCCTTTATAAATGCATTTTGTTCGAATTCTGATTTTTTACATTTTTTGGTATATTTACTTAAAAACCATATTTTCAAATACTTATATAGTTATATGTAAGCCTTTTATACCATTTATAATAAGGAGAGTATCCTGGGGCGGTACAAATTTTATTAAATACATCCCTTCAAACGAGAACCATCCGTTTTCAATGTAAATGTCATCTGAAATAATCAGATATTAGTCTGATGGTTTGTTTGAAAATGTTTACGCATACGCATCTAAATCGAATTTCGAACGAGTAGTTTCTGAATCATTAAGCCTTTATGTACTATTAAGGACAAAATAATATAAATAACAATAATAAATTAATAGTTTTCACGATTTATATATTTAAAATTGTTGTTAAAATCATCTTTTTCACAATCATTATTTAGAATAGAAATAATATCTTGTTTTTAATTTAAAAAGAGAAGTTTGATACCCCTTCAGGATTCTTCATAAATTGCATAACATTTCTTTTGAAAATAAGGACTTTAAAAAAATGGGAATTTGAAATAGGTACATTAGTTTATTAAGAAAAAATGGCAGGTACAAAGCGTGCTCGGTGGATCACATGTATATAGCACACACGTGCTGTGCGATACAGGACTAATATCATAATATCATTGAAGTCCCTATATATTGTATACCAACTACGTGTGTAGTAGGTATAACCGGGTAACCTGTATATGCTGCAGCCGCGGACGAAAAGATAATTTATATAATATTATCGTAATAATATAATTATATAGGTGCGCACATGCGCGTGATGGACGTACAATAAAATATCGCCAACGACGAAATATTATTATGATTATAGTAGGTAACCTACCTAAACATAACCGCCTACGTTATCCTAGCGTGGAATTCTGATTTCTGTCCGCCCGGTGACTTGTGTGCGTGAGTGAATACGACGGCGTGGACGGGTTGATACAATAATATTAATATATATTATATTGTAATGATATATATTATTTTACGTTTCCGCCTCGTCGAAAATCGAAAAAAAAAAAAAATGAATCGGAAACTAACCGATTTTCATCGGGAAAATCCGTGTGTATGTGTGCGCATAGTATTGTGTGTATAATCATTCCGTAGGATCGCGTTGCATTGTTCTATTGTGTTCGGTCTGGGGCTGTACACGCGGTAGGTGGGTGGAGGGGGGGGAGTTTCGTCGGAAAAATCTCGCCATAAAATATTATAATATAGTATACACTAGCTAACACTATATCTAATGTAACACCGATCATGTATATAGGTTTATATTATATCGTGTACGACTCGCATCCGCAGTCATTATTGCCATTTACCATTATTATTATTATTATTATTTCGAATTTACGATTATTACACGCGTATTACGACGACGTGTGTCCGGCCGGCCGCCGCCACACACTGCGGCAGCAGCGGCGGCGATTATTATCTCCGGAGCGCAGTCCGCCCCTGATATTATAATATTATGGTATTATTTCACTTTATACGCGATGCGAAATCCGTCCGATCCGCATTATTATTATTATTATTATTATCATCATCTCGACACTATAAGGTATGCCCGACCGCCGCCGCCGCCACCATCGCCAGGGAGAGCGCATCGTCACGGCGCGCACACCATATTATTATATTATTTTGTATATATCATAACGAATAATCCATCCGTTCCACAGCAAATCGATCCGCCACCGACGCGGCCAATCAGAGGCGGCGAATCGCACTCGCGTTCCGTGTACGGTATAATAAAAATATTAAGGACGATAAGGATCGACGCACTCCGTGCGAATAAAACCGTCGAATGCGGTTCCGCAGGACGGCGTGGCGCCGATACTGCCGAGGATTACGAGTACGCGTGGATAAGGAAACAAAATTGTTGCAAACTTGCAAGTCTTGCGAGAGTACCCGCTGCAGTGAAACCTCTTAATTCCGGACACTTTCGGTTGCTGGAATTGTGTACGCCATGTACCCTGGATGGTTTCGTGGGTTAGCTCCCAACAAAAAAAAAAGTTTGCTATTTGAAGGTGTTCGTATAGGTTAGGTTTAGTTTTACTAGCATGATATTGTGTTAATTGTTACGATATTATACACATGCAAAATCAGAGTTTTTTACTATAAAGTTTTTCATATTATGTATTTTTGTCTTAAGCAAAGAGACGGTTCCAACTTCCAAGTATGACAAAAATTTCTTAATTTTTAAACCTTGTTAATTTTATTGTTTTACTAGAAATTATTATTTTGATTTTGATTTTCTGTAAAAGTTTATAGTACCATGATCGTGAGAGCTTTTAGGAATTTACAGATGTATAGATACGCCTACACGGATGAGAGCAATATTTGGCAATATGTTAAAATGTGTAAAAATGAAAACTGAGCAATAGGTAGTCCGTCGTCCGTGGTTATAACTTATTAGTTATTGTCTATATGACTATATATATAGGTGTTAATAACGCCTGGTGTTTACAATTTGATAATCCAAATGTATTCCACTAATTTGATCCAAATAAATTGTAACTTATAACTTATGTTTTAATCACTCGATAAATATTCTGATTGGTCCAAACGTACTTTCCCTACCTGACACTCTCCAACAAATATGGAATAACTGTATTTGAATATTTGTTTAATATACCTAGTAATATGATAAGTACAGTAGTAGTATTATAGTATTTATTTATTTTTTGATCTTTAAGATGGTTACACACGGAACGGTGACTATGACCATTCGGTGTTTGTAGGGGGAGGTACGGTTGGATTGGAACACGTGTGCGTATTTGTGGCAAAGATTTGTCATTAAAAGCACGGGAACTAATGAAACCAGCCGGTACTTGCACTCAGAACACGTTTCGTGACTAAATGCAACCACCGTGCCAGTATGCCACACCAAGTCACTATTTATCTTTTTAATATTGAAGGAAACTTATGTTCAGGGTATGCAGCTGCACACGCCAATGTTTGCTGTTATAAGATATACATTTAGTAAAATAATTTTTTTGCTGAAATACTGACAAAATTCACTTCATGAACTAAAAAATATTAGAATTTACTTAACGGATTGCATAAGCAGAGTATATGTGTAAAATCTAAAATCTCTTAGTGATTAATCAAATTCAGTCATTACACCCGAAAAAAAAATTTACTGCTTATAACCACCTCAGTAGTAACGAACATAGAAATAAATTTAAAACAATTTAAAATTATTTAATATTAATCAAAGTTGATTTCAGAACCAAATAGAAGATCTCTATAAACCAGAAGTTTAAGACCTTAGTCTCACATTTTGTCGAATTCAGAAAAAGTTGTCTTTGTTAAGCACTTGGTAAGGTTATTGATTTTTCTGAGTATTCCTAATATTCAAATTATAACACCTATAACATTTTTATTAAAAATAATTTAATTCATTGAATCATACATAATTTATCTATTGGTACATAAATACTAAATAGTTAATAATTTTCCAACATATCAAACTGTATAGGAAAGTACAGATAGTGTACGCTACTGTAATGTATGTTAAATTGTTAACTATATCTATGTTAATATTTGAACAGTCAAGATATTGTGTGATCCTCAATGTTGTAAGTATACATTTTTGAATTATGACATCCATTTTGAAAACTACTTTTATCAAACAAGATAAAATAAAATGAAAAAATATTGATTTATAATATCTTTATAATTTATAATATACTTATACAATATACATTCAGTTATATTTACATTTCGTAATTTGTGGTAAGACTTTCTATTTGATTTTGTTTTGACAATTATGACAATTTGAAAAATTCCAAATAACTGTCACCAGTTAATGTTCCATGTATGTTGTAGCACATCAAACAGTTAACTAATTGTAATAATTGGATCATATTTTATGGGACTACATACAAAATAAAATAAAATTTGCCTAAACTTTTTTTTGACAGCCATTAGCGTACAATGTATGTAATGACTTGTGTTATTAAAAATAACCAACTAATTAAACTTGTTAGTGTACTGTAGTAACTAGTAAAATTCTAACTAATAGTATTTATTAATAAATCAGCATTCTGCATAGTTATGATAAAATACTGTTGAAAATATTACTTCAAGTTTAGGCCAGTGGTGGTAAATTATTATAATTCATTTAGTTTTATACATTAAATTCATTAACTATGTAAGCAAAGTTTCGGGGAAAGGCCTCAAACCTCCCCTAAAATATGGCCTTGAATGTACCTATTATTATACTATACATTTAAATTATTATTTATTGTATCTTACATTCTTACCTATAATATTTTATGATAAAACAAGTTTAGAAAATATTCAATTTTTTTTAAATTTGAAAACTTATAACTGCTGTTCTGAAAAATATATTGTCTGTAACACTTAAATTTTTTATCTTTTGATCATCGATAAACAGACTCCTCGACTTTTCATTTACTTTTACCACACATGCGCATCGTGGGACATATTTTAATAGAGTATAATATTATATACTGCAGCCGTTCTAAAGATCACCTCCGCGGCCAACCGCATTATTAAATTACAGTATATGAACCACAGCTGTCGGCGATATTATTCCTCAAACAATGGCCTTGCAAAAGTTTAAAATGAACAGTAAATTAACACGATAAAAATAATGGCAAGGCGCAGACTTAATAATATGCTGTAGCCGCCAATGAGCTGCATTCTTCCGGGTCGACGCCACGCCGTTGATATATACAGAGTGATTCATCAAACATGTTCATTTTTCATCCCCATTTTATTCATTATTAATGCGTAATTAATCCATTTTTTATTCAAATTCTATTATTTTGAATTTTCATTTAACAACCATTATATTTTCAATACTCAGATTCTTATATCGCATAAGGATTATCCTGCAGCTGTGGTGTGATACAAACTTAATTGTTTCTAATTATATGAAAACATTGATGCACCTGAATCAAAATTTGAACGAGCAGTTCCTGAGTCTTAAACTTTATGTACCTATACAATACCAACATATGTATAATGGACAATGTTTAATGGATAATATTATAGTCCTTAATAATGGACAATGGCTTATATCAAATATAAAAAAGATTTGATAGATATTTGTAATCTATTGTTTATTATTATTATCAGTCAGTTTTCACAATTTATTATAAATATTATAATAGTCCAAATATTATTATTAACAACTACAATTTTCAAATCATCAGAGCCCTCGTATTTTTAAATATTTTAAACCTTATAAGTTATAATATACATTACGTATAATAATTCAGACACCGCTCGTTCGAATTTTAATATAATATATACAACTTTATTCAATTTTAAATTACAATAAAAATATATAATCTATTTTTGTGTATTTTCCTTTTTTTTCAAATATTTAAAAAAATACTAACTAGTTTTCTTTATTTTACGGCCACCGTATATTTTTTTTTACTGCTATTATAACAACTTAATATGAGGAACGCTGTATTAAATGTTCATGTTGTTTGACATCGCGAAGAATGTTTTATCAAAATTTTATAAAAAAAAGCTAAAAACAAAAATCGAAAATTCCATTTAAATAGCTCAAATAGAGTCAAAATATAATGAAAATTGTACACTGAATTCTATTCTAAATAGAAATTCTAAAATAAATATTTTGTGAAAATTGAAACTATCCATGGTTGTTCATTTTTGAATTACGAGAAAATTGTTCCATGAGAAGTCGTTAGTTTGAAAAAACTACTAGTTTGGTTTCAGCCAATGTCGAAAAAATTTGAAATGCAAATGTTCATGAAATTTTTAAATTTTTTTTCCTGGTATCATGGTTTTTTGTAAATGAAGAAAAACTTATGATGAATCATGTTTACATTTTCAAATCATAAATATGTAATGAAAATTTTTTATGAATTTTCGTAGGTATAACTCAAAATAATTTGCAATTTTTCGTGATTTTGACGAATTAATTAAAATGCTAACTTCGGGTGCTAATATAAATTATTGTGAATACACGTTTTTCTTTTATAAAATTACATTAATAACAACTTACGAGAAGCGTTACATTATATTTTCAATTTTTTTTACCAAGAGTACAATTTTTTAAAAAAAAACTAATAAAAATTGAAAATTTCTTATTCCTATAAATAGCTTAACAATCATCAAAATATTTTTCATAATTTTATCATGTACAGAAAATCCTAAAATAAACATTTGGTGAAAATGTCAAGTATCTTCGATTATTTGTTTTTGAGTTACACCAAAAAAACAATATCGATTATGTCAAAAACTGGTTTTGCATAGACATATTTTTTTGTTTTCTCACTAATGGAAATTTAAAATTTTTGACTTTCGGATGTACCAACTAAATTACCTTTTTCACCAAATAATTTAGTGTTGTTGAAGATCGAAGCATTATTTTGATACTTATTAGACACACAAAAAAACCACACATTAGTGTAAAATCAATTAATTTTTTCGCTTCTGAGAATCTAAAATGTAAATTCAAATTTAATTTTCTTAATATAAATTTACCATTATTTTATTTTTGGAATAACGCACTTATGACTTATTACGGCTTTATAGTTTTAAATTTTAATTCATGTTCTTAATATAATATAACTTATAATTCTGTATTATAGTTATTTCAATATTATTAATGTTATTGTATTATAAGATCTAAATTGAATAAAAAATATAACTTAATTTACATATAAATCCTACATAATATACGTTTAATATAGGCTATAATAGTGCCCAAAAGTTTCGAATTTTGGGATGAAATACCCAATATTGTAGTCATATTTAAATATTGGTGATTTAGGATCTCTATTAGTACCTAAAACGGGTTTAATAAAATAGTCAATGATGAATAATATATGAATAATGAAATTTTCTGGAAAAATAGGTATGCTCGCGATGTTTTAGAAACATTGTAGAAACATTGTAAAAAATATTGATGGCTTACTATGATAATAATGTATTAGGAGCGTATGCTGTGAACGTGATGACTAAATGATGACCATCGAACGAGCAGCTACTGCCAGCGCCGAGAGAGCCGTCGACACCACCGGTAATGCGTACCGCCGCCGCCGAAACCGAACAAGGAGAAACGACTAGCACCGTCCTGCTACCCTGGTACCTAGTGCGTCCGATGGATATGATCAGTTCTCCCTATGGATATCGACGCGGAAAAAAAGATGGAATGTTTCCATCGGTATCGTATTTACCGCGGGTGGGGGTCCAAGGGGTTCGGACTGCATCGCCGCGTAACCGAACAAGGAAAAGCGACTAGAATCTTCCTGCGACCCTGGTACCTAGTGCGTCCGATGGATATGATCAGTCCTCCTCGACAGAAAACAATATTGTTTAATATTGTAAGGGAAGTAAGAACATTTTTAAGTCCCCCCCCACACACACACACACAAACGAAACTCTTAGGTGTGCGCCTGTATAGGCAGTATAAAAATATATGCTGTGCAATATTTGAGAGAAATTAATGTTTTAAATCGTATTATATTAAATACTATCGATGCTAATAGTAGTAATGTGTCATTTTAATATTCTGGAATTACAGCTATAGCATTATTTCTTTCAAGTTTTAATTGTATCAAAATAATATGTAAGTAGACTGCCACATTACTACAATAGTATTTTAGATTGGCTTTAGACATTTGGGCACTGACATATTATTTTATTAGAAAAAATACCAATTGAGTTTACGTTGGCATATTTTTAGTACCTACTCGGGTAACTTATACCAATAATTTGAAGCATAGACCATAATATATAAATATAATAAATTAGGTACACGAGTAACCAATGTAGTAATATATTATATCATATAATTTAATGATTGGAATAGCAGTAATAGAAAAGTGCGTTCCTAAAGGTGGTTATAGAAATTTACAAACATGGTTGATGTCCGTCAATGTTTTTAATATAGTATTTAATAGGTAATGATTCGGAATTCTCGTAACTGACAAGTTGTTGGTTAATTTGAGTGTAATAAGTACTAGATTAAACATTACACACACGATACATATTATGTTACATTTTATGACTTTTATGTAAAACCATTTTAAGGATTACAATGCACACAATGTAAAAATTGTTAAAAAAAAAACAATGTACACAAAGTGTATCTAATAATACAATATAATAATAATAATAATAATACACAATATTAGTATTTGAACATTAGCCCAAAAGTAAGCTTAAAAATTCCAAAAAATACAATTTGAATTAATAAATTATTAAATGACAAATGGGAATAGCATGCTGTACTGATGCAGTATAATAATATATTACTAAAAAAATACACAAGGACATTTCATGACATAATACATTATAAGGACCTATTTTTATCAATTACCATATTTCAATAACGTTTATTAGGTATAAACTGCAGTAGTTATAATAAATATTAAGATGTAGGTATAGTAAACTATAAAGGGATACTGGACACAGTAAATATAAATTATTGTCGAATATATAATATTAAAAGAACTCAGTTATTTGTAAAGTACCTACTATGTTTTTGTTCTCCCTCGTGACGTTTGCGGTCTCGTCTACAACATTTCAAAAATAATTTTTAAAAGCTATTTGATAGTATACGTTCAACGTAATTAATGATTAATTTGTTGTGTGTGTATAAAACAAAACGTTGTATCGTAAAATTGGGTACTTCTATTGTTATCTCGACTATCGAAGTTCACATGTTATCATGTCATCATGACCACCCACATAGGACAACTACTACACTCGCACACATGTTTATATTATTACCTATCTCGATTTCTATAATGGATCTATTATAATAAATATTTTATACTACTTATCCGGTTATCGCTATGACGTTATTCGTTAGTAACAACTACCGATCTGTGACGATAATCATAATAATGCCATAATGGTATAATAATTTTGTGTACATTATCAAATAAAGTATTTTTTTTTAACAGTTTTAAACAACACTTCCTAAACGTGTCGTTTCTGATACCTATGCACATTCACTTAGTATTATGTTTGGTCCGTCTTTTCACACTCGTTTGCAAGGCTGGGCGTGTTTTTATTTTATTTTAATGTATTCAATCTGTTTACAAAATAAAAATAATAAGTAATAAGGATAACATAGAAAAGTATATACAAACATGAATCGCGTGAAGAGGATTAACAGATTAACGTTCATTAACAGAACCTCAGAACTTTTTAGACTGGGCAAGTTAACGATTTTTTTAACCCGTTAAGCTAAGTTATTTTAAAACAATAAAGTTAAGTTAAAAGTTACTCATACTTTTTTCGTTAGCTCGTTAAGTTAAAAGTTGACTTTAAAAAAAAATTTACTTAACATATAGCTTAAAGTTTAAATTTGCAAAAATAAAAAATTCCAGATATGGTTATTCTTTACACTCAAGAAAATTACTGGAGAAATTCAAAAGTATACATCAAAGTAAAAACCTCATTAAAATATTTGTATTATTCTTTGGATGAAAATTAACTCAATAAAATGTAGATACTCTTGAATAAAATTAACTTGAAGTTAACACGTTAATCTTAAACAAAAAATAACTTATTAAGTTAAAAGCTAATTTGAAAAAAGTAACGAATTCATTAACTTAACGTTTTAACTTAATTTAAACTTTTAACTCGTTAATGCCCAACCTCTCTCGTTTGTATGTTAAAATATTTTTGTCCAAAGATCACAGCATTTTATAAAACCGATTGTGACCGAATTTTCTGATTTTGTCGTGATCAAAATAATGAACATTGAACACAAAATTATATTATATGACTGAGCTACAAAAGATTAGAATTTACGAAAACCGTAATTGATTTAATATTATATAATATTATTATGTACCTATATAGCCATTTAAACCTTTTTACAATATTATATTATTATTTACGAACGTGCACGGACATTCAGTCTCATTTTGCTCAAACATACCCTAAACTTGTACAGGCATATATATAATATATACCTACATTTATAAGTATATATAATACATAGTGGAAATATTTATAGTTTAATCTGAAAATAAATATTATGCGTGGTAAAATTTATTGTATTTAAGATCGATACGATATGATTATTTCGTTTTGGATTGGACAAAACGAACATGTACCATATAATATATTTTTAATAATATATATATGCGTTTTGTGTATTTTATATTTTGCCCCCTCTTTTTTAATCAATTGTAGAACGACCGACGTAAAGATAGGGTAAAACGAATTTACATAGAGTTATTATGCAAACTGGATAAACTAGTTATTGATGAGAACCAAATGTTATGGTTTTATATATATTGTAATTTGCTGCTGCTGCAAATAAAAACAATTCGAATACCAAATAAAAGTTAATGCGTATGTCGTTCGGATAGACGATTTATTCCGACAAATGTTAAATTCAAAATTGCGGACATCTTATTCTGTTATTTATATTGTTACTTTACGGAAATAAACATGATATGTTTGATAAAAATAAAATAATGTGGCCAATACGATCAGCAGATTATATTTATTCAATCGCCGTGCCTAATGTCTATATTATAATATTTATTATTTATAAATGCAGAATCGCGTGTCCAAAAAGTCAGTCGGAATCTTCGGTGTACGGATCACTTTTGAAAAAGCCACGATGTACTTATGAAGGCGATATCTGGGGATGGCCCAGTGCCTGGTCCTTGGTCCTTACATAAATATAATAATTTTTACTAATTAAAATGCAACCATTAGGTGATACAAGCCAGCACTATTAATAAAATAAATAAATAAAATAACAATGCACATAATAATATTATATTATAAGTTTATACTTATAAGTTGTAGAAACACCGAAATATGTGCGAGTCTTCGTTTATGTATATAGTATTATTCAAGGTGAATGAACAAGCATAATGTATTTAATGAAATTCTGATTCTTGGCATTTTTAAGAATACTTTATATTTATAGGAACATAATTTTCAAATACTTAGGTCCGTTAGTCTCGTGACCTTACAATAGATTTTTTTTGTATCATTTAAGGAAACAAACTTCTTTTTTCAAATGAAAAGCTAGCTTTTTTTACTATAGGTATCTATATGATTGATCATATGATTTTTATGAACATTTTAAATTATAGTTAGATATTAACGATAGGTACTCTATTTCAGGTAACTCTGAATTTAAATTTTACCTATAGAGGTTTTTGAGTTATTAAACTTTATGTCATAATTATTACGATATCCATAGTAGTCTTTAATCTTTTTTTATGTATAAAATATAGATAGTCGAATTGCACTTTTTACCTAATTTAAATAGTCGAACTGCACTCGGTTTCATAAAAGAGTTTTCAACAAAAATGTTAAAAAAAACGTAATTTAAATATTTTAAAAACATTAAGTTCCCTTCTTGCCTAAAATGTAATCATTGGCATACTAGTTAGTAATTACTAATTAATAGTTTATGTGTATACGGCGTATGTATCTAGGTGTATTATATATAAAGAAATTACATTTTATATAAATTAGAAGGAAGTGAATTATAACATAATATTACAAATAAAACTATAGAAATGTGTAAAAACATATTTTACTAAAAATGTTTGCTCCAGTATGAATAATTTAAAAAAAAATATAATACAGACGATGACTGCCGGCTATATAATATTATCATGTACCTATAATATTTATATAAAATATTAGTTATTCAACTCATAAATCTTAACATTTGTAATGTTCATTGTCTAAGTCCATATTATTATAATATTATAACCACATAGGAATTTTATTTTATGAAAATCATCACGACCTTACTGTAACCGACGATTTACGTTAACCGTCAAAACAAATCATTTAACGCGCGTAACTACCTATAACGTAGTATGATAATTACTATTATTGTGGGTAGGTATTATGGGTTCACACTGTACACATATTCGAGAACCATAGAATAGAGTTATAATTTTGTAATTATGTTATTAACAGTATATACGATGAATTATAAATTCATATCGGTTAATTTACCTAGGTAGCTTATAATTATTATATTGTATGTGTTATTAAAGCCTTATAGGTTAATCGTTTCTATAATATACACTATCACAGCAATAAAAACAAGCCTGTGCAAATTAATGGTGATTTTTAATTGAGTTAAGTTAATTTGATAGAAAACTATTTAAAAAAATGTATTGTTAATAGTTAACCTAATTTTTTTTTTAAACTCAGTTTAATTAAAAGTTATATGGAAACTTACAATCAACTTACTAACTTAGGTATAAAGTTATTTATTTTTTTATTTTTGAATTTATAAATAGCCGGTAATATGGTTTAAAATAGTAAATTAAGTAAATTTTTATGCAACATAATGTTTCATCAATAATATTTGTATTATATTTATTATTCAATTATTTATAAATTATCGTGATTTGAATTTGATTAAAAGTAACATCGTTATTTATTAAGTGTATATCAATAAAAAATCTGTTAAGATAAACATTAAGTTAATAAAAATTTAAATTTAAAAGGTTAAAATTAACTTCACTTTTAACTTAAATCTAACTTATTAATTCGTTTATGCCCAGGCTTGAATAAAAACAATCACAGACTATAATAATACATGTGCTAATCTCATATATTATCTTCTAATATATCCAAATCTCGTGTCACGGTGTTGTGGTCGCACTCCTCCGAAAAGGCTCGAACGATTTTAATGGCTTTTTTTGTATATATTCGGTAGGTATGAGAATAAGTCGTAAAGTATTTTTCACCCTCCTAGGTCCAACCCGCAGAGGTGCTCAAACAGTGATTTGGAGATTTACGGTGGACATTTTTGTTTATAAATGTGTGCTATTGGTTATAATACTTATAGGTATATAGGATAAATAATTAGTAGAAATTAGTATTTATTATTTGGTTGCCATTGGTTAATCGGGCAGATCAGGTTCAAGCATGGTTCAAATCAAATGTTCACACATTGTCCGCGATCCGACGTAGTCGGATTGCCTACCAGGGAGTCAGCCGAGTTGCACCTAAAAGAAGTTGAACAATCACAAATTTTTTGAAATTTGTAATTTTTACGGGCAACGAAGTGCGCGGGATCAGATATAGTATTAATATATTATTCTCAAACGTTTCTATAATATATACATTATTTGTTATACTTAAATATAATAAACGATATCATAGTTAATAATATGTAATGCTTTATTGCTTTCACAACATAATATAGTAATATAATACTATTAGTATATATTTTTATTCAAACAATGAAAAATTAATGTTATTTTTGAAGCGAAAACTTTTCTTGAAAAGCTCTGCTCTGCGCTTGAATCCTGGGAGTAAACGCGTGAAAATGTCAGTGACACTGACATAACGTAACGTTCTAAAATGATTCAATGCACCTATACATTTTGTATGATATATATGTGCGCGTGTGTTCGTCAGACGTTAGTGGCTCTTATAGTCTTATACCATAATTTAAGATAGGTAGTATCTTCATCCCATTGACCACGGTAAAATACTAAAATGGTGATATCACACTGATCCATGATCCGTGAACCGTGAGTTCCAGAAAAACAATTTAACGCAGTGATTGGCTGGTTCTTGTGGTTGCCTAGCGGTTAACCACAATGTTTATTGTTTATAAGTAAATACCTGAATGCAGACATTGCAGATACCCAAAAGTGGAATCCAATTCTACTCAAGCCAAATGTTTACAATACATTATGCGTGGTTACGGGTTAGAAAATAGCTATCAAATGTATAGGTGATTGAGGAAATTCTATAGCAGAAAACGTTTTGCAGTATACGAACACCAACGTTTGTATAAACGTTTAAAAGGTTGAAATTCGTAAAGGCGCATTCACAGCTATACGTCGTGTGTCGTGTCGTGTCGATCAAATCGTATTGTGATTGGATGTAGTATTTTTTTGAAGTATTTTTGGTATCATGTAATAACCAGCACTCGTCATCGTTGTCAGTCGAGAAAGAGTAAGACTCTGTCTAGGTTAAAAATATATCTCACCCTCGAACATCCAGTTCTCGTTATCGTGGTCAGTTGTTCGAGAATAAAGTGACCTTAAAGCTATGGAGTATAAATCCTGCGAGGCCTTGTTAAATTGTCCTTTAGTGCAGTACTCGTTATCGTGATCACCAAAAGGAGAATTTAAATAAATATTTTACCACAGGTGTCAATATTAGCTCGTTCGACGGTTTGGGAATAGGAAACCGAAATATATCTGTTATATACGCCAAGCATTTGTGTGGCGTATACTGGCAGCTGAATACAATAATATTTATATTATTTATCATGTAAGAAGATATTATTTATTACTGCATTATACTGTAAATTCATCACGCACGTTAGCAATCGTATATTTAATATAAAATATATATATATATATACAAATTATATAATATATAAATATGTAATATATAATATTATATACTATGCATACATAAATTTAATATTATACGAATATTCACTATTGAAAACTGATCATAAAATAATCGTATAGAATTATTATTACGCCTCTAAAAATATATATATAGTAAAACTGAAATTCCTACACCTTTAGTAGAGGAGATAGTGCCAAATTGGTGTAACTTGGAGTAATGTTTTTGAGAGGAATGGGGCAAAATAAAATAATTATTATTTACATATTATGTCTAATAATTTACTTATATACCTAGTATAAAAATACCCTTCTACACTTTTCTAAAATAATTAATCAATAATGAATCTATGCCTACGTGTTAACATTATAAGCTAAGCATTTCTTTAAGTTTTCTATGAGTGCAAATATGTCAAGTTAGTTTTATCTATATTATAATATAAAAAACTTTATAAGGAAAATAAAATTTAAGTAATAATAGTTTCCTTATATTATACCATGTAAATATTGTAGTAATCAATTGCACAAATTATATTCAAGCTCAAAAAATGTCGTTGTAATATTCAATGAATTAGAGTATTAAATAGGGGGAGGGGGCAAAACAATATGTTTGCTCAAACTATAAAATGTCAGGGGACAACTACCCCTCCCCCAAGATTACGACTATATTATTGTCAAGACTGATGAATACGCACGCGCCGCATTACCTTTATGTTATAAACTTATAAATATAATACACAATATGATATTATCATAATAATAATATGTTTCAAATACCTCTTGACGTAACGTGAATATTATTATTCTCTAACTCGTGTCGCGTGGTGGTCGACCAGAAAACGATCGTTCATTTATTTTGCCCATTGCGATTTTACGACGACAACATATCCTACACACGTGCGTTATTGTATAATATATGATATGATATCCACAATAACGCGTTTGCGTACGATTTACGACGACTCGGTTTTTCGCGGAAAGAGATCGTGTATCACTTGGCCAAGTGGCGAGCTGTCCGGACAAACGACAACAAACCACCCCCGCTGAAAAAAATAGCGATCTCATACAGGAGGGTACGTACATTGTTATATTGAAATATATTGAACTGTATAATAATAATATAATATATTATGCGCTGGGGTGAGCTCCGCAGGAACGCGTGCCGGCTGTACCTACGTTTGGTGATTTTCGTTCGAGTGGCGATATAATATTATTATAATAATACACGTATTACATCACGAGAGCGTATTTCTCTTACGACGAACATCGAATTTTATTGTTGCTAATAACACTCAAGTCCAAAAACTGGAGAAGAGTGTCAAGAATCCATAATATTTGTATGAATTATTGCGCTTGGAATGACGGTATTAGATAGTCCTACAAGCTTCTGTTAGTGTAAGGGTGTGACTAATGTAAATCTAATAAAAATGATAGGAATATAGCAAGTATAACCAAATAAATATTAGGAATTAGTATTGAAATTTACAAATAACAATAGTCTTATTTTCACTATTTAATAAATAGAGCTAAGTGTATGATAGTACCTTTAGGGGTATCGTAAGTATCTGTTTTATTGGAATTTACAGAAAATTTAAAAACTGAAATTGATAATAATATAATTATAGTGAGTCAGCACCTATTAGGTATATCTAATCAATAATATTTTGAATTTAATAAATATTTTTGTGTAAAATTATTAGGAAGGTATAGGTTACCATATAACAATCTTTCCACAGACCTTTAATGAAAATTCTTTATATACGTGTCATATTGATTACTCGTCGATACTAAAAGCTGGCATTTTCTATAATATTAAAACTGCATAAATAAAGGAGTTTAAAATTCCTATGTGGGTATATAATTGTCGTAGCCACTTCATAAAATGGAATCGCCTTTTTCACATTTCGTCTAGTGAATTGCACATTAGAATAGATACCTCGTAGTCTCGCATCTACATACAAATTAAAAACTAAAAAAAATTCGAATAGGTATACTTTTTTGCTATGTTGATTTTTATAATATTTGTTGTAGACTATATAATATAGTAGGTTTACACTGCGTGGTGTCTCATTTCTGTATTCTGTAAACTGTAGATAGTAATTAATTTTTAAATAAATAATTAAATGGACTCGTTCATGCAGTTCTTTGATTTTAATGGGTTAAGTTTCTTATAATATTTTATAATGTATAGTAAATACTAATGACGGGCAATATAGTACAATACTGCACACCGAATAAATTTCACAAGTAGTTAAAACCCTAAAACTCCCCCGGCTAAAACATTATGTCACTGGCGCTATAACGATTATTTTTGCGAGTAATTTAACAAGAACAAAAAATAAAGCTCTTCCTCCCTACTTATTCATTTGAACATTAAATGTGAGAAATCATAGTAATTATATTAACTATAAAAAAAAGTTTTTGTTTAGATATTATTTACTATGTATATACCTACATAATATATACATATTATTATTTACAATTTAATATAGGTACTTACAATTCGAGTATACCTATTGCAGACAGTAGTAAACCAACCTATTCATGCATGTATTATTATCTGAATATACTGTTTAATATTGTATGTACGCGTTTTTTGTCGGGATAATATAGTATAATTTCATATCCATATACATTAGGTAATAACTATACTTTTGTGTGTTAATGTTATGTGTACTCAAAACTCAAAAGTTCTCCAATTCGTATTATAACTTATAGCTATTAGTATAATTACCAAACGTTGGCCATTTAAGTATAAGTATATCACATCATATATTATAAAATATAGTATATTATATGTTATTTATATACATTAAATATTTATACATACATTTGGTGCGTATAAATTGTAACATCAATTTGATGGCTTATTCCACTGAAATAAACAAATTACTACCGGACACTAAAACGTATTTATATATAGGGGACCATATTAGCCCACCATTAAATATATAAAGGAAACGTCAAATTTTTATTTTGCTATAGTTTTTTTCAACTCTAAACACATATGTTTTAGGTATATGACTGGGGTCAGAGGCGTATTTTTTTTTTTGTAGTTGGGGAGGGTTTCCAGACTTGTATGGCATTTAAGTATTTAAGTCAGGGATGCTTTAAATAAATAAATTGTCTAATTATTCATGCCTATATAATTTATGCTATATACTTCAAATATGATGAAAAATTATTTAATTAACATATGTTGCGTTCATATTGGTAATCAATTTTAGGTGCACTGACACATGTATGTGATACTGACTGTATGTGTTTGTAAAATATTCAGTAGGTCATATGATCTCGTAATTTCTATTTTCTCATTTGGATTTTGTTTTACAACTATTTTTAGTGGGTTATAATGATTTTCTGATGAAAAATTAAGTCTGCGCTGCTGATAACATAAAATAAAATCAATTTTTTTATTTACTTAATACGTAGGTGAGTGTACCTATTTTTTTTTTTTGACATTAAAATTATTATTATTTTTGTAATCTATTTCACGGTCGACTGTCATATTATACCAGCTACTCCACAACTTATATGACTTATTAGAAATAATCAAGTGGTCGCTTGTTTCTTAGGGTTCCCTTTGGTTCAAGTAGGTAGGTACCCATATGTGTTTAAAGAAGTCAATGGATTCATGCGGATTTATGTTGTCAAAATGCATTTCCTCCGAAAAATGTTCCAAATTACTGGCACGAGTTCAAATTATTGAATTTGGAGTTCGACACACAGTTCACACTTTACACAACATATTTATACATGTGCTGGTGATCACTCTCGAGGAACTATAGTGGAAAGTGATTTTATAAATATTATATAGTCGAGTGCCTGCAGCGTATAATATATAGGTTTGCAGCTATTTCGGAATTCCGTATTTCGTGGTACATTATAGATAGGTATAGTTGTATTTATAGGCACCAGGTGGTACCTACATTTTGGCAAAATACCTGTTTATAAGAATAAGTATGTTTATATCATCAGGGAACTTATGAGAGCCCCAAGGACTGTGAACGATGATACATGCAATGCTATATTTACTCTATAATTTTATGAATATGTTTTTTTTTATCAATTATTTCTGACAAAAAAAAATTGAGTACATGTTCATAGAAATCAATAATTATTGTAATTAATATAGCTGTTATGCCAATTATTATGAAATAATACTATATACACTAAACCTATAAAGAAATATAATATGTTTTTTTAGAATTGTTTTAGGTTGCATCGATCGATACATAAAATAATGAGATAACTGATAAAAGAATCTCAATACAGGCAAAACTCTAGTGATTAAAATAGTTATTCTTCTTAGAATAATAAATATTATTTCGATTTTATTAGACTTAAATTTAAGTACCTAATATAATTATTTAAATATGATAATATACTCAGAAACGATAAGTTAGTTTAATAATTCAAATTTAAATTAGATATATATTTTTTTAATGGTATATTTTATGTTAAATAAATATTAGGTTTCAATGATATAGTTGATATCGCTACTGTATCATATTATATTTGAAATACAAAAAACTACATCTGAACTGTGTGAATGCCACATTAAAGTATTTGATATTTGGCACTCTTTATTTCAAAATTATTGAACATTTTAAATTGGAGAGATGAGTTATTATAAGTACTAGGATTATAATACAACAATATATACATAGGTACCTAGGTTAGCTATAGCCTATAGAGTATAGCTATATAAGTGTAAAAAGGCAAAGCTAGATATTTACCCCTGCGGAATATATTATTATAATTATTGGGTTCATATAGGCGTAATTTGGGTTAAATTTATGGGAGTGCTATAAATTTAAGTCGACTCCCTCTAATCATACACCTTCATTAGACTAACTTGATAAAGTCTATGCAATTCTATCAATTTTTCATCAAAACGACCTTAGAAACTGACAAAAAGTACTTAAATAGGTTCGATTTTAAAAATGTGTTTACTTTGCATTGGTCGGAGCATACATTTGATATTTTTAACAGTTTATTTCTGTCAAGAATTTGCTAAAAGTATTGAAAAAGTACTCCAACCAATGCAATCGGTTTATGCGTTCAAACAACCATAGGTGTGCGCAGATCTTAATGTCAGGAGTGAGGGCAAGAATTTTATTTTTTCAACATCACCGGTGCCTGTGGAAATATTTTTTAGGAGAAGTGTTAAGTAGGGATCAAATATAAATTTACATCATTAATATAACATTTATCAAGCAATATTATAGAAAATTTAATAAGTACTAATATCACACTTAAGCTTTATATACTTCGGTTTATCGTCATTGTTAATTATTTAAGTTAACACATCATACATGTAAAAGTAATCACATAGTCAATACTAGTATACTACAAAAATAAAAAGTTATACATTATAATATACGTTATATTCTTATTATCTAGATTCTATAGTACCTTGGAATTTATCATTCTTAATTTGAAAGGAGTTATAATATTTTAAATTGTTGAATCATATCATCAATATTTATATATCGTTAGCTAAATTGTGTTGAATGAAAATGTTTAGTATAGTTCACGTAGTCTGTCTTTTACTTGTTGCATTGTACTATGTAACTTTGTTTTGATTAAACTCAATTTTTAAAACGTTATATAACTAATAGGTAACTATATTGGAATAATTTTCAATAAACTTTCCTTTTCTTCACTAATGGAATCACAATTTGGTATTTCTCATAGTTTTAAGTGATATCTAATGTTTGTAAAAATATACTAAATTTTAGTATCGGACAGGGTAATACTGCAGGATCTAGGATATTGATGTTAATATAAACAATTACCTATAATATAATATATTATTATTATTATGGAAATGATAAAGACTTAGGATAAATGTATCAAATACCGTAAACCTATGACGTGATATTATAATCAATAAAAATTCGGGGGTGCTAAGCAATTTATTAATACTATGGTCTATACAATATTTAAAGATACATTTTAAAACAATTTTCAAGAAGGTGTCATTGGAGGTGTCCCCCCCCCCTTTCGTCGTGTGGGTGTCAAGAAGACGCAGCCGGCGCTCACGAAAAGCGCCAATAAAATATTTTATACGCGCGCAGCGTATACCTATCTATTAAACGGTAGTGTGTTTAGTGGCGGCGATGTATTATTTTTTTATCGTCACTGCTACGCGTCCTCGTACACGGCGCGCACAATAATAATAATAATAATAATAATAAATAATCGCTTTCATTGCGGTTTGATAATCGTTTGATCGATGTTATTAGCGGCGGCGGCGGCGGCGGCGTGCGCGGCGTGCTGGTGTCGAACGGTCGGCGGGTTCCGTGGACGACTACGTCCCGCCGGTAGTGGACGAGGTGGCGGCGTGCGACGGGTGGAAGAGGAGGGCGAGGAGGTGGTGGAGTTTTCGCGCCGCCCATTCACCGCGGTCTACGGTCCCCGGAGGAGTGGTCCGGGGCGTAACAGAAAAACCCATTGTGCCGACCGGCGGCGGAGTGGGGGGAACCGCACACACACACGCGCGCACACATAAACAAGCGCATACACACAAACACAAACATACGAGTGCACACATACGCACAGACACGAGCAAAAACACACACACACACACGAGCGCATTTACGAACACGCACCGAGCGTAACGTACGACGCACGCCGCCGCCGCCGACGACGACGACGACGACGATTGCAACTGCGACTGCGACGACGGCGACGGCCGGCTCACTCATACACGAGACCGGTCGCCGGTTCGTCGATTGTCACCCGCGGCGCGTGTGCGTCCGTTTTTATCGTCCGTCGGCCGCATTAACACGCGTTTCACCAAATTCCGCGCGCGCACACACAATAATTATTATAATTCCTATTAAACATTATATGCGTTATATTGTGTGTGTTGGCAAGCGCCTGCGACAAGAGTCAGTATACGTCTCGTCGCCGTCAATGTTGTTTGACATTATGGTAATATTAATATGTGTGATATTGCGAAAAGAATAACGTCATAATAATTATTTTAACATTGATGAACGCAAAATAATTTTTGTAATAATAATAATAATAATATGATACACACGCGAGACAATAGCGTTGTTGTTATCGTTGTTATTCTCGCGTAGAATAATAATTCCATTATTCCATTGTCGCGGCTTTCGATCGTTGTACGCGATAAACTCATTCGATCTAAAACACTGTTGTCGTCTCGTCATCGTCGCGTTCAAACCGTTTACCACGTACCAGATCGGTTCGGTATCCCCTTGTGACTACCGCAACCGCAGTATAATATAGGAGGAGGCGGAAGGACCGTTTCAGACATTGCGATACGGCCGCGGAGTTGGGCGCATAGGTATATGGTGCCTGCAATGGAACAGAACTTTACTATGCGGCCGTGCGCCACGGACTTTTCGGTGGCCGCCATACTGGCGCGACGCGATCAGGGTGCCGTGGCCGCGGCTGCTGCCGTAGCGGCGGCTGCTGCGATGGCGGGAAAGCGGCCTACCGCAGCAACTGCCACTGCCACCGCAGACGAACAGTCGTCCTCGTCCTCGTTGTCCACGCCATCGCCGCCGGATGACGGTGACGACCGGGACCAGCGCCGTCACCACATGCATCACCACCATCACAACCACCACCGCCGCCGTCACCATCAAGCCGTTGTCGCCGCCGCCACTGACGACGACGAAGGTGAGGAAATGTCCGACGGTTGTATAAATTACAATGTTATGATATACATAAATACCTAAAAAGTGTCTTATATTGTATATTTCAATGTGTAAATATTGTATATTATTATTAATGCTGTATTCTAACAATAGGTGTTTTTTATCATTATTATTTGTCGCACCTATAACTTACAAGTACAACTTTACATGGCGAATATTCGTCAATTACACGAGTCACGGTTAGCCGGCTTCACGTATACCATGGTCATCGTCCAGGAAATCTAGCGTGGGAAATTTAAATTTTAGTTTTTTTTTTCATCATGTTTGCATTTACAAATGCTATTTTGAATAGTACAAACAGTACAAAGCTCAATACACTCGATGACTCCTCAAACGCCGATAACATTTTATTTTAATATTTTCACGCGCTGTCCACTCGTACCTATGTTAAAGATAAAAAAAGTTTCAGTATCGATTCGAATGTTATGACGCAGATAAGTACCTATGTTTTGATATGTATAGAACATATTATGTACTAGTTAAACAATATCGTATATAGGTACTTGCTATAAGTATAATATAATATAGTGTAATTGACTATCGGAATAAAACCATTATTTATGTTATTGATATTATGCTATGTAGAGTTGACGTGACGATGATTTAACTGACCGATTTGTTTACTATGTGTCATAACGATTAGGTACTTATATATTAGTTATGATATTTGAATAGACTTTAGACTACTCATCGATTGTATGATATTATTTTTATCGATTCACTTTCATAACCGAATACTACTGTAACCCGTCAACATTTTTAGATATAGATTAATAATATGATCAATAAAAATAATGAACAACTTAAAAAAGAAAATATTAATACAATTCGTACAATATAACATTATGTTATATGGGTTTTGTTTAAATTTACACAAATTATACACCTCTCACACAACCGACCTAACCTTACCGCATACCTACCTATTGTTTGAAATACAAATTAATATACAAATACCTAACACATAATATTATATTAATATATTATAATATTCAGTTTGTATTTTATTATCTCTGTAGCTTGTATGAATAATTTGACATTTTTGACGAAAACGTGTTGAACAATTTGATAAAAAAAAAATGAACCAATGGCCAACACGCTCGTTAATGTATAATAAACATACTAAGTTTATATAATATTATACCTACCATGTATTAAGTACAATAATCATTATATTATATTTGTATGAAATTAATTTTAATCAAATCAACGATAAAAGTTATGACGCGAGGTTTTAAATTGAAAAATAAAATATATCTATTTTGAAGTACCCAATATATTTACAAGTTACTACTTCTGCTGGGTCTACGTTCACATTTACACTGACTATCTATTAATAACAGTTTATTGACTAAATATTGAGTCATGAAGAGCAATTATTATTGATTTTGAATTAGGTGTACACAGGCTGTTCTATAAAGTTAATAACTTTTTATTCGTTTAATCGGCAGAATATCTATACGTATCAAGATGTAATAGGATGGGTGGACTAATAATTGCAATCATATAAAAAATGTAAGATTACATTTATTAGGTATTTCAAACTTCAATAGCAGCACTTTTTGATCGCATTAAAATAATGATTTCATAAAAGTAATCGTGTCAATAGATAGAACTATCATAGAATTGTAAAAGTTTTTCTTCATAAAACGATAAACCAACGGTTTGTAATCTTGTTATATCGGTCAATCTGAAAATTTCGATCTTAAACACGAAAATATTTTACTTTACTATCTAGAGAGCTATAGTTGTTGAATAATTAGTTAAATATTGTCACAGTACTAACTAATTATTGGTATGTACCTACCTAATAGTATTTTCTTGAATGGAATCAAATAAGAAAAGATCTAAGTCGTTTGTGTTCAGCTAAATCGATATTTTTCGTCTATCGCTGCATGTAAATTCAGTACTCCTATTTACTCGATCACGAAGGCGCTGGCGGGGGGGGGGCGTTAGGAGGGTCTGGACCCGGGAGGGCACCGATATAATACAAAAAATAATATACGCGTGTAGGTACGCTTAGCGTGTGCGGTAAACGAGAAAATGAAAATGATTAATTTTTTTGTTTCATTTCTCGTGCCGGCCTTTGCAGACGGAAAACCGCTGAGGAAAAGGCGCCTGAGCAGCGACACGATGGTCACAGTCCGGTCGTCCCGGGCCTCGCCGGCCGACGAGATTGTCATATCGTCGTCTACGTCAAGTCCGCCGCCGCCGTCGATTGGGGCGACCACCGCGTCGTCGGATCCGGTACTCGAGGAACGGTGCAACTCGGAAGAGCTGCAGCACGTCAGCTGTCGGCTGGAGACCAAAGACCTGTGGGACAAGTTCAACGAGCTCGGTACTGAGATGATCATCACGAAAACGGGCAGGTCAGTAAACAATATGTTATAATTATAGACATCATAATATCAAACGGGCAGGTCAGTAAACAAGTGTAATATCATAGGCATCAATATTATTGTGCACCCGACCTATACATCACTGCTATACCACTTGGCTGCATACACGTCACTTACATATTTAGCGTATAATTGTATTTATTATTTTTGATTATCATTCTACTGGTGAAACATTAACGATTAAAATCATACGTAAAAGGCCTCGGAAAACCCACATTGGTATAAAGTGTACATTTTACATAAAAGCGACCTCAACGCCTGCAGCAGATAAAAATGAGTTATATGTTCAAGTACTTCCTAGCAGTTCTTGTGGTTCGGTTTTAAAAAAGTAAAAATCTTAAAATGTATATCCTATATAAACGAGTTTACTTAAAATCGGAACGTATTTATTTAAATTCAATTCAATTTCAAACGTCTTATTCTCGTGTTGTATACATAAATATATTAAATTATAATATAATTCACATAAAATATTAGGTACATTAAATATTTGACAAAAAAAATATTTTTATTTTTTTATTTCGAGTGGGAAAATATGAGTTGAACATTATAATAATACGTCCGACGAGTACCGACATCATTAAATATTTCTGTAGATAGAATTGAATTATCCTAAACGTTTTACCACACAAGTTGAATGCTAATGACACTTTAATTTGACGACACGAGTTGAATTTTCATTTGATTTTTAACGGTATTTATTATGAAATTATTGAAGTTTTAAAAAGTGTGATACCATTTTATATATCTGCCTATACATTTTAAGCACTTCGCCTTTGAATTCAAATATTTTATAAAAATATATTTATTATTTAAATACAATATGATAACAACTGTATAAGTTGATAAACAATATTCAAACGAAAATTATTCATTCAAAAAGTTTTAGGTATACTTTTTAGTATAATTTCGTTACATCTCGCAATAGTTGTTAAAACTGTATATAATATTTAATACACCGTAAGATAAAATATTTATATTCGATATATACCTAAATCGTTATTTTAGCTATTCGAGTGATAGATAAACAGATTTACAGTATTCAATTTTCAAAGTCGTTTTCATTAACTTAAAAGCTTGAAACAATTATTTTTACCTTACTTAAAAAAACAAATGGATTTAATAACTATTCGTATAAATATGCGTGTATGACCCATTAACTGTGAGTATTGAGTATCGATAATATACATATTTCTATTATAATATTGTACAATATATTAGTAGGTATAGATGACACAAAGATTAAGAGGATTGGGAGCTGTGATTTTATGTATTTGTTCATTAGCGCAACATATAAATGTAGATTTATTCTATTTTCAATTTTGATTTAGTGAAAAATAAGCATTTTGAGAAAAAAAATTAGTATTTACCTAATTACCTAATTCAGATCGTTTTTACCACCCTAAATCCGAAAAAAGCTTATTGAAAAAAACCAGAAATTAAAAATCGTCATATTAAAATGTTCTGAACAGTAAAATCAAAAAAAATCCAAGGTAAAGTAGCTGATCTTGCAAGTATAGACTATATACGACAAATTCAAATAGTTTTACTCTAAATTAATCGGTATGGGTTGGAAATAAATTTTTATGTCACATTTTATACAAGTATGACCAACACATGATACACATATACAACGTATATAGAACGGGGATGTCTTTCAAGGGTTAAAATGTTGTCTGTGGTTTGTTTGAATTATTATTTAAAGTCGTGTTTATAATCATGATTTTTTTTTATCAACCAAGAAATTCATATATTTTGTATAAACAAACACACTACATATTGGCCTTGTAGTTGGTGTACCTATTGTAATATCAAAATTTTGATTTTTGATAGTAAACATTCAAAGTTCCGAATAAAATATTAAATAACAAAAATTACAATTAAATGTAAAAGTAAACTGAAATTAAGTCTAAACTAGATAGGCACAAGAATATAAAATCAATTGAATAATATCAAACAAATCGAATACGCAATTCAATACTATAATCGTTCAACAATTATACTATGCAAATTGAATACAAAATATTTTTAATTACCATAGTTTCTTTATCGTAGGAACATTTCATTTAATTTCATTTTGTTTTATATTATAATATTCTTCATACTCCGAATCAATTATTATCGAGATGAAATGAAAATTAACCGCATAAACGACCATCGAGGACATTTCACAAAAATCAATAAAGTATAATATAGATAACACGCGCAATTTTTGGTTATCTTTTACGACCTCAATATCCGTAAAAATAATTATTATTGATGTAATGTCATACTACGAAAAGTCATAATAATAATGATACCATAGATTAAATAAACAATATTATACTGTGATAAAATAATATGAATATTCAATTTATGATGATGTGTTGGCGTAATAATATTTTCGGAAAAATCGCATAAATTAGTATAATAATATAATAATACGGATTATCTCTAATTATATGAACACGTGATCTCCTTTCCTCATTATTTATGTTCTTGTAGCAATATTGATTATGTCTCGACATTAAAATCATTATCGTGCGGTAGTGTACGGTCGTGTACGCTAAATAACAAAAAAAAAAAAAAACGATCCGACGCCGTTATTATTATAGGCATGCAATTAGCTCAGTACATCATTGTAACTTTTTTGATATAAAATCAGATACAATTAAAAAAAAAAGCCATCATAACTATTAAAATTATCGGTCCAATATCCGTTTATTGTCGGTTCCAAAGTATTGCGAGATCATATCACAGCGGTGTCGTCGAAAACTTTGTGTTCGCGCAAAAGTTTTTCGACAACGTGCTAAATGCACATTTATACCATTTAATAATTACAACTTATAAGTAATAATGATTTCGGTACCCATGCATGTTATTATTGTTATATTTTATTATATTATATTAAACTGCACCGTGTCGTATATATAATATGTATAATCTTCTATTGTTCGCCGGCTCTCACGCATGTTTATAGATCGGATCTATGACCTCCGTTTGCTGGTATACAATACAGAAACACACGATAATATATTATGTCGGCAGCAATATGTTTATAAATATAACACCTGAAGTGTTTTATTTAATTTTTACACCTCCGAGTAATTTCATAATGATATTATCTTTCTTAGACAATCCATTTTAAAATCAAATATTTTTCTTATTACGATCATAGACATCACCGAGTTAAATACAACATTTGCTAGTATGTTTGCATTATATATTTTTTCGCAGATGGTCAATTTAAATTTTGGCATAATTTATTATTTACAGTTACCTAATAGTTATTAAACAGTAGATAAAATATGCGTCGCTAACTATAAGTAATAAACACTACCTGTGGAGTAAAAACATAAATGGATAACTAAAAGAAAAAAAGTATTAAGTTAAGGCAGCCATTACCAAGGCAGGTAATAACCAATAACAATTAATATTTGTGAAAACCAATATTAGTTTATGATTTTCTAATAATCGATAGGTAAATATTATAAGACTACAGAGGCCGTGTTTCATATTTTATTGTTTCGACTAAATTGTGTTAAAGGTGTCGGAGTCGACGTAATTTTAGTACGAAAACTTTTCGCAAGAAAAACTTCCATGCCCTGCAAAATAGGCAGGTTTCAATAATTATTTTCTGGTTGAAAATTGATGACTCTATTATACAGATTGACTTGGACTTATTTTCAGAAGTTGTAATAAACGTCTATTTTACATCACATATTTTTTTTCTAGACCTACATTAAGTTAATTAAAAAATTGGAGTCCAATATGACTTGAATAATATTTACCTCATAGAAATAAAAAATAATAATCAACATTTTTCTTTTCTACGAGGCATATTCGTCTTTCTTGTAAATTCGCGGTCATCGATCGTTGAAAAGGTTTGATTTGATTTGTCCGTACGGCCGACGTATGCTGCGTAACTATAAATCGCGTGCACTTTGCCCCTTAATAAATATCAGCCCGACACCCTTAAAACCGATTAAATAATTTCCATTTACACTGATTAAACGTTGCCCGTATAATACGCGATACGGTCGAGAAATTTTCCGTCTCAATCGAGTACGGTCTGTGGTCCGGCTATGGTCAGGTACGGTATATGGGTTACGACGTATTGTGTTTACACACAGGTTATGCCGTCCCGCAGTGATCATAGAATCGCTTGGGACTAGGAAAACAGTTGATTTCCGCGGATTTCCGAGCATGTACTTACTGCTTACTTTGCAGGTAGCTACATAATGCATGTGTGCACGAGCAGATATTTAAGTATAACGTATTATGTTCAGGCCGAGTGCTTAATTGGGCTCGTCGCCTGTGATTCACAGCGATTATTGTTGCGCGCGTTTGATTACACGCTGCAACGACGACGTAAAACGATTGTTCAATTATCGCACGCTCTTCCGACGACGTGACGATTCGGTAAAGTGCATCACGCAAATGCACTGCGAGTGCATTCAACTGATCTGCAACGATTGCACTGCGGGTTGTACAGGTGGCAATGGTACTGTATTATATACGGTTACGGTATGTTATTATCTGCAACCTAACCGTTACCTATAAGTATAATATAGGCGCAGTATTATGTGCACGCACGCGTGCCAATCGTGCGAGGTTTCGTCGACGGGAAGTCTTTTCTTTTTTTTTTTTACATCCCAATCAGCTTATAACGTCGACCGATACGCGACTTTACACGTGTTGTAGGTAGGTAGGTACTACGGATCCGTAGGTTTCGTATATTGTCTGTCCATTCAACACATTTTAGTTACACCGACATTTTTTCCCGAGTTCATTTTACCGGAGTTAAAAAGGTCTGAATAGTGTATTTAGCGCGATTATTCGCAATGAATCAGATTATTATGATCTAAGGTGTATAAAAATTAACACGTTTGACATCGAAAGATTATGACGTTTTCTATAATTTCTAACAATACAAACATTTAGACTTTGTTTTTTATAATAATATATATAGTTGAAACTCTGAAAGGGAATAATAGTGTGAAAATTTCATTTTATTTTTTATAATCATATGTCGGTGCAACATTATGTTTGTACGATGTATGTGTACTTCGTGTAATATCGTTTCTCATGAAAATAGGTAACATTATGACATCCTATAAGAACGCAAAAAAATCCGATCCTTATATTCTATGAGTTTGTGAAAATGGTGTTTCTCACAGACTGTGACGGTTTAATTTTAATTTTTCAACTACAGATTGACGACAGGACGACAGGAGACAAATATTACTTAGCGCATTAATTTTATTTTTTTTATGGCTTTGAGAAATATTACACAACGTCATAAGGACTCAATATTGTTATTATATTATACTGACTATTATTTATTGCTATATATACATAAAATCCGTTGCGACTTTTACAAAGTATATTAGTGTTATTATTATTTTTTTTATAGTATTTTACCACGCAAGCCATATAATATCAATTATCATTATCCATCTTGATTCGATTGAATTTCAAAAAGTATGCTTTTAGTAAATTCGACAACATGCTGTTGCACGCGAACATCTGTCAATTAGAGATTAGAAACGTTTTTTTTTTTACTCGAACAGATTTTTTGCCATCATCTCTATATTATATTATACTTAAACATAATAGGTAAGTTTCACTGATTCGCAGAATAAATTTGGGCGTAATGCGTACCTACTGCAGTTTTGATATTTGATTATAATAATATACAATGTACCTACCTAGTACCTATATCGACATAGATACTTATAAAATATAATTATTGTAATTTGTAACTGATGTCCTAAAACGAAACGAGTCAACTACAGTAATTTGCCGTCTTACTTGTAGACACATCAACAACATGTTATAATGCCTGCGAGAAAAACATTTCAATTATTTTGTGTTTACTAAAATCACAGTTAATTAATTATCTCTCAAAATGTCAAGACTACTCGTACGATATGTACTGATATGTTATATGTAACAGGAGTAACCTTTTTCAAATCTCTTAACGAATTTTAAGTATTATTATACATTTACCGCGGTCCGAAATATTCACATAATGTTCGAACATTATTATTTCGAATTTGTTTATTACGTTAGTTTAGTGAAATCTCATTTAGTACATACCTATATATATTTGAGTTTGATATATCTAAGCAAAATAATCCGAATGTGCTTACCTCAGCTTTATAAAAAATTAAAATACAGTCAATGTTTATTAAGTAATTAGTGTAGTCTTAAATCGGAAAAAAAAATGTGTTATTCGTTTTCATTATCCGCGATGGTCAACATGAAGTTCTATTTCGTGTGAATATTAAAAAAAAAGTTGAATTAGATAGGTACGTATATATATATATTATTCAATTAGTATAAAATATAATAATATTATATATTCACAAATAGCAATTGGGCGTGTCTTGAGGCCATGGCAGACTGTTGGGGGGGGGGGGGTAGACGGTACACTTTGGGGTAGGTACGTGTGTTTTGCGAGGACAGACACGGCCAGACACCCCGTATAATATTATGTAATACGTCCATAACGTTTTCATTTGCGAAATGAATAAAAACGTCGCGACATATTGAACGCGAACATATAACGGTATATATATATATATATTATGTAGATGTATATGCGAGCAATATACGATATTTGAATAACGACCGTGGCGCCGCAAAAGGGTTCGCCCTACTATGTATATATAGGTACATGGGTATATTATAATATGTATGCATAGTATTATACATTTTGTATATATATATATATAGTATATAGGTATACATATATGTCATACGTCCCTCTGCTACAGCCCCGTCGTATTACTATTCGCCACGTATGTGTGTGTCTGTACCGTTTATTTAAATAGCCAGCTACGACTATTTACTTTTTTTTTTTTTAGCTTTTCCACCCTTTACCACCTCCCCTCGATAGGTACCTATATACTTTCGCGTCCCCCTCGTCCGCGGCACACAAACACAATGCGTGCACGCGCGTTATTTTTACATATCATTTGTATATACATAATAATATATATTGAAATATGTATGTGTGTGTGTGTGTGTTTGCATAACGGCGCGTCTCCCTCGACCGCAATGTCGTCGTCGTCGTCAAACATTTACTCAAGTCGTGTATTCGACGACGACGACGATTCGTGAGTGTATATACATACGCTCGTCCGGCAGGGGATGTATATTATAATAATGTCGTTTTGCATTGGCATCACGTGAACGCCATTCCTCCCGCAGCCCGTTTCGTCCCTTTAAATATATATATTTATGCCGTACCCTGCAATATTCTTTCTCTCCCTTTGTACAAACACACACGCGCTCGCATATATCGCCTCGTCGTCTTCCGTCGTCCCCTCTTCTACGTCCGCCGTTCAACGCCATGGCACCATAATATATACGCGCACACCGCCAAACTTGGCTTAATATACATATGCGTGTGTACGTCCGTGTGCGTGTTGGTATATAACGGCCCACCATCGCCCCGCAGGTTAATAATTCAGGGCCGAAAAGGAATTGCTGCAGGGCGGTGGTGCGGTGGTGGTGAAAAGACCGTTCGAGTGCGAGCGCGAGTTTGCAGCCTTCGCGAAAGAGGACCTAGCCGGAGGGGGGATGATGGGTGAATGAGGGGAGAATATATATATATAGGGTCATATCCATCAGGAGAGAACCGCAGCAAAAACCAGGCCCGTTGCTAAGTAACCGAAAACCCTCCGCCGCAAGAGCAGACTATAGTAGCAGCAGCAGTGTATATATACATTTATTGCCCCCGGATGAGTGGCGGGAGGGGGGAGGGGGCGAGTGAAAAGAAAGAAAAATGGCCGAGGGCCGGGAGGGCGAGGTATTATGTGGAACCGGTAGAAGAGGGGTGGTGTTGGGGTGGGGCAGTTGAAGTTTTTCTTTTTCCACTTTATTGTGCCTCGGGGGTAATTTGAATATTACCACAATAACTCACGTCGCGCGCGCTGCAAAGCTCTCCGCCTCGGGCTGTGCAGCAGGTGCGGGTGGGTATCGGCTTATGTATATTATATGCATATATATATAACGCAGAGGATGGAATTTTAAACATTTTACGCTTTCGTGGGCGTGTGCGCGTTAGTAAGGTTTTCGATAGAATAAAAACAACTACGTGTATAGGTTGTGTCACGGAGGGGGGACAGCTTTGGCAAGAATACGAAATGAAAAAAAATGATACTTTTTATCGGTTAAGAAGATTTATAGGTAATACGTATAAGTAAAATACTAAATGTGTTAGTAATATAAGTACAACTTGACAAATGTTTTTTTATTCGAGATTTTAATAAATATCTATACTTCGGAAGTTCGGAAATATGTTATTACTTCTTGGTTAGGTTAACCTATTTAACTAACCTATTGGGGGTAAGAGAATAACGATTTAAAATGCCTATATACAGTAAAAATGTCGTCTCACTGAGCTCGAAAATCAGTTCACTATACATAATATTTCAAAATTACAAAATTTGAAATCTCAAAAGTTTTCAAATTACTTTCAACTTAAAAGTTCATAACATTTCCAATTTAAATACTGAAGACTTAAAAATTTGATATAATGTAGACCCTTGTGAATCGTTCGTACAACAAAATAAAAAAAGGAAAAAACTATGAGCATCGTTTTATTTTATAACCGTATGAAGTTAAAATTGTTCGTCTGTGCCCTTCGCTCAGAATCGTATTTTTCGTAAAATATGTACGCAATGATTTATTGGATTTATTAAACTCAAACCTACTACGAAACAGGACCTCTCTAGTTTTATTATAGTTTATTTTTAAAACAGTTACAGTAGGTTGCCTTTTACACAAGCAGTTCATATGAAACTGAGGAATTTTTTACTTTCATTACCTACCTAAGAACATAATATTCTATAAAGTACTTTCTGTGAACATTTTGAATCATTATATCTATCAAGGGAAATATCAAGATTATTTTTCATTCGTTTTTAGGTGGACTGAGTGACTTTTGGGGAGGGGGGCTAAGCCACTATCCAAGTTTGACCGATTTGTGCCAATATTCATACTTTATTACGTTTACAATAACAATTATCAGTAAATCAATGAATAAAATATAGGTTTTATAGGGATACCTACGCGTATAATAATTATGTTGCGTTCTAATACTAGGTATCTACCTAGATATACCTACCCACTTGTATGCTCAACTATCGACTGCCACGTGTGTGGTTTAAATGATATATGATTATAACAGCAATAAAAAATTTTAATATTATATCGAATTTTCATGATATCATTTCATTTTCAAACAGTCCTCTTTTACTGCCGACGTATTGACGACGAAACCTGTTGTAGAAATGACATGTAATTAGGTAAATCATTGTTGGTGGTGTATATTTATTATTATGTTTGCAGTTAGTACCTACTGCACTAGATCGTTTTAATTTGTAAAAGCTATCACTGTTCGCTCGTGGTAGCTTTCTACATATCGCGTCTTCAAATATTCTGAGTTCCAAGTATCCGACGTCTGCAGTAAACTATGTAAGAACATTTTTAAAAATCCGCATACCAGAAGGGTATTCTGGGTATTCTGTCATATTGCAGCATTAGAGATACCTAAAGCTTTACTGTGCATATAAATAATAATGTAATATTTTATTCCATATGCTGACAGAAAACACTTTTTTGTAATCATTTTACAGTTTTTCATGTCAAAGATTGATTTATGTTGCCACGGTACGATAATATAGTACCTACGATACAAATCCATTTTGTAAATGTAAATAATTTAAGAAAGTATCATTTCATTTTCTATTGCACTCTAAAAGTTTGAAGTCTAATTGATAAGAATGTTTATATTGATTAATAAACAAATAAAATAATCAAATGTTGAAAATTAAAAACGGTAGGTAGTTTACTGCAGTTCAAATTCTAAACTTTATAGGTGAACATTTTTATATCTTATTTATAGATTTATTATTAATTTATCTAATTTCGTAATTACGCAACAGTCTACAATATTTTTGACGGTTGAATTGCAAGTTACTTTGAATTAGTATTTTAATATATTTAAAATTAGAATTCCATATCATTAAAATTGCCTATACCAAACCCCTTATAATGCAGACGTGAGACGTCCCAGTGGGGAATATACATTTATCCAAAGACTTATCTACCACGTCTATTTGATGTGCGTTCAATAATTTTACGCAATGAGCTTTTACTTTCAGTAGTAGATCATCTCCACTTGATAATAAATAGACATCAAACACACATTTCAGTAAAGTGTTCAACAATTTATCACATTAATAATAAATTATCTTTTACTTTTCGACGGTTTTCATCGGTTTCCGTTCCATATACCGCCAGAGCAAAATTTTTTTAAAAGTATATAAACGTAAATTGTATATATTACGAGTGATTTATGACGATGTGCGCGTCACTTTGCTACCTATATAAAAAAAAATACGTAACAAACTGTGAACTTACGAGAATAAATAAATATGGAAAATAAAAACCACTTAGCGCAGTAACAACACGATTTAAATTGTATTGTGTTAATGCGAATGGCGTGATGTGATTGGCGCGGGTCCGTTAAAATAATAAAATAGTTAAACGAACGGACGGAATTCACGTGCGAGATAGAGCCGGGAAAAAAAAACAAAAATAAAAAAATCCATTACGATATGTCTACATGCGTAACCGACAATTATTATTATATTGGAAGTGATAATCTGTGCTTAAATAGAGAGAAAAACCGGTTATGGATGTTGTCAATGAATCGGCGGAAAAAACTAATGGCAATAGGTGTTTAAAGATCTTCGTATAATATTAAATGTTTGATATATTTTATTTATATCGCCGGTGTGCGCGTTCAAACATATTTTAATAATTTACATTTCCGGACGGAGAATTGCAGTTGAACAGGTACGTCCTACGTGAGGGCTAATGAAACAACTAAACAATTATTATGTATAGTATAATGATAAATAAATAATAACGATATTATGTCCAATATTATTATTTCGCTAGACATTTAATGATTGTCGCGGGAACGCATATTTTCGTCAATCGAACTGTGGTGACGAGTAATAAAAGTGTACGGAACAGAATTACATCGCATTACGTTTTATTATTATTACCGTGCCTTCAATATAATTTACATATTTTATCATAATAATATCTATATACAGTCATGGAAAGTGTTTGACCGACGAATGTGCCTCCCGTCTTTCGAGGGTCGTTATTTTCGTCTGGATTACAATTTATAGTATCAACGATATCAATAATACATCATCTGTACAATATTATATGATCGTACATGATGAAAAAAATTTATAATATCCAAGGCTGCAGCTGCAGGACGTTAACGCGTCGATGAGTTAGGGTTTAGCAGATTTCGTCTTGACGGCCAGACCTCGACGATTTGATTCGCTCCTAACAATTCTATATAGATCAATGGCTCAATATAATAAACAAATTGACAACTGCGTCTAGTTTATATTTCAAATCGAATCCCAGGCCCACGCGACTATAGTATCATTCATTAGTTTTTATGTAATTATTGGTAATATAGGTAGTTAATATCGACGACCCCTGCAAATTCATTAGGTGGGTACCCGAAGGCGTAATATATTATGTAGGTATACATGTTATACCACTAACCGTTAAAATTATATAGGCGAAACATGTACGTAGGTACAACAGGTCGACTTTTGATCCAAAACATGCAGAGATCTCTTGTAATAACGTATAGTCATTTCCAACGTTTACATTTTTTTTAGTATAAGATATAGCTACGTAATACAGTCACATTAAAAAAAATTAATAAATATACGTAGTGACCTAGCTCCCACCCCTGCAGTTTGTTCCCACCGATTGCCTGATAATCGAGATCCATCCGGTAACCCGACGTCATAACATCTGCGTATATTTTGACGTACGCCCTGCGCAAAGTGGTCGTGGCGCGGCGGTAGATCGATCAAATGGGAAAACATTATTATACCGTATTTTGACAGCGACTATATAGTGACTAGCAGAGACGTAGGTAGACGTATATAACGATTATATAATATTATGTATTATGTAAAGCATAATATATACATACCCATCATAATGATTTGATATCTATCGTCTCGCTTATTCCTGTGTCGAATTATCGCTGTTGTCTGTTGGCCCGGAGCCGAAAAAATAAACCGTTGATTTAAAAACGTAAAACACTATTTTAATTCTACTAAATTAATGGGTCATTTTTTGTGTGTTCGCAAGCAGACGAAACAGACAAGTGCGCTTGCTTTGCAGCTCTTTTCTGTAAGACGTGTCAGAAGTAATGATCAACGCCGTCTACCGTACCTATTATACACGACCAATGTACAATGGATACCTATTTATTATTCTCTCAACTTTCTCGGGTCCTATTGTCTATGGGGAAATTGAGCAGAAAATGGGAACTATACCTATGTCCACGTGATGGTTTCTTCTACGGGAAATGTTTTGATCGACCTGCAGATGAATGCGACTTCCGTCCAAGACGGTATCTGATTGCTTCCTGTTGGGCGCACGTGCATTGGAATTTGTGATAAACCATATTGACTCGACTATAACGAGTATAATAATATACGTTCGGCCAATGTGCGTAAGTACGAACTTACGAGTGACAATGGAATACCACAGCAGCCCTGTGTCTTGTTATTATATTACGACGACGACGACGATATCCATCGGTACGTCATCGTGTGCCCCTCGTGTCTATAAATTATGTTATGAATCCGGAAATTATTATTATTATTTCGGCATCACTCGTTATGGTCACAAAATCTCGGTCATTATAAGTGCTTATCCAATTATTTATTCTTATCAGATTCGATAGCGATCTCGCTCGAAAGGATATCGTATTATTATTATTATTATTTTCGTTTTGTCGCACGCGGTGCAGTGTATAAACATGTAAATGAGCGTTTGCTAAATTTGTGGCGAGAGAGACGAGGGATACAAACAGAAATGTGTTAGAACAGGTTTTTAGCCACCTCGTGTGTGGTGCGTTTGATTCATAACCGGAGCGGTCGTTTTTACGATTACGACACGCCACACGAATAACGCCTCCTGCGAGCTCCCTCGTCGCGTTCCGTCCGGAATCACTCGAAATAATAATAATATTATAACAACCACAACAAACCACACGGTCATAATATTTCTTACGTGGATTCGGTTTTCAAAATCAGCGGGTGGGAACGAGGTGGGTCGTCGAACAACGTAAATATGTTGTACCTATATACACATATTATGTGTAATATTATTATTATTATAATATACGCGCGCGAGAGTTCCTCCGCGTGTCACACGTATATATTTAATACCGTATGTATACATAACCTGTACGCCACCACCACCTACAGGTACATAAATTATGCGGTGGATAGACTCGAGCGAAAAAATAAAATGAACATCGGCCGAGAATCGGTCAGACCGATTATAATATATTATTATTATAGTCCAAGTCGCAAACGGGCGAGGGAACGTGGTCTGTCTCGGGGAACCTACAAATTTCTGGATTGTATTCTGGCCTCACGTTCAATGATGTTTCAGTCAATTTTTTCTGACAGTCATACTCAGTCGTTGGCCGACCCGACCACGGATATCATATGTCTTATTTTTCCCGATGGTTATAATATGTTATTATTATGTTATACGAGTGCCAGGGAAGTCATATGAACAAAAATAAAGTTATAACAGCTTGATTTTACTTTTGCTCGAAATAAATTATAATTCATTAAAAATCCAAATCAATAAATAACTTGATCATGTGAGCTCAAAATAGTATTCCTCAAAAAAGCCAATTCATTCGTTTCATTACTTTTAGTAACTATAATTTCACATTTAACACACATTAGATTAAAATTTAGAAGTTTATTGTCAGTTCAGTCAAAAATATCGACAGAATCTCTCTAGTGTTAACGAGTTATTATTTTCATTTATAAATTGTTTGCTTACCAAAATTGACAAAAAAAAACACTGTATGATATAATATTATATGATGTAGGTGCACTGTACAGCTGTTTTAACTTTTATAAATATTATATCTTACACCATTATTATCCTAGTTAATAATCATAATTTCAGAACTTAGCGAAATAATATATAGAGTAGTTTATTATGTATCGTAATATACTATATATTGTCGCGTTGAAATTAATTAAATAATAATCGACATGGTCTAATTAACCGATGTTGAGTCTCGTAACTATTCAATAGGTATTCATATTATCTTATACCACGGTGGTAGGAAGTTAGAAAGTCGGGGGACGATAGTGATTAATTTATCAGTCTAATTTTTTTGTACCTAAAGTACCTATGTAGTTCGTGCAAGCCTATAATATCGAGTTACTGCAGACCAATAGTTAATTCACTTTTGGACTCGGAGCTTATTTTCAAAAGGATAGCACCTCACGATTCGTACAATGCGGATGACGCAAAGCCCTCTTATAATTCACATTTCACGCATATGCTTATTATAATAGTACAATAATATGTATAGGTACCTAGTATACATAAACGATAAAAACTATGCGGAATTACAAAATTTCATTCGTCGTTATTATATTATTATTGCTTTGTTGTTGCGCGGTTCAAGCGTCGTGCAAAATTGGAATTATTTTTTACTCGCGAAATCCCATACTTACCGTATCGCAAACTAACTAATAATTATAATTATTGTTATATGCGTGCTTATATTATATGTGGAAGGCACCGACCAAGGATTTCGAAATGACGACTTGTGAGCGCGCACGTATCCGTCATTATACGTCTATATATCATGTAGATGTCCTATACGATAATATGTGTCTTACACATAATATCATTTGATGACGAACACCCATTCAGCTTAAACACTTTTCGTACAAGAGAGACTATATTATGTTCGATTTTGAATAAAAAAACCGGACTTTTAAAGTATATACAAATAACTTTGGGAATACAATTTTTTTTTGTTATTTTTTCTAAATTTCATTTTTTTATTAACTTTCTAAAATGCGCAAAAGTTACCCGCAGTGTTATACTCATAATTTATTAAGGGTTCGCAATATTTGTTGTGTTATAATAATTATTTAAAAGATTATAAGTGAAACTGACAAAAATATAAAAGTCATTCAAGGTGCCTACTTGAAATTAGGTCATTATTCATTGTCAATGCCCGGCATTTTTAAAAGTATTATATCGGTACTAAACTCTGGAGGGTCTGTGAAATTCGGTTGCAGATGTCCATCGGATGAAATATTAAATACATAACTCATTAATGCGGTGTTCAGCCCTACTGCGGATAAGTGTTTTTTTTTCCTGAATAAGCATTAAGATAACGAAACCAGAATGTGTTTGAATAAAGACGATTACATTATATTTTTCCTGGGTGAAGATAAGAAACAATTTGTCCAGAAAAAAAATTAGATAAAAAAAAAACAACAACATCGTTTTGGGTAGTTTTTGGTGTTTGGTAGTTTGTTTTAAAGACACTGTAATTTATTAAATGTCACCACTATGTTAATGCCGACCGATACAGGTCCAACAAATAAAAAATCCGAAAAAAAAATGTAATGAAAACCAGACAATATTAATTACGATCACCATATACTATACGGTAATACGATGTCATTGTGTGTTTTTTCTGGTCGTTTAACGTCCGGGATATAATATATAAATAACGCAATATTTTTGAAGACTTTCTGACGGCTTAGCTGAGTTTGATCTTACACCAAGATTTTAAATTAAAATCTTTGACATTTGATTAAACACCTACTATAATAATATTATTAAACAAAAAACTGCTGTCTGTGTAGATATGAAAATGAAAGACAACAAAATTTTGAAAAAAGTAAATTATCGTATGATTTTTTTTGAAATACTATTTTAAAAATTATAATCATTTAGAAGAAAACTAATGGTAATTAGTATAATGAACCAAACATCGCGAAATGTATCAATGGACTTAGCAAAAACCTATATGAGATGCGCTAAAAAAAGTTGTTATCTTTGATTACAAAATCGGTTAGCTCTAAAGTAACTTATTATAAAAATTATAGTCAATTTGCATCACGTATCTAATACGATCTTTCCAATAACACGTAATGTACAAGGGACCACAATATATTAGATGGCCTATCTCAAATTTTTTAAAAATTTCATTGAAATTCCCAGTTATAAAAACGCCGATGACACGTCCCCGTGGTTGCCGATAGTACATCTTTATAGGTAATCGATTTAATAATAATATATAGGTTATTTTATACAAAAATATATAACGGACAATCGTCTGCCACGCGTTCCGGTACCGCAAACAAGACCAGAGCAGATAGCACGACAGCCTTTATTATTGAAATGCGCATCGGCTTCAAACGGTGACTTCTTATTGTCCGCAGAGGACATTATATAAGTACCTAATATGAGAATCGTGTCGGAGACGACTGTAAAACGGAGTTATCTTCTCGGCGAGGGACAATACAACGACGGGTCGCGACGGTTATGATATTGTTACTATTATGATATTATATAATAATATACAAAAACATATAATATATCGTACGTACACGTAATATTATATTATTATTATGAGCGCCGGACCGACGTCCGATTCGGGGTGGGAAATATGTCGTTTTTTATCCGCCGAGCTCGTCCGTGTAAGCGGTTTTTCATGGAAATTATATATCATATTATATAATATGTCCTCGGAGGCGCTTGGCGTGCAATACGTGTCTACATATAATAATAATAATATTGTTATACATACGACGATATTATAAGACTAGGGATTTCGCACAAATTGTACGCGCCCGGCTTTGGGGCCTGTCAGCGTTTTGGAAACGAAACGTGGGCGGCCGGGAATTCAATTTAACTTCTGCTGCGGTCGCATCACACACACACACACAACATTATAATGTGTAGTTTGCTTCGTCCGATCCAACCCACTCGCGGTTTTCTGTATACACATTGTATGTTGTAATATGTTGTTATATACATACATAATATATATATTATATTGTATACTCGGCTAGGTAAGCGAATATAATATATTTTACGTATCGCACGCACGCACTTACAACATATATCGCACACGCTGGCTGTGGGACTTATACATATAGGTACGCCCTTTTTCCGTCGTCGTCCCCTGTTTCGTCACCACGGGCTTTGTGCGGACAACTCCATTCTATTTCACGCCAATCCATCTCACCCTTACCCCCCCCCCCTCCGTGGCTCCGTCATTGCTCTCGAACCGCACGATCTATTGTTATGCCGCAACTGCCGTGTGCGTGGTATAAACCTACGTCTCTCGTTGTGTCTATAAACCTATACAATATATAAGCACAACGGTTTTCGGTAAATAATTTCTGTACCTCTCTATGTAGTGCCCAGAACGGGCGTAGGTAAATTGAGTCCCAAATAAAATTACTGTTTTTCAAAAGCGGTGAATCGAGTCCCTTGTATAAAAGTTAAAGCGGTGAATTGAGTCCCCTGTAAAAAAATGAAAGCGGTGAATTGAGTCCCCTGTAAAAAAATGAAAGCGGTGAATTGAGTCTCTCGTATATTATTAGACTAGTTTTCAAAATTACCTATACGTATAATCGCGCGTGCACCATTAGTTATTGCGAGCATATAAGCACATCAATGTCGCGTATTAATAAAATACTTATCTTATCGTTTTTAGATGCGATTACTGTAGACTAGTTTTCAAAATTACCTATACATACAGTCGACAGTCGTGCACCATTAGTTATTGCGAGTATAAGCACATCTATATCAACATTAATAATGGACGTAATGAAAAGTGAACGTAATAAAACAATTTTTATTTCTAATGGTTACAAATTTCGGTTCCATAAAATGTTAAAGAATGAAGTTCAGCGGTGGACTTGCTCCTTAAGTACATGTAAGTGCTATATGAAAATCAATGATTCAAACACAGTTATTGATAGTTTTGAAGATCACAAACACAATAAACCAGACGAAAAAACTTTGAACCGGCAAAAACTTAGCAATAGTCTCAAACGAAAAGCTGTCGAAGATATTTCAAGTAAGCCATCCAAACTTTTACATTCCGAATTACAAAGAGAAAACGTAAATACATTAACTTTGTCAGATACGACTCTTATTAAAAGAAATATACGAAATATTCGATCAACTATCCACCCTAATTTACCAAAAACTGTAATTGAAACGCATGAAGTTATTAATAATATAATAATTAAAACAAATACGGACGAACCCTTTCTAATGGTTAATGATCACGATAATAATATTATCGGATTTTCAACAACGTCCAACTTAATGGTTTTATGTGATACAAATACGATATACGTTGACGGTACTTTTAAAAGTTGTCCCAAATATTTTTTACAAATCTTTACAATTCACGCACTTGTGAATGAAATGTATGTACCACTAGTTTTTTTTTTATTGCCAAATAAGGAAACCAAATCTTATTTTTATTCTTTTAAGTATACGATGGACCAGTGTACAATTGTTGGTTTAACATTTTCACCAAAATATATTTTTATTGACTTTGAAAAATCTATACATAATGCCGCGCAACAAGTTTGGCCAGCAATTAATATTAAAGGTTGTCGTTTTCACCTTGGACAAAGTTGGTGGAAAAAAATACAATGCCTTGGCTTAAGTACAAATTATAAAAAACGAAATTCGGAAGAAAGTAATTTTTTAAAAATTTTTTTTGGTTTACCATTTTTAAGACCGAACGATGTTTACGATTGTTTCATTGAAGATATTATGCCAAAGCTTCCTGCAAATGAAAATATAAAATTATTCACCGATTATATTTTAAAAACATACATTGCATCAGATTCTACATTCCCGCCTAATCTTTGGGCTGAATTTTCGACAATATCTAATCGTACAACAAATAGTTGTGAATCATTTCACGCAAAGCTGAATAGTTTATTTTATACTTCACATCCAAATATTTATATTTTTATTGATGCACTCAAAGAAATCCAATCTAATACATATATTCAAATAAGAAGTAAAGAGCTATGCAAAAAATCAAAACACAACATAGAAAAGGAGAATATATTAAGAGAACAAATGACGAAGTACAAAAATAATGAAATTAGTAGACTTCAATTTATTAAGCTCGTATCATTAAAATATTTACCCGTTTAATATCAAGAGTATTATTTATTATTATATTAACATTGATTACCCATTATTATTATTATTGACAAAATTAATTATTATATGTATTATGTATTATTCATTTAAAAGTTGACATTGATTACCTATTTAATAAGCATTATTAATTTACTAGAATAAATATTTTATAAGGGACTCAATTCACCACTTTCATTTTTTCACAAGGGACTCAATTCACCGCTTTCATTTTTTTACAGGGGACTCAATTCACCGCTTTAATTTTTTTACAGGGGACTCAGTTTACCTAAAAATAGTAATATAGGACTCAATTTACCAAATCCGCCCAGAACACCCACAAATCGACAAATTTAGAACGGTTTTAAATGATCGCATAGCTGATAGGTACTAGATTTTTCTATTTTCCACATCGCTAAATTATTCATGATTATATTATTATAATGACGTGTAATTCAATGTAAAATACTTTTATTCAAAAATGTTTATTGTTTGTTGAACCCATCGTTTACTATTTACGTTATACATATAATATAACCCGCGGTGGGCCGTGACTGTGTACCAAAACCTAACAAATTATTACAATATGTTTTAGAATATATACGATGTGCAAGTCAACGTTTTAAAACGTAAAGTTTTAATTTAATATTAACGATCAATGTATATATTCAACTCGAAAAGTTTAAAGTTAAAATATTGAGAGAAACATAACATTTACATGGTTAAAAAAAAAGCTTATTAATTTTGAATAGCCACATATAATGATTGCTGCGCAACTTTCAAATGTTTTGTTAAATCATTGTACCTATATAATAGGACGTGATTTAACAAAAAAAAAATTATCAATCTTAAGTCTTAATTGTAGATATGGTATGCATAAATACTTATAACGATTTTAACTTAACGTATTATTTTTTAAACCTAAGTAATTAAAAATTATGTTTGTTATAACCTAACCTAACCTATGTATACATTTAAAAATGTCAATTAATCAGAATTCGAATCTACTCATTATCAAAGGGAAAAAAAGGCGGGTAAAGATCATGTCTGGTGAATCATCCTGTATACTTCCTTCTCAACTTTTTTTTACGAAATTTGTGTTCATACCCATAGGCACATAATAATTGACTTACATTTTGTCGCACAGGAGGATGTTCCCTACCGTCCGGGTGTCGTTCACGGGGTTGCGGGCGGACCAGCGGTACGCGGTGCTCATGGACATCGTACCAGTGGACAACAAGCGGTACCGTTACGCGTATCACCGGTCTTCGTGGCTGGTGGCCGGTAAGGCAGACCCGCCTGCCCCACACAGGCTGTACACGCACCCCGACTCGCCGTTCACGGGCGATCAGCTGCGCAAGCAGGTCGTGTCCTTCGAGAAGGTCAAGCTCACCAATAACGAGATGGACAAGCACGGACACGTGAGTACCTATTACCTATATACCTATACAATAGCAAATTAATAATAATAATTATTATTATTATTGCTAATTATGATATTATAAAACCGTCAATGTCAAAATGTAATGGTTTGACGTGCATGTGTAAATTTTTCGAATCCGGCCGAGAGAAGTGTAAAAAAAAAATTAATAACAATGCAGGTGATTTTGATACCAACCCACATTTTCCATATACGGTTCAAACTAGAAGGTCGATATCATATTCTACATATTGTGTTCTTATATTTATTTATACCTTTTATAAACTTTGTAAAAATAATAGGTACACCTACTAAAAACAATTATTTTCGTATCGATTCGTTTGCCAACTACCGCAACAATACCGATTGCAAAAAACTTTAAGTAATTACCTAGTAACATTAACGCGATATTATAGGCTGTGCAAGCCTGTTTTTCCCGTCCATATTAATTATTCACAATTATAATATATAATAGTATATCGGTTTCGCGGTGGTCCGACAAAACCGATTCTCGGCCGACAATACAAAAACAATAATAATGCGCCGTTCCCCTCTCGACGGCGTTTGTATATTTACATCGATATATCATATTTTAATATCATGCAAAATACGATTATAAACGGCTCGCCCGAGCGATTAAAATATCACTCTATAATATTTTATTATTTTATTGTTATTATTAATATTATTCAATCCGACCGTTTTTAGTGTGACATATTATTATTTTATTGTTTATTGTTGTCGTATCCGTATACGACGTCTAAACGAAATCGCATATGCCATTAAGTGAGCAGGAGAGCTGCAGTTAGTCACTGAGCCCGTGAAATTAGCCGCGGAGGGAGGTTTTAATCCGCGCGGACGCCCTCCGTTGCGTTAAATAAACATCGCTGCTACCACCGCACATATAATAATATTATAATACAATATTATTACAATGTGTACAACAGAGGCGTGTGTGCGTAACAGAAGCGCAGTGTTTTTATTTTTTCGAGTCACAATATGATGTTATTTATTAATGTCCCAATAACGACTCTAATCGTGTTTTTTGTAAAACGGGCGTGCGTCGATTATAACCGCATATTATACATTATATAATACGGACGGTGCTTCTGCAGCAGTTCCACCGGTTCTAATTGATGGCTCTTATTAGGTATACTTACCCTTATTCGCGGGGGTACGAGTTTTTTCGTTCATCGTTTCTTCTATACGCGATTACCGCGATTATAAATCCAAAATATATTGCACATATGCCGGAGTAGATCGACGAAAACAGTCCTTGTCCATTGGTACGCTGTTTTTTGGTCATGTTCCGTCGAGGGTGATTGAGAAAATCCAAGAATCGTCCACTCACTTAGCACTGCAATACTTATATTATGCCTATGACAGCGTTATATACATGATATTATATACTCTCAAGTTTCTGCAGTGACGTCGGCACTTATAGATGTACACAATATACACTAAATTTATAAATTCCACTATAGTTCTATATTTACTGCATGTCAATCTAAAATCTATTCTACCTTATAACGTCACGAATTAAGACATTCTTCAGTCACCAATTATAATATATATCGGTGTCATATTGGACAAGAACTTAACGCAGACCCACATTTTTTTTCCAGCAAGGTTACCTGTTTACTTCGAATTATATTTACTGATAATATTATATTGGAGACTAAATTATTATTAATTGACATACTTGGTCATCACAATTATTGATCGCCATCGATCCTTAAGTCATTTCATGCTATACCTACCTACGTATTATAATTTATGAAACCAAAAATTACCTAAAAATTTTATTGAATCTAGGAATTCACCAACTCTTCGTCGTAAACTCGATTTCGATTTATTTGTTACCCTCGATCTAAGGATCTAATGGAAGAGACAATCGGTTGCTCGTTGACCCACTTTGCCGACAAAATAATCATAATTTTTGCCTACCTAACCGTCATAGTTATGATAACCGAACAATACCGATAATGTCGATGTTTACAATATGATAATAAATAACGCTTTGTGGCCCACAGTTGGTGTTGAACTCGATGCACAAGTATCAGCCGCGCATACACCTGGTGAAGAGAAACAGCGAGTTGACAGCCGGACATTCCGTTGTGGACTTGGAAGCCGAAGAGTACAAGACGTTCGTGTACCCGGAAACGACGTTCACGGCCGTCACCGCGTACCAGAACCAATTGGTGAGTAAACACAGTTTAATGGCATAACGAAGACGTATAGTCGAAGATGTAATTACATATAATATTATAAATTATAATGCTTGTTAGTTGTTAATAATATAATACAACGTTGTACACGCGCGTCACACTATACTCGTCACAGCACGGTTTGGCGATTGCATAGACAATAATACGTATTTGATTCGCATTCGCAGGCTTAAGTTCGAATATTATCTATTATTACCTATTTCTATTATAATTATTGCAATTTACTAGGTGTTGATCCATCTGTACAATGTTATAATTTATTGAATAGTATAACATATTTAAACTATGATTTAGGTTCGAGAATTATAGGTAGCTACCTTATATATAGTTATACAAACTGGAAACGGTTAAGACACGGACTTTCTTATATATTATATATATTGTCAGTTATCGCTATACACGAGATGATAATAAATGTTATTACAGTTCCAAGAGTTGAAAAACCCGTCATCGCATTCTTAATGATAATATGGATATAATATCGTGTAGGTATATCGTATACATAACTAGTGATACTTCGTATACGGTCGTTCGACTCGCGTGCGTTCTGTTTTGGCTTTTGATTTGTATCGAGGGGAGAGCGAGAAACGGTTCGCGATTTATCACAGAGGTGGCGGACCGTTTCTAAACAGAAGACTCTCACTGCCGTATCCGTCCTCTCACAGCATACGTTGTACTTTATATACAGAATAGTGTGTATAGGGGTGTTCGTTATCGTAATATAATTATACCCACTTGACAACTTTCCCTCCGTAGTCCGCACCTACCACCAGTATACAACCATTATCGTAAACGCATGATATCTGCAAAATGATACAATCGTAATGGAGAAATCGTTTTTAATCAAAAATGTGATTAATATGTTATGTCGATATTATTTGTTTTTAACCAGCACGATAAAATATAATCATTATAGCTCAGTACAAAACGTATTACGTATTAAAAAAAAAAGTGTAATATTTAAAATGTTTAGGGCCCCCGTATGTCCACGAGTACTCATCTGGGCTTGCGCAGACTATTCGAAAACTACCGTTTTGAAGTTTCGCAAGAAAACAAACGTTTCTGCAGTCAGTTTGACACGAGTTAAAAAATACACATAATATATATAAATCATAAACCACCACTATACAGACTGCGCTGAGCGGCTCTTCGCAAGATATGCAATCGTCGAGACACCCTGTATATAATAATATGTGTTCGTTATATTTTCGTTTTGTCCGGCCACTGCTGTAGTCTAGCCGTTGTGTGTAAGTATATAATTGCGTTCGTCCGTGTGCTTGAACGCCGACGGGCAAGCGGGAAATGGCATTTTTTTTTTCTTGTAAATCGTCAGGACCGATTTAGTCCAATTAGACCGCCGGTGCATTCACGTGTGCAACAACGGACGCGAGTCGTTTGCGCGATGGAAAAATAAACCGTAGAAACAAAAATTATATAAAACCCGTAATACAGTATACGGCGGCGTTAATTCGCTTCTAGGACGTGAGCTATATACGATGTCAATTATTATACGTATTATAATATTATGTACGTTACTCGGTCTTGCCCGGCGCTGTAGCGCGTCACAATTATAATATAAAGTGTGCTGTAAAGTCATTCCGCTCGGACGAGCGCACGCACTGCGACATCCTCGTAATCGACACCACGTATTCAATCTATACAGCACATAAATTATGCAAGCATAAATAAGAGCAAATTAACTGGCTGAAATTCAATATAGTTTAGGCGTGCGCGAGTTTTACCGTGCAAATTATTTATATTTTACGAAAATTAGCAAATTGCGTATTAGAGAAGCGATCAGCTGTAATAGCGTCCATGTTTAAATATAAAATATCGTGCATAAACGGCACGTGAATTGGAAATATTTTCTGACGTTTTTGGAACGCTTTTGAAAAGTTCAAATATCGAGAATGTCATGCGAGTCGCGCGCGTGTGTTGAACACAGTTCGTGTGAATTTAACTATGTCGTTTCAAATAACTTCGGCCACTATGTATTATTATTGTTATACCTGGAAATGTGGTTCATATATTTTGTAGTCGGTGAATCGTTTGAAGGAGGAATGTTTTTGACGAGGTAAACGACTGTGGAAATGACTGACGAATGACAGTTTTAAATATTAAATTTCGAATTGCGTGTTAGTACTTGGTTATCGCCGTGCCAAAGTCCGAGAAGTTCGATTGATCACGATTTGTAAATAATATAAAATATATAATACATTACTATAACATTTCATTCAATTCGTTCTGATGTATTATAATATGTTATGCAAATGACTTTAGAAACGGTTCCACGAATGTTAATTTATTTTTTATTATTAAACTAAATAATAGCTAGGTAGGAATACCAGCTAATATTATTAGCTATTTATTATGCGTGTCGTCAAAACTTTTTGGATTTATTTTTTATGTGAATTATTAATTACGGTGATTTTCGTTTCGTTCGTAGACCCGATACCTTTTGTATCACGTCGTTAAGTGGGCGAGTGTGTTCCTTCTAAAATATAGAAACATAATATTTTTACCACAAGGCACAAGAAAAACTCATAAAAATTGACTTTTGTTTGGAACTCCATAAAATTACAATATCTAACTAACATATTGTTTAATATAATTTGTATTATAAAAAAAACTTTATTGAATAAATTTAACTATTACAGTGAATTTTACATAAAAAAAGTCCCGACCTACTAACTATCTGTATAATATTATGTAACTAGTGGGTAGAGCAATTAATATACTGCGACTGGATTATAATTAGGTAGTTACCTACTTACTTCCCTGAAACTAATTACACTGGGTTAAAATATAATAATGTCCAGAAAAATCGATATGTTTAGAGCGGACGGTGCACTACCACTTTTATATTATCTTATATTATATCGATGAAATTTTTTTTAAATGGTCGTTTTAGTCACTTAGTCATCTATCACTTTTTAAAACGCAATCTAGTGGTATAAATTATCAGTTATTACTTACCACGATACGTATACCCATTTAATCGAAAACGCATTTTGCAAGTTTGTTAAGTAAGTCATCAACATTTCATTTATTATAAAAATATTTAGTCAACATTTCAATGCAATCATATAGTACAATATTATGTTATCATGAGAAAATAATATTAATACAATATTATCAGTCAAATATTCATTATTCAAGCACTTCAAAATATTATTATTTCCCAAATGCTGCGTGGGGTAGATGAGCTCGTTATCATAGTCATAACCGTTATTTTCGATGTGTAATATACAATATTATATTCAAGAATGATTTCCATCGGTATATACAAGTACCTCAAGGTCATCCAAATTTCGCGTATAGCAAATGCGACGGGTATTCCGTATGAACAACTCGATCGAATCCCCACCGACTTTTTTTTATGCGAAATGTGGACGACTATACGCTTACACCGGACTAACAGACACTATAAATTATCATATAAAACGTTCGAACAGCGTCTATAAAACGAAAACGTCTATCTGCATCTAACGGAACGTCGTTCACGGGGTCAAGCTCATGTAAAAAATCGACTGCAAATAAAAAAAAAAATTCGATAAAATCGTAGCTGCCCTCGTGACGACCGGCCAAAGGTCGGGCCGACAGCTGCAGGATTAAAAGTTCTGGCGACGTCGCACAAGTCCATTTCCCGCGTTTAAAGTTGTACCGGCGGGCCAAACATAAACGCTCTCGTTGTCGTAATAATGACGTCGTACGGTTATAATTAGTCTCCGGGCTTCGTTGCTCGTTTTTTTCTTCTTTTTTTCCTAATGTTTTATTCCAATTGTAATTCGTGTTACCTATGCCATTAATTTCAGGTGCATTGCACAAATTCAAAGTGCGATTTGTTTGGGTATATTTTACTATAAATTTTCGAATCTGTAAAATAGAAATTGGGGGTCGCCAAATCACAAGATCGTCATTAATAACTCGTCATTTAACGTGACCTGTAATAATTTCAGTATCTAAATTGCTTTCGGCACCACGGTGAAAGGAAAATAGTGAAAAACAATGAGTAATATATACGTCATTATGCGTATAACGACTAAAAATAGCAAAAATGTATTCGTTGCTTGCTGTAATTTTAAATGTATATACTCAATTAGAGTACCTTTAATCTATTTGGAAAATAACGCATAACGGTTGGTATCACTATTGTATTTAAAAACACCTGCGTGAATATTGTGAAAATTAAAAAAAAACTAAAATTGGCTTAGATATTATATTCTTTAACGTTTCGTCGAAAAATCAACTATATTTTGGTTTCTTCATTATTGTCAACGTTTCGTGAGTTTTTAAAACGTTTTTCTAAAATCACAAATAAATTGACTGACATCCTGTTACGACAGACTATATCCTCAAGTATTTTGAGGTCGATTTATGATGACAGATTTTTGGAGAAGCTTGTTAAATTTTTTTTTTGTCGTACTTTACGCATTGTTCTTATAAACATTTCAAAAGTGAAATTTCTGGAACATTACCAAGCGAAATTTGCGCGGATGAAATAATTTCGATGCATTCATTCGACCTCCGTGCAAAACAGTGCCGTGCATTTGTCCATCATTAGCGCAATGGCACCCTTATTCAACATATGAGTGGAAATCTGATACAAGGGAGGCTAAGGTTTTACATCCATTTAAACCTCTACGGCTTTACCAGATAAAAACTATAAATCTTTTTTAATTTAACGTCCCTAAAATTAAAAACTTGCCCGTTTTGACCAGTAGAGTGGTCTCCCCGCCCACTTGGGTCTGCAGTGTAATATATCTTAATATTAAAATTAGTTATGTATGGCAATAATATTACTGACAGTATGATAATATTATTTAAGTTTTAAAATATAACGAGAAAAAAACGTAGTTAAAAATACGCTTGCTAGACGATCTTCAGAAAGAGACGAAGAACATTTTTTTCACATATTTTTTTGTCCCACGATGCTAATCACATTCACTCCCTCCCTCCACTCTCGAGGTTTTATTGAAATCACAACTGCTTTTGACACCCTCACTCGCAGCTTAGCACGTATTTGCGCCCACATTGCGGTAGGTACCGATATAACAAGTGTGTCAAGCCGCCATGTACTATTACCGTGTTAGACTTGTGTAATAATATATAATAGCAAAAAAAAAAAATCAGCAAACACCTCGGTGGTCTGGTAGATCATCGGTGTCTCCGTACAGTGAAATATTATAATTATATTGTTCTATTATTATTTCGTGACCGAAAACTTTCGAAGTGAAAATAAAACTCGAGCGTATATATCACACACACACACACACAAACATGCACAAATACACACACACAAACGTACACAAATACCGTGCTCGAGACGGCTCGGCATAATGACGATAATATATTATTATTATTATTGTGTGTACACGCGGTGCGTCGTCGTCGTCGTTAATAATTGGCGGCGATCGCGACACCTCCTAATTGGACGAGCTCGCCAACACCGAGGCCGCCACACTAGCAGCGGCAGCAGTCGTCGCGCCGTTCGTTTTATATTATTATTATTATTATTATTATTATATTTATATAAACGTCTCTCGGCGGTTTCGTCGCGTTGACGACGTGCAAAACTTCCGACGTCAACGTAGTGTAATGTGTGCGTGTGTGCTGTGAGCGTTATACATATTATTATGTGCTCGAGCGCGGCGGCGGCGGCGGCGGGGAGGATATAATATAATAATATTATGTAGTCGTAATAGGTATATACGCGGGAGCGGCGGCGGCGGATGGCAGTCGACGAGTGGGGAAAAAAAAAACCGCACACACGCACACGCCGCGCCAACCCATCAATCGTACGCGTATGATATATACACGCGGCATACCTAAATATATATATATATGTACAGTAATACGACTATGCGTGTGTTCCGACGCGGAGAGAGCGAAAGAAGTGTACGCGCAGAGAGAAAAAGAAATATAGAGAGAAAAAAAAAAAAACGTTTGACAATTTGCGTGGCGAGGACGTGACTAATGGTGTGCGAGGGAAAAGACGAAAGGTCAAAAAACGCGATGCGCGCTCGTAATATATACGTTAGGTATGTGTATATAGGTATTAAACGCGCGTGTATTTGTGATTATACAGGGCGAGCGCGGAAAAGCGAAAATAAACGCAACGGTCGATGACGATCGAGTTATTATTATTATTATCATCATGTCGTCGAAGTGATTTCCTGTTTGGTTTTCCGATTTTTACCCGTTTGATAGTCGACCGAGTTCGCTCTAGTCCCACTCTCGTTCTGGAATTCCTCAACACGTCCTGCTGCTGCGGGGCTGTGCGAATTCAATGATTTCGCGAACCGATGAACTTAACTAAGAATTCAGAATTATTTAAAAGTACGTATTTGATTCAAGATGAAATTAAGTTTGCATATTTCTAACGTACATGTATAATGTATGTATAATGTATAGGTATAAACATAATTAATTTTGTATAATTAGGTAATGACATACTCACAATAACCGTTATTTTTAAATGTTTTTATTATATATATTATTGGGAAAAAATAATGGATATGGAGTTTTATACCAACGTTTAGAATATTTGCAGAACGAGTATGGTTGTCCTGATATAAAATGCTTATCAATTATAACTATTTTTCATAAATTCTTTCAAAAAATAATTTTTTTAATTCAATATAAATCTGTCTATTTATATTTTTTTTATTTCACAAATATGTTATTACAATTAACTTCTGTTATTTTACGCATATGATTCATTGACACTTTTTAAGCCATAATATAATATATTAATATTGTGAATTTATTTTGCATATTTTCGCAAATTTTAGAATTTTTAGAGCATTCAATTTACAGCTCTGCAGCAATGCGTAACTTGTTACAAAACCGGAGACGACCACAACTTTATATTGATTGCTTAAATAAAAAGTGTTAAGTATTATAAACAATACTGAAAAATACAGTAGAAACAAACCTTAAGGTAAATAAAATAGAAGATAAGATTTTACATAATATTTTGATAAAGAATAACTCAAATTGTTTTCGTCGGAATCATATTATGTTATTGGAGAAGTTATATAAAACGAATTTAATTTAATTTGGTTTATGTTGGTAGACAGAATTATATCTACAACATTTATTTTACATCCAAAATGAGGAATTTCGTATTTACGTAGGTATCTGAATCAATATTCTATATATATAATATTATATATATTATATCATAAGACATATCATTATCATAGCAGGTAAAATCAATTAAAAAAATATATATTTTGCTTGTTTTTGCATAATATAATAATTAATACTATATAACAAAAATATACTATACTATTAAAGAGATTTTTTGGCCATAATATACAATTAATTTTTGAATGAATATTTTAACGAATGGTTTGTTGTTAATATCCAAACTCTATAATTATGAACCAACCTAAATATAGCCACTTATAATAATATATTATTTATATAAAGATAGCTAATTTTCCATCGGGGTGATGGGGAACGGGTAGTGTATACTATTTTAGATAGTTCAGGGATACATATTTTAAGTTTAACAAGAAATAAAAAAAAAAAACCAACCCTAATAAACTGTATCCGAAAAATTAAAACGGTATAAGTTTTTTTAAATCGCCAATTAAATTATTTTAGCATATTATTGCTGTAAAATATTTATTACTTTCAGAGCTATATTTTCTAAAACAAATTATAATGTTTATGCAAAACAAAACAACAATTTAATAATATTTAAATTTTGGTTGTAAGTCCAGGTTGTTGCATTACAAAGTAAAATTATGTGTATTAATGCGTGTGTGGCCGTTTATTGTTTAAGTTATTTTGAATGAGTATGTGTTTGACTAATTATATAGACTATATTATGTAGTATAACAATGAAGTATAAAATCATCGATGTATCATATTATATAACATAATGACAACGACCATTTTGAATTTTTATCTAAATAAATTGCCACATCATTTGACTGAGAAATAAAAAACTTTAAATTAGTCAGGTTTTTGGCACGGTATAATGTATAAATGTATAATGTAGGTATCTATATACATTATAAAATGCAATGATTCGGTAACCGTGCACATACTTATACTATACCTACAGAACTTACCTACCTTGGAGCTATCATGATTATTGATTATACACAGTGGGTATAATATATTGACGGCTCGACTAGGTATATAATATATATTTTTATATTTATATTGCTATACCTACATATGGGACTATATATTTGTAGAAAATTACATATTTTTAGACCACTTAAAAACTAAGATCTTGTGACAGAAAGTTTGGGTTGTAATGTATTGATGTCATATGAACAAATTCAATTTTTAAAATTTTATTTTGCGTTGCATAAATATTTTTCTCTTTTGACTCATATTTTTGCTGTTTTAGATAATTTTTTAGGTTAGTAATTCACATCATGTATCAAATGGTATAAAATACAAAAAAATAAAAATAAAAATACCATATTTTTACATAATTTCAACTGTAGACCGAGGCAAGCTAACTATATAACTTAATAATAAATAACATGCGTGTGTGCTATGTACAGGTAGGCGCTCGTATATCATCACTATTTGGTCGTCGTCGCGTTGTCTATCAAATGTATAATATACGATCGACCACGCACACAAATTGAGTATGATAAAGTATAATCTTTATATAGGTAGGTACTATACATTTTAATATGGAAATTAAGAGTAAGCACTTATTGAAAAAATTGCATCATGTGAGGGCATTTGAAAAAAATGGCAACTCCCCTAATTATAATTTTTAGGCAAGCCTCCGGAGCCGCACATGATGCCTCTTACAAGTACAAAGTATATTACAATATATTATGGCGTGTCTGCGCCGCCACTGAAGTACCTATTATAATCTATTTTATAATTGCTAACAAACATAATATATTATAATATATAGGACGAGAATGAATTTGCTGGTATAGGTAAAATATGTAATATACGATGAACGTAATAATTTTATTATTAAGGTGTGCGGCCGCTCATACTGGCGAGTGGCGGCATAATAATTAAATCATTATATTAGATTATATTATGTAGGTATCTATAATAATAGTATGTGTAATATTATGTATAATATAATATGTAGGTACAAAGTACCTACCTACTATACAGACTATTATATACCTATGGGACGAACATCGTTGAAAGGCGCACTACTATATTATACTCAACGCGTTAAAAAGTGTTTTAAATGTTTTTTATTACTTTCTAAAACGTATTAGAATTAAATAATTGTTCTCTGGCCGTAAAAAAAAATCGTAAATTATGACGTCTGCCATCAAATTACTATATATATATATATATACAAGGTATACATAGTATAGATATACTATTATTGTCTTATTCTACTTGGGCCGAGAGCTTCTAGTACATAAAAATCTCAAAAATGTATTAAATTTTGATTATTTGAAATAAAAAATATGCCGTACCTATAATGAAAAACTATGCAAAATAAAAATTTTAAATATGGCTTATTTTTCGTTTATGATTTATGAAACATATTTATAAATCACTCACATTGTATAGCGACCTATATTTAGACAAATATTAAAAAACTAGATTAGTTCAGCCCTACTTGTCATAAGTAAAAACTATAACAAGTTGGACCTAATAGGTAATATAGACGCGTGATATATGAATATAATATATATATATATATACATGACTAACAGGAGGAAATGTGTTACACAACACGCCGTCATCATTTCTATGGAATTTTCATATATAATTAACAGTCTGGAAGACACGACGCCATAGCGACAGGCCATAAATTTATTTTCGGGGGGAAACGCATAAAATAAAAATGGTCAATGAGGGGGTGAACACGAAAATATGGTCGTCCCCACACCATATCGTCGTGCAGCAATGTCCCCAAATACTCCTCACTACCTATTATATTAATATTTTTTAGTCAACGGAACGGTAGCTAATATTAGGGTCCTCGATTCTATTACTTTCAAAATCGACTTTTAAATGCCATCATATATAAAAATAGGTCATATGCCGTCAATAATTGTCATCAATCATAATCTATTAAAAAACCACGGAGTATTTAGGGTTTTGTACTTGTAAATTAATATTTATTGGTCCAGGGGTGAGATAATTTTAATGTTTCACAACCAAACACAATTTATATTTTACTAGTTGTATAACCTGACTTCGCCCGGAAAAAAAAATTAAAAAGTTAAAAACATGGTACTATATTGGTGTATTTCAATTTTAGTGTTTACGTCAGTTCAGTTTACGAATAAATCGGCGTCGACTTATCTTGCTTTTTTTGAATTAATTCAATTGAGATATTGGCAATCCGCCTAAGGCAGATTGGATATCGCACTTAGTATATTTTCGAACGTGATTCTCTAAATTTTTCTGATATCTCTAAGAAAATCTCTGACATTTTCGCCAATTTGATCAAATAATATTTGAATCTATAGGCAACAATCATTTTAGACAATTTTTTTTTAAATTGTGTTTCTGTACAATGTATATTCTATATTATATATAATATACACAAAAAAGGTTCGATTTCCGTGAGCCAAAACGAAATGTATGTGTTAGCCAACCGAAAGGTGTTGAAAATGAGTTATAAACCCTATGAGAATCTCAAGGAATATATGTGTGCAGAATTTGGTTTCAATTGATTCAGCAGTTTCCAATTATATTGGAATCATCCAAATCCTAATCATACATAACTTTGATGAAAACAAAAACTTAATTTATTTGTTTCCATTGTGTAATGAAACCGTTAGTTTTTCTATTGCATCGTCATAAAACATATTATATTGTCAGTTATGACGTGTTCAGTTCTGATAGCAACTCTCCATTTCATAATCTTGGACACGCCATAGTTTCATTTATAGTTATAATTTTTACGGTAATTACCGCAAATTGTAATTCATAGTATAATATTATAATTATAACTTGCAGTTACATAAGATAATATTATAAGAACGAGCAATCAAACATGTTTTTAAATATATGTCAATATTTCCAGTACCACCGTCTTAATAAAAATATTCATTCCTGCTAACTGAGCTGAACTTTCAAAAAAGTATTATACTTATACGCAGAAATCTATATATATTATGTAGAAATCTTGAAAAAAATGTTACCACAAGGCCCTTTCATTGGAAGTTAAGTGGCGACATATAACCTACCTTTTACAATTATTTGCAACTTTATACAGCATTATAGGTACATATGTCATCTAATAACATCTGCGTATCGGTCAATTTCCCAACGATACGCCTGCAGCCGATCCATTATCTGAAACCTAATATAACAACTATAATTAGTAATTAATAATTATAATATATACACAGATAATTAGGTTGTGTAATAATATTGTACTTGGTGTATGCCTTCCACCCCCTTGAAGTTTTGATCAATCATGTCTATTGTACTTACATAGAAATAGAATGATAATACATTAAATGTTTATTTTTTGTCAACATGGTTGAAACCACCAAAGTACTTTACATATATATATTAAAGTAGTAAGTACCAACTAACATAATATTGTAAATAATCCTACAGGATATACAATATAGTATGGTTGCAGGCTTTCGTGATGGTCGAGGCTCATGCCCTCGCGTGTTTCCAAACACCCCCCCCAAATACAATATTGCGACCTATCGAAATATATACATAGATATAGATATATTTTAAGTTTCATTCAGAGAAAATAAAAACGAGACCCCTTGAAATGGGATCGGCAATCTCCGCCTATATGCAGTAATACAGGGTGTCTCTCGTGTACATCTGGAGTCATTGAAAATGCAAATAACAAATAAAATGAGCAGTTGTAAAATTCATTACACTAGACACACCCTGTACACATAATGCAGTCCAAAAATGTCGTCGTCGCGCGTGATGCACTCAAAACCGGTCATCGTCGTATGGCGGCGGCAAACTAAATTTTGTCCGCCTCGTCGCGCCCGGACGACTTGTCGTGATGTGGAGTGGTTGTTGGCTCAATCGGTGGGGGCGAGGGAAAACCGTTAAAGGATTCCCTCCCGGTGGGAGGAGAGAGACGAGGTGAAAATAGTTCATTTTATATCGTCGGCCGTTTATAAAATAATAAAATATGTGCACAACCGGTTCACGCGTGGATCGTGTTTTCGGATTCTGCGAGGAAATCATATTGCTTGCTTTATACAATATACCTACTTGCGATGTTTTATTTAATTTTTTTATTGTTTTCCGTAAACATTGTTTGCGAAGTGTTTTTTTTTACCCAAACTAATGGATCGGAAATTTATCTCATTCGTCGCTTGATAGCTAGGTGGCATAATACAAGTGGGCATTTTAAATGAGGTAGGCTAATAGGTATTAGCCATTAGGTAATCTTCCGATGTACATTCATATTTATAACTGCCGATCATAGGTATACACGCTGAATAATGTATCGATGAACGTGCGAGCAAAACCGGCATTTTATCGTAGTAGCATGCGAAAATCGTTATCAAATTTTGTGATAACGCGTCGAGAAATGATTAAGGCACCTCTGCAGCAGCTGATATCCAAATCTCTAATAGGTTTTCATAATATTCTATATTTTATTATCGACCTACATCATATTATTTTCGTGACTACATCGTGTGTAATGTGTATAGTCTGTATTAATAGTTATAGAGATAATTAGGTTTGGATGCGTCAATTACAACATGTATTTGAATCTGTATCTGGAATCTTCTATACCTTAAGTGTATAATATAATACAAATATGTATCACCCATTGATAGCGATTATACGAGTCGTTTCTATAACTTTCAACCATTGAGGTTTTGGATATTTTTCGTTGTGCTCAATTTGTATATTGGTATTTATACGGGTTTTAAAAACCTTAGATCATTTAAAAACTGAAAAAATAATGTCTTTCATATCAAAACTTGTTGTTTTTTTTTTTACATTAAATATTAAAACCATTAGATCCATCATATTAGGTATGTGACTATGAGAGAGGAAACTAGAAACTCATTTGCGCACATAAAGGTAATAATATTTTTTTCAAATTTTGTCACTCGTCATTTAAACAACAAATTATAAACAACAACAATATCGAGAATAGTATAATTAATTTTAATTTGATCATATAAAAGTTAAGTTTGGTCACTACATCCACAACGATGCAGGACGGTAACAAGTACGTGAAGAGAAAAACGTTAAATAAATAAATAACTTATCTGCTAAACTAAGTAATATACAATTTTGTAAATTCAGTAAATGAAAAAATGTTAATAATTATTTTGATAATTTTAACAAAAATTGAATAGCTAGCGTAGTTATAATCAGTAATTGCGGTCGAGTTGTCTAGACCTGCCTGAACATGTTATAAAATATGATTCGATATGAATAAAGTGCTATAAATGATGAAGGGAAAATATGTTATCAGAGTTAATTATTATTAATTTTTTAATAATTAAAATACTTACTTATTTAATGCATTCGATTTCGAAATCGATATTTTCAATTTCTTGTACAATTATTTTGAAGTAGGTACAGAAACTCAAAAGTAAATACACTCTGTATTATCGACCATTATTATTATTTGTTATTATATTTTTTAATGTAAGTACCTGGAAATGTGCCCAAACTGTTTTTAAAAAAAAGGGTAACTATTGTTCATAATATACAAACCAATTGTGCACAAACGAGTCGTAAAATTGCAGCGAGCAAATGAGTTATTGTATTTCACAGGTATATATATATGTAGGTGAATGTGCGCAAAGTGGTCGTAGCCCATGCGCAGTGTGGGCGATTTGTTATCGGTACAAATGTAATATGACAGCAGGGCGTTGGGGTAAAATTGGTTTTCTCGAATTTTTCGCGCGTCTCCGAGTCGTCATATCATTATAATATACAACTAATTGTCATTATACGCAACGCGCGTTTTCCGAGGTTTTTCGGAGAATATTGACTTCCGGCCCCCCCGGACGGGTACTTATACGTAATATTAATAATGTCGTTTTTGTGTGACGTTCGCATAACGCGCGTATGTGTTTGTAAGTGTTTATGTGTATCATATATTATAAGTGTTTGTGTGTGTTTGTGTGTGTGAGTGTGCGTGCGAACGCTCGCGGTGGGCGCGAGATCGGCAGCGGCCACACACCGCGCCAGGGGTGCCAACTCGGGGTAATTTATTGCCCCCGGGCCACCGCATTCCAACACCACCGCCACCGCCGACGACGCGACGGCCAATGCAGCGAGAGAGTGAGAGAGAGAGTGAGAGAGAGCGTTAAAAACTGTTAAAAGACGGACGCGTCAAGTCGACGCCGCACCGTCCGGCTACCGGTAACGAGCGCGCACGCGAGCAATCCCGTCCTCGACCCCTCCTCTCACTCTAGCCCTCCACTGAAAAAAAGAAGGCCTATATACGATTATGATTTATTATTTTTTTACCGAGTCACATGCGTCACAACATTGTGGACGGGGCACAGGAAAAAACATTCGAAAGTCACTGTAATATTTTCAAGAGACGAGAAAAACGTTCCATTTCTACGATATACAGACTGAAACAGATTATCCGACAAAAATTTAATATTTCGATAATTAACACTGCGCATAGAACATATTTTATTCTTGGTATAATAGATGACGTATAATAATCAAAAAATGGCCAATTGCCTTATTCCCTCTTTTACCTCGCACACGACATATAAAAAATATAATTGTGTTTACAATATTATGCTATGTATGATATAGGTAAACACATGACGCGTTTCTAAAAGTTGGCGTTGTGGTTATGCGAGCGGTGGTGACTGAAAGTAGAGAGGTACCGAGTACGAGTCTGTAATTAAAATATTAGTTGCTTTTATATAAACATTAAACATACTTGCCAAACATCGGTTTTCGTCATTTTCTTCTTATTGCATGTGCCACATCACTTTTAAACTTACTTAAACCTTACGGTGAGCCCCCTTATATTCTAAAACAAAATTCTCTAAAAGTTAATTTTCGTTTTTACTTGAAAATTTCCCCCCCCCCCCCGTCCTTCTACTCTTCAAAATATTAATTTTGGTGTGGCACTAATATAAAATTTAAATAATATACTATGTCAAATTAATAGTTATACCGCGTTTTAGCTAATCCAAGTCAAGTTGATCTGACAATTAATAGGACATAAAGTAAAGACATAAAAGATTTTGTTATCAGTGGAAGGGGCATTTCCGGGGGGGGGGGGGGGGCCGCCCCCCAAGTTGTATTTCTAAAAATCATTAAACTGTTAAAAACAAAATTACAAAAAAATATGATCGAAATTGTCTGAAAATTATTCCCCCCCCCCTTAACCGTGTCTCTGAAGCCGCCCCTGTTCAGTGGAGATGTGTTTATTTATTGGTGCTTCACCCCATGCACCTCCAAGCCTTCATAAAACTTCGACAACAACCACACTATAATACCACAGATATCTGTGCTAATACTATTCATCATTTACGATTAACAGGCGGCAACGAGATTGAATATTGCCTAAATATTGCCCCTTAAGACACGATAGCAAATCCCATAGCAAAATTACAATATAAGCACACGTATTTTTTAACCTGCATATTATAGAGATTAACATTTTTTTTTTAATAAATAATTTCCCTAAAATATATTACTTATTACAAATATATGACGCACTTAAACATTGTTGTTTTATTTTATTAGATATTATGCATGATCATTATCACAAGATCCAACGTTCAAATTTTCAGATTTTACTCATAAATAGCTTAATTTGGCATAATTTTGATATTTGCTTGTGAAAGGTATATCAATATAATAAGCAAACCCATTTAGTCTATATTAACTTTTCTTTATCATTCGGCTAGTTGGGCTATGCCTATTATATCTATACGACTTTACCTATAATTGTCTATAATATATAAAGTGTAAATATTTAGAATACCAAAGTTTTATATTCTCAAAATCACAACATAGTGTTAAATATTATTGCTGTTATTAGACATTCGTCAACTAAATATCCCCAACTCTGTTTTTCTGCATCATAAAAAAAGGTTAACGGGGTATCCATCCACCCATATCACTCCTACCCCCCCCCCACCATAAATACGCCACTGCACGCCTAACACTAATATCATTTGTTTAGCTCATCTACGGTGACGCTGTCGTCACGTCAAATTTAATTTCTCGAAAACGTTCCAGGCTGCCGCGCGCGTTTAAGCGATGTGTATAAGAGAATCACTTCGACGTATAACTTCCATGGACCAAAACGATGAAATTAACTGCACAAACGATTTGAACAAAAACGTAATTGCTTATATATATAACCACAAAATGCTTTTTCTCGATCGTCGGACACCAAGAACCATGGCTTTCCCATAATATCGTGATCCTTCGCATGTTACACTTATGTAGTTGATACGAAAAAACCTCCCATGTATACTAAAAACGGGTTATTCAGGACATACAAAAAAAGTTTGGAAAAACAAATTGTCAATGATTCACAGAAACAAATTTTAAAATTGTATATATCTATATCAAATTATATATTGTAAACAATTAGGGAACAAATTTAATATTTTTGGAGAAATTGTACAAATTGCCACATTGAATTTTTTTTAATGATAAAGGTACTGTGTCAAATTATAAAGTTTTGATCACAATATTAGAAGGTATTTTATAATAAATAACACATATATTGAGCACATATTATTATATGATGTAAGAAAAATTATCAAATTATAACTTATTTTTTTCAAAATTCTAAGACACAAAAAAAATCAAAATCTCGAAATCTGGTACATTAAAAGTTTTTTTCGTGTCATCGGTGCTATAATAATATCCTTCCATAAAAATATGTTATATCATTTTATTTTAACGGTTTATTTAACTTCGCCCCTCCCCATCCCAAGACTTGAAATGGAGGGAGGGGGGACAGTGATAACTTGCCGCTTCACAGTCAAATGCCAGCAGGGAAATGGCAAATGCTGAAATGCCGCCTTTCCCAACCACAACCATCACGCGCCACTGGCACGTGCATAATAAAAATATGTAAGATTTATTATAATATGAGATTCGTACGTTATTATGATTATACTGTACGGTCGATTCCCGAGGCTCGATAAATTATGTCTTTTTCGGTGATCCGCCGATCGACAAGAACACGTAATTTGAATACAATGTACACCTGCAGTATATATATAGTAATGACCCATCACCTCGTCGAGGCCCAGCCCCTTCGTCGCCTATATGATATTATTACTGTACATAAACTATTATAATCTGCGTTCTCGCCTCGGCCCGCCTCTTAAATATTATATTAAATTATTATTATTATCATCATTATAATATTATCTCTGACCACCACGACGACGCGTTCGTGCGGCTCTGCGACGGGCCTTCTAAAATAATAAGTATAATAATTATTATGCGGTATACTATTATAATATAATCATTTTTTTATTTACCGACAAAATCGTCAACCGCTGAGGCGTTTCGTTTCCGACGCGCAATGTTTCGACTTTGGCCACTACAAATGGTCGTACAAAACGCAAATATCTCTATGTGTAACGTAACTCGGGTTAGGTGAAAATCCATTTGAAAAAGTGTGAATTTCACTGTCCAATTATTACAATTAATATACTAAACGAGTAGTCACGTCGAGTTTGTCGCCGGAATCGCTGAACCTATAACGCGGTCAAAGTATCGAACTATTAAACGATAAAATCATGTTTACGCTTACAATAATCATATTAATTGTCATAATATATCCTTAATTAATATCAAACATGTATAACAGCACAAGATTGAAGAGAAAATGAGAGAGAGATGGTGAGAAAGAAAGTGTTAATAGTGCGCTGAGATCCTCAAATTTGACATTCTGTACAGCAATATAATAGTCACGTGTGTAAGTTGAGACAAAAAGGTGTTAAATTGTTATTAATATGGAATTTTAATAATTTTAGTCGGTTTGAAATCAAGTAATATTTGTTTACAATAACCATATATTATTATGTTTTTTTTGTGTAGAATACCTTGGCGTTCCGCGATACTTGCATGTTCATTGACATAATAATCGATCTAATTTAACCACTTTGGTCATGACGTTACATTGTGCACGGATTATGTAAATTATTCATACACTGACCTCTATAATCGCTGTGCTTGGTTAATGGTTTTGCTCGTATATGTTGTTAAATCATAATTTAGAATAATGCGACTATTATGAATCCAAAATAATATCATATAGATCGCATACACCGCGTACATTACACTGTGACACGTTCGGCTATAGTACAATATATATATTATACTTAGTCGAGCGAAGGCGATTTATATTATTATTATTATTATATATTATTATAATTTATAATATATCATTACGGATTGACGGGAGAGTTTAGATTTTATTACGCGTCCGACCGATTCTCGGGAAAGATTCCAAGAAAAACGCACACGCGGCAAACCCGCCGTATTTTATTCACAACGGTCGACGAGATTTCATTTTATTATTTATCGCGTCTCAGCGAGAGCTTTTCAATGTCGTTGCAGCAGCAAATTATACTTGTGCGCTATTAAAAATAAACACCGCGCGCCACTGATTCCCGGGCGTTTTACAAACTATTATAATGCAGTATTATAAACGTAGGGTACACGCCTTTGGCACACTTACTCGTGAGTAATAAATCGTATAATAACAGAAAATATAGGCCGCGATTAAAAGGTCGGAAGGACTTATATGACATAGTAGCCTCTCCCCCCCTCAAATTTGTAATTATTCGACGATAAACACTCGCAAAAAAATTAATTAAAACAATATTAAATTGGGAATATCGACAATTGTTGCGAAGATGTATACTCAGAGTATTCATCAGAGCATACTCTGTCTCCGTCTAATATTACAAAATTCTCTACTGAGCATATTCAAACATTTTTGCAACTATAGGTTAGTCTAAACACGTAGTAGGTATCTACCAACATTTAAGAATAGAATTTTTTCTAATATCCTTTATATTGTCTATAATGTAGGAGTTACAGCATTTTATTTTTTTTATACTATACCTAATATATTTTAATAATTTTTATTATTCCTTATGGTTTATATAATATATTTTTGTAACTTTTCAGTTCGACAATATTTTTTAAAAAGTTTTTGATACTATCTCAAAAATTTTATTTTCTTAAATGTTGGTAACATGTGTTCACAATTCACTTATACACCTCAATTTTGATTTTGCTTAGTTGAATTTTGATCTATTGCTGAGATAGTTTTATAGAATATCATATAAAACTGTATGATTTTTTTCTTAGTTTTTAATAGATCTTCGTATTTAACTTATAATTAAAATATGATAACAAATCGACTAAATCAAAAGCAAGAACGAGTTCAGTTTTATTTTTCTAGAAAACTTGATTCAAAATTAATTGGAGATCGATGGTTTTGTGTAACCAAAAAAAAAAAATCTAACTTTAATAATAAATCATAATTTTTTAAATGATCTCATAAAAATATATTCTTACAGTAGAGTTGTATCAAAAACTTAATTATTATATCGGAAGTGTGTAAGAAATTTACTTTTCCTAACATATATAGGGCGTGTTTAGAAATGTTATTAATTTTTTTCAATGATCGATCATATGAACTGCCGTTTACATCGTAGGTCGGTATGCAATAAAAGACAGTAACAGCAATATTATTTCGTGATAAAAAAAAGATGTATACAGATGTTTCCCGATCGTTTATTCGAGGCACCCCCCCCCCCCATCGCATCACCGACTAAATCTGACGCTGCAGGCGTATAGTAGTCCCTCGAACGCAAATCAGTAGCGATTCAGGACGAAATGATGTGTCTGTTGTGCCGCCGTGGCCTACACAAAACCTGTAGGAATATAGTAGTTGAAACGCAAAGTCCGTTTAATAAGCCACGCCGCGTCGTAGGGTTATTTTTTTTTTTTTAGGCCTGGGGGTTGACGGAGTATAAAGGACCGACACGGGTAGACGGACTTGTATTATAATTATCGGACGGGGAGGGACGGCGTGTATATTATATAATAACATCGTGTATACGGGCGGCGGCGTTTTGTGTAAGAGAGAGATTTCGGATCATATCATAGAAACACTTTGGTCCAATAACGCCGTGTCGTCCAGAACATTTGTTTCGGTCGGTTAATTTAGCGTTTTCGGGAGTAAGTGCGGTGGCGTACGGAGGCGTATTTTTTTAGGCAACGTACCAAAACGCACGTCCGTCCGCTCCCGCGGGGGCGATAAATCACGGGCGCGCCCGCCCGTGGCGTTCGTCTATCGCCCCGCTAATTATATCGATGTCGCCAAGAACTCCCGATGAATATAGTTCACTAATTCGGAAGGCTTTTCACAGGCCATCTAACGCGTCATACCGCCGCCGCGCCGTATATATATATACATAATGTTATGTATATGTCTGTGCGTAGACGTGTATGTAGGAAGTGCGCAGTACACGATTTACACGTTGGCAAAAAGAAAAACGACCACGACGAAACCGATTATTTAACTTCATTTCATTCGTGCAGACTCATCTCTCTCCCTCTGTGTGTTTACGTGTATACATCGCACACGAAATCGTATTTTTAATAGCCGAGTTATTAAAATACACGAGAAACGTCTCGCGTGATACCTACACAAGCGGAACTGTAACGTCGTTTAAAGGTGATGCTTAAATTGCTAATGTAACAGCTTAGTTACGTAGTTGTCCGACAATTAAAATAATAATATTATTATTTAATTTCTTTAAAAATAAGTAACTGTGTTGTTTATATAAAACCGTCTAATGGTGCGTACGAGTCTTAATTGCGTTGAATGTGATTTCATTTGATGCAAAGAAATGGAATGTAAATCCAACCTATTTTCAATGTAAATAATGCAATGCCGGCTAATAACCACGACGCAGTTGATGCCTTAAAAAAGAAGTAATAGTTATAACATAATATATTGGGAGCTTAAAAACAAGTGAAAACTTTTCAATAATTTCAATTTTTTCAATAACTTTATACCTATACAACTTTTCTGAGTGATCTCAATTTTTTTTTTAAATTTTACGTCGACATTATTTTAATTAAATTATTGTAGTACTATAGTATCATCATTTATCATTAGTTACTCATTAGTGTATGTCTTGTAATATCTGCACTACAAATTATTATGTATTTATAGTAGGTATTATAAATAAGTGTCTATAATATAATGATACTTTGTATAATGCTATCCCACATTCGTGATCTATTACAGACTGCAGTACCCCCGTGGCCCAACATAAAAAGGAATCTTTAAATTAGCAGTTAAATTGAAATTTACACTTAAATTCTTAGAAGAAATTATAGGTACAATTTCGCCTATAGGATAGTTTTTCTCATAACAAACATTATGGCACCTTGAGTCCAAACAAAATCGATATTTTCTATAATAATATTAACCTCGATCCCCCCCCCTCAATATAACTAATTATTCGAAATTTGATTTTTACATACCTATTGAAATTCTTTTAAAACCGTTCTAGTTTGGAATACGTTGAAATTAAAAATGAAGGCTGTCGTTCAAACGTAGCAAAACGTTTGAAAAATTACGACTTTATAAGAAATTGATTCCTCGGTAAAAATATAGGTAATTTTTCAAAAACATTGTTTATTGTATCGACATGAAAAATGTGTAACAAAAAAACTGCCTATAGAACGTTCCTACTTTTTGAGATGACAACGATTGTTTGCTGAATCGCCGTTTGTGTTTTGTCCATACAAGATTCGGAACTCAGACGCGGATGCAGTGGCTGCACGTAACATAGGGTGGCCCAAGTGTCACTCGGGCAACACCTTAAACACGGGTGGGTGGGTATTGATGGACGAAAAATGGAAAATTTTATAGGTCGGTGTAACAGTATTGTGAGGGCTACCCTAAACCGTTTTGCGCAACAACAATTTTTTTTTATGATACACGTCGCCGCGCGGATGGGTGCGCTCGCCAAAACGGTTCGCCGTGTTCGCGAACACACTGCACCACCGGAAACACTCGAGGTCCGCTATATCATAGTAAGATAATATGTATAGAGTGGCGTGTGTGTGCTCGCCAAAACGGTTCGTCGTGTTCGCGAACACACTGCACCACCGGAAACACTCGAGGTCCGCTATATCATAGTAAGATAATATGTATAGAGTGGCGTGTGTGCGCTCGCCAAAACGGTTCGTCGTGTTCGCGAACACACTGCACCACCGGAAACACTCGAGGTCCGCTATATCATAGTAAGATAATATGTATAGAGTGGCGTGTGTGCGCTCGCCAAAACGGTTCGTCGTGTTCGCGAACACACTGCACCACCGGAAACACCTCGAGGTCCGCAGCTATAGTAAGATAATATGTATAGAGTGGCGTGTGTGCGGTTCGGCTCTCGGACCGGTGACGGAGGCGGCGGATTCGACGACCGTCGTAATAATGTGTATAATAATAATATTATGCCTAACATCGTATGGGGACGACGATATAATTAAGATTTAACAGCGCCGATAACGCGTCGATTAACAGAGCCGATAAAAAGTCGTGTTCACTAAATTTCTTCACTATATAAAATATCGTTATTAATATCTACAACACGCGTATAACAACATTCTGGGTAATAATATATTTATTTCTCGCGCGTTTGTCGGCGGCCGATCGGACATCGCATGTGCGTGGTGTGTGTGCTCGCGCGCGCCCAGATTCGTTTTACATTTATTACGCGCGCACGCCCGCCCGCTCGTCCGCGTGCAGCAGCGTGAAGATTCGAAAAGGAAAAAAAGACCCGACCGGGACACGGCCGCGGGAGACGAAAAAACACTCGCATTATAATATTACTATTATTATCATACCGGCTATATCGTGTGTGTGTGTGTGTGTGTGTGCAGGAAGATATTATTATTATTATTCACGAGAGTGGACGGGGAGTGGACGCGGGAAAACACCTTCGGTTGTACTGCGGTGTATAATCTATGTACGTTCAAGTCCGTGTGTGAGTGTCTGTGTATGTGTGTACGTGTGTGAGTGTCTGTGTATGTGTGTACGTGTGTTAGTGTCTGTGTATGTGTGTACGTGTGTGCGCGGGTTGTATAATATTATTATAGGTAGCTATTATTGTGTGCAACGTCGCTATTAATAACCAATCAATGGTGTGCGGCACCTCGCCCTGTAATTTAAAACGCCGCCGCCGCCGCCTTCTTCTCCGCCACGATTATTATGATTATTATTATTATTATTGTTATTGCTCGCCGCCGCCGCCGCGAAAACCGCGAAGCCTCTACGTTACACATCCTATAACAATAATAATATTACGATAACAATTATATCACCTGTCGAAATCGTAACACGTTCACAGTGTCGTCGCGGGGACGATTGTGCCGTGGTATACGCGTCGTAGAAAAATCTGTAAGGGGGGGGGCTTAGTCAAATGTCTTTCGAGCCCCTCCCCCCCTCACTCACCCTTAAAACCGAATGAAAAATAACGGTTGTAATACTTTCCTTTATAAATTAATATTTTACAAGAAACGTCCGTAGAAAAGTATATTATAGAATAATTTCTCGATAAAAGTAGCAAGTACTTAAATATTTTGACAGGAAAAAGAAAATTCCTTATTTTTCATGAAGTGCTTGTGCGAACGGTAGCCACCTGCCATTATTTCAAATATAATTTATGAAAAAACGGAAAGCAAAAACTGTTCCATAATATAAAAGGTTTGAATTCATTGATAAATCATTATATACCTACGAAAAATCAATTTTCTTTAAGAAAGAGGTGGACAATTTGAGCTTCAAACGTCAATCATTAAAACTGTGGGCCTGTCTTTTCGATATAAAAATATGAATAACTAATTACTGCAGGGACAACTTATTATGACGAATTTTGTATCACATTTCCAAGCCATACTTAAGGGAAAAAAACTAAACAAACCAGAAAATGTTTATTAAAATAATATATATAAGTAAAGTTTGAAGTATCCACGACTAATATACTTTCAATTAGGTACAACAAATTAACTTATATTGTTTGATAAAAATTGTTATTTTTCGATATTTTACACGTAACGATTCTTACAAGCAACTCTTCACCGCCACTAATATGAATAATTTTGTATACGTGGCTTATAAAGCAGGGTGATTCTATTAACACTTACAATAACAACCAAAAGTTTTTAGTTTTAAAAAAAAAAATTATATTTAAGTCACTTTCCAAGACAACACTTGAAAAACACAAAATTTACACTCAACAAAATGTAACTTATACAACCGTTAGTTGTTATCGTACCTTAAATTTCACGTCATCCGTCATTTGGTTTTCTGTTAGAAAGACGATAAACTATTCGAAGAAACGTAATTTAACTACTTACCTATATTATAATTTATAGTACCTATACCAGCCGTCAGTAGATTTTATTATTATTAATTTTTATACTGTTGAACGCTTGTAATAAATTGCTGTCTTCAAAATTCGATCTGAAATTTTCGATAGGATGTGAACTGAATTTGTATTCTGTATAATGTATCTCCCTTCCTGATTTATACGCCATCGGGGGGGCTCAATAAGAGGAGTAACCCTTATAGCCCAGAAATCGCTGGACGGACCGCCTTAAAGTATATTATGGTTCCGGAATTGGATATTAGGACTTTTAATTTTTCAATTCACCGTTATAGTATTTTTCCTTTGTCTCACACGCGACCCGCCCCTCGCGGTACCTATTATAATTCACTAATATAACCCTGCACTGCACGCGTTTGCTGATTTCCCGCCTCCCGCCAAACACGATATTATTATATTATTATTATCGTACCTATATAGATTTTCGACGGTTTTCCGCTCTCCGCACGTCACGTGAATAATATATTACAATATGGTTTAATACCCCCACCACGACCGTCAGCCGGTCGACCGATTTTATCGTATTTTTATTTTCGCTGTTTTCATTATTCTATCGATTTCCGTCAGAGACCGATGTTTTGAGCTCAAATTCTCGCTAACAGGACACACGAATTTAAACGCGTTTATACAAATATTTGAATGGTATCTATAAAGCGATTCGGTGGCATATGTATGGAATTTATGAAATAACTTGATACTGCTCTGTATGCCGATATGCGACTTGTTGTAGCAGTTACCTCAGGAGCAAGTGCACTTGGCATCATCGTCCGTTTGAAAGTTATAAACTCAAAGTTGAACCGACGCCCGAACCGACCTTGTCACGTGATTTTTGACGAATTTAAATTGTACAGTTCATCGTCATAGCATGTATTATGCATTCATTATTTTTGCAACGAAAATGAGACCGGAAATGTCCCTAAATACCGTCGTTAATATACGTTTAACAAAAAAACCGTCGTGGCAGACTCACTATAGATCGGAGTTGTGCCCACCTACAATTCCACCGATCCCTAACGCGTATAAAATATATGTATACGGTTCATATTAGGTATATTAGATTCAAATTTCGCGAAGACGACCAACTTTAAATTTAAATTTAAAATTTTGAAAAAAATAACGACCCAACGAATGAGGACGGAAATAGAATACAATATATTTTTCGTAGGTACGATATTTACGGTCGATTTTTTTCTTATTTAACGATACAACATAAATAAAATAATAACCGACTCCATATAATATATGCTCCGCCGTCGTCGCGGACCATTTATTTCAGAGCGCTCGCCTTAGAATTCTCGTTCGTGCACTGTTGTAATATTATACTTTTTATTGCTATCCGTGTGGGTTATACGATAGTACCTACACATATAATAAGAGTAGTTAACTAATCTTTGCTCGAAGACGGCAAAGTAACAATTTTGCTCAAGTGTGTGTGGTTTTTATGTTTTTTTTCGAACTCAAAGAAGTATTTATTTAGGGAAAATAGTACAATATAATATTATAGTGAATGTATATGAGTTGGAATGAAAAAATGTCACGTTCAAAAACAAAATTGCAAAGAAATGTGTGCCTGCAGTGTTGGTAAATTTGATTCCCTGCGATTAGATTGTCAAAATCATATATATTATATTATAATACAACTAATTACACGGGTATCAAGTAATTACAAATTAACTTGTTATATCTTGGAAAAAACAGATCAGTTTATATTATAATTTTTAGTTTTCAGATAATCAAAGATCTAAATCCAAAAAACGTTAAATACAATTTAGATTAAAATCACCATAGAGCACACTATAAAATAATATATGCAATGACCTAACAATAAAATTGGGATCAGACATTTTTAAATTGGAAGAAATTAAAAGTTGTATACCACAAAAATGATTTATTATAATGCTAGAAAGTTTGGCATATACTTAGATCATTGGTAAAATTAATAACAAATAATATTTGCAGACCTATAGGCAATATGGAGACACTATTCAAGTGACAATTTATAAAATATGTAAATCACGAGACCATTATAGTATAATAGTCTTATAGGGCTAGGATTTATATACATTGCCAGTGTTTTCTTTGCAGCGTCCTTTTACAGATTTGGTTAGTTTCAACTTGTAAAAATCTTCACAAATCGCCTCTTGTTGAAACTAATGCATTTTGTTTGCATATCTTGACGAAAAATGCATGTATTCAGGTATTTCGTTATATGTTTTAAAGTAATGTAAAGGTGCGTAATGTTAAGCTGATAATTCCATAAAATGGCTGATTTTGTCATTGACGAAACAATTTTAAATCGATTAAAAATGCTATGGATTTATTTAACAATATTACTATGATTGACTAGTTAGGATTATTTAGTTTATACAATAAGTAGCATCGGTTTTCTCAGTAAATTTATTTTAGTACTAGAAGATGCTTCACTTTCACTTGATGATAGCATGGATAATTATAGTTACTGGTAATAATTTCATTGTATATTTTATTATATTCGTATTGTGTAATTAAATATATTATTATTTAAGCCAATCCAAATGCATATTTCACTATTTTGTATTATATATTTATCTTAACCATAATTTATATAAGTAATAACTATCATGTATCAAAAAATGTTTTTTTTATTTCATATTCTGAAGCATTTCGATATAAAAGATTGAATTTCGAACGATTAGTTGATTAGTTTTAAGTAACTATTTAAAGTTTAGATGAGGGGAGTACGTTAGTACCTACAACAGTAGTAGGTACACCACAATATGTTGACCCACTAACAAAATTTAAATAAACTTTGAATATTTATAACTGGGGCTGGCATTTATATGTAAATACATATTTTTACTAAAGCATGATAAATTAATTAAGGCAAATGATAAATTCGTTTTATGTGATTTTCAATAAAGTATGACATATTTTACTTTACATATTTTTACATATTTCGTCATAAATACATATTTTTACATAAATTGTAAAATTTCAAATGAATACTGAAAAGTAAAATAATTTGTCAATTCAATTTATATCATCAAAATAAATTTATGGTCTAGTAGTATTTATACTTTCATATTAGCATACTCGTAAAAAAATTGTAAGTGTGTACCTAGCAGCAGCATTTAATCAATTCAACAAATTTATCTTAACGCTTTAGATTATATGTATCTGTTCGACAACTTAGCTTAACGACGTTTAGATTATATTATTAGATTAGATATTTTTGTGGTGATGAGAATGAAAACACGATGGAGCTCGACTTTTCGCCTATAGTGGAATAACAACTATAAAGTATGTACCGATAACGTATTGTGATGTGGAACGTTCATTTAGTAGTTATATAAGCCAATTTTAAGACCAAATCGTCTTGGTTTTAATTTTGAAAGTCTAAAACACTACTTACCTATATGGCTATATGGTTTTAACAACGACTATTGCATTCAACGGTCCATTATTGCTATACTTTCCGATGATTCAAAATTTTTCATTTTTTATTCCATATTTAAAAATGTATTATTTCATATTTTGGTAATTTTAATTACATAAGTAGGTATATATTATAATATATTTACATATAAATCTCAGCTCTATTTATAACAATCAATGAACTACTCGTTCGAAGTTCAATTGTTATGTATCGAATTATTTCAAAAAAATATTCTGCTTTGAAATATGAAATTTAAAATGAATATTGCGTTCAATAGGGTCGCCAATCAGCGGGTATTTGAATGGATCGCCTTATGCATGTCGATCAATACGTATAGGTAGGTAATGTATAAATCTGAACTTAAGTTAACCGAAACGATACTAAAGGGTCTGTAGCAGGCCGTTCTGCTATTGGTTTCTATAAAATGTATATATAGTATAATATTGTTCAGACCGCGACGAGCAGGAAAATACCAGAAGGACATTAATATGTGTATAAATAATTTATATTAAATATAAAAAACACCATTGACGGCGGCTAAGGTGGATTATTAAATTTAAAACGATGACGTAATAATAGTATAGATGATGATAATAATAATAGGTTAACGGGACACGACGACGTGATAGTTGAAGCGAATCCAACGTTTTTCCCGCAATTATACACGCGTTGAGTGAATTGTGCGAAATCGTCGGTTGGCGAATACAGATAATAATATTAACACCTCGGTAACATAAAGCGGTTACTATGGTATAACACGTCCACACCGGCTCGTCTTGTATTATATTATAACGCAATATAATTACATCGCAAACATTTACGTCGGTACAAAAGAATATTATTACGTATCGTTGCATAATTTCAAGTAACAACAAAATAGCACATTTTTTGAATAACTTACTTGTTTACAATACTATTTTTAATTGTTACTTTTTCTTTTAAGTTTCACGATTGGAGTAAAGTCACATGGTGCCCAATATAGTACTATGTCTACCTCTGACATTGCAAAAAGAGCTGGTACCGCTTATTTAAAATTTATAAATACTTGTAAGTTATAACTATCAAACTACCAATTAGGCATCTAGATACTAATAATTAATAAGCTACTGAATAACTTATACCTACTAATTAGTTATACTAAAAAACTTACTAAATATAATTTGGTACTAAGTCAAAATTTAGTTTTTGTACTAAAAAATTCTCAAAAAAATATTCTGCTTCGGAATATGAAACCAAAAATATTCGCTGTAAAAAACGAAATTGCATTTTCAAAATGTAGTTTTGTAATTAAATTTCGAAAAAGCAGCGTTTAGTGTTTACGTTTAAGATAATCACTCTATACCTATATTATACCAAGCCTGGGCATTAACGAGTTAAAAAGTTAAAGTTAAGATAAAAAGTTAATTTAATTTAAACTTTTTAACTAAACTAGTTACTTTTGGCTTTTCACTTAACTCAAAAAATATTTTCCATGAATTGTTTAAAGTAAAAAAATCTATATCATTCGAACATAACTTGTACGGAAATGCTGTATAAAGTATACAGTAAAGTCTAATTTACTTTTGGGTTGGAAAAAAATTAAGTGCGCTAGCATTGTATAAGCAAATCAACTTTTTTTTAACTTAATAAAAAGTTAACAAACAGTGTGTATTAACTTTTAAGTTAACCCATAGTTAAATTAACTTTTAACTTTTTGTTATCGGTGCATATTAACTTAACTTAACTTAAGTTAAAAAAAAATCATTAACTTGCCCGGCCTATATACCTATACCTGTATTATACTATAGTATAGTGACATATAGTTATTATAATATACAATAGAATACGAATTGTACCGCAATACAATGCAAATAATAATCATAAGTGTTTAATAGTTATCGGTGGAATTGTGGGACTTGACAGTATTTCATTTGGATTGGGACCAGGTCGGCTTTATTATTATTAATAGTTGTAGCGCGCAGTCCGGCAGCTATTTTACGTGCGCTCGTCCGTCCGCGCACGTATTTCTCACCATTATAATAGGTAATAATAAAATAAACCGTTTAAATGAAATATGTTACGCGAAATGAGTCCGAACCGCCAAAGTCTCTCTGTCGATAGCAATAATATTGTAATAACATAATATACAATCATTACGATGAATAATAATTGTTCGAAAACATCGAGGCGGCTATCTTTGCATATATTACTAAAAATAATATATACCTACATGATAATATAATAATATTATATTATAATATGTAGTAAGTAGCCAAATTATAAATAATATTACACACACACCTCTGTAGGGCTGACCGATGATGAATTATTATTATCGTATATCATTATTCGGGTCTGAGCTTACGAATTTTCTTTTTAATTTTTTTTTCTCACATCCAAAATTTATTACACGCGCTCCTCCGACATAAACGTTATAATATAGCCTACAGTCGCTCGGGCCGATTTATTATAATAATAATATTATGATTATATTATATATATATTACGGGCGTAATGAGTGCCGAACCCGTTTAATTATCGATTTCGGCATTATAATAACGTTATATGGCGGTGTACACCTATAATAATATATAATATTATTATAGTGACAGCCCGTTTGGGCGACGTGATGATGAACGCCGCCGCCGCCGCCGTTGCCCCGACGAGAACGACTACCGACTCGATAGACACCGCGAGCTTCTGTTATACGTTTTTCAAACCCAATCGACCGAAATCGTACGGCTAATAATAATAATAATATACAGACTCGGTGCCTACGTATTATTATTAAACACGCCGCAATCGTAATAATAATAACATAGCAGTTGGAATATTATTATAATACACGTCGAGTGTATTAAAATAATGACGTACCTATACGACCCAATGCAACTACCTATATGTTCTAAATTTTATAACGTGCGTCTGTGTTTATAATATTATTATCATTATTGGCTCGCCGCCGTTTAGGCAACGGTTTCGTTGTAACACACCGCTCATCGGCGCACCACCGCATGTTCGTCACCCAATCCTCTCGGTCTGCTCGCATACTATTAATATTTACGATGATGATAATAATAATATCTAGACCGACTATGATTTTCGGACGTGAATCCAATTCAGCGTTTTCCGGATACCTGTACAACATGTATAGCTAGGTCGTATAGGTACGACCCAAGTCGTTTTCACGAGTGTTCGCGTCATTATATTATTATTATTATAGCAATCGACTCACAACTCGCGATCGCACCACATAGTATAGTAGTTCAATACGATCGCGAATAATGATATTATATTATCGTGTGTATTATGATGAGATGATATATTTCAAATTCGTTGATCCGTTGTTATTCCCACGGACGAGTATCGTTTACTCGGTTATTGTTATGTACATAATACTTGTAGGTATTCCAAGCTTCATTATTGCGTCAAACTATGCTCGTCCCTGACATACGTAGATTGCAATATGCATAAAAATCGCATAAAAAAAAAGATTGAACGAGTTGGCTGCAGTTGTTTTATATAAAACCTTTATAATACTGCAAGTACGTTCCGGTGCAAATTTCAAAACACAAAACAGGTAGGTATTCATCTAATCAGTCATAGTCCATGATGGATGATGTTGTAGGTCGCCGCAACGGATTCCTTGGTCACCGAAAATGCAATGATTGCAACGTATATTAAATGACACTGATGATCAACAAAGACGAATATCAAACAGTTGGCATCACGTCAACAATTTTAAACATTCGACAAACGTCCTAACGTCACACGGCGATTTCACAGTCCCAACTCCCAATTTAAAATGCTTTTGATGACGCGATAGGACTATTAGAATATTATAATTTCGAATTAATAGGCAGGAAAACTACGACTAAGAAAGAATGCATTTCAGACGCAATTTTTATCTTATAGGCAATTAGTGCATTTCTAAACGCAATGAAATTCTTGAACTTTTCTATCGGATTCCAGTGCCATGCAAGCTCAATTGACAGATGTGTCGAATTGGTTACTGTGTTGTTGTCTGTGCATTGATGGTGCGCTCAAAAGATTAGAGCGGGATTTATACGAAATAAATCCTCGAAAATCGCCACATCATATGCCAACTTTTGGTATCATAAAAAAAATATACCATCTGTAGTAATTTAGTTACAAACACTGAGCAATTTTCTAAAAATATATTGGTTTTCTTACAATATAGGTAATAACTATTTTTATTTTTAAAATTATTGTAATGCTCAAAGAACATTTATAAATGTCACACGCACTTAATGCACAGGTATAGTACTTGGCATTAAAATATAAATATCTTTACTAACACTTTTATACACCTGGAATTCTTTACCTACCGCGCCAAACTGAATACGAATAAAAAATCACTTCACTGTTATAATATCAGCTAATGTTATTTTCGTAATGTTTTGAAACGTAAAACATCGTAAAAGTGTATACCTCATACAGTTATACAGATATACACTATAATGACGTACGTTATGATATATCCGCTGAAAAAACATAAACTTGTAGGTACTTACCTAATACTGCGACGTCGTCGTGTCTCGTGGCAATATAATATTATGTTATAGGTATATGCGTGGAATTGTAGATATTATTTTTTTTATACCTATATAATACGCTTTGATTTTAGCAGATTTAACGTTTTAAACTGTTGGAAGCATGATGGGGAACTCGGTGGCAGCGACTGTCAAATTTTAAAATGTTGTCGTCGTAATAATATTATGTATAGGTACCTACCCACAGGCCACAGTCCGTTCTCTTCGTATTGCATACTATTTGCGTCAACACAAAAAAAGAATATTAAACAGGTGTTTAGTAAATAAAAATTGTAGACATTGAATTATCATCAAAAAACATTAATCTTATGAGACTGTATAAGATCTATAAAAAAAGTATTTTTGTGTAGGATATATATTTAATAATCGTAATTAGTCGGGTGGCACTACTGAGTGCTCTCCCAATATCTGTTAGTCTCGCTAGTTATATTATCTTTAATCAAAATTATTTAGTGTACCAAATGTGTATAGACTGTAATTATATGTATTTTTAATAAAAAAAAAAAAAAAAATAATCGTATCATAAATATATTAAAAAAATAAATAATTTTTATAGAAATATGTATGTAACACATTTTTCATAAAAATAATATTTCAGTCTTAGTTTTTATCTAAATTATTTATTTTAAATTTTAACCCGTTTCTATGTTTATTTTATATGCAACTACCAAAAATTGAAACCTACGTTTGATATTCCATTATAATTTTCCTCCAACGTGTACAGAAATGAACAGCGTTACTTAGAACACTTATATATTATTCTCGTACCTGAAAAAAAGAAAATGTTTCGCGTTAAACCGTCCAAGTTGAAATATTGAAATTTTTTTTTTAAATAATCAATCGATACGGTTAAGGCGTAACCAGGATGGCGGGATGACCTCGTGTAAAATTTGGTAGGTATACTGGCGGAATCCATATAGGTTGTCTTAAAAATGTACGTGGCGGATCCGACGGGTCTACCGCGGCGACGGATTCGATTTGCCGGTGTGCGGGACCGCCGTCGGACCTACGTTATAATAATTAAAAGCCGATAAATCGCGGTTGGCCGACGCGATCTTTGCGTCGCACGAGGACCGCGATCGATAACGAAAAGAAACGCATTATTCATATTATATATTGTAATACGGTACCCATATAATATTGTACGTCGCGCTACGTTATTGCACACTTTTTACCCGTACGACGGTGTGCGCGAACGCGCGAGATACGTGGAGAGATAATAATTTGTATAAAAAAAATACATTATTATTATTATTACCGTTGTAATTTACGTGTGCGGCGGCAAACATGAAAAGATATTATTATTACGAAAAATATATATATATATATATATGCGCATAGAAAATAATAAAAAGAGACCGCGCGCACCGATGAGAGAGGGAGAGTGAGGAATTCAATACGGCCGTTTAATTCCGATTTGTTGTAATACAGTATTAATGACCTATCGATAGGTCGTTTGCCCTGTAATTTTCGTACCGACACGATAATACCGCTCGGCGTGCGCGTGCATAGACATGTTGCTATATTACGTACAGGTAGGTTGGTATATACCTATAGGTTATAAATTACGGTCGCGCGGACTCTCGTGCGGCTTCGTGCCACGAGCGACGTCTATCATCGTTGTCATAGGCGTTACTAGTGGTTGTTGGGGGGGGGAAGAGAGTGGGGTGACTGAAGCCCACTCGGATTTTTTTTGGGAAAATGGGTACAAGTCATACAAGTTATTATTGTTAACTTCATATTTTTTGCCATACGATGAAATGAAAAAAAAAAAACAATTTCTATTATATTATTATGTATATCTAATATAAGGTGCCTAAACCAACACGAAAAATATTAAGTCAGTGCAGAGTGATAATTCAGTGTCGTCAAATCTCAATATTTAAATGTACATTTGGAAAACAGTATAATGTGATATTTCTTGTAGAAAACTCAAATCATAAAATATCATGGGCTTTTATCATAGATAATAAAATTAATGTTATCCCATGGCTATATCAACACTATAAATTTATGGTCATGGTTTTTTTTTTTACCGAGAAGCGAGAAACAATATCATACAAAGTATATATTATTATCTATGGTCTTGGACCTTGGGAGGTTTCTCTTCCTAGTTATATTTTTGGGGAGATTCCGTTTAGACTATATTTTTATGTGTTGCTGCAAAGTGTACGAACCTGTTTGGACCAATTTAAAAATGATTTAAACAGAATTTCCCTTCCTATTTTCCACATGATTGAGAGCTAGGATTATAAACGCCAACACACGACATTTTTAAAAATACCGTTTTTATAGTTTATAATATTTCTGATGCATTGTAATGTATATATGTATTATACTGTTTTGATAGAAATTTAGGAACTGGTCCATAATGTCATAAAACAATTTTTATATAATTTTTTTTTTTAGTAAATATGTGTAATATATAAAACTAATTAATCCATACCTACCTTAATCATTCATAAATGTTTTGTCAGATTTTGGTTTCCAAAATAAAAGTTCGTCAAAACAAGGTCCTCATCCTTAATACATAAATGGAGCATAATATGTTTGATAATGAGATCTATTGCGGCATCGTTATTGTAAATAAAAAAAAACCCTAAATCGCAAAAAATGTAGTTTATTTTTTAATTCTGTTACGAACAAAAAAAAATCAAGAAGACTCTACAACAGTATATTTCGTTCAAATTTCGTAATTATATTTTACAACATACATATCGTCCTGCTGCAAACATACTGAGTGGTGTCGAGAACATATTTTATATTTCAGTTTCGTATTTCAGTATTTTAACCATCTTCAGTCTTATTTTTAGACCGACAAATAAGATGAGTTTTATTTTCAGCGTAGGTACAAATAGAAACGTATTGTGCGGCACGTTGTCAAAGGGAAATGATAATATATTTTCCTCAGCGACATTTTCACTCCGCCGGCGAAGAATCGTCGACGATTTAGACAACAATAATTCAATAAAACGTAATCCACACTTGGAGAAACATTTTAATTGGCGTCAAACGTATATTATACAATGTAAGCTCCCCCACAATATTCTATTATTGTACAAACATCATTTAGGAAACAGTTTCGATTGTACTTACGCGTATAATTCGTGTTATTCGTATGTATGTAAAAATATTATATTTAATTAAACTAGACGATGGATATGTGTCACTTAGTTATTGAGTCTTTCGCATTGTATTTATAATATATTTACGTTATTAATTTTAACGTTTTCTGCTATAGACAAAATAGCACAGACAAACGGACACTCGTGCATCATATTATTTTCTCGCTACGATGATCGTCGCTCAATACCCGTCCAAGATAATGTAATAATATTCGTATGGCAATTTGTTATAATGATAAATAACGTTGTAAATTCCGAAATCGTCATCGCGTCTTATTCGCGCGCGCGGCCTTCGGAATCGAAATTCTCGTATTGGGGCGCGCCAAATTTTAACGACGAGCGATATCATTTTGTTTATAATACATTCAAATAATATACGGTGTGATAATAATATGTATTATTATTATTAAATATTATTATGTACAATATAATATACGCGGGGACCACCGGCTGCAGCGGAGACGATGGCCGTTGAGTGGGCGAGTGGGTGGGGAGAGGGGCGGTAAAAAGCGGTTTGATGACCGTCGTACGTGACGACCCTGAGACGTGCCACACACACACACACACTTACCATTATATATTATATTGATATTATTATGTACCTACATATATATATATACACACACACACACATTAGCGCGGTATGTGTAATACGGTTACCGGAAGTGCGAAGCCTCCCCCGCCGCGCTCGACCGGCCCGTCGAAATGCCACACCCACACAGCCCCAGCTCTCACGTCGTCGTCGTCGTCCGTCTACGTCGCATATATAATTAGGCCACCCTGAGCGCAGCACCGACACCTCGTCGGAAACGCTCATACGTCACCCGAGTGCGGTAACCGCGGTATGCATATATATATATATATATGTATATTAATGTTATACGCATGTATACAATAATGTGTGTATATATACACGTATAGGTACATGCGGTTATGGGCGGCCATTATTTTTTAACCGCTCCTCGTCTATAATATGGTCTCGTCGAGCAGTATGGATGGGGGGAGGGGGGGTGTAGTCGAGCCACTTATCAAAGTCTCGTTCAGGTCGGTATTTTTTTTTTCGCGCCGTGATAAATACACACCGCGGGTATCTACCTATACATATATATACACACACGATAATATATAATATTATTATTAAAATAACAATGCGTATGTATGTATATATGTGACGGCCGTTTGTTCGAGACCTCACCGAAACAAATCGATATCCATTACCCGTCGCATCTTCCCCGTGGTGACAACTACAAATAAGCGGGACAGGTAGTCGTCGGGTGAGCATAATATATGTGTGCGCATTACATAATATTGTTAGGTGCGTGGTAAATACCAGGTACACATAGGTATACACCAGTTGCTAGACACCCGTTGCCGGGGGGCATCCCGTGCTGTATAATATATTATGATAATATGTGGTATACTGGTATTTACCCATAGTGCGCGGCCCACACGTCCGAAGTCTTTGACATAAGAAGTCCCGGCCACAACGACAACAGTGTCGACGATAATAAAAAATATTTATATATTTTGCGGTCACCTTGCTCATATTCGTCGGCCTGCTACCGCTGTTACAAAATGTTTAAACCTATAGAGGACTGTTGGCATCTGGTATTTTTCACTTATACCGGAATACCGTGATTTAATAAACACTGTAGTTACCGAAAATACCGTGTTTCAACGAGCCAAAATTACGTCTGGAAGAATACTTGAATTCTTGAAAAACGAATGATCTATGCAAATTTCAAAGTATTACAAATTGATTATTATAATAAGATTCGAGTCATAGAAACATATAGGTTATGTCACAATAATATAGCCATAAGCGAAAATAGAAAGGTATATAGAACTGTTATCAATATATATTAAGATAAGAAGATAAGCAGTAGGCACAACCGTACGCGACTGATTAGTGATGAGTGTGTCGATTCATGCGACGGATGTGACGGTTGTCTTTAAGTGTTGTTTTTAATTTGTCTAGTTAAATGAAATAAATCAGCTTTGTGCCATAAATAATTGTTGCGTTTTTAGAAGTATATAACAGAACTCAGAGGCTTTATTCGCTCTAAAAATATTTTAGAAAAAATAAATGAGGGTAACTGAATGATAAAATAATATAATACAGTATTTCGGTTTGACTATATAATATTATGATAAGATTTTTTGTTTATTCTTATTTGTCAGTCTTTGTTTTTTAAGCTATTGTTGCTTTTATGAGGTCTGAACTCAATTCTTATCCAAATTTGAAATGCTATTCGCAATGCACTTTATGTACTTAATTGAACAATATAATACAAATATTAAAAGGGTTTCTGGAAGTAAGACGAAAAAATAAGAAAGGCCCATTATGGCTATGGAGGCATATCTATAGGCGTCATCTGCCCCCGCAAATATGCCACTACGCCACAACGGAGGTGCACTGCATATTATAACATTAATATACCATCGTATATAATGAGAAGCCGCGATTTTCTCATAGGGGTGTAGGGTAGTGGCTCTAAATTGCATTAGGTCAACAACCACTGGAACATGTTACCATTGATTACAAATACTATATGTAGTTAGTATATATATATGTATTTATAATCAATGATATTACATAATATATACCCTACTAGACAAGCAGTATTCGTAGAAGCATACCAAGTAGGCATAATTTTGTAAACAAATAAATAAACGAGTACTAGTAGTCATTTCAAAGTTTGTCGAGTGATAATGTTAACACAATCATTGGTAAATCGTTTATAGTGAATAAATTATGCATTAACATAGTTAAATATAGATAATATGATGGATTGTTTATATTATAATAATGGATATCGATGACGCATCGATACGAAAGAATGTGGAAAAATGTTTCCATTTTAATGATTCGAAATATATTATTGTCTGCTACAACGTAAATGCTATCCAGTAGCAATGTAATATATTATTGTAACATTGAGTTCTGTGACCGTCAATCTTCTAATATTCTAGTATATTAATGTTTTATATTTATTGTTTTACAGATAACCAAATTGAAAATCGACAGCAATCCGTTTGCCAAAGGTTTCAGGGATTCGTCGAGACTGACCGAATTTGAAAGGTAAATTGAACTTAAATGCTATACTAAGTCACCAATATAATGTATAGATTTGACTGGACAGAATACATTTGCGAGGTACTGTGAAACTGTGCAAACGATAAAGGCTCGCGAATAAAATTTAGGGATACAATATATTTCGTATAAGAGAGGACTTTGTAACTTTCGTAGTTTTCATCGTGTAAGCCCGTAATCATCGTGTCCCGAGAATGAAAAGAAAATTAATAATGTGGCAGGTCCATTAAAATATAATATTATATCCAACGAATCTACTTCCCATTCTCACAGCTTCGCAACCAACTAATTCAATCGACAAAATTCGATGACTATAACTACGAAGCACTCGCATAATATTATTATAATACTATGTATACCTATCATCGAACAAAATTTCTTTTTCACATAGCACTACTAAAAGTTTGGTCGCCAATAGTCTAACTTGCACTCACACGCATTGCCGAACATTTTACACACTAGGACAAATATTGAAGCTACCCACACATTAAATTAAACCCTGCTCATGTATATTTTTTTAAATATAAAATGAATATTCATAAAAAAATATAAGTTCGAGACGGCACTGTTCATAACGGTGTAATGGTACATACTCTACAAGCATTTATTTTTACCCGCTATATAAACGAATAATTAGAGGGATATATTGAGTTCTAAACACCATTAACCCACAACCATCCACCCACCACCCTCACCCAATCGCGATTCTTCCCGACTTACACCTCGGGACGCCCGTTGAATGTTGCAGGGAGACGATGGAGTCGATGTTGAGCGAGCACCACATGCTCAGAACACCGTTGTTGGACCCAGGCGGCGGTCTCAGCCAGCTGACGGCCGAAGAACGGGCTGTGCTGGCCGCCAGGTCTCAGCTGTTCCTGCGAGCGGCAGCGGCCGCGGCCGCCGTGAGTGGCCCTTACGGTCCGCTGTGCGGCATATATAACGCGGCTGCTGCGGCCGGCGGCCAACACCTGTGGAACCAGTGGGCGTCGATGCAGGGCCCGGCCGGCCTTTACCAGCAGTTGGCCGCGGCCGGTGGCGGAGGTCCCACGGCCATGGCGGCCGCCGCCGCCGCAGCTGCCGCAGCTCACCAACAGCAGCAACAGCACCACCACCATCAACAGCAACAACAACAGCACCACCACCATCACCACACAACAACAACAACAACAACAACACCACCAGAGTTTGTACCAACAACACCAGGCGGCGGCGGCTGCAGCGAACGGATTCAGATTTTCGCCGTACTTGGTGACGCCGCCGCAGATGTCAGTGGTAGCGGCCGCGGCCAGATCGCCGTCGCCGTCCTCGCCGGACACAGCCTGTTCGTCGGACCGTTCACCTCACGGCGGCGGCCACCGGACGACGCCGCATTAACAACCGGAAGCATCTATTTATATAATATGTGCGTTATAGACCGGAAACGATTCGTGTATTATATTTGTATTTACCTTTATGACGATTGTGTATCTGTAAAATGGTAAACTGTAAAAAAGTCCGGGGAAAAAAGTCCGATAAAAAAAAAATGACTTTAACCACTTTAACGTTTATTTTATTATAAGTTTTTTTTCGAATTATAATCATTCGATGTTCTGTTTTTGGACTTTTTCTCCCGGGAATTTGTTACCTTTTATCCTGTAAAATGTCGGACCTCAGAATCGGGTCTGCAATGTGTAATATAAAACAATATTCGATATTGTGTGTACAGCGTTTTCCGTGTGATTCGGTTTTGCGACGACTCTCGATCGCCGTCCCGGATTTCCGGTTTCCCATAGCCGAAACTCGCCGGAGACGGGTCGAGCGTAGTCGTTAACAGTCAATCGATCACCGATGGCAAGACAGACGGCGTTTCACCGATGTAAGCACATCGGTACTTGGGCATGGCGAGATTATGCGATTCCGGTGCTGACGACGGAAAACGTTTCAAGTTTCTTTTTTTCTTTTCAATTTTTAAAGTTATCATTATTATTACTATTATAAATATATATATATATATATATTATATACATCAGCTCGTCGATGGATGATTTGCCGCATGTGTGAGACTCGATATGTCGTTGCGTATTATTCGTTTTATTATAATTATTTTTATTATTATCATCATTTTTATTATTATTATTACATTTCGAATGTTCGCCGCCGCCGGTATTTTAAACGATGACCTATACAGTATACACATACCGTGATGTCGTGCTTGAGATAATATTATTATTATTATTATTATTATTATTGTCGTACGTCGCATAACGTTCAACAATTTTACCTACCTATATTATACATTATTATTGAATATTATTATTATTATTATTATTATTACTATGTTATTATCATCATTATAATTATTATTATGTTTTACTCGCACCAGCGTTTCGCGTTTCCACCGCCAGAATATTAAAATATTATGTGCTTGTGTCTGTCTATACCTATTACCATGTAAGTACGTCATATTATATAACACATAACTACAATAATATTATCAGTATAATAAATCCGTATAATATATTTTATGTAATATGTTTACAAATAAAGCGACGCAATTGTATTAATGATTAAACGATGTATTGTGCACTTGCACACTTTATATTATTATGATAAAAAAAATATTATTATCATTTTTCGTACTATACCTACCTATAAACGGCATATGTCGGTCATTTTTACAGTGGCATCTAATATTAGATCAAAATAATATTACGAATGCATATGAACCGTTAAAATAATATCTATGTTGAACACATCCATATCTGTGGTGAATATTAAAAGACAATTCGATTCGATACTGCAAACAATGATTTCAAATAAAACATATTTATCGATTTAATAAAATCTAGTCGAAAGATCGTTTTAATCAAAGATAATGAAAAAATAAAAAAGTAGGCATCAACTTTTTTCATCTAAAGTAGCAAGTCAGTATTTTTCTCCATATCATAAATGTATACATCAAACTTTTATAGTCGATTGTAATATCGTTTCCCTACTGATAACTCATAGAACTTAACGTCGCAAGCTCGACTTCTTTACTAGCTCACTAACTCGACAGTAAATAACTGTTGTAACTTATACTTGATCGCCTGCGGTATACCCCGCACGATATCATAGACGTGGATACCTATATATACCTACTATTCGTTTCGGACGTTAATATTCGTTTTCATTGTCATTCGATCTTCCGTCATTCGCGGCGAGACTTACGGAGACACGAGGAGACGGTGACAGTAATTCCGGTGATGGAAAGAGCGGAGAAAAATCAAATTACTGTCGGCCGCCATAATTCGTGTCGGAGATTTTGCGCGCTAAATCCCTCCCCGGCGAGGAGGATACTTACGACTAATAGAATCGAACCGCATCGGCGTGCGTGTATCGGAGAGATACAATTCAATTTGTATCGGTCGGCAAACGATATTACCAATCTCATCAATAAATGCCGCCGACCAGTATACCTATATACCACGTGTGGTGTTACGGGTCACCGCGATAAACGAAACGTTACTGCGGTCGGACTTTTACGTCGTGTGTGCGAGTGTGTAACCGAAGAAGATTAGTAAATCACGACACGGCACGACACCGAACCAGTGGCTCCAAACCATGGTTCTGTTTTAGCGAAACACCCACTTATTTATAAATGCGACAAATGGCGTATATAGGTACAAGATATACCACCACGCGGGAAGACCACCCGACTTGGAGCCACGACGACCAGAAATGACATTATAAATCCAAGTTTTAACTATTTTTTAAGTCGCGTTCAACGTTTTCCGGACATTTTTAATTTTACAACCCAAAGCAGTATGTATATCCCAGATGATTTCAATGAATAAAAATCAAAATTCGAACCAGTACAGTCAATTAGTTATACAACTAATAAATTATGACTGTCGGTTATTATGACCTATATTTGGTCCCGGGTCCCTCGAACGTCATTATAAAATATTTCCACAGTGTTAGGTCATAATGAAATATATATGTTACAAAAATATTGTACACTATTAAACACGCCGCAATTTGATTATATTGATACGATAATAATAATAATAATAATAAAAATAACACCACGTCCGTCACATAGAGATCGCCGAAACACCTCCTCTTTCATGAGTTAATTAAACGTAATATACGAAAATATCAATAAATTAAAACACCGCGCGCGTAGGTATACACTCACTTAAAAAGCCAAACTCATCTCGACCGACGCGACGGGTTCGGCTTGGGCTTGTGTGTGCGATATTTACGACTTGCCTCGAGGGATCACGTCCCTACATATGTGTACCAGGATACGCACATATAACGTATGTAGTAGTTAGTAGTGGTGGTGGTGGTAGTAGTGGTAGTAGTTGTTGTGGAGGTGGTAGTGGTAGTGGTGGTTATAGTATATACAGGTAACATATATAAGGCTATAACACAGTATGCACCTGTATGGTAATAACACGTAGTATTTGGACAACAATAATATATTGCATTATTATACAGAGCGATTCTTTTAAAAGGCAAACGCACAAATTCGTTTAATCGAAGAGTATTCCAACGTTTTTGGAAATATATATTTTTTTAAACGATTCAAGTCATTACAAAACAACGATTTGGAATGAAAAATATTTTAATGGCATTTTTCAACTTTTGATCCAAAGCAGAATAGGTTTATGTTTTTGAGAACTTTAACACGAAATTCGAACTTCAAACTATAAAATGATACGAAAAAAGGCCACTGACGTGTATATCATATTATAAATCTGGTTATCTGCAGTGTATCCTATTCCCGGATATTTTGCATTATATTTGCTTGCCAATTTCGTGTTATTTCAATATTTATTGTGCCATGTTTAGTGCCCACTGATAACAGAAAATACAATTATGTTATGGCCATAGGATAATAATTAAGCTTTTGAATCCAACCTGCAGTAGTTATACAAATATTAAGGTCATTCCAAAAAAAGTGCCAAGTGGGCAGGTACCGCTGTGGTGTACATTATGTGTCGTGTTAGGGGTAACTGTAATGAATGTGTTAAAACTCATTTCAATGATGTAAAATCATACGATCATTAATTGTATACGAATAAAGATTATGAGCGAAGATGGTCTGTCAGCCTAGATTACTAAGTATAACTATATTTTATTATATTATTATTGTTGTTAAAGTAATTTATTTTACTGTTAGGCGTTAAATTGATTTATGCCAATAAATTACAATTGTAAAGGAATTCTGTAAAATAATATAATTTTAAATTTCAGCATGTATAGTAAATTGTTATACATAATTTAATGAAAAAGTATTCTACGATTTTTAAGTTTTAAGTCACTCAAAAAAATTTCGCGTAAAAATTCCCAGTTTTCCTTAATTTTTTTTTACCCGACGCTTTGAAAATTACGATCGATTACTCTTATATTATACCCCCCGAAGTACCATCTAAATTCACTTTCTTACCGGAAGTGGAAAATCAATGCGATTTTACTGCCCCAAAAGGCAATGACAGAGAAAAAACACGTAATTGTAAAATCAATACATTTTCTCCACACAGAATCGAAAATTAATTTACCTTCAGTTTCGTATGTTATTGGTATATACATTTTTAGCTAGTACATCAGCGTCGTCTAAGACGTTAAAAAATATGTAAATGTCATCTGCAATGACATCTGGTTCCAAATATTACGTATTATTGATATATATATATATATACTTATATATGTTTAGATGTTCTCTCAAAACTACTTTTAATAATATTCGTTGACCTTTCTGCGTGCGCAGTGCAGGTGCCATCATCCATGTCCGTATATTAATATAATTTTAATAGGTATTAATGTACTTTCCAATCGATACGGATAATAGCTGGTCGTGGTGTAGTGAACCTTTCGAGGAACTCGATCGCAATATAAATATATTTATAGGTACACTGCAGACTCCACGGCTGTGGCTTTAAAACAATATTATGATATTTTATTATAACGAAGTAATAATAATATTATGTAGGTATATTATAGTATTGTTTTATCGTGTATAACAATATAAGTGAGAAAAAAATCACCTCGCACCAGTGTATAACACTCGCGATAATAATTATTATATTACAGTCGATTCCTGCTCGTTCCGCTCGGCGGCAGTCATAATTCGAAAACCGCGATTTTATCATGCGATAATAATATTATTATTCGAGTCGGCGACGTCCATATTATTATATATTATAAATATTATTATCATATTGCACAATGCGCGTACGTCTGGATCATGATTTTGTGCGCGCAATAAAATTCTGAGCTGAGGACTTGGAACGACCGCGCTGATAATGAATCTCGAACGTCATAATGCGATAACGAATGTCTGGGGTTGTTACAGCGGTTATACCCGGTTGGTACTTGGTTACGATATGTAGGTATAGAGGAGATGTGAAGAATAAGGAACACTATTTTGTGTTTTTGATCTCCGGCGAAAACAATATTCTGACGTTATTTTGGAAAATCATAAATATCATATATTAAATCAAAAATTACTATATAGAATACATATTTTTTAGTCGTTAGAATGCACTTTAGGGTTCGGTCTGTAGGTATTATATTATTATCGAGGTGGGCGAATAAAAATAAACTCGTATATAACCTCACCGCCGTAGTGGTGACGTTTTTAGAATTTTTGCACCCCCGTGACGGGCACACGATTTACGCCTCCCCTAAATCAAATTGACCAACCCATGCTTATCTAATTCACTATAGATAGATAGGTTCTTTCGGCGTTTTCTAGTCATTCTTTCCACTTGTATAGAGGTAGTATTTTAGTCCGTCAATAAATCAAATGCGGGTATTGATCGTTTCAACCCTCATTTGTATTTTATTTTAAAAACCGACTCCTCCACCCCTAAATATTTCGACAGCAGTCTTGACCGCCAAGCACGATGTCGAGCTTGCCCATACACCGCCCTAATCGACTACATACGCACTACAATACACATAATAAGCGTAAACTATAACAAATCTTATCACGTCGAACGTATAATGATATTGTATAATGCGCCCAAGTGTAAAGGGGACACAATAATCGTCGTCCGACCGGAAAGCGCAGTGGGAAGTCCACGGGATTACCGTTAGGTCACCGTGGTATATACCTGTGTGTGTGTGTAATGGTATTACGGTAAACCGCTCGCGCGGGTACCGAATTCGACTCGTGCTCGGACCGCAAAGAGTTTCGAACAATGTGAACATGATATTATATATTATTAAGTAGGACCGGCATCGATATATATATATCGGGGCACTATACCCATGGCGTAGTTGTGAATTTAGATAAATAATATCTACGTGTAAATACTAGGTTTATACCATGTACCATGTATATAAGTTGGGGAGGAAAAGACTCCGCGGAGACGAGGATTAAGCAAAATGTATACAGTAATATAATGGTATTATTGGCATTATGTAACATTATCGTTCCACCGGTTCGATATAATATAATTATTATTTAAAACGCACACATACATAGTCCGATGTCATAAGTTCGCATCGCGAACATAGTTTAAACGATGTCTTTGACCTCTATGAGGTACTTGGAAATCTCCTTTTATACATAGTATAATATATTATTAGATAGGTACCTTTATATCATATAATTTATATTCCGTGTTGCGGTCGAAATTTTCCCAAATTATCCTTATTACTATATTATAGTATGTATGTATTATATTATGTACTTTAGGAATGCGACCGACGAATACTCTGTGTTAGTGTATAACTCACGTAACCTGCTAAAGCTGTATGACTTACCCTGTGACTTAAACTTAATGGAAATCAGTACATAAATATTATTAAATTTTTAAAATTTTATAGATGTAACGCATTATAATATTTTGTACGAAAAATAATATTTTTTATTTAATTCTCAGAATCCAAGTTGACTAAAAATTATTATGAATTACTACGGTGGACAGTGGTTGTGAAAACGCGGCGACGGCTTTTCAAAATCCTACTTAAAAAAATATATTAATAATTACAAAAATAAGTTATTTCTACACAGACAAATACGATGAGATCACTCCGTAAATTATTTATACGCTGGAAATTGCATTATGAGCGTACCTGACGACGGCAACTTGTTTCGACTAGTTCAGCGCGGAATATTAATTGTGTATTAATATTATAAATTATAATCGTAAATTAGAAAAGCTACAACGATAAATTATCGTACTTCAATAACGATTTTGCTGCAGTGTGCTTGCCCATCAAAGTATTAAGTATTTGAACTTGATATTATATGGGTGTAAATAATATAATAATATTGCGTTAACAATTTCGATTTGATTTTAACCGTTATTGATTAATATTTATTATAATTTACTAGCTGTAATATCCGGAGTGGCCCGGAGATTAATGAATTCGAGATGGGCAGTCCAGCTGTGCCGGACAATGTTTATGAAGTTGCTTAATTAACTTAAAATGGAAAATTTAATTCGTTAGTTTCATGTAAATTAAAAAATAAATTTAGTAAGTTAACAGTAAAGTTAATAAAAAGCCAAAATAAAAAGTAACTAGTTAAGTTAAAAAGTTAAAATAAATGTAACTTTTTAACTTAACTTTAACTTTTTAACTCGTTAATGCTTTAGCCTTGCTTTTAACTATTCAGCAGATATTTTTTTGTCATAGAACTTAGTGTACTAAAGGATATGTCTATGGTAATAGATAAGGTAGATATAGGTAGGTATGGGGATTGAGTGATTTGTAATTAATAATTACCATTGAAAATATTATTATTACTTTTCCAATAATAATAAATATTACACATAAAATTATAATATATAGTAAATATTTTTCTAAAACAATTTTTTAAGAATTATTACCCAAGTTTAAACATTTTGATAACTCAGAAACTACACATCAGAATTTTGATTTAGATGCATCAATATTTCTAGAAAAGCATCCACTAAATAATTTACAGTAAAAAGGGGAGTTCTCATTTGAAAAGTAGATGTTTGTATCGTCATAGGACATTCCTTAAGTAGTACAAAAAATATCAATTGAGAATATGATCTTTAGGTATACTTAAAAAATTCTAAAAAAACATAATTTGAATAAATGTACTATTAAAGGAAAAACATTAAGGTTGAGCGTACTAAAAAAATCATCTAGTATAATAACCTTTACTCAATTTTACCTATTTATATAGAATAAATATACTAACCTTAATGACAAAATATTAAACAATACAAAAAGTATTAGTTACAAATTAATATCAAAAGTATTTGTTACATTAGTAATGTAACAATACAAATTGTATTATTTATTGCCAATGGTAACCATATGTCATAATAATATAAGTAAGAAATATTCGATTTTTGTAACCCAAAACAAAATTTATGAATAAGCCAGGGTGACCTATATAGATTGAAAAACGAAGTTACAAACCCTTCTCAAGTCTCATCTAGCTAATAATCGAGCTAAATAAACTTTTATTAAAAATGGTCTTGTTTTTGAGTCTATAGAGCGAACAAAAATTCATTTTTATGTATTGGAGATAAGGAACACAACCATTATATTTTTATCGCTGTTAAAACTATTTTATTGTTTAAAAGAATGGTTATACCTTCCTTCTAAATTTAATTGATCTATAAATCAGCATTTAGGGGTGCTCATCTAATTGTGCATCCTATAAGGGTGGAAAGAGGCCAAGTTCTTTTCTGTAAATCATACGTCCAACCATTATTTAGGCACGTGATCATTTTTTAATTCATCTTGCATACGATAATCTACAGTTTTTTATCATTACTCATTGTATACAGATAGCTGATAATAATAATATGCGGAAAAATAACGCACGGAATACGTTTCATCACGTCAAATGCCCAAAGTATCGAAACAAAATAGTTTCATCAATGTTGTGATTAGATATTTTTATATTAATATAATTGTTGACTGAGGCATGACCAGCTTAAAAACATGATTATAATATTATTTTCATAACACTATATAATACCGCTGAAATATAATTTATCAAAAAAAAAAAATACGTTAACACCGTGTTTCTAACGTTATTAAATCGTGCTTGTTCGATTAAAGTCAAATGTATATTATTATTATTATTAGTATTTTAGTGAACATTATACGATAAAAATAATAATTTTTTTATAGGTAAGACAAAAATAATATTATTGATAATCTATGGAATTCCTCTGGAATTATATCTGCCGTTGAAATTCCAAACCGGTATATAACATCGTGACATCATTGGAGCGGCGTCCCCTATATCAAATTACACTGGAACCACGCATAATCCAGTACATTTGTTATGCTTCCAATTTAATAAAATAATTAATATCGTACTACTTCAATCCGAGATGTAAAACGTCCAAATGAGCCGATGTCTGGTGCATCCGGTCACTGCAGTGGTATATATTATGCGTTATAATAATAATAATAATAATACGTTCGTTTGGAATTCGAAGGCATAACCAATAATATTATAATACAAGCGACTTAGCAAAAATGCAGAAATTATAATATTATGGCGTGCCGTATGCGTATATATCAACTCGTGAACTTGGACCGCTCGACTCGGAGAATATTATTTCCTGTCATTGGGTCTCAAATACCACTTGATATATTTGCATGCGTACAATAACGTGATAAAGTACATTTGTTTTTTCAAGCTCATGCAAGTGCAGGTAACTATAGTGTAATCGCATTTACATAATAATAACTATATAATACATTAATACAATATACCTGTTTTCCCTGTAAAAATACCTCATCATTGAGTTTAGACGATTATTGCAATAGGTATACCTTACCCTAACCTAACCTAACTTTACTGCAGTAAGACTTATAAAGGAATATGTTGACCAATGATTTTGAATGGTTAAAACATATTTTTTTCTTCACAGGAAATTCTCAAGACAGTTTCCTATATTTAAAAATTGAATTTTTAAATTTGCTCATCTTTTTAAATTTGTACATCTTAAATTACTTTTTTCAACATTTGTATATAATTATTATAAAAATTATTAGTTATTATTTAAAATATTTTAAACATATTAACTTTTTTTTTGATTATCATCTCTGCTTCACTTAAACTTACTAGATGAATTAATGTACTGAGTCGCCGGAATACTTCCCTCCAAATGGATTAATATAGCATGCTGCTCAGAACAATGTAAGTATTTGTTCATCACCCAAACTCATAAGTGTCAATTATATTTTACACCCTCAAACGTATTTTTTTTTTGGACGAAGTGATCTGCATAAAAAAGTTACCGATTTACCTACCTGTAGTGTTTGTTACAACATTGAACTGTCAAAATACAAATCATTTATTTTAAATACCTACGCGATTTCTTATCTTACCCTGACGACCAAATCTTATTCAAAAAGAAATTTCGACTTGAGTGTTTGGACTATGTGGTATATTATTTACCACTGTCTTTTGTCCATTATGATAAAAACATTATTATTAATGCGCATTCGGCCGTATCGGTTTTTGTGAGCAATTCACATCGCTTTGTTATTTCGAATGATCACGATGATGTTGAAGACTTAAACAAATACTCCGCGGACGAAGGTGAAATGAAAAATAAATTCATCGTGCGATTAGTCATTGCTTTTGACAGGTAAACATTTTTATGTATTATTAATATTTTAATACTCACATATTGTGCACACGTATAAACAGCGCGTGTACCTTGGTTGGTACATCATTATTATTAAAGGTGTATGTTATTATATGCTTATTCTCGGCCAACAACGGCAAACAACGTCTCGAACAATTGGGTAACAATATACATTGTGTGAATAGCAATATAACTTCTTCAGCCACCCGAGTAAATAATTGTTTTATGAGATTTTGACAGGCCATGAGAGTGATTGGTCTGCTCAAAATATCTGATTTTTGTTGGTTTTTTTTTTTCAAGCAAAAATTTAAAAAACTATTACGTTACTATACTATAGTTATACTTCTATACTTATACTATTTATACAGCTTTTTTTTATATAGCTAATAATAATAATTAGACAATAGTCGTCGCTGAGTAGGTGCGAATGTATACATCAATAATGTATTATGAAGTATGAATATTACGAATATGAAGTTTCAAATGAAAATAAGAATAATTGTTCGAATAAGAATAAAGGCAACAAATGTATTGATAACATAGTTATTACAACGTTTGATTTTGAAAGAGCTTTCATATCAGTCTACTGTTACAGAACAGTAATAACTTTAATATTAGTGATGTAACGTTCATTAAATCTGAAATTTACGCACGTCATACAAAATAATAATATGTAAATATTATAGTTGATTCTGCACATTAGAAAGGTGAGTATTAACTAGTTAAAAATTAATCCATTTTGTAATTAACTTAATTATAACTTAAATTAATGTATGAACCCATTATATGTTTCTAGTTAATTTAGGAAATAATACATTCATTTATTTTCATGGGAGTTGGAAGTAGGTAGGTAATTCACTAATAATTTTTTTTAATTTAAACATGCATGCAGTACATTGATAGTAGATGCAAAGGAGCCTATAAATAATTTTTGACTTAATAGTTTTATTGACACAATAAGTTGTAAGTTAAAATGCGTGATCGCCTAAAACTAATAGGTACAGTCTATGTGTATATGTATATATATATATATATACTAACCTCTGTCTAATAAAAAGTATTTATGCATTTGTATATTTTTATGGTTAGCTATATCGTATGCTTAGTAAGTATACAATACATTTCACAACGTTTGTGATCAAATACTCAAATTTTTTAGTGCATACTTTTACATATTTTGACTTTTTGGGTTTATTGACATATTTTTGATTTTAAGAGCATATTTTAATAGTTTTTAGTGCATATATTGATAGGTTATTGAAAATCAAGCATTTCGGTAAATATTTTTTATGAATCAAGGTCAAAAATTATATTAAATGTGAATGAAGGATGATATCTGTATTGGCTGTGTATTGCTATTTTTTATACATATAGGTATATAGAAAATTTAATCAAGTAAAATAATTAGAATAAATTAAATGTATGAGGTATTTAAAAACAAGTACTTAATTTGCTCTGTCACTACGTGTGATGCAGACGTTAATTAAAAATAATTAACAAACTTATTTTACACTGAGTTGAGTTAATATTTTTCTAAGTTTTATAACTTCGAACTTTTAGAGTTAAATACATTTGGCTATTAAATTATTAGCTTTTAAAACATAACGTACTGAACGTTATAGGAAATGTCAATATCAATTAAGTTAACTGACAAGCGTCAATTTTTTTTTTTCATTAACTTGCCCATCTAATTGGGCCGTACGCGTAGGTACTTAGGTATACAATAATAATATTATAACGCATATTATAATAATATAGTCATGTGTGCACAGCGCATAAAAGGCAATCATCTTATACCTACATATATATGCATATAGTAATATATATCTGGTATACCATGCACACGGTACCTGTTCGAATGATATAACAGCGGTGTACACCCCGGGGATGGCGCTCAAGGACTTGGTGGCATTTATTATGTAACTTTATACATACGACGTGTCTGCAGATGGCTGTGTACATATACGACTCGGGTGTGTGCAGTGTGTGTATATATTATGTATACATACCTATACTACCTATGCAGTATGTACATAACATTATATGGAGGTACTCGAGCATCATTATTGTAATGTGTAGGTATACATGTTTAATATTATGCGTTAGACGCCTGGGTAAATATAATTTTAAATAATATCACGTTTTGAAGAAATATATCATGAGACCATTTGTTAATATCAACAATAAAATACACACACACACACACACACACACACATCAATTCATTATATTATTATTATTATTATTATTATTATAATAAATGGTAATAAAACTCTTGACGAAAATCCTGGCGCACCCGAATTACTTTTTTCGTAACCACCCGGCCGTAATACTATGTATATAAAATAATATTATACCATGCCGAGATCGCCAGATACCGATAGGTAGCATGGTAGGTACCTCTATACACGAAACAAAAACAAATCGATCTTTGTGTGTCTCGCGATGATAAATGTTTTTGTATTACAATATAATATTGTTGTGTACTGACATATCACTCGTAATATATATTGTTATAATATCAGGCATTATTGTTATTGCTATGTATTTTTTTCCTTTAAGAGATTTTATTACAATAGTTAAGTAGAGGTATAGTCATCCATTCAAATACTCATCTATATGTACGTCGTATACCTAGGTATAGGTAATAATATCGTTATTGAAAAATAATATCTATAATATTATAATGCTTTAGATCGACAAGTTTGCAGATGCGGAATTTTATTACGGCTTCGTTATAATATTAACAACATAAATAATTCGTTTGCATGACGAAGTGATCAGCAACTGCGGTATGCGGCAAGTCTTTAACCACCGTATTCATTTCATTCTTTTATGGCATGTTGCAGTAATTTTTAATCAAAACCATTACCAAAGATATCGATGATAACCCATGTCAATAACTCATTTCATAGAAAAACGATTCGATTTGTCGTGCACATAATGAAACAAACCAATCTCTCCAGAGACTAAATATATATAATGCCATTATATATAGGTCAAACCGGTAGTTCATATATATATGTGCACGCGACTGTGTCCTGATCGCTCCAAAACGACAATATATATCATACATTTATGTACAATGAACATCGATCAATCAATCCAGCTGACGTTCTGTATTATATTGACAACGCCGCGGGATTAGGAATCTGTCCTCCGAAAGATCCATTATATAAAGTACATGTTAAACGCGTATATAACACCGAACATGATAATAATATACTACAATGCTATGTAGGTATACCTATAAAGACTGTATAGCAAATAATAATAATACGTGTTCATGTGTGGCCGTGTGGGAAAGCTAGCTATGTATTTTATCAGAATTTGGTAAGAAAAATCAAAAAATGAAATTATTTGAAGGTTTTTCTGAGTTGTATTTTGCCTACACCGCATTTTAGAGCGGAGCGATGAATGTATTGATTTTACAATGATGTTTGTCTTTTTTTTTTGTGAGTGTGACATCAGCGTTTGGGGCAGTTAAACTGCTTCAATTTTCTTCGACAGCACTTTGTTCGATGGGAAAGTGAATCTGGTTGGTGTATTCGGGAGGTCAACATTTAAAATTCTCAATAGTTTTAGAAAAACGGTAGTTTTTAGCCAAAATTGGTTGTCGACATAATCGATGTTGGTTTTTGGTGTAACTCTAAAACAAATAACCGTAGGTACGTGCAATTTTCACTAAATGTTTATATTAACATTTTCTAAACATACATTTTCAAAATATATTGACTTGTTTTCACAGACATTTTCAGATACCAATTTTTTTAGTTTTATTTTTCTATAAATGTCAATAGTTTTATTTGTTGGGTCAAAAACTTGAAAATTTAATACAATAAGGCTCCTAATATATTGTTACAATGACGGTTGAAAAATATTAAAAATACTGTTACAATTTTTGTTATAAGCATTTAAAGTTCGAATTTTGACAAAATTTATTAAATTTAAAATTTAAAAAAAGTGGGTAAGTGGATGTCGCTCTGCTATACAGTAGGTTACAAGTGGGTCACTGTATAATGAATTGTATTAAATTTGAAATCAATGATATTATATTATTGTATACGAAAAACGATTCTGAGCGGAGACTAGGTTTTTTATATTGTTATTATATTTTATTATAGCCTTTAAGTTAAATTAATATTATAAATTACAACAAAATAACTAAAATCGTTATTTTTATTTTTATTTGTTTCTATGGTGATAAACAAAGCGTTAGAAATCAAAATACCACTTTTAGCTGTTTTTTGTAATTTGTCGGTGGATTTTCCCGTGGCATTAAATAACTATTGAGAACATCGAAAAATGACATCCCTAAAGTACCATCTTGATCCAATTTGCAAAATGTTAAGGTATTATATGTTGAAATCCAAGCACTCCTTCTGGTAAAAATTTTGTATACAGGATAAAAAAAAACACCATTCTAAAACCACTATAGATCCCTAACGAGCTCCGCTTAGAATCTAAAATGATTTTGTAGTTAAAAATGTATAAAATGTTCAACTTTTATAGCTGAGGATTGAACATTTTAAAAAGTTTCACGTAAACAGGTAAATAAATTACTTCTTTCATAATAATATCGATGTGAATTGGCTGACTGTCAGTCTTCTCTCAAAATCGTTTTTCGTATACAATGATATTATTATATCATTGAATTCAAATTTAACACTATCCATTACTGTGACTTACTTATAATTACTGTACAGCAGATCGATACCCATTTAAAACAAATTAAATTTGAATACAATTATAAGAAAACGATGAATGCTTTTTGTAATAACATTTTATAAGATATTTCAAAAATAACTTATGTTAATATATTTCATAAATTGTTATTTGTGCAGTCGATACATATTAATATATTGATTACCCACTTAAATATCAAAAAAAAAATTATTTTGAAACACAGAACACAACTCTTCGACTTCCGTATGACACTATAGTAATATTATGCTATATTACTTACGCTGCATTCAGTAACTTTTACACGTTGAAAAATAACTCGTCAAACGTTCATTTTTAGATTTTGAGCGGAGTGGAGCGTATAGGTAGGTATATAGGTTGGTTTTCAACGAAGAGTGTTTTTTTAAAACTTTTGAACACGGTATAGTTTCTGGATTTGTTTAATTACAGCTTGTAATAATTATAGTGCCCGTTTGGCGTTTACCCACATCGTGAGTCCCTTAAAAGCTACCACCGTAATTCGTATTGATTTGAATTTAATGTAGGTATATATTTATGTCTTGAGCCTCGCACCCTAATTAACTGAAACATTTCCTAAAAAAGCTCTTGAAAAATCCATCACCCAAAACATAAATATATAATAAGTATATAACCTGAATGTTTTTTTTTCAAACCATCTTGGTTATCACTTAGCCCAAATAATTTTTTCATTCGGTGTTATAACATCCGAATGCCTATACCTGCATAATCTGATATCCGAAACCAAGTGTTGGGCTTAAACGAGTTAACAACTTAAAGTAATATAATATATTATAAATTAAGTTAATTTTAACTGCAATTTATTTCTATTAACTCCACTTTGAATGTAATTAATTTTATTGATATTAACTTCATATAAATAAATAGTAGCTTTCAATAAAATCTAAGTCAAGGTGATTTATAAATAATAAATATTATTAAAAGAAAAATTATTATATTATATTATTATAATGGTCAGAATAAACCAAGATTATTCAATTACAATAACTTATTTTTATACCCTATGGGCATTTAAGAATAATAATAATTTATGTTTTTATAAAAATAAATATGTACAATATTCCGGAAAAAACAAAATAATATTATGATATATAATACTACTATATACCATATTGGTACGATCTATCTAATATTACATTGATTTTTTCGCTTTTCATTTTATGATTTTAAACTTTGTCTATATTTACAATAACAAAAATGTGATCAAGTTAATATGTTAAATGTAGGTTTCTATTTATCAACTTAACTCAGTTAAATCAAAATTGAATCAACTCCAAAGTTTAAACTTGATTTCATTGCAGTCATTTATTTCTATTAATCTAACTTAACCGAGTTACAAAATATCATGAACTTTGTCAGTCTAGTCGAAACCCTAAAAGTTTCCGGTGCAAAGCCTTTGCCTATATCAGATTGAAGCTGGATCTTAATATACAAATATGTTTCACGACGACGACTGACGAACAAAATAATAATAATATTAATTTATACAATGATGGAAATGTAAAAAGATCAATTTATTATACTTGCACGCACATATTCCTACATAACATTATATAGGTAATATAATATATTATAATATAAAGTGATAATTTGAAAATAAATACGTCCCCTTTTTATATCGAAGTTTAATGACTGTTCTGATACGATGTGGTGGTGTATAATATGGTAAATTACTGTTTTTATTTTTTCATTTTTTTTCACGCCTTGTTTCGCCGGAACATTAAAACCCGTTGAATAATTTTTACTGTGCTATATAATTATACGTACCCATACAATTTACATGATATTCAACTTTATATATATATATATATAAGTATTTGTACATTACAATTATTATTATTATTATTATTATAGTAATTTAGCAAGAGATTTTTACCTAGATTTGAAGTCTCGAAAAACAAGTTTATGGCACCTAAGGTAATTAATCAAAATCACAAAAATAAAACGTGTTATCTCGAAACTAAAAATTACCACTCATGAATAATAAAAAAAAAAAAACAACTCAATATGAAGTAAAAGTAAAACCGTTGTTTTGGTACCCACTTAATGATAACAATACATACCTGTAACATGTTCTGCTATACGATCGCGATATTAAGTAATCAACTCGTTATGCTTGATCGATGAATTACTGACAAACGGCTATTAAACATATAATATAATATATAAAATAAGTAACGTCGTGTCTATTTGATTGAATAGAAATATTAAATTGACATCTTTTAATTTATTCATATTGACAATTGATACGATTTTTTTGACGTCATTTAATTGTTTACACTGAATTACTGAAGTAGGCATGCTGCATACGTTATATTGGCCTACGTATAGCTGAGATTGGTTTTTAACTAGACAACTGCAGCTCGGCAGTCGGTAGGAACGCATAGCGAAACATTATTAAACTGTTTAAAATTATATTCAAAAATTTAAAACTTTCACAGGTTGCAGACAATATATTAATATCTATGTAGGTGCACATATTATATTGAACTTATCATCGCATCCTGTATAATAAAATTGTGTCTATTTTTTTAAAAACAGTCGAGAATTTATTTTTTTAAAAATGTTCACAAAATATATGGAAAAATTGCATCTCAAAGTCAGTTAAACTAATTATTTTCTGATTTCATATGTTCTGATTGCGTTCTATTCTAAAGAAGGCAAGCGTTAAATTATACTATATTTAAAATATTAGGCGTGTGATATTAGATAATAATATGAGATTGGGGAAATTAATTAAGCCAAAAATTTCACACCATAATATTATGTCATTGAATACTATATTGCAGGTACAGTACAGTACACAGATTAGACAAATATACTTAAAAAATAATAATAATAACAAAAAAAGAACATTACAATATTAATATTAAAATATAATAGCTATATTATGTTTAGTCAATACGCTTATTTACTTTAAAATAAATAGGTTTACGTGAAATGGCTTGGAGATATATAGTAAAACGGATATAATTTTGTTTTTTAAATTTATTGTTTTTGTTTATTAATTAATTCTTGAATTTTAAAATAGTTTGTTCTGGGTTTTAAAGGCATTAAATTCCTAACTTGTCATGGTTAAATAGCACGCCACACTGGCCAAATGTGTTTACCTTAGCCTAATACAAATTAAGGACACACTATAACTATTATTTTTAATTTACCTGACTTAGGAACGCAATCAATACACAGAAAAAGTATTAAAGGTCGAAATGGGACACAGTCGGGACACACTGTGTAACACTACTATTAAAGTGTTTGATGTGTTCAAACCTTATATAAAACTCTTACACAAGTCGAATTACACGCAGCTTGCAGCTAATTTCTATCTATTATACACATATTGTATTGAATTTTTTATCGCGTTGATTTTAAAAAAAACAGCCCAGAATATTTTTTCCAAAACATTTCACAAACATAGAAAAACGGTTTGGCACTCACATTTTAATTCTACGATGTTTATATACGTATTACTATTACTTCGATGCAAGTTCATATTAATACTTGATGGGTAAAAATATTGTCAGTTTTAAATATGCCACTTATAAGTATATTTTATGAGTAAATAAATATTATATACCAACACTTTAATTCGATTTTTGAAACTATTACAACGAAATTGAAATGGTACTTATTAGCATATTGTTAATGTTTTGATATAGATGTTTTTTTTTATATACCAGTTGTAGCTACTACGAGTACTCCTTATTAGATTTGGATATATATATATATTGAGTTCACCATATCAGTAATTGGTTGTTGGATTACTCTTCAGGTCCAAGTGTCTTATATATATTATGTTTATCGGTAAGTTTTTCTTCATTCTGATCTTCATACCGCGACAGTTTCTTTGCATTATAGGTGGAATTTGGGGGTAATTGCCACTCCTTCCCCAGAAAAATATTGACAGAGCAGATTTATCAATTTAAATGCGGGTCAGTAACAATTTAGTCACGTGACTGCAACGTTCGGATGAATTCTGGTGTTGCCAACTCCAGTATTAAAATTAGGATTAAAACTAATATTATTGTTAATAGATATACATATTTACTAGCTGATCCCGTGCACTTCGTTGCCCATAAAAAATGACAACTCTTAAAAAATTGTGATTGTTCAACTCCTTTTGGGTGTAAATCACTGCAGTAAGTGCAACTCAGTCACCCTGGTAGGCAATGTGCGAAAATTCGTTTGATGCATGCTTTTACCGGATCTGCCCAAATAACTGATGGCGACCAATAATAAATAAATAATTTTCTAAAAATTTTATGCTCAGTAGTTTATATAGGTTATTAAAATGTATCTAATCGTCCTTATGGCCAGTTGTACCATCTCTGATTAAAGTTAACCGGAGTTTAATCGGCTGATTATGCCCGGTTAAATATCTGTTATCAGCTGATCAAGCTTAATCGAAGTTTAACCGTAGACTGTACACAACTGGCACTAAATGTTGGATTTACATTAAATATAAAATAGATGAGATAGGTATGTAGTTTAATAGCTACTTACTACCTATATACTGGCTATATTCAACCAAATTTTACAAATTATAAATTACCAATATATTTTTTATATTAATAAATTATAATACATTTTCAAATCACATCTATAAGAATACAACAAATTTACATACAATTTACTCAAAAACACCATCGATAAAGTATCATCCAATGGTATTTTCACATTCGTCAAAAATAAAACCCTCTTGTCATAGCAAAACCATTGGGACTCCATTCCACCTACCGATAAGCTTAAGTCCATCAAAAGTTCAGTGAAACAGTGGCATACGCCTCTAGATTTCAGCCGACGTCAAAAATATTGCGATCACACGTATAAGAATCAGCCACACGAAAATTCACTATATACACCTACATGCAATATATGTCAAACGACAAACTCGCATACTCATACTCACACATACTAGAAGAATGCCCCATCTATGATCCAACACGCAAGTCTCTCAACCTTCCGCACAACACCAAAGATATCCTCGATGAAGGACAAACTCTAAATATCATCAAATTCATCACTAAATACAACCTCATCAACAAACTCTAATCTAGTCAAACTATATAATTTAACTGAAAATATGCAATTTTAATTATTATTAAAGCCTGTAAACTTAAAAAAAAAAAATAATAAAGAATGCATAAATTTATGTTTTAAAAAAATCAATTTCTTAAAATAGAATACTTTTAGTAAAACAGTGGTTATGATTTGAAAAAAATAACATGACACGACAAGTGTAAGTACTTATATTTTGTTGAAATCACGCGTAGGTATACTTAAAAACTACCAAAAATCATAATTCGAATAAATTCTATATCGCGGGGTAAAATGGCGTTGATCACGAAAGAGGAATCGGCCTGTATATCATATCATAATGTTTCAGTGGGCACTATAGCAGCTCTTCAGTCGTAATAGTTATACAACACGGTATTATGGTCAGGCCGTCGACGACGCGCGGTATAATGATATTGTTGGCGCTGAATATGACAACAGTGATATGCTAATGAGCACGAAGGCACGATTGTCTTATCGGTCAGTCCCACCTTCCACTCATCTCTTGTTCCTATCTTTTATTCCTTGTGTTGTTATTATTATTGATTATTAGAACCACCTTATTTATTGTCTTTGTTTTTATTTGTATTATCTAAATCGTTTTTGTGTTGTTTTCCTATTATCATTTATTATTGCGGCCAACGCCCTTGTTGTCATAACATTGTTAATTATTATTATTGTTTTTTCTGTCGTCGTAAAACTTCCATTATTCCGCTATTGCAGCGTTTTGTTTTATCATATAGTGTTTTTTTACAATTTTGTCGGGTGTTCGGGTGTACGTATTTATTGGTACACACCACGCACCAAATATATATATTGTGTCCTTACTTTGGTACACACCAATCTATTATGTTTGTAAATCTTCGATCTTTTCAAACGGACTGTCTGGTCATTGATCAACTCAATTAGTATTGTTACTGCGGTGTTACGTGCGACGCTGCTGGAAGCCGTCACTTCTTTTATTATTGTTCAAATAAACGGCCACATATTATTATCAATCACACCGTGAGTTATTCTTTATATTTAATTATACTATTGCCATCCGTGGGTCACCTGATCCGCCGGCTTGTACGCATCCGGTGCGCCTCACCGTCACCAAGTACTATCTACTCACGCGTAAGTCCGCCAGCACTCGCCGTAGTGTGTGAGAGGCCGCCCAGGTCTTCGGAATCCACATCCAACAGGTGTCTCCACTGTGGGCAGGCTTCCGGGTCAACAAGACTTCAATAGTTTAAGTTTAGTTATTAAGGTTAGCCGACTCATGTGAGCTCCGTGGTCATTGCACATGTCCTAACCGACTACGGAGAACCCCCCCCAATAACTAAATTCTATCATCTTGTTTCCCTCAACACCATCACGTCCCTTTCCTAATCAAACGTCATCGTTGTCGTCGTGCATGTTAAATTGCCTACCCAATTTATAAAAGGCGACATAAACAATCATAATTTACAAATCACCTTTTTTTGGTCTCGATTAATCATCGAGTGGTCCTTCGGGAATTTTACTATGTCAGCTGTCCTGGCGTAACCATATTTTTGGTCCTTCGAGCCGGATGTCCTAACACACCGCGACATTATGTTTTTGTCCTAAGGTTTTGATTAAGTCTGTCGTCAACCACAGAGAACAATTGTTAATATCTGTGCGTACTGTTATAGTTGCATTCAAAAGTATTTCATACGATTGAAACACTGTTGGTTTCTCTATTCCAAATATTCTTCTTAGTACTTGTTGTTAAAATGATCTCTCCACCTTCAATGACATATGCAGATGCAAAAGCACGGATTGTCCGTTCAATTGCAAAAATCACATCATTTGTCGCTGCAGCTGGTGACTATAAAGTCGATCGCTCTAATGCGGGTAAACATGCAAAGGTAGTTAAGATGTTGTCTGAGTTAAATGAAGTTCGGCGAGTGACCGAAGATGACATTCAAGTCATGGAATCATCTGTTAGTAAAAAGTTAGCCCCTACGGATATCTTAGATAATAAAGAGAGTCTCAAACTCAGTTCTGAGTTTGATAATTTGTACTATGAACTTGCCGCATTTGCTGATGTATATCATATCTCGTTATCTCCTGCCATGGATGTATCCTCAACGAACGTAACATCTAACCAAACAACGGTTATAAGTAATTTGTCACATTATCATTTACCCAAAAGGAATTTCCCTACGTTTTCTGGAGTTCTGACTGAATGGCAAGGATTTGAAGATCTTTTTAAATCAATATTATCTCACGCACCTGACCTTCCTGATGTTGAACGGTTTGAAATTTTAAAAACCTCTCTGACAGGTGAAGCGTTGTCCCTGGTTTCACATCTCCCTTTGACGTCTGCAAATTATACGAAGGCATGGGAAGTGTTGCGTGCTCGGTATGGAAACAAGCGTGATTTGGCTCGTATTCATTTGGACGCTCTTTTAGCACCTCATAAAGTCAGTTGTAACGACGCTTCTTCGATAAAAACTCTTCTCACCACTATCCTTGAACACACTGCGGCCCTGGATAATTTAGATTTTGTTACTCGACAATGGAGCCCTATTCTTGTACACACATTTGAGAATCATCTTGATTATGATCTTCGTTCCCGTTGGGAGATTACTGTTGGAGATCGCCATCAACCGGCCACGAGTGACTTTGTAGAATTTTTAAGGAGTCATGTTCGGTCAGCCGAAGCTCGTGCAGGAAATTATTCAACGACTGTACAATCTAGTACTTCCCAACCAAAACAGTCAAAAAAGATATATACTACACACTCTCGTCCCACTTATGGACCCAAAGTGTTGACCGCCAGTGCGGCGCTCTCCACTGAATCAGGTCATCGGTCGTCTCCTATCAGTAACTGCCCCCTTTGCAAACAGCCACATTCGATTCGACAATGTCAAAGGTTTCTTAGTAAAGGCCCAAACGATCGTTTTCAGCTGGCCAAAACACATCGTCTCTGCATCAACTGTCTTGGCATTGGACACTCATCCGTTACTTGCCCTTCAAAATTCAAATGTCAATCATGCAAACGTTCACACCATACTTTGTTACATTTTGAAGCAAGTCAAACCACTAGTACACCACATCCACCATCAAGTAGTTCCATGGTAGTCCAGTCAGGTGATCCTACCAGCACGGTCTCGTTAGTTGTAAAGGACAATCCCCAGAAAGTGGTATTATTATCAACTGTACTTCTGGACATTTGTGGTACCAATGGTCATCGTCATTCGTTTAGAGCCCTATTAGACAGTGGCTCTCAAGCCAGCTTTATTACGGGCAAATCGGCTGACATTCTTATGCTCAATCGCCGACGTTCACCTGTTAGTATAACCACGTTTGCTAACACTACTGCTACTCCTGTTTGTGGATCATCGGTTGTCATTGTGACTCCTCACGGGAAACAAACACCCAGCCTAAGTATTGACGCTTTGATTGTACCACAGATCACAGGCAAAACCCCGCAAATCTCGTTCACACCTGGTCAATGGACACATATTCACCATTTGCCCTTAGCAGATCCGTCATATCACATTCCTGGTGACATAGACTTGCTGTTAGGTGCCGACATTCTACCATCCATATTATGCGACAGTCTCATTTCGGGTAGTGCAGGCGAGCCTACTGCATTAAAAACAATTTTCGGTTGGGTTTTGTTTGGTCCGGCCACTTCAGCTCCCCCTGTTTCACTGACCACAATGTGTGTGTCAACATCCAGCAACCTTGATGCAACCTTAAGAAAGTTTTGGGAGTTGGAAGAGCTACCTGTAGTTCATCACTTAAGTCCCGATGACAAAGTTGCAGAAGAGATCTACGTCTCAACCACTACTCGTCTTAGTTCAGGTCGTTTTATGGTTACCCTTCCGTTTCGAACACCGTCTCCTGTGTTAGGTGATTCTAAGTCTCATGCTCATCAACGCTACAAGGCCCTTGAGATTCGATTAAGTCGACAACCTGATCTGCGAAAACAGTACATAGACTTTATGCAGGATTACTTGTCAAGTGGTCACATGGAACTTGTACCAGTGTCTGAACGCGACAATCCACTGAATTACTATATACCCCATCATTGTGTCATTAAACCTGACAGCAAGACCACAAAATTGCGTGTTGTCTTCAATGCTTCAGCTCGTACTTCAACCGGAGCCTCTCTGAATGAGAGCATGTATACTGGTCCAAAGTTGCAACCAGACATTCAAGTTGTTTTGCTCCGCTCTCGTCTCTGGAAATACCTGTTTATGGCTGACATAAAACAGATGTACCGCCAAATCCTAGTTCAACCTTCAGATCGAGACTATTTGAGAATCCTGTGGAGATTTTCACCCTCTTCTCCAATTGATGAATATCGGCTCTGTACGGTTACGTATGGAACGTCAGCAGCACCTTTTCAAGCTCTGCGAACTATTCGTCACCTTGCGACACTGGACGGTGCTAAATGGCCGATAGCTGCTGACGTACTGCTCAACGACACTTTTGTCGACGACATTTTAACTGGTGCAAATTCAGAAGAAGACGCTCTCAACTGCCAAGACCAACTGATAAACCTGTGTGCACTCGCTCAATTTGAACTCCGCAAGTGGGCCAGCAACAATGTACAAATTCTACAAATGGTCCCACCAGAAGCTCGTGCAATGTCCGTCTCAGTTTTGTTCGACAGTGATGAACTCTCTGATTTAAAGGTATTAGGTTTAAAATGGGACCCATCTGCTGACACTTTTTCCTTTAAAGCTCGACCATCGAATATCCAACCGACAAAGCGATCTGTTCTGTCCGACATTGCGCGTGTGTTTGATCCGTTAGGACTTTTGTCACCCATGACATTTTTCACAAAACACGTCATGCAGCAGCTGTGGACCTCCGGTGTCGCCTGGGATGATCCAGTCCCCCCTGAGATTGCTTCCCTGTGGGCCCGATATCAGTCTGAACTGCAGCTAGTTGAAACCATTAGCATTCCTCGTCGTATTACTTATGATCATGCTATTTCTGTACAACTCCATGCCTTTTCTGATAGCTCTGAGAAAGGTTATGCCGCGGCAGTATACCTCCGTGTAGTGACAGTCACGTCTGTGTATTGTCATCTCATAACAGGAAAGTCAAAAGTGGCACCTCTCAAGCGATCCACAATTCCTCGTCTGGAACTGTGTGGTGCAGTATTGGCTTCGAAACTCCTCCGATTGGTTGCTGACTCCTACACTAATCGCCTAACTATTGACGAACTCCACGCCTGGACTGACTCCACCACCGTTCTCGTTTGGATTAGATCTTCCCCTCATCGATGGGCCACATTCATCGCGAATCGAACCAGTTTGATTCACGATTTGACCACACCTGCAATTTGGCGCCATGTTCCCACGAAGGAGAATCCAGTTGATTGCGCATCGCGCGGACTGTTTCCTTCCGAACTCCTCAACCACGTACTGTGGTGGACTGGTCCATCTTTTTTACTGAGTCCTCCAGACAAGTGGCCAACATTACTATTAACCGAACTTGAAGATTACAGTGGGCCCCCCTCTCAGGAAGCACGGGTACCTACTGTTCTCACCGTCACTGTAGACGTCCCGATAATCGAATTGTTAAATCGCATATCATCTCTGCAGAAGATCCTTCGTGTAATCGCCTATTGTTTTCGATTTTTCAAACCCCGGTCTGACGCCCCCATTAGCAACATTATAACTGCGACAGAGATAACTCGTGCTCTCTCTGCTCTCGTCTACTTGGTCCAACGTCAAACTTTTGCCGTCGAAATTGCAGCTCTGTCAAACGATCTTCCCTGCTCAAAATCTCTCCGACGTTTAGACCTGTTTCTTGACCCGGTTGGTATTCTCAGAGTGGGCGGTCGGCTTCGCAACGCAGATATTCCATACAGTCACAAACATCCTGCTTTGTTGCCGTCCCGTCATCGGTTAACTGATCTAATTATTGATCACAACCATTGTGTGTTAAGCCATCCAGGAGCCATGACACTCCAATCACATTTACAACGTGAGTTTTGGATACTGTCAGGGAGGCAGGCTATTAGGTCCCGGCTGCGATTATGTGTTCCATGTTTTCGCACGAGACCTCAAACGGTTCAACCAAAAATGGCTGCTCTTCCTAAATACAGAGTACAACAAATAAAACCATTTGCTATCTCAGGCGTTGATTATGCTGGCCCGATATCTGTAAAAGGATCACGTGGGCGCGCATCATCCAGGATCTCTGCCTACATTTGTTTATTCGTCTGTACCGTAACAAAAGCATTGCACATAGAGCTCAGCTCTGACCTTTCAACGGAAACTTTCCTCCTAGCTTTCACTCGTTTTGCTGCTCGTCGTGGACCGATCAAAGAGATCCATAGTGATTGTGGTACTAATTTCGTTGGTGCCGCGAATCTCTTAAACCCGCTCCATACCTTCATCGCATCAGAAACCTATCAACACAGTGTACGAAATCATTTGTCCAAGAACCAAATTACTTGGTTTTTCAATCCTCCGTCTTCTCCTCACTTTGGAGGACTCTGGGAAGCTGGAGTAAAGTCGACTAAGTCGTTAATTTTTCGATCCATTGGAACCCATAGACTCACAAGTGAAGAACTGATCACTTTGCTGACAAAAATTGAAGCCACTCTAAATTCACGGCCTTTGTGTGCCCTTAGCAATGATCCAAAAGATTTAGAAGCTTTGACGCCAAGCCATTTTTTAACGCTGGAACCATCGACATCTCTTCCGGACCCTTGTTTGGAACACGTACCTCTCTCAAAAATGCAGCGTTGGCGCTTAGTGACTGATCTCCACCGGTACTTCTGGACCAGATGGAAAAATGAATATTTATCTACTCTCCAGCTGCGAACAAAATGGTCTGATGATGGAAAGCAGCTGAATGTTGGAGACCTCGTCCTAATAAAGGAACCCTCGCATCCGCTGTATTGGAGATACGGACGTATCACGGACCTCCACCCTGGTGCAGACGGAGTGTCACGCGTTGCTACTGTCCACACGTCGTCTGGAGTTCTAACTCGGCCAGCTGTCAAGTTGTGTCCAATGCCTTCTTGTTGAAGTTCCTTCAAAGTGGGCGGTGATGTTGGCGCTGAATATGACAACAGTGATATGCTAATGAGCACGAAGGCACGATTGTCTTATCGGTCAGTCCCACCTTCCACTCATCTCTTGTTCCTATCTTTTATTCCTTGTGTTGTTATTATTATTGATTATTAGAATCACCTTATTTATTGTCTTTGTTTTTATTTGTATTATCTAAATCGTTTTTGTGTTGTTTTCCTATTATCATTTATTATTGCGGCCAACGCCCTTGTTGTCATAACATTGTTAATTATTATTATTGTTTTTTCTGTCGTCGTAAAACTTCCATTATTCCGCTATTGCAGCGTTTTGTTTTATCATATAGTGTTTTTTTACAATTTTGTCGGGTGTTCGGGTGTACGTATTTATTGGTACACACCACGCACCAAATATATATATATTGTGTCCTTACTTTGGTACACACCAATCTATTATGTTTGTAAATCTTCGATCTTTTCAAACGGACTGTCTGGTCATTGATCAACTCAATTAGTATTGTTACTGCGGTGTTACGTGCGACGCTGCTGGAAGCCGTCACTTCTTTTATTATTGTTCAAATAAACGGCCACATATTATTATCAATCACACCGTGAGTTATTCTTTATATTTAATTATACTATTGCCATCCGTGGGTCACCTGATCCGCCGGCTTGTACGCATCCGGTGCGCCTCACCGTCACCAAGTACTATCTACTCACGCGTAAGTCCGCCAGCACTCGCCGTAGTGTGTGAGAGGCCGCCCAGGTCTTCGGAATCCACATCCAACAGGTGTCTCCACTGTGGGCAGGCTTCCGGGTCAACAAGACTTCAATAGTTTAAGTTTAGTTATTAAGGTTAGCCGACTCATGTGAGCTCCGTGGTCATTGCACATGTCCTAACCGACTACGGAGACCCCCCCCAATAACTAAATTCTATCATCTTGTTTCCCTCAACACCATCACGTCCCTTTCCTAATCAAACGTCATCGTTGTCGTCGTGCATGTTAAATTGCCTACCCAATTTATAAAAGGCGACATAAACAATCATAATTTACAAATCACCTTTTTTTTGGTCTCGATTAATCATCGAGTGGTCCTTCGGGAATTTTACTATGTCAGTTGTCCTGGCGTAACCAGATATCATGATTTATAATATAAATGACGGGCAGATAACGTCGTCGTCGCCACGTCCGCGTCCGTCGCGAAGGGCTGCAGTCGGATGCAGTGGTACGATATTATACAGCAGCGCTGATGGAAATGTCACCGCGAACTCGAGCGAGTCGAAATAACGTCTCGGGGATGTTGTGTCAGAGGGGTCGGTGAGGGGGTGGCGAAGTGGCGGGCGTTTTGGGGATCGAGAACATTATATTATTATTATTGTTATGTACAGCCTGCAGCAGAGACATACGCTCCGGCGAGCGCACGTAAAACGCCCGCCGACCCGCCCGTCGGTCTATATATACAGTGCTCCTCCGACTACGACTCCACCGCCACAAGCACCACCGCCGCCGCCACTTCCACAGCGTCCGGGGTCGGACAAGACGTCAGCGCGTGGAGGTGTGGGGGCACAAGTGAGTGGCCTTTCCGTAGCCGACCGTGTCTCGGTGGCGAAGGACTTGACGCTTGTTGCGGTGCGAACAGATTATATATATACACACACCCCGATGCGCGTATATTTGTCTGTTCAGGAGGAGAGAAAAGTCGCGGTGGCGGTGGATTGCGTTGCCGGGGCGACCGATCTCGGCTGCGGTGCGAGACGCGGTCCAGACCACGCCCGTCTCCTCCTCCGCGCGCGCGACGACGCGTCCTTATCTCGCGGGCGCCCGCGAAAATGCCCTCCCCACCCGCGCGCCTGGCGATCGTCGGGAAATCGGATTTTCGCACCGTCCGCGGCCGCCGAGTATCTATACTTAATGGTACCGCCGTAACGACGCGCGACCGTATACAGAGCGGTTCAGCTAGCGACCGTGTGCTCACCCCTTTTTATTTTTTATAACGATCACAATATTCGTCACACTATTTGAAATGAAAACACGACATCTTATGTGATCGTAACATATCATTTATTTTTCTAATAATATTTTCTACTTTTTACGGACTTTTGACCATAAACAGTAATAAACAAAAATAATTTTCTAGACACCTAATATGAAAATTCAAAGTTTTAAGTTAATAAAACCATCGAATTAGTAAGTAGTGATAATATATGTTAATAATATCAACTTAACTTTTTAACTGGTTAATATGCAGCATTTGCTATTATATTATTACTATGTAAGTTAGTGCGTGAAATAGGCACAATCATTTCACTTTGATGATTTCTAAAAACAAATACGTTTGTCTACGTTGTTTCTAAAAACAAATGAACAAAGAACATATATTTATTATTTTTTTTTGATCATAAAGCCCGGCAACTATGGTCATAAACTGTTTTGTTTTTATTTTTAGGGGAGGAATATTGTAGGTTGATAAACACGTGTTTTGGTTTGGCTGAATTTTCAAGTGGACACCCGTAGGGAAAGGTGGGCAAGTTAATGAAAATAATTAACCGTGGCAAGTTAAGTTAATTCAATTTAATTGCCTTCAGTTAAGTTAAAAGTTAACAAAAAAAAATTTTAGCTAGATAAGTCTAAAGTTAAGATAGAAAATAAAATTATCTTATCTCAGTTAAAAATTAATTAATTTTTTTCAAGGTACAATATTTTTAAGCCATAGACTGCCGTAATATTTTGTTATACACAACAATTTACCAAGACTTTTAATACTGTGTAAAAAATTAGATTATTATAATATATAATTCGAAAATAAACGAATAAAATTGAAAAAGAGTCGACGAATCAGTATTGTCTAGTTGATTACGTATAACTCGAAAAGAAAATTAACTTAACTGCACGACAATGATAATTACCTATAAAAAGTTAAGTTGCAACAGTAAAAATTTTAACTGAATAAGTTAATAAGTTAAAAACAAAAATCGCAACCGACGCCTTAATCGTTAATAATAAAGTAGGTAGTTGATATTGATAAATATTATTATGTTTTGATGTCACTTTTATGGATTCACTTAGTATAAGTATATTAAATTTATTAATAAATTATCGAAATTCCAATGTCAGATTTGAAGGTGCATGAAAATAATAGGTAATATGATTTTTCCAAAAAATATATTTTAAATTGTTTTATGTTCTTAATTATTCTCTAACTCATTAAATATGCTACTTTTTTATGCAAAATACAATTTTTTTCATGGATTCTGTGTTTCATGAATCACAAATTAATCGTTATCCAATTTAACTGAATAGACTAGAAACAAACATATAAGATCATACAATTCTTTTCTCGATTTAAGATTATAATATATTTATAAACATTATTATTTTATTTACGTGAAACTGTTGAAAATTTATAAAATGTGTTCATTGTCTGCAGACGATTTTTTCAAGAAAAATGGAAAAAATCTGTGAAGTTTTTAAAATGGGATTAATGCTGGAATAATGGTAACGGAAGTACATAAAAAACATTTTTTAATCAGTTTTCGATTGACCTACCTATTCATTATTATTATATACTTATTATTACCCAGAAACTCATTTATAATTTATTCTTATTCAAAAAATACAAAGTATTATCAAATATGTTGACAAACTGAAAACATTTCACATATATCCAATATGTATTTTTAACGTGACTTATATTCCCAACATACAGGCCATTTTAAAATTATTGATACCAAGATCTTATCACATTCGACGGGACTTCTGTATTTTTACCATCGTCAGTGGTATAATATACTCGTATATGTGGCATAAATATATCACGACCGAATATTATGATAGGTAGCTTGCAAACGAATTCAAATTCGCGCTATTTTTAGTGAAGATTTGGCTGGGAATCTATAAGATTTTTCTCTACTAATTGTATAGCATTAGGGGAAGGTAGACAATAGACCGATCTTCAAAATACCGACAAGACTATCAACCAACAGGGTCAATCCAACGACAACCAAAATACCGACAAAAGAATTGATTGACAATAATATATTATTAGCAGTAATTTAATTTAATTTTTAATTTATATGCTTATTTTAAAAAATCTATGCATAATGTTAATATTACATTTTTTTTTTTTAATATTGTGTAGTAAAAATATAAAGTCAAATATAGAAATAAATATAAGTTTAAAAAAATAATTCGTAATATAATAAGAATATTCTGAAAATACTAAAAATAATGCATAAATGTATGCGATTGTTGAGTGTACATTACATGGTTAGGTTGTGAGCAATACCACGAAGATACTCCAGACGTGTTTTACCTTCTCGATTGTTAAAAGCAGTCTTCAAGCGCTGTTCACGTTTTTGCTGAAATATATTAGATGGAAACATCGAAAATCTTATAAAACATGCAGGTAAATATGAATAAATTCTGAGAACATTAATATGGTAATTACTCAAATAAACATATTTTTGCTATACTTTTTATTTATTTATTTTTAATTAGACTGATTAAAGAACCCAGTTACATATTAAACAAAAATAATTTACAATGATACAGATGTTGTTCGGTCACAATAACTGTATAGACAAAAGAGAACAAAAAAATATATGACCTACAGGTAACAAGTTGAGATTTAACATTGCAAAATAAATATATCTAGTTTTGTATACAAACTATATACCTACACGGCTAAACATTCTACTTTTAAAATCATCTTAACTTATTAAAAATATTTTATTGAACCTATTTGTAAATTGTTTATTTTACTTAAGATACCTAAACATTCATGAATTATTAACTACTAACCAAATGTGGTTAGGATAGGTTAAATTATTTCGTAAGTCAAACATTTTTAAAGTTACCTACATTTCAAATTATTATTTCTAGAATGAGTTTTTCATTAATTAAATTTTATTATTTTATCATACTTGTAATCAAATGATTACTAATCAGTAATCATAAACCATAATTTGAGATACCTAGTATACTATCTTAAATCGTTTCATAAACTAACCATACCAAATATTTTTGGAGCAGTCCATCCAAAAATGTGATGTATAAATATATTGAAGTTACCTACCTACTTTCCTATAATCGTATATGTGCTTACAACCTACATAAATATTATGTAATAAGTACCAAATAACTAAAAAAGTACCTATTCTAGAACTATAATATTATATAATTCCTTACCCATCATCTAATATATAAAGTATTTAAATTGTTTATAATAGTTTAAAGGAATAAAATAATTAAAACTATTAACTTTCCCTTTTTAATAACACATTAAACACGCAAAAAATATTTAAAATGCTAAGCGCTTGTTTTTGCATAGTTTATTTAAATATACAATGTATTATAAATGTGTAATGTGCTATATATATTATTATATATCATTATCATTGATATTTAGTTTGGATATATTTTTGCTATTCATCATCTTATTCAATAAATGTTAAACAATATTATTTAATTAAGTTTTAATTGTATAGATATCGGTTTTGATCTGTATTAGGTATATTCATTTTGTTTTGTTTTTAAAAGAAAATATTGTATCATCATCATGGTTTACAATCTTATTTGATGGATTTATTTTTTATTAGTTTTTAATTTTTTAATGTTTTTTTTATAATATTTATATATGCAAGTGCAATCTGCCATATATCGACAACGTGTCCTGAGTATGTCTCAGAGGGAATCAGAATGCGTGCGATTTTGTTCTCATCAATATTTAAAATTTTTTTTTTATTCATATAATTTATAAAAACTTACGCTACATATTTTTTATATTTTAATACAAACTTTTAAGATACCTGTTTTAGAACCTCTTTAAAATGCGAATTTCGGCAAATCCATTTTTTATTTCACGGTTAAAGTATTAGATAAACCACTATTCCAAATTTCAAGTTCGTACGTTGCGCAGTTTTTTAGATACAGCGATCAGTGCAGAGTCAGTGGTATTTGGGTTTTATATATAGACTTATTCAGTATCCATTGACCATACAATGCAGTTAAAACACTAAACATTTTAGTTTATTATAGTTATCGTTAATCAAGTATATAAGAAAAGAAACGGCAAACAAAAACTTTTTAAAATGTATTTCTTATTTACTTTATCTTAGTATATTACAGAGGTCCAGAGAGAACGCGGAGTCCGGGAAAGATCCGCGCCCTCGTATAATAAGCACTATACGCGAACACACACACACACACCGACACACATTATTATTATTGTTATTATGGTCGTTATTGTATTATATACTGCAAAGGCCGTAGGGGTTGGTTGGATTTCGCAAAAACTACGTCGTCGACGACGGCAGTGGCGAAAAGGCGAGTGCAAGAATTCGCGCGCGCGCGATAGAAGCTACCCGCGGGGGTGGTTAAGCGGAGGACTGAACCACTGAGGCGTTTCGACCCGAAAGGACTTCGCTTCGGGGGATGAAAATGGCGCGCCGTGGAGGGTGGTGGTCGGGGGGGAGGCGAAACGAGCATAACGGATTAACGACCGAATTACGCGTCCCGTGTGCCCACTGCCTATATTATATATATATATGTACACTCAGACCTTATAATATAATATACATATATAATACACGATATTTGTATGTATATATATTATATATATGCGACACGGAGATAGGTACCGTCGTCGAGACCTTTGCGCACACATAACGACGACAACGGCGCGACCGTATAGCTGATATACATATAGTATAATATATACGTTTCACGATATTATTATTATTATTATTATATATACCGACGCAGCATCAGCCTCAGGGCCCTTCGCCGGTGAATTAGATACCCGCAAAACGCATTATATACATCCGCACGCACACCACGACTGTATATATATATATACGACCGGAATAATAATAATAACAGCGATATCTAACCGCTGTTTACCGTATATTACATACCGCGTTTACGGTTTTCCCACCGAAGCAGCATCCTTTCGTCCTTCGCCGCTGCGTCTGCCCGCGCATCCTCGGATACAGACGTACAGCACGCCACGGCACGTACCTACCTATATTATACGCCACTGTAATGTAATAATTAGACTGGAGACAAATAACGATATACGAACTAAAACGATGAAAACAACAAAAAAAGTGTTAAAATCACTCACTAAAATATTATGCGATTTTATATTTTGTTTATCACTCGAAAATAAACTTTTCACCGGTTATTTCATTGTACATTTCGAGTCAGTGGATTATGGCGTTTAAAATATTAATTATTAGAAATATGTTCATAGGAGAATAGGCACGCGTATTGTATGTGTGTATGGAATATATTTTAGTAATTAAAAATTATTATTTTTGCCTTAATTTCTCAAGCTAACTTTATATTTTTTTATTATTTATATTATTTAATATTTAGTATTTAGTTAGTAAATGTATTCTAATTTATAACTAGTACTAGCTAGAAAGCAAAATCTAATACGACTTCTACATCTTCTGCAGATAGATTTTTAACTTTGCATTATCTCATCAGTTCTAGTAGGTAATTAGTTCAGTGGTTATTACTTTTTTAAAAATAATAATTTACTGATAACTAAGGCTTTTGAATTTAACAATGGATATTATGATTTATGAACATAGCAATATAGTTATAGCATTATGTGGTATTCGATTTCGACCAGTACAGGTTAAGGACGTTTAGCTATAATATATCAAATATTGGGAAATATTAATTCACTATTTCACTATTCATTATACACATATAGAAAGAAAATCTGGTCACTTCTTTGAAAATATTATTAAATTAACTATTATTCAGTTAAGATATTCTTATGCAAGGTTTATAAATATCTGCCGTATATATCGATTACTTTAAATTTATAATAATAAAATAAAATAGAACCAATTAAAATTGAATAAAAATTACCTTAAAATTGAAAACAGGTGAATATTGTATATAATAAGCAATTTGGCCGCTTTGATCAAAATTGCATTTTTGGCGTTCAAAGTTTCTGCAGTCTAGTCGTTTTAACGTGTAGTTAAGAAGGTTACTTCGCGCTATCACAATTCTCCCCCGAACTAGCAATTTTCGTGTAATTTTTTTCTGTGGACGTTTTCGCTGAAACCCATTTTTGACGACACACCGGGGCAGGGTCCCCGCAGGACGTGGAACGACGTTATATGTATAATATTATTATATTATTATGTAAACACTGTTTGACCGCGAATATACTATAATGCACTGGTAAGTGGTAACACAATTACGCGGCGGTATAATGTATACGGTGGCGCGCTTGCGAGGTTAACGGTTTTCCCCTCTTGCCACGAGTCCAATGCTCTTCTTCCCTCGTGAGCACATACACGTCCACAACAATAATATAATACACTACACGAACGGCGGTTAAAATAATAATAATAATAACATAATATTGTACACGCGACCAGCGGCAGCTCATATAATATACACAGAGATCATTGTGATGTGCAAGTACGCACACATAGTGTTGGCAGTCGGCGGAGACGAGAATAATAATATATTTTCGTTATAATGCGACATCTATATCGATACTCGTACGCGTCCCCCGAGGTCAGGCACCCCTCGCCCTATTTTCTTTCATTTTCCGGCTACGGCCGATTAGATAATCCAATTGCGGCGATCCACTACGTCTTCGCTCGTGGTTTTTCCCACACGGTATATAGCGGCTCCCCCGGGGGACCGTAAAGTCTGCGCGTGCCGATTTCCGGTTGTTCTCTGTAGAATAATCAATTATGCACTGTGCACACGCGATACTGTGTAGGGTTACGATGATTATGACCTTATATTACATTAGCTCTAAAAAATTTATGCAAATAACGCCGCACAAATATAAAAATAGTGGACCTGTATGCCCTTATAAATCACATAATAATTATAAAATGCATGAAAAAAAATTATGTTTCATTATTTGTTCAAAATAAACTATTTACGGTTTAATAGATTATTATTATAGCAACTGCTATTACTCGTTAAAAAACGTGTGTTTGGACACAAACGACAATACATAAGTGGCTTGGCGCGGCGCGTTGGCTGCTATCAGTCACACAACGTGACTGAGAGTAAGTAACGGCTCCTACTACTAGTTCCCGGATGGGTGACCCCCCTGGTTCGTATAATGTGTGCAAAGAACCTTGCCATACATACACACATACACGCGTTTAGAACCGTACTAACCGTATACCAACTTTACAGCCTAGTGATCTCATTCGTCAAAGCCTTAATTCAATAAAAAAAATAAAAAAACAATACATAGGTCATTACCAATTATATTACGTACTATTCTGAAAAAGCGTTTATTGAACCGATATATAATAAATACTCAAATCTCCAAATGTTGAGACTCCAGTACCTAATGTAAATATACATTGTAGATAGTTTTTTTGTTTCAAAATGGTTGGCCTATACAATTTTTGAGTAAGTATTTTATTGTAGGTATATTTTAATTCAATGGTTTCCATTATTTTTGGCTATTCATTAAAAATTCCCATTTGCTTATTAATTTCCCATTTTTTTGGCTTCGACAACTGAGGTCATTGCCTGTGGAACTGTGGGGAAGGGTACCGTGGGTTTTGAACACGTGTGTGTTTGTTTTTGGTAGAATTTTTAAGTGGGCACCCGTAGGTATCTGTCGTGTCCGGGTGAGGGATGGCACCGTGACTGCCCGAAGAAAAATGCCACCCGTGGCCGGGTTCGAATTGGCATCGGTGCGCGTCGCAACCGACGCCTTAGTCCGCTCGGCCACTCCACCCCTCTCATAATAAATTTATACGTCTGCACAAAAATAATAATAAAAAATTTATAATATCATAATAATCTTCGGGTTGTAAAAATCTAAACTTTGAGCAGTTGGTCATATAAAATATTCTTGTTATTTCAACAAAGGTTATGGTTATCTCAATTTATGTTTTAAATTCTGATCTAAAAATGATTTCCTCTCTTTATTTAACTTATTATACGTAATGATATATAGGTATACCAACGCTTGACGGGTGGTTACTGGTTATCTAAAGATTAAAGGATATTCAAAACCTGAAACATAACATAGGTAATATTGAATCCACACAGCACAACCATATTATCAACTAATCGTGAAATATTTTAGATTTGAGTTATAATAAAATACGTCCCGTCTCCCATTACAAGTGACATTGAACACGTAACATCATAATAATAATAAGGATAATATTAAAAATAATAATAATAATAAGCACGTATAAAATATGCACAGTATAATTTATAATGCACTAGCAATTAATTTGAAAATATTTAGTGGTATTATGTAATCGATTGAACAAAGTGGAAAAATTAAAAATGTAGTGCCTCCATAACTATATCCTTTTCAATCACTCGAGAAATTGCAATGTTCAATCGAAGTATCACACTCATTATTTTTCTTAAATAAAATGTAACTTTAAAAACAGTAATCGCATAAAATAAAATTAATTTAACACTATGTAGAAACTTATAATATGAATTTGGTTGAATAATGGATTTGATTTCGTCTGCATTTGTTTATTTGGAAATGTACGGTAAAAAATTATTATCAATTGTTCGTATAATATTTGTAGAATACTTAAAAATACGGTTGGCTGAAAACAAAATTAAAAAACTATAACCAGCCGTTTATAGAAACGGATGCCTTTGTCTCCAAAATCACGATTTATTCTTATAATATAGATAAGACAACGATTTAAAATGAAAACGATTTGTCCCAAATAAATCCGCTTTGGATGACAGATTGGCCCTATACGAATAATAATGTTCATCTATATTTAAGGCGTTTTGCTGGAAATTCAAACCGAAATTAGATTCCGTTTTCACGGTTTGCCCGCGAACTATACCCTTCGTCACGTATACCAGTTATCGTCGTCATAACCATTTGTTAGTTACGTCGTATTTTGCACAAAACTGTCGCTGCGGGGTTAAATTTGGGTCAATTTCACACGAACCGCTCTGAATTTGAATTATATGCACTGTTCGTGCCAATAACTTAATAAGGGAACACCATGGAGGGCTTGTTTCCACCGAGGGTAGGTTTTGAGTAGAAATTATTTTTGTTTTTTTATTATTTTGCGGGGTGGTCAATTGCGCGTGAATTATATTATACGCGATATTTACGAAAAATCGATTTCGTTCAATCGCAACATTATTTTTTACGGTATCATAAAACTTTACAAGTTATGAAAAATGTTATATAATAGGTAGTGTAAGCAATATTTATGTGACGCAATAATTATTATCGGCAGGTAATTTAAATAATATTAAGTTCATTACCATGCCGTCGCTATAATATGATATACTGAGTACTGACTATATTATAGTCAGTGTGCCTATCTATAAATCTCTAGCTCTAGACTGATATTTTATTTTAGTCTAAATAAAAGTTGACAAGGTTAATGTTAGTTAATATAAACCAATTTCAATTACGAACAAAATCAATACAGGCTTAACAGAATAAATATAAATAAAGATTTTTCAAAATGTATTTGAATTTGAATTTTAAATTGTAATCTGTTTTTTTGTAATCTTTATGATTTTATATAATTTGGTATTTATTTATTCTTTTTATAAAAAACTAGAAGTGAAATTTAAAGAAGTGTTACTTTAAAAACGATATAATTACTCTACTTTTTCTGATAAATTTATCAAATATTAATTAGGTAACAAAATGAAAAAATAATCACCTATTTTGTATATAATATAAAATAACCCACACTCAATGTTATCCATACTAACTACAACTAACCCAGTCAAACTACAGTATTATTATAATTTAAATTTATTATCTATACCAAACTTTTCGGCGGACTGAAGTTCTAACTTCTAATTGTAGTTCTGGCCACAATCCGACGATCCATATATCGGGTTGGTTCAATCGGAGACCTATGTCCTAAACTTCTTGGTTTGCGAACACCAAAAGTACAAGATTAACGATAACACGACAGATTGAACAAAATAAGGACTATGCCCAGAAGATGGTTATAGTGGACAATACCTAATACTGTGCGTAGGAAACTCACAATACAAAACAAATTATTTAAAATACATATTATTAAATATACCTACAGAACAATCGAACAATTATTTTTTTAGTTTTATAACAAGCGCGAGGGATTAAAATTACAAAAACTGAAAAACCAATGAATTTACTCTACCGTATAAATTAGGTACCATAGTAGGTACTAGCATCAATTGTATCTTGTCATTGAGGAGGCCACTACTTAATCGCTTTAAAAAACTTATGCGGGCTCCTGTATTTTATTTTATATTATATTATATATTATTATATTTTTAAGCTTTTTGACCATGCCTAAATTTTTTTATAAATACTATTGAATAAAAAAAAATAAAAATTTGATAATTATTTTACCTATTACCTCAATACTTGTATTTAAATTCAATGCTACTACCTATAATTATTTTTCCTGTTATTTTGTATATCCATATAGTATTGGGAATTGTTTACTTTCGATCACCTCAAAGTACCAACTAGATTTCATACCAGAAACTACCTTCAAACTTAAAAATCGGAGCATTTTTATGACATCAAACATAAGACACACAATTTAAAAAAAAAACGCACACTTCATTGTAAAACCAAAAGCTACATTCATCGCTCTGCTCAGAATCTAAATTGAATTTCTGTTTGGGTTTTTACAACGCCATTTTTTTCTACTTGAGTGTTGGAATAAACTTTTTTCAACGAACTTACACTTAAACATAAAATAGTACAAAATATATATTTTCACGGATAGACTCGTGTAAGTGAAACTAAAAAACGGGCTACGGGCAAATAAAATGTATTCAGAAGCATAAAATGTTTTTATCTTATACGATATCTATACTATAAGAGTCTGCTGTACAAAATAGTACTGGTTGGACGTCTCTTTCCCACAACAATTTGACTGATGACTTCGACTCTTTTCAACACAAAGTACAGGTGCACGACTTACATTACTTACCGGTAATAACATATTTTATTGAATTCGGTTTTCCATTATACGGACATTTAATTCCTAAAAGCTTAGTAGGATTTCTTTCCTCAAGTACCATATCATCAGCTGATTATCCTAACCAAGGATCGTTTTTCCAAACTGTTAACCCTGGTTCAAAAATGGAATATTTCAAATTGCCACGTTGGTATAATTTCAACAAGAAAAACTTGACAAAGAACAACAAAAATTAGATAAAAAGATAGTACCACTGAGGAAAAAAAGGACTTCTTGAAGATTTGAGTTTGAATAATGAGCTTTCAGATGTAGATAGAAACTGGCAATCCAGTAGTCATAATGCAGACTACTCAGAGCCTCTTGCACTACCTCTTGAGAATATGGCTTTAGTTTCATGCGTTTCAGAGTTGAAACCTGGTGATTCTATATTAGTTAAATTTTCTACAACTAACAAAAGAAAATTAACATATAAATACGTGGCCACAGTTTTACAACTGTTGAAAAATGATGAGATTGAATACAATGCTTTGAAGCTGCAGATGAAGAAAACACTGAGTTTATTGTGATTGAAAATTATGTATCTGTAATAGATATAAGTGACATTGTGGGTAAACTACCTGACCCCGAACTAAAAAAATATGGTAGATAGTTAAAATCCATTTTTCCTGGAGTTGTTGATGTTTTTGAAAAGTTTTTAACCTGATGATATTCTTTACTAATCTTTTAATTTTAAAAATATAGTTATTTAATTATTATTTTATGTTACCTAATAGAGTACAAAATAAGTGCTGAACTGAATTTTAAAAGTGTTACCTATTTGTTATATTTATACTGAAAATGTACACATAGTCACAAAAAAATATTTTTAAATCTGATACTACATTTTAATTTGTATTGTTATAATTTCTTTTTAGTTAATTAGTTATCTAAATGTTGTTATAATTCAATATTATTTAATATTTAATACTTTTAAAATCACCTTAATAAAGGAAATTATGTATCAACCAGTGTGTTCCTAAGCTATAATTATAATTTTTATTTTATTATATTTTTGGTATTTTTAGTCACCTAAATACAATTGGTAAGTTGCAACTTTTTTTTTAATTTTCATTGCGTTAAACCTGTGTATAAAGATTTAAGATATGTTGAATAAATTATTTCATTTAATCTTACAATAACTATTATATTTGTATTTTTATAATTCTGGCCATTAATTGGGGATTTTTCAGTCCATATATGGGGTTTAATGGCCATAAAAGGGGGATACTTTTATTTCTAAAAAATTTTTTTTGACCTTATATTGTTGTAAATAATCTATAACTGTGACCCCACAATAAGCAAGTCTTAATCTATAATTTAATTAATATAACTTAATATATAATCTACAACTTAATCTCTATCTCAAACGACCATAAACAAAATCAATGATTTTATCATATGAACTGTTTAATATTCTAATTAAAACTTTTTTGTTACTATTGATGTAATAACACTATTCATGATTTCTTTCCCGTTATTAATACACAATTGATGCCTTCCAATGCTAAAAACAATAATGACTATAGGTATAAAGTACATGGAAAAAAATATTAACTAAAAAGTTTTAGGTAGAAATATTATAGTTATATCAACCATATTTTAGTTGAATATACTACATTTTTACCAAATAAGTTATCGAAATCAACCATCTATAATTAGTTGAAATATTTTGGTTGATTAACTGTAAAATATAGTCAAAATTATATGACTAAATAAAAATAGTTAAAATAAATTAATAAAAAATATGTTAACATGAAACAATATATTGCAGGATGTTTGTGAATTGAAAACCTTACACAACTCAAAAATAGAAAAGGCTCTACAATTTGGATTGACATTGCAACCGTGTATAGTAATTGTTGATTCAACCGAAATATTTACAGTTGTTAATAATATTTATTTTAAATTGGAAACACCACTGAAAGCCCTTGACATATGTTCCAAAACATTTTTTTCTGGAACAGTGTGGACCTTCATCGTTAATTTGGTCCATGCGTTTCGACTCAAAGCATAAACAATTAAAAGATACAGCTAAATCTATAACTTCCCGAAAAAATTCACCGTGTACTTTAGCATTAAAGCATCAAATTAATTTGTCGTAAAGAATTTTGTCGTCAGTTAATACAATAAAATATATATTAAGTTAGGACGTCGTACATTACTTTCAGCAAATACAAAAATTTTAAATATATATGTTCACCTTTTAATATTTTAGATGATAAGGTACAATTTTTTTCGTGGATTGGTTTTAAAGGTACCATTTACAATTGTAATAATATGTCAGTTTTGATTAATTTTGGTGATGACCCAAATATTTTACCTCTATTTGGATTAAATTTATCTGTATTTATAAAAACTAATAACAATATTCCTTTTTTAGTTTATAGTATTTATAATAATAATTATTTAGATGAACATTTACAAGCGTATAATGTACAACTTACTAATAAATTAATCTGTTGCTCAGTTGAAAATTTGGATTGTGTACAACCCACAATTCATTGTGTTATGTCTAATGGGTTATGTTTTATACCAAAATAAATAGTTTTTATATAAAGTTATATTATATTCTTTTTATACATTTATTATACCTAAAATATATATTATTATTTATTCAATAAAATACATTTTTTGAATTCATCAATTGTGTTATTCATAATATATTGTATGCTTACCTAAATTTACCATTCCTGTTAGTAGTGTATTCAGGATTTTTCATTAGAGGGAACCAAATATATAAACATTTTTTAATTGTAGTTTTCCGTTGTATGTGTGCCGTATAATATAAGAAGAAATCGAAATCAGTTTTCTTGTGATAGCGTTGAATTCAATTTGAAATATAGTTTTTTTTTTTTGTAAATAAGAAAGACTGCAGAACAATGTTGTGTTTATAGAGCTCTCGCTTATACGCGTTAAACCACTATGCCCTTATGTGGTTTTGGTTACTAATATATTTTTGCATTGTAAAATGTGTCCATTTTTAAATATTTCTAAATTGCTACTAACACATTTTGTTTAAGTTGTTTATAGCTGTTACTAAAACTAATATTTAATTAACATACTAAACTATTTTAAGTTGTATTTTAAATACAAATTTTTTTTCTATCATAGGTAAATAGGTTACTACTCGTAGTTTACCTACATTATTCTCGTGCGTATTTTGAATAAAGCATTAAAAATGATTGATTGATGTAATATTAATATTATAATTATAATGCATCCACAGTGAAGCGATCTGTGGCCTTGCGTTCAAGAATGATTTGTGTACACTGTACATCCATGTTTATCGACAATTGTATGTATTTGACATATTTTTCATAACATGAAATATCATCCGAACAAGTTATATTAAGATAATATTTGGATGGCCTTCTTTCTAAATATTTTATAGCATTCATTGAGCAATATTGTATTATTGCGTACAAAAATTTGAATAAGCATAGACAGCTCAAAACATCTACAGTGTTCAGATACTGCTGCACGGACATGTTACACAAATTTGACGAAAAAAAAAAACGAGTAATACATCATGAATATGTTATATCATAATATATGAATTCATTGTGAGGAAATGTATCACAATTATTTAACTATCGATTATATTGGTACACAGTGTTTGTAATATATTTCGTCATACGCGCGACAGGGGACCTGTGCCACCAACCACGATGATGGGTTTCAATGAAAAGGAATTTTAAACACTGCTGCAGAAATGCACAATAATAACAAAAAAATATTAAAATACCGTGAGAAGGGACGGGCGATATCAAGTATAATAATATCCATGTGACAATGTGTAGGATATCTGACATGTATTTTTTTATGATTACTGTCATTATATTCCCGGCCTCTGCGACCATTGGATTTTACGCACGGACATTTAAAATATTATTGTATGTATTTGCTCTACTGTGGGCTACAATGATATATAAGTATATACATTATGCAGGTACTATTACTTCAATAAAAGAATAGCAATAAAAATGTTGAACACATTTGCGCCCCTTTTTGTAATGAGCATTTTAAACAGGTAGGTTTTACCGTCCCACCGATGTGGGCGAAACACATTCACTTAATAGAATTAAAATTAAATAGACGGTTTTATCAGTCCCATACTAATAAAATACTCAAAAATCCGATTGTCATATTTACAGTCACCTTTTAAAACCCATAAGGATATAATATGGTATTCAACCTTAGGGCTTAAAATACTGATATACACAAAAAATACTCCAATCAAAAACCTTCAGATGCATATCTATAATGCTACTTCATATATCTACTACTTAAATATGCTACTCCATAGTTCATATTATATTCTACATCGGGCACCACAATGATTTTCACTCTACAAAAGTCACCAAAAAAGCCAAAATTACACTTTATAAGTACTCCTAATTCAGAATCTGACTTCAAAATCATATCAACCCCACGTTCAAAACCTATTATATATATTTTTTATCCGTATCCTCTGAAAATCCTATCGGAAGGTTCAAGCGACAGTGGCCACGAGACCTTATTATTTAATTAATCAAACACACACCGCCACAACCCCTTATAAAATTCACGCGGATGTGCTGTCACTGGATAGTTATCTTCCCCCACGTTTACAAACCCTGATATGCTAAATATTCATCATCCCTGTTGTACTTACAACACGAATAGATTGTATAATTTTCTAAATTAAAATATAATATATTTAACTGAATATTAATAAAGTTTTCATAATATTACAATGTGAAGGGCCATACTATATTTATATAATATTTCATAGGTACCTTTTTAATAACTAAATTTCAACTTTTTATTCAAAATGTGTTTGCCGCGTGAGAAACTGCTGGCCGGCGGTGTCGATCGGTCAATAAAAAAATTCAGCGACTAAAATAGCCACACGCTTGCGAGAGAGCAAAAAATTTAATCTAAATCAAAAGTACACATTTGGCCAAGTACGTCTGTTGAGCGTCTACTATTTATATTGGCAGTACGTTGCAATATTTTTATATTGGAATAATATGTAACATTTATTTTTGGTATTTACACTTAGTTTAATAACGAAATGATTTTCATTATTTTTTTTTCATTTCAAGTTTGATTATGACTTGCACACAAGTGTTAGAAGGTATGACATTTACATAATATAACATTATAGAATAATACGAGTTATGACGTATCGTCGTCGAGTGCTGACATTGGTTTACAGTCAAGGAGCCAATATAGAAAAAAAAAAATGGTTAATTATCAATAACCTTTAAATGTCACGAAATGCCTTTAACACATTTTGTTATATTTTTACACTTTTATAGTTCTTTGATGTTTGATGTCCGTCAAAACAGTATGGACTGCATTTGTATGAGATGTTTTCACTTTTTGATACCTAGGACTCTAGGTATTACTTACGTATATTGTGTAATGTGAATAACACAATAATTAATCATTATTATTGTTGAATTAATAAGTTGAGATAGATCATAGATACATAATTTACAATAGCGATGCACAAGAACAGTAAACTTATATATTTTACTGTCATAAGTACTTCAATTAAACTTAAACCTATACAGTGTAGGTACAACTAAGTTCTTGCTATGTTGTATTCAGTATTTCAGTGTGAGAACCAATAATTAATTTGTTTCAATTACGTTTATGAATTCTAATCAATTTGTAACAATGTGTTATTTTTCAATATAACCGTAAAAAGCTAACTTATTACAATGCATATACTACCTGTTAATACCACCTTTACTATCTTGCTTTTTATTTAGGTGACTTCTTAGTTTATCATGTTTACATATTAGCAACCAATAAATATTATACACAGGTATTCACCAAAACTAGTACCAAAATCATTTTTACCACACCTATATTAGAACCAAAACAATATTAAGCTCTGAATACCCAGACCGAAAAGACTATACACCTATTGTAGTAGAAAGGTTACGATCCCTGTTGTACGCAAGTACCAACACTATATATAATATAATAAATATGATGTCATCGTCTCGACACAATAACGAAATAATAAACGGATTATCACGGAGAAGATGCCGTCACCACCGCCGTCGATCGCAGCTCGGATCCCGGTGGCATACCGCGGACGCATTCTCTGTACCATAATCGACAGCGCCGATGACCGTACGGATAACATACGTCACCAAATCACGAGATGTGCCCTTTCTCTCTCTCTCTTTCAATCACTCTATCTTATCCTTTCTCTCATTCTCTCTCTCGATCACTCTATCTTATATCCTCTCTCTGCCCCCCATCCATTCTCCGGTCGAGATGTCTATCTGCAGCAGTCGTGGCGAACGGACGAGGAAATATGAAATATAATATCGTCGTAACACGTATGCATAATGATATAATGTCAAAGGTGCGCTCAGGTACCCACTATTGAACGCGCGCTGCAAGGGGTGGTAATAATCGTCTCCGGAGATGATCGGACGACGATATCGAAAACCTATGCGCAGTAGATACACCTATACACATGTGCCCGTATCGTTTCGACGACGGCCGTTGGAGATGACGAATCGAAGAAAGTAAACAATGTCGTAAACGATCAATTATAAAATATTATTATTATTATTTGGTACGTCGTGTGTGCTGCGGCGCGTTCAGTTGTCGTATATACGCGCATCTGTCATTCTTAACGTCTGAATTTCGCCGCAGAAGCCGATGTTATCGCGTACTAGCCCCGCTCCAGCAATCGCGGCCCTGTAATAATAATAACATAATAATATTACTATTATGAGGTCCGGCCCGACCGCGGATTTTGTCGAAGACGAGATTCCCACGGGACGCGCCCGCACAAAAACGGCTCAGCGGGAAACGATGCGCCGAGCGGGGGCCCGACGACGTCTTGGCTTGGGCATACGACGGTCATTTTTTTTTCCTCTCGTGTATATTATAATATCGTAGCGTTTTTATTATTTTATTTTACGTTACGATGTTTATTATATTATTATAAATGATACGCAGACTGCACGTGTGTGTGTGTGTGGTGTTGGTCTGTGACAAAAACGTTGCGCGCATAATATAATAATCGACCGTATCGATTATACCACGTCAGACTCGCGAGATCCGTGTGAACGGTGAGAAAAAAAAATTACATTTTTTTTTATCATTGTATTATTTTCGGCATTTCGTGTCGCCCACGCCTGTCCCCCTCGTCTACCACTGCTGGCGCCGAGGGAATAATCAATTTTACATTTTGTCAGCGCAGAGTAAAATGTCCAGACTTCGCCCCTAAAAACGCAAACCACGAAATTGTTTAAGACAGCGCTGCTGTTTAATGTAAACTACATACATAATATAATATGCACTCCATGATATGTTTAAATTTGTAAACAATAAATTATGAATACCATCTCCGTGGTCAGGACAAGCGATATAATCGCCGGGGAGGAGCCTTTAGTGGTGTTTAGGTGGAGGCGAATAACGCCTCGGGTGGCACTTTGATAGAGGGCTGGCGATTTTTATAGTTTTTTTTTATTAGGAATATAAAGGCTCTGATTACTAGCAGGTCATTAGTTTAGATTTATATTACGATTGATATCATCTTATTTTAACTTGAATAATTAAGGTTTACGAATACAATTTGTGATAACAATATAATATACATTTTACAATGAATTGCATTTATAAATCTAAATATTATATTTTTATATCAAGTTACCAACGGTTTCAGTGTATGCAGCGGGCGTTTTGTCCCCCAAACACTGAACGGCGTCTATACACCAACGGCCAATTATATTCGCACGTAGTTTAGCGCAAAACCCTAAATTTTTTATAGTAAAAAATATTTATCTTTAATCTTCGCAGACACGTGCACAAAAAAAAAATATTATATTTTGGGGTGATTTATGACAGCATGACACTATATTATAAATTAATATAATATAAATGGCGTACACGAGTAAAAAATATATTTTGCTTGAAAAAAACAAATTTCGTTAAGTGAGCCGATGATGATTTATATTTTATATAATAATATATACTTGCAGCCTAAATTGTTGTGGTCCATACTTTATCATCTCGTATATCTCGCGATCACCACTACGAGTTGATTTAGCTGCTTTCCAAACTCCCTATCGTACGCACTATGTAATTTGTTAATATATTATTATACTATACCGACACGAGTCACGATTATACAATTTTCGCAAAGCCATAACAGTGATCGATTTCTTTTTTTACCATCATATACTTATATTGATATGTTTTCAAATATTTGCTAACAAAAAATAACGCGAATACCCGTATGTATGCCAAAATACAAATGCAGTGATCATAAAATCAAAAAAAATATATTACAACAACCGTTCATTTTAATACTCGACTACACACATCTTTTAAACGCTTTTTTTTATTTAATAATTAATTTGTATTCAATATAGTCCGAAAACGTTGATTTTTTTAATATCAAACATATGGCTTTGCTCGTATAAACACGTAATAACAATTTATATAATATACGAACAATGTGCAAGTACAAAATCAATATAAATAATAATTGTAGTTCACTTACCTAACTTATCCATAGTGGTGTGTTATACCTAATATAAACATATTTAAGAAAAATAAATACTATATTGTTGTTTCTCATAATAATTATGTTATAAAAAATGTGAAACATTTTGTTGAATTTTAACAACAAAACACCTCACCCATCAAAATCCTAAAAACGTAATCTTATTGGAATATTGCTGTCTCAAGGATAATTGGTGACTGGGTATTTGTTCCATTTTTTAGTCTCCAGGATTGAAACTTTTGAGTTATACCAAAACACCTAGAATCTAGATTGATTTTATGAAAAACTGATGAGCTGTAAAATTTAACGACTTTTTGAAGTCTTACCTTTCACATTGTGCTGCATGAAATTGGGTGTTCCAACTTTAGAATAAAAAATTTAAACAAACGTTTGGGTGATAATAATCGTTTTTATTCGGGCTAATATTGGTTAATGAGGGTGTTAAGTGTTTACTAGTAAAAAAAACATTATTTTTATAAGATATTTTTTTTAAATTTTGAATTGTTTAGAAAAATATCCAAATATTATTATTATTAAACAAATGATTAACAACAAAATCTAACTAACCACAAAAAATATTTACAAAATGACACCTAGCTGTATCACACGAAGATTGTAAAATAAAAAATTATTCGGAATGTTTTATTTGGATATTTTATTGGTTAATATTCGGGTGTTTTCAAAATAAAATCATTTGGGTTATATGGGTTTCGGGTGTTTGAGTTTTTAATGGTTTTTTAAAGGGTGTTACGGGTTCTGGTTAATTCGGGTGCAAGGAAATGCTAAAATATAAGTTTAATTTTGTAAAAAAATCGTTGTTTATTGAAAATTTAAATTAATTATTTTAATCAAATGTAATAAATACTTTTATATGTTAGGGTGTACCTAAACTGTAAAAAATCAAACAGTCATGGCAATTGTGAATAGCACGTGTATGATGTTTCCAGTAGGTACCAATATATTAATTATTTTACTATAATCTTGAGCTCAACACTGCTTTTGACCTGTCTGATTTTGAAATAAATAAATATTTTAATGACTGTACCTATCTACAAGCACTTAAACAATGATTTCATACATAAATACTTGATTAGTATACCATCGCGAGTCGCGACGATAAATAAATTATATGTACGTTATTGTTTATGTTTCGATACAGTAATTATTGTCCACTCCTACGATCGTAAATTTATAATAATGTAACTATTGTTTTACCTTTATCTGAGATTTGGCCTTTGTTTTCGATGATCGTATAGGTCATCTCTGTCTAAAAAATAACCGATCATAAAATATACGAATCTAAATAGTATTATTTCATTTATAAATCGTTAACTACAGCAGTTAAGGTGAACATTTCCGAATGAAAATTGCGTATTTTTATGGCGAGTCAAATTTTCAAATAATTCTTCGTGATTTTTATAATAAGTATTTATATAATATAGTATTTGAATAATATTCATAATATATTATATTTGATGATGCTTTTAAAAAGTATCAGTAGATTTTGCACTCAAATAACTACATATTTTATCAAGTATTTTAAAAACTTTTGAAAATAAGCATCTGTATCTATATTTGAATAACTAATTAATTCATTAATTCAATTATGTTGTAGGTACTTCAGTAAATACGGTAATACCTACCTATTGCTGTACAAAATCGGTGATCGAAATATTTTTAATGTCAGTTGAAGACCATATTTTCATATATTTTGGCTTTATGAATAAAATTTGTAAACTGTCAATCAGAAAATTTTTTGAGACGGTTGGCTATCCAAATCAAAATTTGAGGGAGTATTATTACGTAGGTTCGTGGTTATTAAAATGTATGTACTGCCTATATACATTATAAAGATTAAAGGATAATGGTGTTTATTATAATGGGCTTACATAGAATATAAAATAAAGTAGTTATTTCACTTGGACAATTTTCAAAATTTTCAAAATTATCGTAATTTTAATAATTTATAATAAAGTATGTAATATATAAGGCTCTCATTTGAAAAAAAATCTTTGTACTTATCATTAGATGACACTCTGGAAGAAAACCTAACCTACCGCACATATAGTGTTCTTACTTAAAAAGGGGTTATTTTAGGTATTTATAATTTTCTAAAAAATTGTGCGGGTGGGGACGTCAATTAAGTGTCTCTTTCAGAAATATTTGAAGCGTTAATGGTTTTACATTTTATATGGTAATTAAACAGTTAAATTATCGTAAACACTAATCTAACACATTCAACCATTTTGTGTAAATATTACTTTTGAAATAATAATTGAAAAAAAATAATATTTGTATGGTGCAGAAGACAATTATTTAATTTAGTAACAAAAACCCGCATTCACATATTAGGTATAATTAGAAATAACATTACGTGTACAAAAACGTTGAATAACTACATTTTTCAATTATCAAATATTTGGAAATATATCATGTAAAAATAATATTATGCGATAAGCATTTTAGGAGTTTAGATGAATATTCTAAATGCATCTGTTTCAAATCATATTGCCTTAATATAAAAATGCACTGAATTCAGCTGAGTCCTGTAGTCGACCACTAACTTACACTTAAACACTTACTACACAGTCACACAAATAACAATTTTAGATTCTGAGTGGAGCAATAAATTTAGGTACCAATTGGTTTTACAACGAAGTGAGACTTTTTTATGGTTGTCATTGCTTATTGGCAAGGAAGAATGATATTTTTTAACTGAGTTAAGTCGTTGATAAACAAATTTCAAAAATGTTTAATCAAGTTCCTTTTTTTTATATTATATAAATAAATATAATTTAACGCAGACAATACATTTACTATAATAGTGATAACATTAATAATTTACTTGTTTGGTTTTATATCTTTATGAATAAAAATGTTTATAATTATTCATTCGAGAATTGTGCCTAGGTAGGTAGTAGTCTTTATTTGTGTAAGCATGAGTCATGAATTATTAATATTATTTTAGTATTTTATACTTTTTGTATAACCCCATAATATGGTATCAAACATAAGAAAATGGGTACGACTAATGAGTATTGAATAATTCTGGCTAATGGCAACAAAAAAAGCAAGTATAAGAATTTAGTTTTTATTTTCCTATTAAATATTGGTATAAATGTATAATATGTAGATTTTAGGTATACCTATAATCAATTGTATTACATGTATTATTTATAAATAAACGCAACTATATAGGATTTGATTGGAAGTAGGTAATTCGTTATTTATTTTACGAATAACAATAAAAATCAATTATGTTAAAAGTTAAGATTATTAACTTGGTTATGCCTGGCGTGGCCTATTGGAGTAGAAAAACTGTTTCAATTTTGAAGGTGGTTTCTAGTAGTAAATTGGATCTAGAGGACACTATACCTAGTCTATAATAAATAATCACCTAACTTATATAACTAATTAACTAATCGTTCGAATTTAGATTTTTTTTTTTTTAAATATTATGGTTGAGAATGAAATTAAAAACGTACGACCCTGTCATTCAAAAAAAGTAATCTACCTAACTCGAATAGTAAAATCAAAAAGGTTTTTGTTTTAAAAAATGTACCCAATTTCGTAACTACTTCCAAAAACGTTGATGATATAGTTAGTTTCTGAGAAAACGAGCGGTTTACCTTTGAAAGTATCACCTCGTGTATTATATAGGCGCCATGTCGTTGGAGTCGGCGATAAAGCGAACCGAGAGAGGATTACGTGATGCTGTGGTGCACCGTGTCCCGCGCACCTACATAATAATAATGTAAACTTTTCGTTGTATACATTTATATGTGTTTTTGTTTCGGCGAGCGGTGGCAGTAATATAGTCAGCGGGTTTTCGCGTTTTCGGCGGAAACGTTTTCTCCCTTCGGTTTTGCGACGTGGCGGCGGTAGAGGAGGAGGAGCAGCAGTCGTTGGTAATCCCTCGGCGGCGTCGCGGCGCGGGTCGATCGCGACGAGGTGTCGGCCGGCGGAGGAGAAGCTGCGAAAATTAATGGACCAATTATCCTCGGCAAAGCTGTTACTCTCCGCACCCCGAGTGACTGATACAGTGTGGACCGGATAATAATCCGTTTTCCCTTCGCGTCGACTGGACGACCGTATTACATTACTGTATTATATATAAAACACGATGCGCAGCGACCCAATGTTTCGGAAAATTAAAACAACTCCGGTCGGACGACTCCACTGCACGCGCGCTCGTTCAGCGTAAAAATTTATAATAACAATGATAATGCCTAATAAGTTATCGTGCGCTGCGTTGTGCAGACGTTATACGACGATGATTATAATAATATAATATCATATTATATAGTGTTTTGCCCCCTGCCCGTTAAAAGGAATCGAGTTTAATTCCTGACCATCTGAATTGTATGAAAATATTCTACTCAATAAATTGCGTGAAATGTTTTTACTGCTCATAAAAAATACTTTTTTTCAATTTATATGATCAGCGATTTTGAAGGAAACAGTTATTGGCGATTGCAATACATTGAAAATCGCGGACTTTGGTCTCGCTAGGTAATTATCCAATACAACAATAAATTATGAGTTTAAAACGAACATTTCCTTGGACGGCACCAGAGGTTATTAGACAATTATTGTTCTCAAAAGCTAGCGACTTTTGGAGGTTTGTAGAAATTATTATTAAATATTATATTTTAATGAAATATGAATAAATATCAGAAATGAATATGTAATAGATGTATCTTGAACGCGTGGTTTATTGATCATGAATCGACTATAGGTAATTTAAAAAATAAAGACGTTTTTCGTTATTTTTAACCAACAATTTTTATATAATTTAAAATAAAAATAATTACACGTTTGTGGCAGTACTTTTTCTTAACATTTTGTTGGTTGAATTATAAATGTTGTTATTGTATGTTTAATGACTTTAACTTAAATTCGTCAACCATTTTATAGGCGGATACCCCTAAAATGAACAAAATGGTTTTTTTTGGTATGTTTTATTGAATTTCCTATTGAAGTTCATGTATTATAAGTATTAAATATGCAATTTTATTGAACGCTACCTAGTTGAAAAAATATCCACGCGCTTGCGAGTCCCCTTTTGGAGAATGTTTTAAAATCGTTACTGAACCCCTTTATTAGCCAAGGACACTACAATTTCAAACTTATAATATATATACATATACTTTTAATTATTATTTTATTAGATCACTGCAGTTGGCAGCATCTAAGGCTAATAACATTTAATTTACATGTATAGGTATTTAAATTTGATATTTTTCATTTTGGATGAATTTCACTAATTATTTTATGGTTTATTTTTTGATAATATTTTTATATACAAAAGTTATTTGATTGAGTTTTACAGACAGCAATACTTGCATAAAACAATCATTTTTAACTATGCCAATAATTAAAATCATTGTCAGTCCTAAGTGGGAAGGGAGATGAGTGTATTATAAGCGTCTAACCCCTTCAAATGCATATCTTTGTTGGAATACCTTATAAAAGCCCAAGTGCAGTTCGACTAAAATAAGTGCTATTCAACCATACCCGTTCCGATGGTCATTTGGTTAGTGTTGGGAATTATCTATTTATTTATTTATTTTAATTATAAACGCCCAAGGGCATAGAGTACATAATAAGTAGAATAAATTAAGTAACAACCATAAATACAGAAATGTAGATCAATATAAAAAAAATACAAATACATAGGTAGTATAAACAGTTAAAGATTATAGGTAACATTAATACAATTATCCCCTTGCTTTAACATTACCTATTATAGTTCTGCTACGTACAAAAGGAGTTTTATGTGGAAAATAAAAACATTGCTAATAATATCTATCCAGTATCCAACAAAAAAAATGTAATGAACTTTCAATATTATATACTGAAAAAGATAGAACTGAAGCTTTAAATAATGAAACTATTATAAATACAAAAATGGTAATAGAATAAATTAAATTATTATAATTGAATTAAAAAAATAAGTTATAAATGGTAATTGTATTTTATTATTTTTCTTTTTTTAATTTTGATATTATCCCCCGAATTCCTAAAAATGTCATATTAAAAAGAATATTTAAAAATTATTGTATTTCAATTTTTGAAGAAGTTAAAATCAAAATATCAATAACGTGGAAAAGTCGATTTCAAGTAAACTTGACGACAAATTCAAATTTTTTAGAATTCTTATCACTTTATTAGATCAATTGGTAGGTTTGGCAAAAAACACGTCTAAAACACTATGCCACGCGTGTGTTACACAAAAACAGAAAATCACGGTATCGATAATAATATAGGGTCATTTATTTAGTTCAATTCACAAAACCGATTGCTTGGAATATTATAGTTGAGGAACATATTGATTTGGAGAAAATATATTAATTTATGATCACAAAAAATAGTACAACTAATCTAAAATTTCATTTCATGAAACAACATCCTTGTAAACTGACTGTACTGTATAATGTTTCATAGTCTCTTTTAAAACTATATAATATGGAGACTAAGAGAGGTAAAACCGTTAAACCCTTATATTGCAGTATATATGTATTGCTTTCTCTACATAATCAACCAATTTTTCTACTCGTTGCACAAATTTCAGAAATATTTTTGCAGCTGTAGAATCTCATGAAATTAACAAAGTACATATTTGTACAGTTGAAAGTTATGCCAAAGCTTAAAATAATGATAGTATTGAATATGTTATCAACCGTAATGAAATAAGTATGAATAAAAACAAGTCGAAGATAGAATTCCTGTAATAAAAAAAGTAATTGAAATAATAAAATATTTGGGTACGTAAAGAAATGTGCCTTATCGTGGAATTGGTGGCATAGAAGGGCTGTACAAGAGGCAGTGGTGGCGGGATATAGGATTATTTGAAGCAATATTACTTCATGTCTGAAATGGGTGGGTGGGTGTATAAATTTATATATAATCGTAAGGCCTCAACACAAATATCATGGCAAATATTATAATTGATAATTATTAATGGCCCTTGCTGCTAATTTTGCTTAAATGAAGGGTACAGTGGTAAAAATATTTAAAATATACAATATGCTTCAAAGCCTCCACAATTTCGCACCGCCACTGACAAGAGGGATGATATTAATATCAATAGAAGATATATTTGTAATTTATGAAATTGACTACTGAAGCAGATTCAAATTTAAATCAATATTTAAACACTGCTATATTGTGAAGCACTGTTTGTGCTACAAGCAAAAAAATAAAAATCAATATGGATCAACGGAAAAAAAGATTTAAAAATAAGAGGATCAGGATCATTAGTTACACTTGTATCCAAAATTACCGTTAATAAAATAATTGAAGGTATTGGGAAGAAAGATTAACACTGGGAGCGCTGTCGACGCCTATCGTACTGATGGTTAGGCGGGTTCCCCCCTACGTGAGGCCGGGAGATTGTATGTATGAATTTCCCGACATCTCGCATATATTTTACTTTAAATGAAGTGTATTTGAATGTATTTGATAATATTAGTAGAAATTGTACTTACCAACGTATACAGTTAGCTATAAAAGCGTATAAAATTTCGATACCAAAATTAATTTATTATAAAAAGTAAAATAATCAATATAAAACTATATCTATACATCCCAAATCGGAAGGTACAAATTGTTTCCACCAAAGTGCGTTTTGTTAATCTGTTTCTCCAATTCTAGAAACTACGAGTAAGTATATAAATTTAATTTAAGACTTGAAAAATTATTGTTATGTGTTAAATTATTTCAGCAAGCAGATCAGAATTTAATATGTGCCATGCGCGTGTGGTCCATAATGGACTACAAAATTAAATCACTAACAATTGACGAGCATCTTCAAGCTTTGCGGTAATTGATCAAAGACTTCGATAAAAAAGAATTCGTTGATAGATCCATACTTCAAAACGAAAAATTCAGCCAATACACGTTCATAAAGTGGAACCGATGACAAAAATTAAAAGCATTTTAATTAACATGTAAATTTCGTTCATCATCTTCGATTCTACTTATTTTAGATAATCATACTACCAATTTGTCTATCACTGTGATTGATTTTTGTAAGGAAAATGGTATTGTGTTCTTATCATTTACCATATACTCCGAATCGCTTACAGCCATTGGATGTGTCAGTCTATGGCTCCTTTAAAACATTTTATAATAATTCAGCTAGCAGGTGCATGGACACGAACCCTAGTATGTGGCTGCTACCCCAATATCTATTTATGATATAATGTAATTTGTGAAAGAATCTCTAAAGGTCTAACACAGTAGACTCAGAAGAAGATGAAGTGGATGATTATTTCTGTATAATTTGTCTTTGAGCATATTATCAAAATTGCAAAGGAGAAGACTGGGTTGAGTTTTGTTCCTGTAAGAAGTGGGCTCATGATAAATGGACTGGAGACGGTGGTTTATTATTCTCCAATTGCAAAAACAGTTCTTCAGGCCTTGATGAAGATTTTGAAAATAATGAATAAATGTAATGTTTAAGGTTGTTAAATAAATAAAACTAAAAATAAAATTATTATAGATGTCACAGATGTATGAACTGTAAAGTTAAACATCATTTGTTAGTTTGTTTGCAAGTAATTTTTTTTTATTTATATAAATAATGTGTAAATTTATGTTATTAAGCAGTGGTATAAAAACTTTTATTATAAATTATTTTGGGAACACCAGTAAAAACAACAATTTCAATATTACAATATAATATACATCACATTTTAGAGAAAAATAAACTTTAATTACAGTATATGTCCAAAAATTGAAAAATATAAATAGATTTTATTTAATTGATAAATTTGGAAACTAGCTAAAAAATAAGATGGTGTAAAATGTTTTCTGTACACTAATTGTGTTGATTATGCTTTACGCTTTTTTTGCAGAACAGTGGGCCGATTGTGTCCCAGTCCGCCACTGCGGCTAGGTATCTATAGGCATCTATAATCTAATAGTTTTTTTTATGTATATCTATGATCGGAGTATAACACTAAAACACTGTTTAACTGCACAAGACGTGTACCATGGCCTGTTGTCTGTATGCAACTGGTACTGTTACTATAATATACAGTAGTACATACTAATAATAAATTCGAAATCATGAAGACTAGTATAAAGCAGGTCTTGAAACCGGTTACCGGTTTTTACCGAAAACCGGTAATTTCCCGGAATTTTGGGGAACCTATAATCGGTTACCGTTTAAACTATTTATACTCCCAGTAATCGGTTACCGTAACAATTTTTTAGCTAACATAAAACGTTATAACAACGTTATATGTTTTAACAGGTTGAGAACCGATTACCGGTATTTATAAATACTGACTACCGTTACGTATGAACTATAATATGTTGTTTAATTTATTTTAGCTACATAAATGATTATACTACGTAGCTATTAGTGGTTTAATAAATAGTAACTTCTTAAAACTATTCTCAAATCATATTAATATATCTTCGTTTTTTTTCCCTAGTCTAAATTTTTGTACGATTCAAATAATTGATATTATATATTTCTATTTCCTACCTACCTATAACATACAATCTTGTTGGTTGCTAATGACTGTAGTCGATAGTCCCGGTCTTTCTCATCGTATACTGTACTGGGAAATCTAAAAATAGCTCGATTCCTATAACGACTCGAATATTGTATTAAGTACACGTGTACAAAGGTGTAGAATAATTTTTTTTTTAGAAAACTGGTATTCAATCGGATACTGGTTACCGACATTTTTTGAAAGCGGTTGTTACCACTTAACGGTAACCTGTGATTTTAATATAGTACCGGTAATTGGATACCGCTAACAACAAGACCGGCATAAAACCGGTAACCGGTTTCCAAAAAATGTCCATTAAATTATAACGGTTTCAAGCTATATAAAGTGACCTAACCTAACGGACACATGATAAAATTCCTGTCAAACTTTTTAACCAATCGTTCTATCAGAGTAAAAACCCAAAACACATTATCTAACCAACATCATATTGAGAATGGTCTCCCCCAAGGTTCAGCTCTCAGCGTCACTCTTTTCCTGGTAGCAATAAATGACATTGGCAAAAATCTGCCCCTTCCGGTTAAACACAAACTCTTTGCAGATGATTGAAACATTTACTGCAGCGGGACAAATCTAACAGCGTTAGAATTGAACAAAGTTTGAGTCATACAGAGTTGATACATTTAACGGGCAACGAAGTGCACGGGATCAGCTAGTTGAACATATAATCATCAACTGCCCAAAATTCTCATGTTCACGTCATCTTCTCAAAAATCCTACATCAATCGAAGAAGCCCTCAACCAAAACAACACCGCCAATATTTTCAATTTCTTTAAAGAAATTGGTCTAGACGATAAACTATAAATCTCCCGTATACATCATGTTCTTTTTTTTTTTTGTTTTGTTTTTATCTTTTCTCTTTTTAATATCGTATAAAACTTTTAGTTTGTAAATCTTACTAGGCTAATAATCTTTGTAATTGCACTTCGTTGCCCGTTAAATGTATCAACTCTGTATGACTCAAACTTTGTTCAATTCGTTATTTAACATTCGGTGCATGGTGTTCAAAATTTATCTTAACTTTTCCGTTGCCCAGAATAAAAATTCTGATTCGCAGCAGTACATTATATCAGGTAGGCAATTTACCTGTGGTAGATCGCCGTCCTCGCCGTGCTGTTAGTACGTAAGTGTATGATTTAACTCTAAAGTATCAAAGTTATACCAAGTTTGTTGGTTTTACTTAATTCTACCTACGATGGATTAATATAATCAATTTACCTATACAAAATCCTATTCTAATCTAACCGTACCGATGAATAAAAAAAACAAATTTAACCCTTTGTAAATTAACCTATCTTCTTACCAGAGGTCTAATCTACCCAAGAACATTAATTTATATATATATATCTAACTATATAAATACAGAGACTATAACTATACAGACTAAATTCTGGAACTACTTATCAGATCTTCTTGTATATTATATTATATATATGTATATTGACAAAAAATAATAATACAAATAAACAAACATGACCGATTAACCAATAGCTACCTAAAATTTTCTTTCATATAAACCTTCTTCGTGAAATACTCTTTCGTTTAAAAAAAAAAATCAAAAAGATCTGATAAGTAGTTTCAGAGTTAAGCCTGTACAGAGATTTTCATTTCACGTTTTTATAGTTTGATATTATATCATAATTTATATTTAAAAAGTAAAGCAAATAGTTTTTTTTTTATTATTATTATCATTAAAAACCCATGGCAACCATTTATAAACAAAAATTGTCATCTGAAATCTCAAAATTCCCGTCTTAGCACCTCCCGGGATTAATCTTTTCCCTTTTAAAATTAGCCTATCTTTTAAGTTCGGCCAAATTACACACATAGTAAAAATTTCATCAAAATCGGTTAAGTGGTTTAGGAGTCCATTGAGGACAAACATTGTGACACGAGATTTATATATATTTATTTATTTATATTTTTATATATACATATAATCATCAACTGCCCAAAATTTTCATGTTCACGTCATCTTCTCAAAAATCCTACATCAATCGAAGAAGCCCTCAACCAAAACAACACCGCCAATATTTTCAATTTCTTTAAAGAAATTGGTCTAGACGATAAACTATAAATCTCCCGTATACATCATGTTCTTTTTTTTTTTTTGTTTTGTTTTTATCTTTTCTCTTTTTAATATCGTATAAAACTTTTAGTTTGTAAATCTTACTAGGCTAATATTGAAGCCTTATATCTAATAAAAAAAAAAAAAAAAAAAAAGTGACCAAACTCGTATGGCCGCGAGTAATGAGTTGAGCGATTAAACGGCCACAAGCTGCGTTGCGTTCACGTTTGTTACTTTAACCAGCGTAATTATTCTTGTTTTTGTGTTATTTGAAAAAAAAATACATTACTTTGATCCATGGGCCTCTAGATTTTATAGTTTGTGCAACTACACATTTACACAATATGTGCACATCTGTATTTTCATAAGCTTAATTTCGTATAAATAATTAAATTATACAATCCGTTAACACTACCTGTATCTAGTTATTTTATATCTAGGTATATATCTTTGTTCATAGCTAGTCTAAGCCCGATACTATTCGATACATCCATACACATGACGTGTTTTTTTGAACCATCGTTTTGTACCGATATATTGTCGATACAATATTACACTTGTACGGTCGTAAAGTGTCCGTAATATTAGAAATAAACGTAATCATTCGTGTGGGCTGCATAAAAATTCGGTTTATTTAATTTATGTAACTTCTCATTTTTTTACATAGCGGTCGGCCGGTACGTTCATGACAAAATTTTGTCATGGTAATAATGTGGCCGCCGCGACTTCGCGAGTTAGCTACTCACCGCTACGACACAGCGCCCACGACGGCGACCGGCGAGTTACGTATTGAAAAGACAGATTAACACTGGGAGCGCTGTCGACGCCTACGTGAAGTCTGGCGATTAGATGTATTTTCGCATACATTTGGCTTTTAATGAAGTGTATTTGAATGTATTTGATAATATTGGTAGAAATTGTACTTACCAACTTATACAGTTAGCTATAAAAGCATATAAAATATCGATAGCAGAATTAATTTATCATAAAAAGTAAATAACCAATATAAAACTAAAAATTTAATTATTAAAAGGTTTCACATAAGTTAATCTACGAGTGATTGAAAAATTATTGAAATACATACTCACAATTTTTTTTATAAGCGTTTAAAGTTCAAATATTGACAAAATTCGTCAAAATCACGAATATTTGCAATTTATTTTGTAGTTAAAATTGTATAATAAACTAGAAAATTTTTACGAACGTCTAAATTTTCAATTTTAAAAATAATAAACATATATGTTGTGTTTCTCTTAGTTAGAGAACATGATTCAACTTATAACATCAATAACTTATTTGTATTAATTACATTTATTCAATTTTTAACATAATGACAATGTGTGTTCTTACACCATAGGCTAGGTACAAACTCGTACAATAGTAAGTTAATGTTTGTCCAATCATGGAACAGAAACACTACAGTTCCTCTGAACTAAATTTTAAAGAATACATTTACAATATAAACTAATAAAATATAATTAACAATTTCTTTATAGAATAAATTAAGATACATTAGTAAAATAATAAAAATATAAATAACAATATTTACTACATCTCAAATAATACATATAATATACTTATAATTAACATTATAAATTAAGTTTAAGTGGTGGACTTATTACTCGCTTAGGTCTTTTAGTACCTTCACCATCATCCTTATCCTGAATTTGATCACTTTCCCCTTGAACATCATTTCCAAACTGTTTAACTCCATCCAAACCTTCCTCAATAATATCTTTTTCCTCGAAATTGAAGCTCTGATCTGCATTAAAATTTTTTTCTACATTTAATTCACAATCAATTATTTGATTAATATGCCTCTTCAAATCTCTGCCATCACCTAATCTTATATCATAGGTGACAGGAGATAATTTTTGTGTTATAACTGCTTGTACCCATTCATCACCTCCAGTATAATTTCTACACATTACTACATCACCAACACAAAATTCTTTATTCCTATTTCCTCGGTAACAATTTTTATTTTTCAACAAACTATTTTAATAATTAGCTTTAGCAAAAGGAGTTAACCTGTCATACGATGTGAATAAAGAACGCTCAATGTGCAATTGAACCGGACTAAGCCCAGTAGAATAGTGCTTAGTGCTGTTAAAAGACATTATAAATTTCAACACAGTCGTATCAATACTATTGTTGTCATTATTACTTGAAATTACTTTTTTCAAATTAAAATCATCATTACATTGTTCCAAATTATGAACTTTTTTAACCTTAGCTTTTACACACTTTTTCAATTGACCTATCTTAGAACAATTTGAACAAGAATATGTTTTATATTTACACGATGGCTTGGTGTTTCTCTTTATTCCACAACAATAACAAACCATATCCTTTTTTCCATTGTAATTTGGTGTTGTAGCCTTCCCATAATCCTTTGATGAAAATGCTACTTTGTTCCCAATGTTGTGTTGATACTTCTTACTCTTGAGCTGCTTATGGTAATTAATTTCATGATGTTGATCCAATTTTATAACCTCATTATTTGCTGATTCCATCGCAAGACCCAATTCCACACATTTTTTAAAAGTTATCGTTCCTTCCGATAATAGTTTTTTCTTAATATTACTGTCCTTAACGCCCCATATGAATTTATCACGCAAAGAATAAATAAATAAAATATCCTAGACTGACAAATCGTCTCCGTTTAGAATCGTTGTTCGTATACAATAGTCGTTATGCAGAAAGCAACCATCCCTCAAACTATTGAAAAACGAGTTGTTAGTAGGACGAGATAGAGAATTTCAGTTTACGTATTCTGCAAAATACAACCAAATCAACATTGAAGTTTAGCGCTATCTATCAATGTTTCAAAAATTAACTGAATGATTATGTCGATAAAAGTTATTGTAAAATACATCCATAACGCATGGTTTTGTGTTCTAGGTATAACTGATAATAGTAATGATATAATATCAATCTATGCCGATCTTGGTCGTTTTCTGTTAATTTGATAATCATTATTTCATTTTATTATCAATGTAATGTTTGAAAATAGTTATATTTTAATTTATTATTCTTTGTTATGACGATTTCGTAACTAATAACAAACGATCGTTATTAGTTACTTTTATAAGAAGTTTAATTGTATTATAAGCCATTACTCACATAGCATGGAAATAAACAGAACGAAGAGGGCCAGTCGTATGGTAAATTTGGTTCAAAAAGTAACAACAGTTATTGAAATAAATAATAATGTCTCAGTTTATTTGGAAGGTAAGGAACAAACAGCATATGATAGATATCTTTGATATTATAATATAATGTTATATTGTTTAATAACAGAAATTAAAATCGAAAATATTGTATTTTCTGACTACGATGGGCCTTTTGATGATACTGACAAGGATCCAACGTTTGATCCGTATTGCACCATAGTGCAACGTAATGACAATGATGATCAAGCAATAGTTCCAGAAGATGATGAAGATCAAGTAACAATGCCAGATGATGATGAAGGTAGTTCTAATGCAGATACTAATCAAAATATTTATAGTGGTAGATCGAAAAAAGGTAGGAAAAGGAAACACACAGAACAATCTCGAGCAAATATAAAACTATTAAAAAACTCAAACTTGCTTTATTACAACTACAAAAATAAAAAAATTAATCCTAAAAATTTTAAAGATTTTGACTGTGTATGCCCAATGAAGTGTGTGGAAAAGGTTTCTATGGAACAGAGAATACTTGAGTTTGATAAATTTTGGAAAATAGGGGAATACAATGCCCAAAATGCTTATATTGCTGCTCTAGTTAATGAGGTACCTGTGAAAAGAAGGTATGCTGGCACTAATAACACTCATTTTAAAAAACAATTCTCCAGGAAATATAATTTGAATAATACACATGTGTGTCGAAAAATATTTTGTGAAACATTAAATATTTCAACAAGTAGAGTTAATATTGCTTTAAAAAAAAATTCATGGTAGAACACCATTACATGATCAAAGAGGTTTGAAAAATAGTGGCCTAAACAAAATTTCAGATGAAAAACTTAAAATTATAAAAGATCATATAGACAAAATTCCCAACTATAATTCTCATTATTGTAGAGAACAATCTACATTTGATTATTTACCACTAGAAATGACTTTGGATAAAATATACGCAGTATACAAAGAAGAAAATTTAATAGAATCAGTCAGTTTATCATTTTAATTTAAAATTTAAATCACTCAAAAAAGAAACTTGCAATACATGTGGTTCTTTAATTGTTCAATAAAATAATGAAGCTGATACAATAAAAAAACAAGAACTAACAATAAAACACCATGATCATTTAAATTTAGCTGAAAATGCACAGGCATCATTAAAAAAAGATTTGGAAAAATCAAAAAAGTGTGAAGATTTTCAATGCCTTACCTACGACATGGAAAAAACATTACCTCTTCCTAGGTTACCTACCAACATAATATTTTACAAAAGACAACTCTGGTTATATAACACTGGAATTTATAGCGGAAAGGAACATCAAGGATATTGCTATGTTTGATTGGAAGGTCAATCAGGAAGAGGAGCTCAAGAGGTTGGATCATGTTTGAGGAAACACATTTGAATCAAAATATCAAAGAACTTGTTTTGTGGTCTGATTCATGTGGTGGGCAGAATAGGAATATAAAAATTGTTTTACTATCGAAAACTATTTTCAATAGTACCGAACTGAATACTATAACACTTAAATACTTATACCCTGGCCACAATTTTTTACCCAATGACAGAAATTTCAGCGATATTGAGTCAGCTTTAAAATACCAACAAAGACTTTATATTCCTCAAGACTATATCAACGTTATGAAAACATGCAAAAAAAAAATCATTAATAGTTACTCAAACGAATGATGAAGACTTTGTTAGTTCAGAAAGGTTAGAGAAAAAAATTACAAATCGAAAGGTATCAGTGTCTGATGACAAATCAATTGGCTACAAACAAGACGAATTAAATTGTGCCGTAGTCATCCATTCTCATTATTTATGAGTCAAACATTATCAGATGAAAACTTTATTGAAATTAATATTGAAAAACGTTGTCGTGTTAGACTATTAAATGACATATTATTTCCATCTGAAACACTACTTACTCAACTATGGCTTAATGGGACAGAAATAAACAAAACAAAACTAGATGATATAAAATCAATAAAGCATCTTATACCTGCAGATGCTCATGAGTTTTATACAAATTTTACGGGTAATTCTGTCATTGAGGAAGATGTTAATGGGTACAATGAGAATTTAGATTTTGATATTGAAACTTTTAATAATGATTAATAATAAAATTATATTTTTCAACATTTTTTAATGCTGTTAGTTAAGTTTATAAATATTATTTTATACTAAAAAATATTGTTACATTTGTTTTTGTTTTGATAGAATTATTCTTATTTATTTTATTCTTACACATTTTAAAAATTAAATTAATGTAACTCAAAGACTGAGATAAATATTTTAATGTTGATTGTTAATTAATTTTATAAATGTTTTCCAAAAAAGTTGTTTTATAATAATATAACTCGAAGACGGAATATGTTACTATTTAAAATTGTAAATTATGATTTATTAATAAAGTTGTTGTCTATCAAAGTTAGTCACATATAATTTACTAACATAAGTGTATTTTCTTATTAAAGTATACCTAATAATATTATTAAAGTTTGCATTTTAAAAGCAACCATACCACATTTTAACAATAATCATAAAACAACCAACCAACCTAAGGCAACCATGCCACATTTTTACATTAATCATAAGACAACCAAGCAACATAAGTCTTAAAATAATGGTGAGCATCATTTTGTATCAGGATTTTATTGGTAAGTCTGGAAGTACATACATCTAATTAACAAGGTTAGGTTAAGTTATATGACATATGAGGTACTAACCAATTTAAAAAAAATATTTTTCTAAAACTTGAATTATCTCCAAATAGAACATTTGTGGGATGGTTGCTTTCTGCATAACGACGTTCAATTATGCCTATTATTGCATTCAAATTTAACAGGTCTATTAGGTATATTGAGACCTACTGAGGTATAGTGACCTACTTAAAGGCTTTATAGCTTAAGTTAACGAAATTTCACCAAGCATACTATTTACCTATTGTATGATTCATAGTGAAGCTTAAGCATCTAAAAATGCTTGCCAAGTCAGGGATTGGCGTGTACACTTTCTTGATTTTTAATTTTTAGAAATTTATTAACTGATATCACACCCAAGCGGTACAACAATTTTAATCCAGAAAAATGTCGGTGTGAAGTGCAGTGAAGATTTTCAGAACTTGTAATAAGTTCTAGGAAACAAAATACGAACATTTTAAAGAAAAGAAATGTTATTTATGAATATTATATAAATTTTGATGGACGATCTAAAAAGTGCAGATAATACATATAATAGCAAAAGAGTTGACAAGGAAAAATCTAAGTCAGATTCATCAGTGACTTGTCTAACTTTTGATTTGCAACAGTACTAGCCAACCCCACATTTAGAAACGTCCGTTGATTTTTATACATATAAGATTATATTGGACTTACCTTCTTTCTACACGTAATCATGCAACTGGTCAGGCATCATGTTACTTGTGACATGAAACAATTGGTAGAAGGCGAGCTAATGAAATTAGCTGAATGAACTTTTAAATTTACCTAATAATGTGGAAACAGTAATACTTTATTCAGACTCATGTGGAGGCCAGAACAAAAATTCTTATTTATCTACTTTGTTCTTTACCGCTCTTAAAAAATAAACTTCTATAAAACAAATAAATAACTAGTTCTTAGTTCCTGGTCACACTCACATGGAGTGTGATTCAGATCATTCGCTTATAGAAAACCAAAGAAACATTTTTCAATTGAAATTTCACATCCAAGAGACTGGGCTACACTTATAAGCTGCACAAACAAAAAGAAACCTTTCATGTTCATGAATCAAGAACACTTTTATAATTGTTGAATGGACCTTTAGTTGTGCGCAAAAAAAAAATTAAGAAGGAAAAAAATTTATTTGACACGATGTTGCATGTTTGCAATATAGAAGTTGTACTATTGGTTTTATGTATTATAAAACTAGTTTATGTGAAAACGAACCTTTTAAAGTATTAGATCTAAAAAGAAGAAGCCAGGTGAATAATTGTTCATTGCAAAGAATGTATAATGCACCAGTACCAATATTGAAAGGAAAAAAAGGGTCTTACTCCATCTTCTCACATTAATGCATACTTTTTACCATGATTTTTACAATAATTTGGTTGATGATAGTACTGAGAATCAGTCTCATTTTCCAGATCTCGATGAAACTTTGACTAATCATGATGACTAGGTTATTTATTTTATATTATACTTTTTTTTTTATTATTATACTTAGATGTATTTTATTTGTTTAAATATAAAAAGGTTAAGTTTTATATTGATTTGTTAAAATATTAAGTATTTTGTTTTAATAAATTATAATATTTATTATAATTTTTTATTTATTATTATTATTATTACCTATGTGATATGTGATATATGATGTAAAAAGTATATCTCATTCAATAAAAAATAAAAAGTTTAAAGCGGACACACGTATCCTTCTCAATCACATTCCAAAATCCATTACCACACCACAGACTCAATATTACTTGAGAGGATTGGGAACAACGCCAGGCATACAACAATCGACTACCTCATATGAAACAATTGGTTATTATCATGCTCACACTTTTAGGAACCCTAATAATTCGTGCCAAATATATGATAGTATGAAAGAAAAAGTTCACTTAGTCAATGGAAATACCAAAGTAAATTTACAAATTACATTTTACTCTAAGTCATTTTTTATATGATTTTTCTTTGTGGTATAGGCATAGAATTGTATTATGTTCTTATATTTAAATTGTATTTATTTATAATTGAACAGTATCAAAGGTTTTATGATTTATCATAATGCTTTTATGAGAGCTATATTAATAATATTATATTATACATAGTAAAGGTAGTGTACTTATAAATAATATTTACTAGTTAAGTTTTTTAGAAGTATATTTTATTTTTCTATTTAATTTGATTTCGGTTATATACTATGATTTTTATTTTTTAATAATATGTCCATTGTTATTTATTTTTATCTAAACACTATAATTATGTTATTGACGTTTTATAATTAAAATAAACTTTAAATTCTATTATCTTTTTGCAGAGTGTGTCTTTTCAATATTACTTAACAAACAAAATAGTATTTAAAACATAATATATTACCTATGTCGTATATTCAATATTCATATTGATATGATAATAGAATATTTAATTGTATATTAAATTATAATGAACCTACTGCCCTACTATTTCTAGACGTTTACATGGCAATATTAAAATTGTATTAAACCTATTAAGTACCTAAACGACATTTATTAATATGACAAATACTTAAAATTTCAAAAAAGGGGTACTCTCGTTTCCCCACTTTGTTTTTTGGATAGCGCTGGGAGTTTTTGTGTACAAACGTCGGGACCGAGTGAACATTTCTGCACAAACGATGCACAAACGTTTGGCACCTTAAAAATTTCAATTTTCCAAAAAGGGGGTGTCTCGTTTCAATGGCCCCCCTACTTTGTTTTTTGGATAGAGTTGGGAGTTTTTATGCACAAACGTCGGGACCTGGTGCACATTTCTGCAAAAACGATGCACAAACTTTTGGCACATTAAAAAATTCAAATATTCAATGTGGGGGGCTACCGTTTCAATAGCCCCCCATTTTGTTTTTGGGATAGGGCTTTCAGTTTTTGTACACGAAAGATTGGACTTGGTGCACATTTCTGCACAAAGTGCACTAAACGTTTGGTGTGATCAAAAGTTCAAATTTCGAAAGTGTAGGGGGGGTATTGAAATAGACCTTCGCTTATGTACCTTCCTAATTTTAATGTGGGATAGACGGCCCTCAACTACTGTCCGATGCAGCTCGTCGTATTTGTACCTACCTATACCCACTATAATAATAATATTTTCATCGTACTCTATTATACTTCGATGGACGTCGAAGGCCACGTCATTAATTTCGATTATATATACCTATAATATTTTTTTATATAGGCGCTGTATCAACCGTGGGAGTATAATAATTATAGGTAGGTAACGAAATACTAAATAATTTTTCCAATGAGTTTTATTACTTTTTTTTTGGATCACGCGACATTGTATGTAAATTATTATTACATTCACTGTATCTATTATATAACTAGTAAGTAGCAATTATACCTATAATAATAGTTAAGCGTTTATCGCATATTATACGGAGATAAGTACAATTTATTATATTGTGTGGTCGTCGATAGATTAAAGCAGAATTTTTGTAAAGTATACTTAAAAATATTTTTAGAAAACTTTATTCAAACATAATAATATATATCCGGACTCTAGAGTATGAAAATTGTATACAAGGAATAACAATATTATATAATGTGTATAATACCAGATGTTTTCAACAAAAAAGATAAATCAATGAATCTGTACAGAAATAATTTAATTACAAAATAAAATATATAAAAACGCCCTACCTATTGATTATTTTTATTTTTTATGAAATTTGTTCTATCTTTATTTTGAGTTATCCGAGATTATTATAGCACTATCCATGTATATACATAGGTAACTACGTAAATCATGCACGAACTTCGCACCCACCTACTTGTATCACGATCATGCTTAATTCAAGTTCGTGGACGTGATAAAATTACTGTATTTAAAATGTATTAACATCAAACGAACCTATTCCGAATACCATTGTATAATTACTTTTTTCAATAGATCGGAATGAATACCGTGGATTTACATTAACCTATTTTGTCGTAAGGCATGGGACGAACGCAAATTATTTTGTTAATTGGATATTGCAACGCCGTTAGAATGTAACAGATGTAAGGCAATTAGATAATAATATATTATATCTACAGTAAAATTGTATCGCTCGAGTATTCGATTGATTTGCACGGATACCTACGCAATATTATGAGCATAATCAAGCACATTATATTACCAATAATGGTGCCGATAAGTAAGTTATTTCAATTAATATAGATCATTTATTTTTATACCTTATAATAATATATTATGCAGTGTTCCAAAATGTCGTTTTAAAAATATCGAACCTCATTCAATTATGGGGTCGATTATGTAAAGGTGGGTGGGCACCCGATATCATGGGTATAATATTTTCTCGTAAATCATTAAAATGATTAAAATATCGTCTTCTCTCCATTATAATATAGGTAGGTACCTACCCAAGAAACGCTATGCCAAAACGATCTTCAAATAATTGTTCACTAGTGCGTGTAAGTATGTCATAATGAAATAATAATAAAAATATATATATAAATAAAGCGTTTCGTAAATGCGGGTGACGGCCGACGGGTGTGCGTGTGTTTGTGCGAGTACGCGCGTGGTGTATATAATAATAATATACTCAAAATGATTTCCCATGTGAACGGTTTCAAAACCGCTGTTTGTACACTTGAGACGGCTATTATGGGAGACGGGCCCTTTCCCGACTGGGATCGGAAATCTAATTTGCACATTTGGAGATAAAAATATTTTCAACAAAACGGAGCTGTATACAACACAATGATATTATATCATATAGTGTAATGTAATGAGATCCAGACTGATCGTAGATTCGTTATGGGTCCTAAACAGGACTGGGCACCGCCACATCGATGAGTCAAAAAGTTCAAGTTTTCTAAAATATTTTCCAAGACTTGCAATATTAAACTAGTCACGCGCACGTATAGTTTCTTACACACTTTTTCTTTCAAATAGGTACGTGCAAGCTATAATTAACTTAACGTAAACACTTCACAACTTCTAGTTGACTAGTTATGAATATATTGTTTCAGTTACCTATGTAATCGCGACAAAGTTTTATTTATTATAATATAACATAATACAATAAATATTTTCTATACGTTTCAAATTAATTTGTTTTATGTTTTTGTTTTCAACTATTAATAAGTTTTAATAACAATTTAACATTCTTCACCGTTATGTTGAAAAAAACTTTTAACTGCCAACCCTGAGCTTAGTTGTATTACTAAGCTTAGCTGTTTGTATTGTTCAAACATCTTTTAAATTAACTAGGTTTTTTTTATTTTTAACTGAACTTGTGTAAAATAACTAGTGTAAAATAAAAATAAAATTTTTCTTAAAATTCCCGGATTGATCCAATATGAAGGTGGGGAAGGGACGAAAAAAATAATGGGCCTTTCACCACAAATACCCAAATATTGCATGCTGACCCTAAAAAAACGATATAATAATAATATTATATACTACAATGATTTCTAGTATTTTTATATTATCGAATTTAGTTATTTAGTTATTTTCAGTATAACATTTTATTGATATTTATAGAAAAAAAAAAATTGAAAACTTACAATGTCCGTAAATAGCTCAAAAAGAGTCAAATTATTTTCAAATTTATAAGGTGTATTGAAAATGCTAATATAAATATTCAGTCAAAATTTCATGTACCTACGGTCATTTGTTTAAGAGTTGCACCAAAAACCAAAATCAATTTTTTCGAAAACAGATTGTGCGTACAAATTCCTTATTAAAAGTAAGAAGTAGTTATAGTAATAAGTAGTAATAGGTTAGTAAAAGTTTCAGAAATAAGAACTAAGAATTACGGTGTCCAGGACACATGACTGGAATAATGATTTTTCTGTGATGCAACCTTGCGGTAAATCCCAAACTTACTTGCGGGTAGGCCGTGCTAGAAGCCTATTTTTTTTTTAGTGTAATGGCCGGAAAGCTTAGGTCCCCCGAATGCAACCACACCATTTGCAGAGCTCTAAGTCCAAAACTCGACTTACTGCGACTCTCTAAACCCGACTACTTTCGCCTTACCACTAGATTGCGCGGCAACCCTGCGATAAATAATAAGTTATCTCTATAAGTATCGATTTTTCGACACCTCATCTGAGAACCGAAAATTATCTCTATAAGTATCGATTTTTCGACACCTCATCTGAGAACCGAAAATGCTCCCCAGATCCTGTTCTATAAGATTAGTTGATAGTATTCTGGAGGCAATGTAGAAACTGGGCAATACAGTACATAGAATATTCTATAACGTACTTGGTTTTTGTTCTAACGAATCCCGTGTAACGTACACCGTTGAGAAATTCGTATAAATGATGTACGAAATTTTCTGCGAACGGCATCGTCGGTAGGCTGTCCCAACCGACGTCGATATATACATCTACGTAGAAATGAATACGTGATGCACTAGGTATGTTGGGTGTTTATTTAACAAAGTTCAAAATTAAAATATTATAATCTATGGTGGGGTGGAGTAGAGTGGTGTTACGACTCTAATATTGAATTTTAAGACAGTGAGTGGTGTTACGACTTGACTTTGAATGTCACTAACCGTCTTATCTAATGGTTAGCTCAACCCATACTGTATAACCGTCTGACGAGCTCTTGTCATGGGCTTCTACATATATGATCGAGTCCTTTGGAGTGGGTGGTCGTGGTAGTGGCCAAAATCGGTCATGAGACTATTTGTTATACTGGTCGACTCGTATCCTTCGTATGGGTGTTGACTTTCCAGGGAAGATACGTATGACGACACCTTCTAAAGTTTAATTGTTTTCACTACGCTTTTACAATGACCTCCGCATGTTATACTAATAAATTGCCTTGTTAGTTATATCGTCAAATATTATTAGAAACGTGCGCTACGCTGTACATAGTTAATACATGATTACTTAATACGTAGGTACATAACAGTTATTATTTATTAATAATCACCTTTATGGTCCCTGTCAACGCTGCATGATTCAAATTTTTTTTAACGGCTATTCACTTTTGAACTTTCATGTTTATATTTTCGTACTTTTTACGCTGCAAAAAAGTTTCTTTAAGAGAACTAAATTAATTTTGTCAATGTTCACTGCAACAAACCGAACGAATCTCTGACACAATGAATATGTTAACTGTTTTGATTATGTAGAAACACAGTGACGTCCTCGCAATATTGTCAGGTAGGCACTTAAAAAATGTTTAAGTATTTTTTAATTTTTTTTTTTATTGAATAAAAAACGCTTCACCAACAAAAGTTATTAGCGTGAGTGCATTTTTGGAACAAATGCACTTTACCAACCCCCTCACGAGGTTTTTTTTTTAATTTTTTTATTTTATGATTAAAACAATGGCGTACATTTTTTTTACCAGAAACTATTATTTTAGAAATCTCCAAAGTTTACGATTTTACGTTTTTTTTTATATATTTATACTTTTACAGGCCACCCTTTTCGTTACAAATTTATTTATTGGAACTTATGTAGTTAAGAAATTGCCAGAAATCCCTAGACTACAATATTACTCAAGGCTAAATACTATATAATACCTTTTTATTATTATATTAATTTCTTATTTAGCAAACTTAGAAAAAACTGTTGGATGAGTACAATACAAAGACATTTTCCCAACCCCAGTCTTAGGCAGGTCAAAGTAGGGGAGAATATTGAAATTAAAGAAATTAAGAAAACCTGTTAAATACCTACGTGCCGTTGTCTCACAACGACCATGTAAATAAAATGTTTAAAATGTTACAAACTAAAAAAAAAATAATACTAATAAACTTAATGCTAAAACAAATATAAAAAACTATTTTTAAACAGGCAGCATATTCAATTGCCCGGTGCATCAATGAACTTTATTATGCCGGCAACAAGTTCATAAATACCAATATGCTGCAAACTACATTAGAAAAAAACGGAAATTTGAGTATTGATGTAATGGAAAATATTTTACGAAAAACTTGTTTGATACAAACAAGTTTATTAAGCCAGAATTCCATCAATTGTACTGATTCACCGATTAATAGCATCTTAGAAATATTAAAAAATAATAATTACATTGACAATTATTTGGAAAACAAAACTAAAATAATAAATGCATATTTGATGCAACACACAAATTTCAATAAAAAAAAAAAAATATTACAAAGTCACCATCAGAAAACAATTAGTAATCTAATTTAATTAGATTTAATTTAATTTAATTCTAAATTAGTTTCCTTAATTTTTCTTTTGTTTTTCACAGCGTTTTTGAAAAATTTTACTTTAGGCCCTCCAAATACCTACCAACTAGATTAATTTTCCTTTCGGAAAAGATACAGTTGAAAAAAATCTAATCACTTTTACTGCACTAAAAGGTGATGACAAACACACAAAAAAAAAAAATAAAAACAGATCATTGTAAAATCAATACATTCATCGTTGCACTTAGAATCTAAAGTAGTCTGCACAAATGTTCAAATACTTCAAAAAAGTAAACTGTTTTTCAAGTCCAAATAAAGTATTTTTTAATTAATTGGAAAATACAAAATAAAATATTCAAAATACTTATAATATGTATTCAAAAAAAGCATTTAAAATATTATTCGAATATTTTACAAGACTGGTTATTTTCTGTACTCAATGAAACCTGCATAATATTAATATTTAGACTAATTTCAATTAAAAGTTAGTCTCAAGTTAAAAAATATTGCATAAACATTGTATAAAAATTGTCTTCGTTCAGAATATAGTTTTTCACTTTTTCTTATACTAACGTTTATAATTTAATTAAAATTTAACACATCCATTACAGTGTAGATACTCGAAGTATACGTACATTCGGAAACTGCTATACCAGAGCGAGGTTTTTTTCCCATTGAATTTCCTTAGGTACTTTATCGGTACGATTGCAGTTTTATGTTCGAATGTTCAATTATAATTTATGAGAATAAAAATGTATTATTATTTATTAATACATTCAAGTTATATAATATCATTGCCTAATGCCTATTGTCTTTTCATTCACCGTTTTAAAACAATAGGTTTAATAAATTGTCACATAATATTATATATATAAACGTACCTAAAGATTGGCTATATATTTTGAAACATTTTAGTGGTTTTCATCAACACTTATCAACGTAAAATTCACATTGCACTATAAAAATAATTGTTGTCAATTGTACTAGCTACCTATTAAGTAAACTATAAAATTCACAACTACTTGCAGTTAAGTGCAAATTGCAGTTTCAACGTTAATTCATTTTTCCACAAAAGAATCATATAATTTAGACCTGATTTAATATATTTGAATAATATTATTAATTTCACTGCTATTCATGACAAATAATGTGTATTAACTTCAAAATAGGTTCTTTATTAAATGCATTTGATAAACATTATAGGTAGCTTCTTTATAATGGCAGTATACATTTTCAAACTACGTATTATAATATATTTATATAGTTTAGAATTTTAGATTGTACACGTCACATAGTAGGTACATATTATGTGCCATTATTGCATTATTACGAGTACCTAATTTCAATGTGTTGATTTGATTATTAATGTTAATATTTTTACGATAACATCAACGTCCAAAATATGAAATCATAAGACTCCATAAATAAATTATGATAATAGTTGTTACTTATTAATTACCACTTATTAATTATTAGTACAATTATCATATAATGTGCCCATATGTTGTATAATGTATATTATAAATTATACACTATAATATATCTATTATGAAACTTAATTTATGAAAATTATGTAAAATATATACTCTATTACCAAATTAACTTCTTCAACAGTAAAAACTGCGCGTGGTTTACATTTTTTCTGCCCAACCATACAAAGCGTTTTACAATAAGCATGATTGTGACGTACCTTGTTACCTCTCATTACTTATTACCTATTTATTGCAATAAAAATTAATTTATTATTATCATATCGCTTAAAAATTCGATTTACTTAAAGCCATAAGTTATTAATGAATAATTAAAAACTTAACAGTTATGGTTTCCAATCGTGGAGTGCGGTTGGACCGTATTTTATCGAAGATGAATGTGGTACCTATAGCTACTGCAGTAGTCATAGAAACTTCCCGATGTTGTGTCACGATGCTATACTTCGAAGTTTACCAAACACTAACGCAGTGACATTTAAAACACCTGGTTTCAACAGGAAGGAGCAATCTCGCTCGATGGTAGCAATGTCTCTGACGATTGTTCAGTAACCACGTTATCTCTATATGCTGACATTGATTGGCCATCCCGATTCCGAGATCTATCCATCTGCGATTTTTTTTTTAGGTGGGCATCTGAAGAATTTCGTATATCATACTCACCATTTTCAATCTAAAAAAAAAACAGGTTACTAAAAAAATCTATAACATTCCACCTGATACATTGCAATGCTTCAGGCAATACAAAATTTCAAAAAATGTCTCACTGAGCATTCAGCGAAATGGACAGCGACATTTGACTGATATTGTTTTTCTAAGAAATACCATTTTTCAACTTCCAATATTGTCAAACACATCAAGCTCTTTGAACAATTGTTAAAAAAAAACTGTTTTATTTATCAAACATTCTAACACACTATTATGTTTGCACACGCACAATATATTTCTTTGGTTTTAAATACCTATTCCCGTTATTCTGAACCGCCCTGCAGTGCAATAAAATCGCGATGCCCACTGCAAACAATCTATGTCTGTATAATAATATATGCGCGAACATTGTACATCATACTTACACGTAATTATTATATAGGTACCTGCATTAATTAAATTATGATTTCAGCACATGACTTCCGTAGTTCCGTCAAGTTTTTACTATATTACGCCCTCCGATACGCGATACCAAACGCACGCTGTTCTAAAGTAATATAATATAATATTTAGGTAACGGGCCGCTGCACTCGGGACGCTAATAATAATATAATAATAACAACCAACAACAACACCAACAATATGCGCTCGTACGGGTTAAACAACATGACCGATGCGAACAATTAAACGACCGTGTGCGTGTGTATATTATAATAATGTGTATGACGCGGTGTAGTAGGTATGTTTTTGAAGTCGTGGGGCGAGGGTGCGAGTTCGCTGCTGCTCCTGTATGTGTTGGGTGGTCCCCTAAACGTGAATTATACGTCCTTTCCGTGTCCCCATATTTGTTTTACGACACTAAAACAGACTTTTATGATCCGTCTGAATGACGTTTCTGGAACGAGTCGAAAAATAATGTTTATAATATATTTCGCACGAGGTGTTTCGACGTTCGTCGAAGACGAGGAGAAAAAACAAACATAAAAAGCCAAACGGTTTTTTTCCTTTCCCCGTCGTCAGTTTTCGTGTGTCTGTGAGTGTGTGTGATTAAATGTTGTTTATTTTTTCGGCGCCAAAAAGGAGCTGTTAATAATATTATTTTCGAAACATTATATGGTTATATTTATTTGTTTTAATAGTAACAACTAACAATATTACAGTCGTTACTCGTTTTGTATATAAAATACTGTATATGGTAGGTACCTATATGATATAATATCAGCCAAACAGCAAACACTACACAACCAATACATTATATTTATGTATAGTTAGTCTATACAGATAAACTATATATATATATATCGAATACAAATATAAATAAATACAGCGTGAAGATACGGTCTTAACGAATTCGTACAATTTTTACGAATTTTTTCATAAATATTATTTTTGTTAATCATTTCTATTTTAAATATTTTTAAATTTTTTCGGCTTGCAATTAATTTAGCATAAAGAAATGTTAACAATATAGAAAAATCATCTTTTGCAATAAACAAATTAAGTTTCTCTTACACGAATTTGTTTTAACCGATTTCCACTGTACCTATACAGTACCGTACATCATTGTACTATTACTATACATTACTGTATTAGGTATTTTATTATTATAGGCAATAAGTACCTATACGTAATTTAAAACTAAAAAATGAAAATACAAAATTGAAAAAAAAATTCATTTTCACGATCCTTGTTACCATAGGCGTGCGCACAGGGGGTGCCTGGGCACACCCGGATCCTTCACCAAAAACAACAAGGGCCCTAATTATTAATTAAGTGTAAATTAGTGAAATTATTGACGAATTCAAAACAGTTGTTCCTTTTAAACGTCGATTATCATCATAAGATTAGAAGACTATATACAATCTTAAATAAATTAAAGTAAATATTTTTAGTGCATTTGATATCTTTAAAACATTTGTCTGTATCTATAATTGTTTTCAAAATTATTGTGGGCCCTAATTTTTAGTGTGCACCCCCGGAACCAAAAGTTTGCGCACGCCTATGCTCGTTACCGAAGAGCACCTTATGAGCTCTAACTTATACGCATGACCTGAAATATATTGATATTAAAATACGCATTGTAATATTATGCTTATTGCTTACTATAATTTATATTGAACATTGTATAGTATCGCAATACATATTATATTATCTCTCCGTAACTGTTATTATTAAGTCATTTACCGCGTATAGCCGATAGCGTTATAATAGCATAGGTATTATGTATACCACTTATATGTTAGCTGTTATACTGTAGGTGATATAATTATTAAAAATTGTAATGGTTTTTTTTTTTTTAGCAAAATTACACATGCTTGGTTGTAACATTAGTAGCGTAAAATAGATACCTACATACAATTTGTGAGCATTACACACCTACATGTTATACCAAATACTGCACTGATGTATGTATTATATTAAATAATATATTATATACAAGGTAAATTTTTAACTGTTAACACTCGTTATTTTGAAAAAAAATAGGTATTTTTTCCCTCATAAGTTTGTGTTGAACATTTTTAGGTAAATGCACTCAATTAAAATTTAGAACACCTTATGTATCGATGAACAAAAATAAAACAAGATGTAATATAGATTTAGCCGTTTAGGTAACATTTTTTGACTCTAGTAGTCTAGTAGCACTCTAGTGAAGAATACCTTACAAATGATTTCGTTCAGCCAATCATTACAAATATAATTTAAATCCGAAACCATTATTTTTCCAAGTTGAAATATTGTCTATATGGATCTAGACACATATTTTTAGTAAGCAAAATATACAATATGACATTCTAAATAAAGGGCATTCTTAAAATAATTTACTTCGAAGTTCGAAGTGCACACATAATATAATATACTTATATAATATAACACGTGGCCTTGTTATGTCCAAAAGAAATAAAATGTTTTATGGTACATAATGCACCAGGACGGAACGTGCTGTTATTATTTTATACAATTTCGATATTAGTCCTTCACTCCTGCATTTATACTTTATTATTATGTCTAGTGTCTACCGAGTTATAGCGAAATATATTTTTAAGACTATTATTAAAATTTTATTAACGTTAAATGGAATGAATACTTTACACCAGTTACTACATGTACGTCCCCACAAGGCTCCCACAAGGGGGGAGGCTGATGGACCTTGAGTACAGGCCTGTTTTAAGGGCCTGTGGGCCCGTTGAAATTTATTTGTAATTTTTGAAATGTTAGTAGAAATACTTCATTTATATTAAATAATATTGTAAAATAACATTTTATGAAATATATATAAATATATTTGGTCATTTTGATAGTTCAAAATGCGGGTTAATCATTGATTACCTACAAATTATCGTGGTTAAAGTTTACGTCTTTCTTCTCGCTTGTAGGCAAGATTAGATCATTATAATTACCTTTTATAAGATTTTAATACCTAGAATTCTAAATTTCTAGATTCAGTAGTAAAGTGACTAGATTTTCCATGCTAAACTCCTAACCGGGTTATAAAACCAACGAAAACCATTTTAAATCAATTTTTCCCAGTAAATGAATACACATTTCCCTGTGAATGAACAGTGACAGATAAATGAACACTTATTAATCTGTAAATGAACAACTGACAAAATAATCATTTTTTAAACAACAACAAAAACATACTTTATACTTTGTATAATAGTAGTTAATATCAACAAAATAATATAGGTAACATAATTAAAAGTTTAAAGTTACAATCAAAATGCGTCTTAGCATAGCTCACTGCGACGTCGTAAAGTGTAGGGTTACCATAAGTATTTTTTTAAGAGTACATGTAGGTGCCAAAGTAGGATTCCTGAATTATGAATTGGCTCCAATATTTTTAAATAGGTAGGTTTGAATGTTGAAAAGATAGTGGCACCATAATCAAGTTTTGATAGTACAAAGGCTTTATGTATTTTGAGAAGAGTTTGAGATTGGGCTCCCCATGAGGTGTGAGCGAGAGTTTTAATAATGTTCAGTTTTTAATATGCAACGTTCTTTAAATTTATGATGTGCGGGATCCATGAGGCTTTATGGTCAAGAATTGCGCCCAGAATTTTAACTTTGGGTTTAACGTGGTTTCCGATGTTAATATGGATTTTGTTTCTTTTTATTATAATTTATAATATAAAAACTAGAAAGGCATTTCAGGAACTTGGGAAATTTACTGAAGGCGTGGTAAGATCCACAATGAGTCAAGAACGATTAAACTCACTTGCTATTTTATCCAAACGCAGTATCCGATTCCGCTGTCCGTCGGAACCGTTCATTTTGCCACCCGTCGTATCACCGTACCACTCAAGCGACGTTTTGTGTTTATTACTGCAACCACCGCCGTCAGTCGGAATAAACACACGTCGCGCGTCGCAGATATCGAGTGTCGTCCGCCACCAGAGCCATGACATCTCACACCATTCTATATTCGATCGACTTTCCATCACGACCAATAACGGTCGTCGGGGTTCAAGTCTCAAGTCTCGACCATTTCCGTCTTATTCAAAAAAATCTTCGTGAACTGTCCATAACTTTTTACACATTTACTCTACCAGAAGACCGAACACTGAAGGTTGTAATTAAAGGCATCCCAATTGACATTTCGGAAGATGATACCAGGAACGAACTAATCAACTTACAATCCAATATCAAAATGGTAAAACGGTTTGAAAACAAACCTATCTGACTTGTATCATTATCAAAAAACCCTTCAGCATCTGAAATCCACGAGCTTCCACACTAGTTTTACCTTTTGGTAAAAGTAGAAATCTATAAAAAATCTGGTCCAGCTCATGCCAACGGTTTGGCCATGGATCATCGAACTGCGGCCACCCTCCTCGTTGCGTAAAATGCAACGGCCCGCACGCTGCAAAAAGCTGCCAAAAAACTGCAGAAAAAGCCCCGTTATGTTGCAACTGCGGCGAGGCCCACATTGCCAACTTCCGTGGTTGCACATATTACCTACGAAAAAGCACGTCAAAGCAAAACTCCTGTTAAAATCCAAACATTAAACTCCGTCAACTCAAACATTGAAACACCAGTACGCCAAAACGATAACACTTCAACCCAATACGCAAGTTTCGTTACAAAGAATCAAATAACCATTTAAAAAAACAAAGATAACAAAATCAACTTCTCCGATGTATTAAACATCCTATCAAACTTGCGAAATGTATTGGCCTCAAACAAGGACGTAAAATCAATTATGAAACTCACAATAAATTCATTCCCCTGTTTTTATCCCCTCTTAAAAATGATTAAAATACCCCTGCGTATTATACATTGGAACGCCAATGGCATCAAAAACAAAATTGATGAACTCAAAATCCTTCTAAATAAGGAAAAATCGATATTGCACTCATCGGTGAAACCAAACTCAAATCTTCCATAAACTTAAAAATTATAAACTATTTCATTTATTGGTCAGATAATACACCACGCCTGGGTTCTGCTGCAATGTCATCATTCACCGACGCATCATTCACCACCAGGTTCATCTAAAAACTTTTATCAGCTCAAAATCTGTTGAGATCTCTTTGGGATCAGACTTAATCCAAATATCTGCTGTTTATAAACGCTCTCAGTCACATCTCGATGTAAGCGACCTCAATCTCCTGACAAGCAGCTACGATCTAAATGCTAAGCATCCCCTATGGAACAGCAACCGGGTCTGTTATACAAACTTCACTATCTGAACACTCCAGCCCACCTGCTGGCACTTATTAAATCTTTCTTTCATTGTATGGGTAGAGAACGAAATATCCAGCGCCAAAACTATACGCGCAAGCGTCCCACAAGGCTCCGAGCCTTCTCTATTCCGCATACATTAACGACATACCTTTAAACAATAACGCCTCACGCTCGCTTTTTGCTGATGATACTCTATTTATCACCACTAACCGCAACCCTTCAAGAGTAGCCATCCAGCTCCAAAAACAGATAAACATAGCAATGGACTGGTTTCAAAATTGGAAATTGAAAGTTAATGCTCAAAAGTCAGTTGCAGTCATGTTCGACCGACGACAGCCACCCATTCCTGCCACTACACGGCCACTATCACTGTGACATAATCGAAGTTACACTTCTGGCATCGGCAACTTAACGGTAACACCGTTCCCGGAGACCGCCGATAACCGACGACCACGGAGTAATCCAGCTACGAGTGGTCGATCCAGAGGAACCAGACCGACGCTTTTACCATTTCTTTGGTATTCAAGGACAGACCAGCAACCGGAGACTCGTGTTACAGTTCACCCACGGACCAAGACCGGGTCCACAGCCAAGGATTTCCCGTCAGCACAAGACATTGGACTGCCGATCGACGACGTAACCAAAATTGCCCTTTTTAGGGTGACCACGTAAGACACAACCCACGTTTAGGCCACGGTCTACCAGTCGAGTCCTACTTGTACGCTATTTGCTTAAGCGGGCCCGACGTGTAAGACTCAATCCCACCCCTGGGTCATTATATAGGCTCATATATCATATTCCTATTATTGTATGGGGCCTGAAAGTGATAATCGATCATTTAGCCTTACTTCCTAAATCATTGTATATATAATACATTCATATACCTACATAGGAATAAAGACTAAATTAATCTACATCATAACTAAGAGTTAAATTTGCATTCACGGTCGGCACGCGTATCACGTGTGCCGTATCAAACTTATAAGTTTCAAATTTATTCTTCCAACTGATTTTCGTAAAGCTATGTTTATTGAAACACCAAGAATCAATAAAAAAAATTTAATAAAGTGTTATGTAAGTACATTTAAAAAGTATTTAAATAAATAGACTTACTTATAGATGTACCTATATGTACATTATAATTTATTTTTTATCAGCCGGCCTTGGACTTGGTGGAACCCTCCCCTTGAAAAATAATTCTTTACTCGCCTATAATTAGGTTTTATATAATATAATATTATTATGATTATAGTGTAGTATATTTGAAAAATAAATGGAATATTAGCTCAAATAACGTAGATTATGCTGACACGTGCCCACATAACGAGTGCAATAAAATAATAATACCTACCTAATATGTAATATGACTTTATCTTCTACTTCCCTCCTATGATCGCGAAAGCGTAAATATAATATAAACTAACATTTTATAAGAAGTCATATAATTTATAAATTATGTAATAGAAACTTGGTGGAGGGGCGTACTTGTGTGATGGCCACCAAAGCAGTGACTTAGCGTGACAAAAATATGTCTATTCGAATGCATAAAAATGGAATAAAAAATAGTATTAATGTCGTAGAAAAACGTTATTCGCCTGCAATATAATAAAATAGTATTCGCATTTTCGGTTAACGTTTCCGGCGACGACGTAACGAAAGTCACTAATCCGGCACACGCGGCGTTTATGCGTATCATAAAATAATAAGTACATATTTTGATACATTATATTTATAATACGTCGAATATAATAATAATATATTATCCAACCCTAACCTTACCGCTTAAACAAGCACAACCTGCCACAAGCGAACTAAACCTAGTATTCTAGTAATAACTAATACGATAAAAAAAAAAAAACAAACACCCATATGGCTTCATGCCTACATTATAAACTATATTATATTCTTTATTTATATATACGAGTTATAAAGTTATATACAATATACACGAATTACCTAAATTCGAATATTATGTTAACGCTAAAAGATTTAATAATTCAAAATAGTACAAAAAGTAAAAATTATATTTAAAATAATAATAGTAGTAAAATTACAACACATTTATAGTACAAATAATAATAATTCAAACGAGGAACGATGAGTCCCCAGTTGCACCATCCTATAAAATGGATTGTGTTTTAGATATTAAGAAGATGTTAAGTTGGACAAATGGGAATAGGAAATGAATGTAAATGGCAAAGGTTCCGAGGAGGGGCAAGATTATTGGGATTATAGTTATAAGGATTATTATAGGTATTATGTTTTATTTATTTTATTCTATTTTCAGTAAGCTAAAATATCTTAATATTCCTCCTCCCCAACCTCCCTCTATTCTGAATCTGAAATGTTCGTCAAAAAAAAAAAAAATTATTTTCATATTGGAAGCTAGTTTCGTTACCTATATAATAGGACGTATTTGTATTTTGTTTTGTTATTTTCATTGTTTTGTACCATTTAAAATAACTGTCGACCTATCACGATAGTCACCGACTTTCAGCTTTTCCAATGAAAAAAATATAAATTTAATAATTATAATAATATTGATCCTTGGGCGGGCGGAATATTGCACGTATTTGCTGCTGCAGGTTTCCGTCTCCACACCATATTATAAAATTGTCGTGCAGATTGTTATTTATCGTAGTTATAAGTTATCCATGCCGACTATTATGCGATATTCGATCCGTCGATATATTTGTGTCAGCCGACCCCGAGCAGGCGAATAAATCGGAACGGTTTTAGGTTCAGAAACTCGTTTATGTAATAATGATCATCATAATAATATTATACGCGTATATTACACTATTATTATTATTATTATTTTATTATTTTAATAGTCTGTTATTGCGGCACGCAGAAAGCCGCGCGAGACGTGCCCGCAATATTATTATTATTATTAGTGCACATTTTTTCTTTTATAATATATGTATATTACATTATTACCTACGTATGTACGGATATGTTATTATTATTATACGGCATCGGTGCACGCCGACGAATAATTATCTCGACGCGTTCACGATGATAATAATAATAGTAGTTCGATTAATATAATAATATATATCGTACACCATTTTACGTGAGACCATTTCACGCGGTTGCCGTCCGTCGGCGGTTCACTCACATAATAATAATAGTATAACATAATAAATATTACGATAAACTCGATCGCGAAAACATTTTAACAAATTCAAAGGGGGTCGTAAGATGAGCGGGGGCCCAGCAATTGGGACAAAATTCCACGCTGTGGCACCTTTCTTGCCATAAGTAAATTGTCTATGTTTGTACAAAAGTTCTAAAAAGTTTATAATATTTTATATCCCATCCATATTATTAATAGTAATTAGTAGGTATTTAATATTTATGACAGCAACCATATAAAATAATCTATTTGATGTTATTTGATTTTATATTATACAATATACCTATTTCATAAGAACATAGAAAAATCATTTAGTCATTTGGTGCACAAATATAATCATGGTAATTAGTAGGAATGTCGTGAATTTCTTACACAGTTCCAGTTTTATACGAACTGATATTGATATACATACATGATCAAATATTTATTACCTACCTAATATGTATATCTTCTCTATTTCGGTCCCACCCTGTATGTAGGTATGTGTACTTATGTACGTGTGGTGAATTTTTTATGAAAATTATAACCACATAAGAACTATATATTAAGTAATTTGAAGTAAATTTATATGAGCAGAAAAAAAATGTGAATTGTATAAGATTGTATTTTTAAATTGTTTCAAAATATTGTATACCTATAGGTATAGCTAGTAGGTAATTATAATACTGTTTTATAATAATAATTATTAAAAAATAGTCGCGTCATCATTTTACAAAATAATAATAAAAGCTAAGAAGAAACCCGAGGCACTGGATTTGCTGTTGGCGTAAATTCACACATACATTCACCTACTACAATCCGAGTACTTACTATGTGTCTATGTTAATAGAGAACTGACAGAACTGTATAAAAACATCAAAAATGCTCAAATCTTCAAACCAAAATATATTTAAAATCCAAAAATATCGAAACGCAATTATTATCATATCACATGATTACATCTTGCAAATAGCTCGAATTTATCTACAACATAAATCATTGTATGTATAAAAAGGACTAACAGACACGGCAACAAATCTGTAGAGCATTGGCCATGTGGATAGTGTTTAATGAGACTATAAAACAAAGAATACGGAAATTAAATTAACCAATAGACAAGGGAACAAATTACATTATCACACCAAAAATAAACGCAATCGCCTGCTTTGAGAGGACGTTTTGAGAGCACACGCGCTGTTATTTTAATAACGAAAAAGAAATCCTCTTCGTAAGGATAAGATTTTTTCAGTCTACATTAACCAGTGATTAAGAAACCGACAAATGTAGTCAGTATCATTATAAGATTTTTTTCAATCAAATCATTAAAAAGCTATTTAATTTTCAAAATATTTCGACTCGTTTCGACTCGTTTCGAGTTGTTTACGTATTTTCAGATTATTTCGTTTTTGAGCGAGTTATGAGCATTTTTAATTTACCCTATTTTATATCATCATGACTTGTTACTTTAATTTTGCCAATTTGAGCACGGCAGATAATCAGTTAATACTTACAGTTGTCGGTTAATATTAGACATTTGGCGTTTATGTACGATACCATTTATTTTTTTTCTTATCTCGTTTTGGAGCTTATATCTTTTACTGATTACATTGATAGTTGCGAATAGTGAAAAGTCAATAATCACCACTATAATATCACTGTGCATTACTCATAACAATAGTAATAAACTAAAATAAATTGGTTTCAATTGTTTATAAAATTGCATTAAACTCAACAACATTATTTATTATTTGTGCGTATAACCATAACTATGTCATAATAAATGAATATATTTTAAAAAATGTACGTTGCCCGTGAGTTATGTAGGTACATCGGCCATTAATTGAATCATGCAAGCATTCTATATTTCTATTAAAATTCCCAACCAACGTATGGACAGAATGCCCAGATATTCCACGTTGCCCGAAATATCTAATATACACTTAAATATAATGTAAAAACGGTATATTATTATTATTAGTCGCCATTCGATTGTCGGCGTTTTCGATCGGCGTCTTACGATTTTCAGCTGCAGCAAGTCTCCTAATGGGCACCAGACACTACCAGTATACGCGACTTCCGATCGCCAAAAAAAATTGATCATTGTGGCGATTATTATTATGATGATGATGTATAATACAAAACATCAAAAGGGGACGAAGCGGCGCGGCGTGGTGATTTCGACGGTCGTCTTCGCGATAGCGATCGAAACGTGACGCGCGAAAACCGTTTAAAAAAAGGCGTGTCGATTGTGTCGTTGTTGCGATATATTATTATTATACAATTACAGTAAATTATATTATGTTATCTATTAATATATTGTTATTAAATATTATGATCGATACGATTATAAACGACAGAAAAAACGGGTTAATCGAGCGGGGGAGGGTGTGCGCTTAGGGCGGCGCGAAGTAATTCGGAGACGGGCGGACCACGAGGTTATTCCGTTTGATGTGATACACACGCTCCAGCAGCACCACACAATATATTATATTATTATAATCATAATAAAACGCCGCTGTTATTGTATTATACCATGTTAATAAAGTCCCAGCCACCGCTGATGCCGTGTAATATTATTATAAATTTAAGGCTAGTAACCGATAGGCGTACTTTCCCGCATGTTCTCTAACATTCGTTCAAAACATAGCGTGGAATTTAGATCACTAAGCTAGTTATGTTTCTTTATCAATAGATATTTTCATCATAATATCATGTGTCTATACTAATTTAAAATTAGTATTTAATATTTCTTAAAATTAGTTATAAAAAAAAATTAATTTATACCTGAAAGAATTTTTGATTTATATCCTTTTTTATAGTTGAAATTATGGACCACCGATATTATTTTATCTACACACAGCTAGACTCCATACCGATATTGTATGATTATGGTCACGGGATACTTTAATCAATCGGTATTGGTAAATCAATATTGTATTCTCTAATCTTTATGACCTATGATCATTGCTTAGTGTTATTTCTGAACTCTCAAATTTTCCACAAATTAAGTTAAGATTTTAACAACATAAATTAATAATTTTACTACCTAATAAAAATATCAGTTCATATTTACTGATTTTTAGAGCATACATAAATGCGTATTTCAAGGTTTTTTTAGCCGCTATAGCCTTAATTATAATACTGTCTAGCAGTGGCGTAATTGCGGGGGGGCAAGGGGGGGCAATTGCCCCCCCAGAAATGTTTGTGGGTGGGCAAAAGTATAATTTTGCCCCCCCCACAAATAATCCACATTTAAAAAGTATTTTTAACAAGACTGTTAACATATTATTATAATATTAAAATATTTTTTTCCTCAAATTACTTTATAAAAGTTTAAATTTATTTTATGTTTCTCTTGTTGAATAATATTACAATGTTGACGTATTGTCAGTGTTATGGCAATAATCGCATTACTCGTGACTATTATTATCCGTGATTGGGGAACACGTTATTATCTTGAAATCGAGATTATGACTACAGGAACGTACGGCTGAACGGCAGGTTAATTTTAGATCAATAACAAGTAACTGATAATGGTATATTAGTATAATAAAGATAATTATTATATTATTTTGTCTTGCTAATTCCTTATATCACTGTTTAGTTGGACTTGTACTTGTCTTATTACGACATTATATTCTGTTACGTTACGATAGTGTGCTTTCCTAAATAATTATTAATTACGTTTTTTAAAAATATGTCAAATAAACGACAGTTGACGTTGGTCGATTTCATGTCATCGAGATCAAAAAAAACTACAAATGTCCAGACCAGTGAGTATTACTAAAATATTTAATACATTTTTGAAACAAAAGTTTTTTAATTTTTATACATATTATACTAAATTCTAGTATAAAGATTCTTATTATGTATTTATTATTTAACTATAATTTAAAGTAGTTATTATATGATTATTAAATTTATTGTATTTTAGGAAGTGTAGAAAGACCTGAAAATAGTGCCACAAATGTGGATAACACTATAAATGAAGATATTTTGAATATTCCAAAATCTGAAAAGTCCACAAATGTCCAGAGCATTGAGTATGAAATTGACTGTGATCGTGATCCAGGTAGAAATTTCAAAAATGCATATAACTTACTTTGTTCTGGTCTCGGTCCATATCAGCCAACTGATTGTAACTTCCCTAAAGTTAATGGCAGAAAATTTAGAATAGAATGGTATGTGAAATATCCATGGCTTGAGTACAGTCCTTCACAAAATTCAGTATATTGTTTTTATTGTCGTGCGTTACCGTCTGCCAGTTGTGATCAAGCATTTATAACCAATGGTTTTAAATCTTGGAAAAAAATGAATGAATATTCTACTAATCATTCCAAAAGTTTTGGCCATAAGGAATCTTTGACAAAATATGCTAGCTTAAAATCAGCTATTAAACATGGCAATGTCATATCTAAAATTGATAGTAATCACAAGAAAGTAGTAAAAGAAAATAGAGAATACATAAAATGTTTATTGGAAACTCTTCTATACTGTGCTTACCAAGGTATCCCAATTCGAGGGCATAGAGAAAATGAAGATTCTGAAAACATGGGAAATTTTCTAGAACTGATGAAGTTACGAGCAAAAGATAATAATATCTTGGATCGTTACTTTTTACAAAAAGAGAAATCTTTCAGATATGTGACTGGTACACATACTAATGAATTTATTAGTTTAATGGCTGCGTTTGTAACAAAAAGCATAATCAAGGACATACAATTGGCTGGTATTTATAGTATATTAATTGATGAAACACAGGATCTTGCTAGGCACGAACAAGTATCATTCATCATACGTTATGTTGATGGTAATTTAAACCCCCATGAAGTTTTCATAGGATTTTATAGAACAGCCAGAACTGATGGTGAGTGTTTGACTAATTTAATAAAAGTAGTGCTCAATAGTTATAATCTTAGAATTGAAGATTTAAGAGGTCAATGTTATGACGGTGCAGCTTCTATGAGAGGGTCTTATAATGGTGTTCAAGCCAAAATACAAACTGAAAATCCATTAGCATTTTATGTTCATTGCCATGCACACATTCTAAATCTTTGTTTGGTTGATTTGGCTAAACAAGTTTCATATGTGAGAAATACATTTGGGACATTAAAGACTTTGCATAGCTTTATTGGTGCCTCCTCTAAAAGATATCAAATATTTGAGCAAATACGGACTAAAATGGGCGATAAAATTGGACCAAAAACTTTAAAAAGTTTGAGTGACACGAGATGGAGTTGTAGGATAGATGCATTAGACTCAGTTGTATCCAATTTTACAGTCATTCTCAAAACTCTAGAAGACATATCAGAACAAGATTCAATAAATGGATCTGATGCTTCTTCGTTGCTTTTTTCTATATCAAACTTTGAATTTGTGTTCTGCATAGTTTTTTTAAATGACGTGATGCGAGAAACTAATATCTTGTCAAAGTATTTGCAATCCCCTAATATTAATTATGCAAATGTAAATACAATGACACTTCAAACAGTAGCTATTTTAAGTGAGCATAGATCAGTTACAGAATTCGATAAAACTTGGAACAAAGCTATGGAAATAACAAAAAAAAACAATATTAGCTCTCCAAAACTTCCCAGAAAAAGAACTATTCCACTAAAATTGGGAGGAGGTCAAGTTAATTCCACAGACATAACAAGTGTTCAAGATATGTATAAAATTAACATCTATTACATTGTTTTAGATATTGTAATAAAAGAAATACAAGACAGATTTAAAGAAAACGATCTTAATATACTACAAGCTATGAAGGATGTTATTATCAGTGAAAAACCGGAAAATAATTCAATAAAATTAGTATGTGAAACATATAACTTAGATTTTAATGAAGTCACTATTGAGCTTGCTATGTTTAATCGAATGTTCAAGACAAAGTATGATGAGTTTAACATCGATAATAAAATAGCATATTTGTTATGTGGTGATATACAAATAGGATTTACAAACTACACAAAAATTATAAAAATATTTTTGACTATACCAACAAATACTTCCTCTTGTGAAAGAACATTTTCCTGCTTAAAACGCCTAAAAAGTTACTTAAGAACCAGCATGGGACAAGAGCGCTTAAGCGGGTTAGCATTATTACAAATTCAAAGAGAAGTGCCAATAGATTTTGACAAAGTAATTGATGAATTTGTTTCGAATGGAGTAGGAGGTAACAGAAAACTCACACTAAAATAACAAAAAATAAAACCTATTCTTTCTTTTATTTGTTAATAAAGTAATTAAATTATTTGATGGTTATTTATTTATTATTTATTGTTCCCCAAGCATAAAATATGTCAATATGTGTATATAATATTTATACTACTTACCTACTTTTTAAACTACTCATAGCACATTTTATTAATGACCTCTCTAGGTACTTAATAATATTTAACAATATGGGTAACTGTTACTTACGGGCTACAATTTGTTTCTAACATAGACAGTATAAACATATTATTCATATTATTAAAAAAAAATTAACCGATTTTATTAATTTAAAAATCGGTTTTTAATAACCATGAAATGTAGGATCAATATTAACCGATTTTTTAAACCGAAAAAAATTAAAGAAGAACTAAAACCATTAACCACAAAAATCATTTCGGTTTGAAGCCTTGGTTTTAAGACTAAATCAATGTAGGGGTCAGGGACTCAGGGTTTTGATTATGGTGAATAAATTACATTGCCCCCCCTAGTTTTTTATCCAGTTACGCCACTGCTGTCTAGTAAGTTCTCGTAAGAGACATGGTGTCATGCGACGCGTATCTGTTGTCATATTAAAATAATTATTATTGTTTTGCTCCGGCTAAAAGTGCGCAATGGACGGCGGCCAATTATCATAATTTAAGGGGTGTGATGCACTCACCGTGAAGGGTTGGGAGTCAGAAGTCATTACGATATTTATAATATATACGTATTATTCTTATTATTGTAACGAATTATATTATGTAGCTCGGGTTTTTTTTTTAAGTGCTATGCTCAATATAGTTTTATCGCATTGTTATCATCTCTGCGCGCGAATCGAATTAGGTCGCGATCGTTCGACGATTATCCAAAAAAGGTTAGATTCGAGACCGAGGATCATGTGGTCGCCTATCCTTTTGGACAAGGTCATCATCTACGACCCGAGAATTGAAAAGGCCGGAGCGTCATGAATTTTAGAATTAATTCAGGTTCATATTATGGAAATAAATAGCAACAATAATAATCAATACATTTCAGACAACACAACATTGGCTAGAGAAAAATTACGTACCTATATTAAATATAAGCTTAAAAAAAAATAGAAACTGAAATATTGGACGATTAGATAAAAAAAAACCGTCGCGTGACATTTGTAATAATTTCGTAAATAAATAATATATCATCAATACACTAGCGAATGGATCCAAGTACCCAACCAACTTATACCGAAAGTTATACAAGGTGTTCAACATTTCGACAGCCACTGCTGTGAGTAATAAGTGCAATTCGCAATGGTTTTTACCTTTAAATAATATATTCTGTATGATATAAGTAATTATAATATTATTATTATTTTCGATTTCGACTCGTGTGAATCATCAGGGGCACGGGGAATTTAAATCGTATAATAGTAGGTATGTAGTGCATTCTGCTGCCTGTTGCAGTGCGTGTGGGGAGAGGTAGGTAAAACGATCTAACCGAAATCACGTTTATTCGATCGTCGATAGATATAATATAATATAAAAGTGCCGCGGGGCCTATGCTTAGAGAAATCGGAAAAATACCTATCGAATATTCAAATGTATAACAATATAATTTAGAATATTATAATATATTATATTACCTATATAAATGATTAACCACAATACAATGTCCTGATGCTATATAGTATAGCAAATGCCAAACACATTCCGCGAGATATTCTCAAATATTATATTTTCCTCCTGACCGCTGCAAGGGGCGTGAATATACTAAATAGTAAAGATAGACTAATTTATCCATACAAAAAATATAACGTGATATCAATAAAATAAACATTGTTTCTTATAAGAAAAAAAAATTATTTTAAATTTTGTGTTCATACTTGGGCGTTTTTGAGGTATTCATATTTTTATCTTCATTTACATTTCATGTTTTTAAACAAGAAATACTATAGTGCAGTCAAGCCCGGATCAAGGGGGGCAGGGGGCGTTGGGCCCACAGGCCACAGTAAATTTCGAACAATAGTAATATGTGTAATGCGTTTCCAATAATATATCATGAATAATGGATATACTATTACTATTTGACCAAAATTATCTTAACCGGGTTTGGGACCATGTTGTTCGGTGCACAATTATTTTCGACTCTCGTGACATAACGCGTTTTTTATACAACAAGTGCAAAGGACTTTAACGTTTTTCAATTTTCGGTTTTAACCATAATAATTGATTGCGTTTGAAAGGCCTTTTTTTTGGCGCATTATTACATCACATAGCAGTGACATCGGCGGACCGGCCCCACTAACTATAACTGCCTCGTAATACCCACGTCACGGCGATGTATAATAACATTTGTATTATTATTTACCCGGACGGTTTGCCACGAATTTCCGGAGGGGTGAGCCGCGGCCGGTTGTCAACTCGTCTTAGCCAGTCGATGCATTCACCGAGATGGACAAAGGCCCGTCCGAGTCGTTACGAAAACAACAACAATAACAATCATAGGGCTCGTATATTAGAATTTGCATTTTCAGACCATGCAATTACTACAGCGGAGTGATCTACATACAAATTCGTTTAATTTATATCGTACATTTGTGTACATTAGATTATACAAAAGTCTTTATAGCGATGGGTATTATTTGTATTATTATAATATTATATTGTATATGCGTCGCAGTCGTGCTGGTCGCTTTTTTGTAATTAATTAGATATTGTAAATTATTCAGTGTCATTACTCATTAGGACGTGATTAATCGAGTTTTCTATCGATTTGATTATGATATATTTTTAGTACGATTTGTGGAAAACAATCGGGTGTGATGCGATAATTATTGACGTATAGTTTACTATACGTTGCACCCGTGGTAAACAGATTTAGTTGGGAAAAGGATATAGTATAGACGAATAATTGCACTATTCCTAGTTATTATTTATATTAAGCATTAATAAACACTTCAATAGCTAAATGTACATTGAATTGCCTTTAAAATCTCCAGATAATATACATAATAGAGAACAAAATATCTTAGTTAAAAAAAATTTTATATTTATTTTTAGTATATTATATTATTATAAAATCTATTGTGTGTGTGTGTGTGTGTTATAAGAGACGGTGCGAACCTCCATTACCGTATTAATCATTTACTATGATATCGTAAGTACATAATATATCTAAATATATCAAAGACGCGTCTTACATCTGTTCTGTATCATCACAGAGTTCCATTACACTCAACTATTTTTGATTACTTTATAGGTACCTACTCAATTTATATAAATAATCTTTCAGCCTGCAACAAAAACGTTAGCAGTCACGTATTTCATCGTTATGGATCAGTGTATGGCTCAGTTATAGGTAACATGAAATATAATATTCAAATTTTATTTGATATTAATATATTGTACACGCCATAACTAATAGTAGGTTGTCAGGATTTAACATCCTTTCGTATTTCTTTGTTTTGTATATTTTTTTGTCACCAATAGGTACACCGTATCAGAATTCAGAGACATATTTTAGTATTATTGATTCGTAACTTCATTACAATAATCATTAATTCCCTGAACATGTACTCATAATGTTGTAAGTTTCAAGATCCTTTGACATTGTTTACTAACAATAACCATAATTTTGGATGGCCACGAAGACATTTTACCAATTAAATCTTTGTCAGCAATAGCCCTGCAGTAATTAAGGATGACAAATATTTTAAACAGAACATACATAAAAAAATTAAAATACATTTATTTCAACTTTCAATTTAAATTTTAAACATTAACTTTTTCGAACCGTAGTGCACTTTGAACATTACATTGTTCTTAACCTAAGTGAAATAAGCCCAATGTGATCTTATATTCATTGGGAACTAACTGCGCTGTGACATTTCAACCAAGTTCCTTAGGGAAGACGTTTCGGTTGTACTGACGTATACATATCTCTGAGGTTTGATTGTACAGGCAATTTGTAGGTACGTAATAAATTGCTTCCGCCGATTTCTGTCACACCATAGCTATACACAGGATGCTATTTAAACGTGTTGGTACATATGGAAATTAGTTTCAAATCACACTCTATGTGTAAAACTGCACTGATAAATTGTCATACATACATTAATTATAATCAATTGGTACATAGAATATAGAAATACACTATTTGCGACAAATTGTACAGTTATATATATATAACTAACCTACTATAATAGTAGGTAGGTACTGAATAGCAAGGCTGGGGAATTAAATAATATATTTTAACTGATTTAAGTTTAGTTGATAGAACAAATTAAAAAAGCTCAAAGTCAATAGTTTTTATCTCAGTTAAGTTATAACTTATAAGACTTTATTATGCTATAATGACCATTGACTAATTCAAAATATTGTCATTTTTTTGTAGTGAAGGGTCTCAATTACAGTGGTTATTGCTAAGAGGACGACCACAAATAAATACAACGTTACTGTATATACATTTGAATTTATTATTTGTTTACTGCTCAAATAGGCACATTCAGAATCTAAATGGAAAGTTCCTGTTAGGCATATTTTGCATATTGTCCTGTAGAACTATGAAGAAAGTTATCAATGAAAATTAAGACGTTTCAACGTTATCCTGTATATCTAATCCATATAATATTATTAACTAGTATTTTATCTGTAATTCTTGATTATTCTTGGTAATCAGTTTGGGAAAAATTATTTATTTCATTAAAAATCATATGCATTTTTCGTTCATATATTTTGTCATTTTAACGGCTTATCAAAACGTATTATTATTATTATTATTATAATTACAATTATTCTTCATTATATTTATTGTTTTTGAGTCATTATTTGATATTTGTATAATTGTTTTATACAATTTTATCACACTATCATAGCTTATAAATTATATTATAATTACATGTTAAAAGCCCAGCTAACCAAAGCCAAGAAAAAAATATTTGATAAAATAATACATCACATTATATTATATTATACAAGCTTACATAGGGCAAAAACCGCAAATTTTACAAAATTCTCGATAATTAACGCGCAATAATATTTTGTAGGAAATTTTATCTAATCTTGAAAAAACTTTTTTTGAAAAATCATTTAGTCATTTGTGCACAAATATAATCATGGCAATTAGTAGGCATATCGTGAATTTCTTGCACAGTTCCAGTTTTATACAAACTTATATTAATATACATGCATGATAAAATATTTATTACCTACCTAATATGTATATCTAATATGTATATGTATATCTTCTATATTCCGGTCCCACCCTCTATGTAGGTATGTGTACTTATATAATGTACGTGTGGTGAATTTTTATGAAAATTGTAACCACATAAGAACTATATATTAAGTAATTGAAACTTGGAAGTAAATTTATATTAGAAGAAAAAAATGTGAATTGTGTAAGATTGTATTTTTAAATTGTTGCAAATTATTGTACATAGGTATAGCTATGGTATACCTACCTATTACCTAGTTATGAATAATTTGTATGTATTATAAAACATACATGAAAAAAATGTGAATGGAATATTATATTATTACTATTATTAGATTGTAGTAAAATCTGTGAAGTATGTAAACTTACATTAATTACATTACATTTACTGTTGCTGTTATTACATTGCGTGCAGTGGCGCCGAAGTCCAAAATTTTACCTATGACATTATAGACACCACCACATAAATATTTGACACCCACTTTTTTCTTATAATTACCATACCATTAAATCAAGTATAGTTTTTATGTTATCTATTAAACAAATTTTCATAAAATAACTATAGAATGACAAAGGGGACCCCATACCTACTAAAATCACCTATGACAGTAGTTGTCATAGGTAAATATATATTTTGGCGCCACTGATTGCGTGTCATGTATAGTTTTACGCTCATCGTGCGATATAACTGAACTAGGTATATACTTTTTCCTATTGACGGTTTTATTCACGGTGCCACAGCCAGTGCAACGGACCCTTCGAAATCCGCCACATCACTTATTAGCCGTGTGCGTGCAAAGATTGCAAGTTTATTTTTCATTCTGCCGCGGTACATTAACATAATATTATATATTACACGTAGGTATATCTCTACAATATTAGGTATATGTTATTTTACTATCTACAGCCACATAAACGGTCGTTGTCTCCCATCACCCCGGTCCGATCCACCAACAACAACCAACCCTCTAGAGTGGGGTGGGAATGTGAGATTTACTAAAATTTACGGTGCATTGCAGCACGTTCCGGTGCGATAACGTTGCCACGACGTCATAAACTCATAATATATAATAATATATGCATTATATTATAATATCGTAATATCTTTGTCATGTGTTTTAATGTTTACGTGTTGTGTACATTCACAACTAAGGTCTACAATATGATAGAGGCGAAATAGTATCACGTCTTCCGAGTGCATATTATTTATTTGTGGGCAGGACGTGTAGAAATTTTTTCCACTTGCTGCGTTTAATTATTGTCCTCTTTGGGGTACTTCAGGATTATGCAGGCAACATGATTCTATAGGAATAATTTTGGAAGATAGACTGTGGACTGCAATACTTTGTGTGCCTAAATCGAACAATAATCTATTTGTTTGACTTAAGAGTATACCTATAGGGCAGTATAGACAATATGATAATTTATACGTTATATGTATAGATGATTGTCAGTATTTCTGTATGATAATAAAACTCGAATAACTTGTTTCGATTAATATATTATTATTCATCATAGGTACTGTACTTACAGAATTGTGTTTTTTTAGCATATATTTAAATTAAAGATAGGACGACCTATGATATTAAATTCCAAAAGCTATACACATTGACTTTTTATACAGACTGGAAGTTTATCCTCCAATGTAGGGGGGTAATTGCTCCTGATATATGCTAACCAAATTATTGTACCTAATATAATATATAACTGGTATACATAAAATAGTTATACGTTAATATTCGTCGAGTCGGCACTGACTCAAGATTATTCTAGACCAATACAACTAGATTATTAAAAAAAAAATCGCTATAAGAGTATGGGGATTTTGCGCTAACACGTACTTGGGTGGCTTTCGAAATAATTCATCTTGTCGTTGCAATCGAATTAAAAATAATAATATAACTCCGGAATGAGCTGCGTGCAGTAACGAGTAGGTAGGTATCTACATACCTTTAGCTGACGACTGGGAATCTCGCTAAATTATGCTGTTCGGCGTCCGCATATTATTATAATATTATAATAACTTACACCGTTCGAGTTCAGATTGTGACGCGACCCCGAAAAACGTCCCAAATTATGTCTGAAATTAGATGAGTTTGACCTATATCAATGTACGATGTTAATATAGGTACCTCCTGTGTGAAACAACATTCGGTGTATTATAATATGTCTAACTGCATGAGCGGATATACCCACCGGGAAATTTGGATGTCCTTGGTAGGCCCTTATCTATTACTCACAAAGCCTAAATTCCCAAAAATATATTTTTTTTTAAATGTTTATTTCATAATATTTTTACTATAGAACTGGCTATGAAGTATTAAGGCGTATTTGTATACCTCATTTGGGGCCTCTGTAAATCTGTATACGCCTCAACACCCGTATTCCATACCTATGTTATGTTATTATGTACCGAATAATATTGTATAAAATGCATGTATAAATAAATATGTAAATACGATTTTACGAACGAATATTATTTATTAGATAAAAAACCGTGATGATTTTATAGCTTTATTATTAGTTAATTTTTCAACGAGTCTTTGATGATAATGAAAATAATTGTTTTCATTTAATTTTCCGTCACCACTCATAATATCGATTTTACGTTGAAGGATTTGTTCAAAAAATTACGAAGTTATTTTTTAAGTAAAAATATTTTTAAAAAATGAAAAAAAAACCTGAAAAATCGTAAAATGTATAAAAGTGCAAAATCGAATAGCACTAATTAATCACTAAATGTTGATGCTATATCGGATTTTGGTGAAAATGGTGAACTCGCTGAAACAAAATACGAAAAATCCCATACCTCGGAGGGAAAAATAGCACTAGTTTTGAGAAAGCTTCTATTGAATAGCACTGATTAAGAACAAAAATAATGATATTATAGCGGAAATTAGTGCTCGAACTTTTCCACTTAATTCACACACCTATAAAAAAAACTTTTTTATTATTATGATTCATAAATATACATAAAACGTATACATCAAAATGAGCATCGAGCAACTAGCTTTGGAAAACAATGCAATTATGCAAAGTTAATAAGAATCTTAGCTCTATTATGGGACATTTTGAGCGAAGCGAGCGATTTATTTGGTATATAGGTACAGATCCTAGTTATATGTGACCTTGATAATCCTAACCTAACCTATATTCCCATGTATATTAAAGTCTAATGTCTATAATCATATACAATATTTTATATCACATTATATTATTATATTGTTGCATTTTTTTATATGGTTGTTCTCGTAGGTACCTACTTCATATTATTGTCCAAACGATTCGCTGCAAGCACTCTGTGCCATCAACGTCCACACTATTCGTCGGAAATCAATATTACTATTTCAGAACTTTGGTGGAGAGGGGGCAGGCAGAAGAGTAGGATAATGTTTTTTTATACTAATTCGTATTTATTAAAGAAAAAACTTTCGTCAAGTTAGGCGAGCAATCGAAATATTTCGGCAAACATAGTTGCCAAACTGTCAGCACGACGACGAATATTCACACATGTTATTACTTAATATAATTGTATGGGTACACAATCAATACGTCTAAGAACAATAACTATTAATGTGCACAATAAATAGACTCGTATTATACAGTACCTCCATAATATACAAATAATATCACAATCGATTCAATATTATTATAATATTATCCGATGGACCGTTTAACCGTTAGGAATAACGCTTATATATTATACTATTATGTATAATATTATTATCGCATCACGCACTGCGACCGGCCGACAAATCGTCTATTCTACATAATATAATATTATTATTATTATTATTATTACTGCAGGTACCAGTTTCGGCGACCGTGCAGAGCGTATAATTATACCGTTCTCACACTCCGCGGTGGTGTGATTCACTAATAACAATAATTACCATCTGCATTCATGCATTATGTAGGTAGAGGTATATTATAAAATATATATATATATAATGTAACGAGTACTCGTGTACCTACATATATATTATAATATGATATCGTTTTATATGCGTTCGGGCCGGGTGTCGACATGATATCGATAATAATATAGGTACAACGCGACCGACAAACCGATCGAATTGAACGGACAATTTGCGCACGCAACGGACATGACATGGCGATCACGCAACTATGTATATAATATAATATATTACACATAGCCACATAGGTACTATTATATTGGTATACAACTGCTGCGAACGTATATTGAACAGAAAACGACATCTTCGCCTATTTATTATGCCCGCACAGAATGATGTTTTTCATAAACGCGAGTATATATAGAACACTTTCGATTTTTGTGATTTTAAAAAAAAACGAAATTAATTAAATCGTTGTATAGCATAATGTTTACGTAGGTACCTCACCTATCGCCTATAAACTATACAGTTGTAAATTATAATACAACAATGATTATTTTAATATCGACATGGAACACCAAATTATATTTTTAAAGAAAAATCGGATGTAGGTAAACATTTTAAAATTTAGGTGACTTTAACTTAGTTTAGTTTTTGCTTAAAAGTTATAGTGAACAGCTGTATAACTTTGCCAAAAGTGTCAACACGACAACATAATAGATGCATAATATATAACCTAACATACCTATTCAATTTTAAATAAAGTTAGATTTATATATGATTAAATTCAGTAAATTATTTGTTAGGTAAATATATGACCATATAATGATGAAACTGGATCAAGTTTTAAAAAATAATTTGTTACCTTAGCAATAATTTATTTATTTACCATTTATACGCCAAACAGCAGTTACAAACTAAAATAGTTAATTGGTACAACAGTGCAAACCAAATAATAATGGTTATAAATATAAATATGAATATTAAAAAAATATACAATTAATGTAAAAATATTGAAAATTGAGTAAATCTAGAATGCGGAGGAGGTAAATGTTGTGAGCATGCGGTGGTTATGGCCGTAAGAGGTGGTGTGACTAGGTATAACGAAAGGTAGCTAGTTGTGGGTCAAAACAGACTTTTGGAAAAGGTCTGGAACATTCAGGAACTTATTTAAAATTGAAGATATGAATCTTTGGTTAGCTTCTATGTGACGTGAATATAGAATTTGGACGTGGAGAACTTTATGTATGTAGACTTAGTCGTATTTTGCATATGCTAAAAATGTATATTCTGTACTCGTTCAAGACGAAGTTGGTCTTTCGCTAGGCAAGGGTGCCAAACAACCAACCCGAATTGGAGAAGGGGTGAAAAATATAATGAACGGAGGCAAAGGACAGATTTGAAATCTTTGGTGTTACGTTTAATGAATCCAAGTACCTACTTTCAGAGCTCTATTAACGGTAAAGTTTATATAATGCTCAAAAGAAAAAGAGGAGGAGTAGAATATCTCAAGATCTTTAACAATAGAAGCACGTTATATCAGATATTTATTTAAAATATAGCGGTAAATTACGGGAGGATATCGAGCTCTCAAAAAAGAAATTAATAAGAAAGAAATGCGTTAAGCCTACTTTAGTTTAATTTATAATAATAATGTTTTTCATTTTAGTATTTGTAAAACTTTACTTTTACTTATTTTACTTAGGTATGTTAACTTTTTTATTTATCTGAAAATGTTCTTTATATAAATATAAAATATATTGAGCCAATAGTGCATTATTTATAAGCTATTGGCATTCTGTAAGGATATAAAATGCAAATTTATTATTAGCTGGGGGAAAGAAAACCCTATGAAATTGTACCTGCTAAGCTCATATAAATTTTAAATTCATTTAAATGAAATATTGGTTTGAAATTCAATATTCCTTTTTTTTTTCAAAACCACTATATTATTATGTCATGTTTATTAAAGACGACCGTAGGGCATTATCGAAATAATTCACAATACCTACCAATCATAATAAATTCATATACCTAGGTCTTATACATTAAACACATTAGATTAAATATTCATGCATTGCATTTTCAGAAAATATTTCGCTTCAGAATAGGAATATAAAAAACATGACAAGTTGCACGTTTAATGGCAGTTGGCCGTATTTTAAGGGGTAAATTGATATATTGGTGTTTTTGTGACTTGTAAGTATGTGACAAGTAGATTATCATTAGTGTGCAGTGTGGGACTATAATCTGGAAATAATATTGTATCATCCATACAACCATAAGAATGAATGGTTAGATTAGATAATTTATGTATTGAAGCTTTTGTGACTTGTAAGAGTGTCACAAGACACAAGTCTTTATAGTGTGCAGTGTGAGTCTAATTTGAAAATAATATTTTATTATCCATATAACCATGGTTAGGTATTATGCATAAGAATGAATGGATTATTTTTAAATCGGTGAATTTCCGTGCGCTCAGGCAAATGACAATGAATTTTGTGGTAACTAATTTCAAATCTATCGAAAACGACATACAAAACTGTAACCTGTACGACATTAGGTTGAATGAATTTAAATGTTGAAAAGATATTAGAACAAAATGTTTTAAAAAACTTGTGAATCAAAATCCGTTTTAAAAATTAAAACCCGTTCCAAGTTTTCTAGGACCAAAAATAGTTTTTGTTTTTTGAAACAGTTTAAATCTACTTGACACAGAATATTACAATTTGTAAACCTAAAAATTCTTAATAAATACCTTCGTAAACCATCATAAATTTGAGAAGCTTTGTAGTAAATGATAAAAACAAATGTAATAACTAAAAATATTTTTGAATTAACAACAGCAACAATATTTTAAGGGGCAATGGACATTCGAAATTTGTGGGCGGAGAGGGTTCTTACAGAAGCATTTTTTTTTATTATTATTTTCAGTAGTTATTTTTACGCTTATTCTATAATAATAGTATAGTTTGTAATAATTGTTTATCATCAATGGTGAAGTTCTAAGAATATATTAATATCTACGGCAGGTTTTTAAATAAATTATCTTTCAGTTGAGATACCTGCAATATAATACGATAAAGAAATCGTGCCAACTCGCTTTGAATATAATATAGATTATAATAATAGTTTGTCAATGTCATATACGACTTGATTCTTGTCGAAACAAAACACGTCATGAAATTTTTCTAATAAAAAAATAACACAAACACATAATAATATAATAACTTAAATTTTCGAGCTATTAAACGTGTTTTATTTATTTTTTATGAATAAAAAAAATATATAATAATAACTTGGAAAGCCCACCTACTATGCACCTATAAAATATTATAATTCGAAAACTCTATGCGCGACGTACGACCTGAATTTCCGGTGGTTATTATTATTATTTATAATGCCAACCGACAATATCTAATTGAAATGCGAATAATATTTCACGTTGGATCGTCTCGAAATGATGTTATATTATTCGAAAACGTATTTTTACCTCGTGTGTAATATTATTATCATGCACAGTGTGTTTTAAGTGTTTTACGATGCCATAAAAAATTGTAGTTCCAGTCGAACAGTATGGCCGAACAGTACCCAAGCTGTGTTTTATATCACTTGATATTGTTAAATAATTTGTTTTCTTATTTTATCTGAAAGGTGTTAATGATATACAGTTATATTATTGTGGCATTCGCTTCGCCCACCTGTTTGTGTTATCGTTTATCTTTTGAGTTTATCTGAACAGTATTTTAGAGCAATAGAGACAACAATTCTAAAGCGATTCGGGCATGGACTATCTGTGCATATATTATTGTTATTAATATTATGACGTAAGTGTTACGAACAAATGGTTGAATCTGACTGTCAAGTTATTTTTTTAATCAACGTACAACTGATCTGAAAATATTGATTTTAAATATACTACGAATATAATTCAAATATAGGTACATTACATGACGATTCATTTTTCAAGTTTAATCGCATCAGTAATAACTAATAACTAACTCAACCACGATGTAGTATCTATATTCTATAATTTGTATTATATAGTATGATTCACCAATCATGCTCACCTCTTTTTTCTCTCTCAAATTACAATTATTCAAAATCTGATTTTTGGAATTTTTAAATATACTTAAAGACAATATTTTCAAATTATTGAGATTTCTTGTACTACTTAAGGAGTGTACCTACTGTGGATATAAAAACTTTTGTGTATCAAATAATAACCCCCCCCCCCCCACTTTGCAATTGCGAGTTATTTAGTAGATAATTTTTCTGAAAATGTTTACGTATCAAAATAAAAATTCGAACTATTAATTTTTGAGTTATTTGATTTTATGTACCTACTGAGGATAATGGGGATAGTACATCTAAATTTTCAAAACAATTATCCACTAAATTACCTACCGTAAAATGGGGGAGGGTCCTTATTTTAAAAACAGATGTTTGTATCGCCAGGACTCTCCTTAAGAAGAATAAAAAAAAAAAATTGAAAAATGGTCTTAGAGTATATTTCAGAATTTGAATAAATTCAATATTAAAAAAAAAAATGGGGGTGGATGTGATAAGTGAATCACTTTGTATATTCCAGTATACAGTAGACTATATACTATTATTTCTCAATTTTATTAACAATTTTCTAGGGCTGTCTAGCGTTAGGTCCATGAGATTTGTGAAAATAGACCTTACACTAATATCTATGCTGGTGAATTGTGAATTTACTCTATACGTAATAGTTAATACAAATCTAAATAGACTATTTTTTAGTTTGGTTATTATTTATTAGATAAACAATTTATATCACTTAAAATATTAATAAGAAAACTATCTAACTATCAAATAAGCATAATAACAATCAAATAATTTAATTTAATTGCAAGCTACTAAATTTCTATAGTATACTATTGTATATTTCATTATTTTAGGAGTGGTAGTATATAATATCAAAATGTCAATAAAAACATGAATGTTATAATATTTGACTACCTATAAATATACTTCGGAGCGTGAGATAAAAAAACTAAACAAATTATAACGATAAAATGTAAAACGCAAAGATTTTTTCAATTATGTTGTTTTGTAATGACTTAAAATGTGTGTAAAAAAATATTTCAAAAAACGTTAATACTTTTCAAGTAAATGAGTGTTGTTTACCTTTAAAAGAACCGCTTTGTATAATATGTATTTTATAATAGAACGTGGAAACGAATAATGTAATGCCAGAATTTAATAATAACGGGCCGAGTGTGTCTTTCGTTGCGTGTTCCCTTTGACGCATAGTAAGACCTATTAGTCTAGACATGAAAGGAAAATAACACATCGCAACACATGCACTGCAGAGTGCAGACAATCGTAAGGTATAAATGTTAAAATGTATATAAGTATATTACATATTAATTCTCGCCGCCGACATTGCATTACATGTTTTTATACAATAATTATTGTGAGCTATTAAATTGTATTACTATACGGTCAAACAGGTATAACAACCGTTATAGCTGATCGGAGCTGCGAAAACTGTACCTGGGTAAATAATAAACGGCGCATATGCCAAAAACACGATGTTGGTTTATAATATATTTTTTAAACATTTTCCACAAACGACATGTTCAAAAATATTAATACAAATGCGTTTAAGCCAAAACGGTAGCACTCTGTTTGTTTCATGATTTACTCCTAAAAGTCTGATAAACTTACGTCCAAATAGAATAATTGGATTTCAGTTTTTTAAATACATCATGCGTCTCCGTTCAAAGGTGATTGAAGGAATTGATTTTCGATATATCTATAAATTAAAACTGTGAACAACTCTTTTAGATTACCTTTATTGGTTTTACAATTATTATGCAAGTATTTTTTTTCTGTCTTCACTTTTTGGATAAGTAAAATACTTCAAACCTTTAACTGCGTTTGGTAGGGAATTGAATAGGGTTTTTAGTTTTATAATTTAGTGCTTCAAAAGTAAAAATTCACAGTAAGTACTTACTTATAAAAATAATTGGGGGGGGGGGGGAAGAATGTTTTAACAGAATTGATTTTGTGTATTTTTGTAATTCATTAATTAATAAAACAAATGCAAACACTTTAAATGTTCAACGAATATTTCATATTTAATTTAGAATTTTCCACATATAATATAATTTTCATAATATTTTGTCCCATTTTTATTCTAATAAAATTATACAATATTTGAAATTGTTAGTTTTTTTTTCATCGATAAATATTATGATAGCATGTTTGTTCGATATAAAAAAGCTTGAGGATAAAATACAGCATTCCTTATAAGTTATTCTTAGAGTAATTGAAAAATATCAAAAATACATAATCACAGTTTTATTTAAAAGCGTTTGCGGTTTGAAGTTCAAATTTTGATAAAATCACAAAAGTTCATGAACTATTTGATAGTTAAAATCATATTAAATTATAAACGTTAAAATCTTAAGCTTTAAAATTAGGTTTTAAAATGTAATAAAAGATTCCTCTAGACTGGAATAAAAAGACTTCCTCGCAGTTTTGGTTTCTTTAATTTTTCGAATGTTTAATATTGATATTAGTGTATCTATATGGTTTTTTTTTGTATTAAATGGAACATTTATTCAAAAATCGATCTCAACAAAACCCTGGAAAATTTTCATTGAGGTCAAACATTTTTAGATGATTAAAATCTGATCATTCTAAGTTTATATTTAAAAAATATTAGTTTCTTGTAAGAACAAAACATTTTATTTTATTGAATGCTATTACGTTTATACTACTCACACAAAAGCAGTATGCGACCACATAATTGTTTATAAACAATAGCGAGTACTTCTCGTAAAGGCGCACTTCCAACCCTCGTACTTGTGTAACTTGGCACATTATCCGAATATTACACAGCAGCAGCATTAAACGCGCATTTTATTAATAATGTACACGCCGAATTTTTAATGCTGCAGTGTTTAACAATTTATTACACGCCGTTTATTATATAGCGAGACACTCACTATAATAATATATACAACAATTATTGTGTTATGCACAAATATAATAAATCTTTCTAATTAAAATATTGGGTATTCGTGTGTGTGTGTGTGTGTAGGAGATATACGCGAAATATAGGTGTATGCAAATTATTTCCGTTATTGATAACTTAAAGTTTTACTTCGAGCCGGAGAACGCGACGAAAGTTTCGTAAACGCTGTGTTATTACGTATATACCTATATTATATTATTATTAAACTCGTGTGATATCATCGTCTGCTTGTTGTGTGTATATACACCAGAAATTTCACATAATATATTGTATTATGCTTTCTCTCGTTTGTTCGTGAACTTCCTATTTATATATTCTTTATATTAATACGAATCGTCGCTGTACTCTGTTCCTCCATTAAATCGTTACTCGACATTCGGCGTATGTGAAGTTGGCCCATTCTCGTTGACGTGTCGCTTCAAAATCTTCAATAATATTTTGCAAATAATTTGCGAGAATATGCACTTTAGATATTGCCCAAAAACGAACAGATGAGTGGACACTAGACAATTTCACGTACCTACGTATTATTATGACATAACTTGGACAAGAGTCAATAAACAATTAAAGAGTTATTTTATCATTAAAACTTCTAATATAACTCATGATTTAGGTAATTATAGATTCGAACTATGAACGAGATACTTTTATGAGGTAGGTACTACCTATTTATGCTATACTACAACTGTGTACCTACTGTAAGTTTGAGAAATTATTGTTTAATATAATAAATTTATACTCGGTAAAGTTCATACCTATTATTTTACTTAACAATATGATTATTTATCTTTTTTATTTAAAATACTCGTACATATTTATTTAGCTTAATAATAAATTGGGAGTTCTGGAATAATATTCAATGATCATTTTTTATATTTATAAAAGAAAAAATGAATATATATACTTCATGTTTTAGATTCTATAAGGAGCGAAGAATGCATTGAATTTACAAATGATTAGCAGTTTTAATATTATTATTTTTTTTTTTGTTTGGTCCGTCACCATCATAGAGTCATCAGACATGAAGTTTTGCAGCTGTGATGTTTACTCCACCCTTAAACATTAAAAACTGGACCAAATTACTTCCCAGCATTTGCTGTACGGTTTTCAGATCAATCCGCTCGGGTATCCCGTCAACGGCGACCATTCGCGTGTAGTCCTGACGCACGCAAATGAGGCTCGTTCCTGCGTAAGTCGAAAAACAAATGGTACCTATATAGCATATATTTTATTATTATAATATTAAAAATATTCTAATAATTTACGAGGCCGCGACAAGCGAGAACAATAATTACGGTACAATCGTTCCATGACATAGCCGTGTTAACAATGTGTGTGTATATATAAATATGTATATACATTATACGACATACGTATATGTAAACATGCTTGGTAGGTATATTATAGTGTTGTGAGAAAACATACTCGGCAGAACGGCGATAAATCACACGGGCCGCGGCGGGTAATTAATTAGGTGTCGCGGGTGGCGCGCGACGCTCACACACTCATCTACTGACGCACACATACACCACACACTGACACACCGATAAGTATGTAAACACCACGTAGTAAGTATGCGTGCAAAAGTGTGTGCTTGTTTTCCGGTGGGTCTGGAGCGTAGGCGCAGCAGGCCGAGCGATGCAGGGCCGAATGACAGTGGTGAAATGGCAAGGTCTTGATCGGTATCCGATAAGTGTCATATTTTTATGCAGTCAAAAATAATAATGTAAAACCATAGATATCGTGTTTTATTATAGTGTAAAAATATATGGCCGGTGTATGGGAACAACGACCAGTGACGGGGGCAAGTTGTAATAGATGTATTAACTGTATAGCTGTATAGGGGCTCAAAGGAGATAGGATTTTATACTAATATAAACGATGGTGACACCGTTTTAGTTATTATTAGGTGTTGTTGACTGCTAAAAAATACTCTCAAACAATAGTACCAACAAAGTAAGCGAACCAAGATATATAATAATAAGTTAAATGTACCTTTAATATAAGTCGGAAATATATGGTTCGATTAACAACAGACTACGAATGTAAACTTGAGTAAAATTATGATAAAAAATTAGAAATGTATAAACTGATAGTAAAAAATTAATGTGCGCCGCACATCGTCATAGGCGCAAATAGCCAAATTATTTTAGGAGGACTGAAACCCCTCCTAAAATATTTTCTAAAAATTATATATGCTCAGTACTAATACCTGACTTTTGAACTGGGGGGATTTGGCAGAAATATGGGGAACCCAGTCCCCCCACCCCCCCTATTTGCGCCAATGTACATCGTTGTGCATGTCAACTGACAGTAATGCCTCAGGTGACATTTGACGCTATTTGGATGTTTACCGGCAAATAAGAATAATATTACGAAATTACCTATATCACAAAAATAGGTAATTTTTCTCCACCCTATAAGTATCATAATTTATTGTACCGATCAGTTTGTTAATCGTATTGTATCCGCAATATATGTATAATATGCTTTATAATATAATACATACATTTTACACATTACATTAATATAAAATACTTGTAGCTAAACTATACGTCTCGTACTGGTGTTTTGTCTGCATTTTCTTCCCAGACGGTTGACGACTAAATCCACTTTTTAGTTAGCAATTAATTTACGATACCCGGTTGTAGTGGGTACAGGCAATAGGCTACGATACTATATATAATAGCACAATAACAGCCGCGAAAAATGCTAACAAATCAGCAAGCGCGCTATATTCACGGGTTTTTAAACGCATATTTGAATACGATGCGATAAACTATAAATCCGTACGCGTTTTAATACGTAACCTTTGGGTGTATATTTAGGTGCCTGTTTTAACGCACACAATAACAATATCATCGTTATTGTATTTTATTATTTATATATCGCCGGTGATGCTCGAACCGTGCGCGTGCACTTATTATACAGAAAAACGACATGACACAGTAATAATAATAATAATAATAGTGTAAAACACAATAATACATACGAGCGAAACACGCCGCCGTGGCATAGAGCTATCGTTCTCCGGGTGAAATGTGTTTGTGTATAATTAGAGGATGGATGGCCTGTGCCGCAGCGCTCGCTCGGGTGATTTATACGCCGCGCACGTATATATGACATTCTATCCGTCGACTGCTACTTCTACTTATGCTGCTGCTGCTGCGCGCGCGACACAAAGCATCATTTACGGTGTATTATTATATGTATATATACACACACACATAATGCGGTCGACGAGGACCTCCAAAGAAGAGCCAAATGTCTGCGTGTGTGTGTCGCCGTGATCTTGTTAAATCGTGTGCGCTCTTGTGCGTGCGTGTGACAGAGGGAGAGAGAGACGATGACGAGCGAGCGTATATAGTATTCTTATTATTATGTTACATTATAGTCGTCGAGAGACGTGTGCATGTGCGGCGGTGGCGGCTAAGTCGAGGGAGAGTGCCACCAGATGACGACCTCGTCGTGTTTTATGCACGCGCGTGTGCGTGCGTGTGTGAGAGAGAGAGAGTATACCACTATATACGACCGTGTATACCGCGCGATATCGGCCCGCGGGGGCGTTTCGGGAGAACGACGGCGGTGGCGGCGGTGCCCCGCGGATGATTGATCGTCGGCAGAGGTGTCGCGACTCCGCGTATTGTACCTACTTATATATTATACATATAATATATTATATACACACGATAGAGCGAGTAGGTACGAGAGAGCGTGTGTGTTCGCGTCGCCTTTAATTAGTTTCGTTTTTCCACGATGTTATATATTATATAGTTTATCATTCGTTACTATATATTACTCAGACGCGTTGTTTCCGTTTCCGCGAGCAAGCTAGCTGCGCGCTGTACTGAACGACAATATTATATAGCGCACAGCGTACGATTATAATATGCTGTGGGCACACGATACTACCCAGTGCTTGGCTTGGAAATGAGACGGTAGGAGGTACCTTTTTTGGTTTTCTCGTGGTATTGGAAGTATTACTTCCACCTCAGTTTCATCGTTTACTGACCAATAATAAAAAATTCAAAATAAATATTCGAAATACAAATATACAAATACACATATATACGCCGTGGTGGCCAGAGCTATTATTTACAAAATAAAAATAAATTTACAACAATATGTGAAGATATATTACACTCTCCGCGAGTTGTCTCGCATGTTCTTCGTCCTCCTTGATGGACAAGATGTCCTCTATACTAACAGACTACAACCATTGTTACTTATCAATTATCACCCTAAATACTCAAATTTCAAATTTAATTTTTATTTCATAATATTGTCATGTATCACTGTATCATATTATATCAATACTTACACACGCATTTTATAAGCAGTTTTTTTATAAAAAAAATTATATATTTCTTAAAAATTCCTAAACTTATTACAGTCATCTACAGCGTTCTAATACCCCTGGGGTACCAGGGATGGACTGGTAAGGTTCCAGCTGATTCCCAGTTCATTAATGGTCCATATTACTAACGACTAATTCACCTTTACCCACCCCCAAAAAAAATGTGTTCACTCTAATTGTGCTCATGAGCCTATATATACGTTTGTGGCCCAAATTTTCTTTTATGTAAAATAATAATTACTGAATGTTATATGTTATTATTGTTGTATAATATCTAAATAGGTAGTAATATTGTTAGGTATATAAGTGTGCGCACGGGGTAGTCATGGTAGGCACTTGACTACTCTGCGAACTTCTCCCTCTCAACATTCAATATTATCATGATAGTCGATCATTTTATTTTTATTGTGATAAATGTAGTTTACCATTGCAAAATGTTTTAATTTAGAAATTAACAATGAATGGTCTATTGATGCCGCTGGTTCTATGTTACTCTTTTATATTGTATATAAACCCACGTAATTATGAGATTCGTCGACTACCGGAGGTCCAGGAATATGCAAGTATATAATCGAACACCATCTGTTTGACCAAAGCATATTTGAAGATTGGTTTATTACTGTAGTTATACCACATTTTTGACGCATGGAAGGTAATAAATTCACTTAAAAGGTACTTATTGGGGATAACTTGACAAGTCATATGTCCAAAAACATGATTCAGTTGTGTAAAAAAAATAATATCAGTTTAATTTTTTTGCCACCCAACAGCACTCACTTGACACAACCACTTGGTGTATCTTGCCTTAGGCCAATTAAAATATTATAGCACCAAGTTTTAAAAGCCTCCAAAAAAATTAGGAGAGGTCCTACTCCAAAAGAAATATTTCCTAGACTGCTTAAAAAAACTTAAAGCAATAGCTTTATACGCCCGTTTAGACAAGAAAAAGTTTTAAAAGATTGTCTGTTGAAGAAGTCAAAATTTCAAACTTTGAAGGTCTCCCCCCCCTTTTGAAAAGGCTTAATATTATATACATAATTTCTTACAATGTCCTAAGCTATATTTCAAATTTTAAAAGTCCACTTTAAGAGGTAAATATGTATAAGGGCTAGGAAAGCTGGCTGAAGCCGATCTTGTAAATATTCGCTAGTATTGCTGAGAAATGGCCGGTACACTTAGTTAATGTATAAATTATAACAAATATCTAATTTTCAAGTTCAACCCTATAATTTGATATCAGAAGTTCTTTTAAAATGTGTTATACAATGTATATACTTTTCAATATTTTTCATAGTATGACATATTAGACGTACAATTTAAGTACCTACCTAATACCTATTATATTATATATTATATTACGAAAAAAATATCGCGGAAGAAACGTAGCACTCGATATTTTTCTTCAGTGAAAATGTACGAAAATTCGGTCAGAAACAAAATCTGGTATCCAGCCCATTTACACATTCATGTTAAAATAATTACAATTGAACAATACTGAGTAATCGATTGATAATAAACATTATCTTTTTTTCACTTTGGATCAGGTTTTTTTTATCTTTTTATCTTTTAGTGAACAAGTGCCAAACACGTAATAATTGAAAACACATCTATTGTAAGAACGCGACCAATGATAGTCTGAGTGTAAAATAACTTTTTTTTGGCTGTGAAAACAAATGGATATTTTATTAAGTGCCAAGATCTTACTGTGTATAAAATGATGAAAACTAAAATGCTATTTTAAAATCTGCAGGGTTTCGCATTTAAGGCTAAAAATGTCTATAGTAAGCAGACGGACACCATTTTAATAGAACACAAGTCACAACGGAAATCGTAAATTTACAATAACACTAAAGCGTAGTAGATACAGCATATACGCATTACACATATACATAAATATAATATATAATATAACTACATACCTAACTATGCTTAGCCGGGTTAAAAGCAAAACGGTTCTCGACGTATTCGAATACCTATAAATATTGTCATATAAACAATATTTCATACGTTTTTACGGGAAATAAACATCATAATACTGTAGTACGTATATACATAATATTATATCTTTTCTTTGAAGTCTGCTCATGTGTGCACGCCGAAAAAAAAATTCGTAGCCCGTTTTAACGAAGTACAACGGAGGTCGTCTGCAGTGTAATACTATTATTATTTCGCTGTGCCGGATATATAATAATAATAATAATATCATAATACATATTATAGCGTTAACTTCAACAATGATTTTACTGCCGAAAAAAAATGCAACACATTAGAACGTCATAATATAATAGTAATAATAATAATAATACGCGTATTCGAAATGCAGACGCGGAGAACACTGCAAGATGTATACAAAAATCTTTATAGATCTCGCTGAGAACTGTCGGCGTGCAGTATAAAAAAACAAAGACGTTAGCGCATACAATATAATAATAATAATAATATCATGGAAGCCCACTGCTGGAGAACTGGCCTGACCTCGGCCAGTGCTCCTGTTGGGACTCGTATGGGTACTATAAAAATTAATAATAATAATTGTACTATTATATGATGGTTTTCTTTGATCTCAAAACGATTTTCGTATACGTTTTTAACCGTATGCATACCTCCTAAACGGACGGAATGAATCCATCAGAACACAATGCAATACGCCCGCGGCAAATTAATAAACAAAAAATAACAGAGAGGCGCTAATACGATGTCCTGCGAAGAAAAAAATACTCGAGAACAAGTAATATTATCACGAGATCGAAATCGTATTCACGTACAATCGATAATTGCATGTTTTCAATGATAATTAATGCAAAGCACGCAAATGTGAACGTTTAAAATTGAAAATTAAATGCTACAAAGTGTGTCTGCTGATTACATAACTCATAATTTTTTTTAACGATAATATAAACTGAGTTCGCGTACAACAATAATTGATTCATTTGACTATAGGCACATTGTTATATTTTTATTTAAAATTTTAATACTAAATGATTATTGACCATTATATTATATAAACACATTTTAATACGTGTAAATATTTACCTCTTGCGGGTTTAAAAAATTACTTATTAATTAGGTAGTACAATATTAGTATTGTATATTAGATTCTAAGCTAAACGAATATGAATATGTATTGTATTTACAATGATGTGTTTTTTCTTTGCCTGTCATCAACATTTAGGATAGTAAAAATTCTCCAATTTTTTATTTCAGCATCTTTCTGATAGAAAAGTAAATCTAGTTAATTCTCAGCAATTTTAGTAAACGTCAAGTAAACAGAAAAAAGTGTAATTTTTCGGCAAAACAATTTTTTGAAAAAAATCGGTTTTTTTTTGTGTAACTCAAAAACATATAACCGTAGACCCTTGAAATTTTCACCAATATTTATACATCATTTTTCCTAAATAGCAACATTTTTGAAATATTTTGAGCCTTTTTAAGCTTTAAATATACATATGCACGTTTATTTTTTATATGCAATTAGAGTTCAAATTTTCAAATTTTCAAATTCATCAAAATGTTGAATGTTATCAAACTATTTTTCTGTTAGAAATTCATAAAAGTATTTCTTTTCATAGCATCAGAAACTTTAATAGAAGATTAATGGTAGAACAATATATATAGTTGTATCTCAAATATTCAAATTCCAATGAGTCAATATATAACATTTCAATTAATAATAAAAACATAAACATTATTAATTAATAACATCGTGGCGCTTCTATATTATTTTGTTATTCTGTTATTACTTATTACCTTTAACCTTATAACATATTACATTACTATCATGTGACGAAATTTTTGGCCGTAGGTGTATAATATTATTTGTATTATTTATTTAAATGGCTAAAGATCTAATTGTCTGATATGACTGATATATGTGACGTTATCAATGCAACTCTATTTTTTTTTAAATAACGGAATACGATAATATTATCAAAAAATAATTAATACATCCTAATATTACCAACGTGCCATAGGTAATTATAACAGTATGCATTAGTGCTTGGTAAGTTAATTAGTTAATTATATTTTTTTATTTACAAAATAAATTAACTATATGTAAAGTTTTTAATTGCCCCCCATTGTTAAAAGAAATACGTTTTTAATTTATTGTGAGATTATGCGAAATTTTTATAATATTACTATTACTCGTAAGGTGTAAAAAAATTACTATTGATGGGTAATCCGAGTAAATTATTTTGGAATAATAAAAAAAAAATTCAATAGGGTGTTTGAAAACAAAATTAATTGGATTTTTGCTAATGTTTATTTGTCAACTTAATTGAAAAACAAAACATCTCATTAACTTGCCCAACGTTGCATATTAAAATAAATAATTATTATTTTCATTATCTAACTGCATTATAATATTAGGTACATAGCTGGTTATGACATGCGTACATTATATTATATTGCTGTGGTACCAACGCAATACCGAACTCGCGTTAGTTATATCACCCTTTTACCACCCCTCAAGCCACGAGTACTAATTATTGTTGATGTAATAATAAGTGGGTTAAGTTATGTATAGATGGATATGTAGCAACTGCAGATAACGGACCGTAATATTTTACTACCGCACTGATAAAGTTATCTTGACATGGGTTCAAATTTACCGATTATATTAATAATTGTCAAAATCGTTTCATTCCTATATTATATACATATCGTGCAGATATTGTGTTGTATGTAATGTGATTCGATCGATCAATATTAGTGACTGTCCTTGAGCGTTTGGCACCCTTGTTTATTTCGATTTTGGAGATAAAAACGACAGTTCTGGGGAAAAGTGAAAAATGTTCAATCACACCATCATGAGCGTATATTATATTATGCACGTGGTCCGATGTAGGTACACATTAAATATAGTGCATAATAGTGCTATAAATGATGCTGCTCTATATTTCAAATGTAGTACAGAAACTGCGTTATAACTGCGTATATATTTACATGTAGTTCGATCGTTAGATATTAGGGACTGTCCGTTGGCACTCTGCACCCTTGTTAACTTCGATTTTGGAGATAAAAACGACCGTTGTCTGAAAAGTGAAAAACAATGTTCGATCACATCGTGTGCCGCGATATGTAAGTGGCCCAGTGTGTGTACTGCAGCGATCAACCTCTAAAATTGAAAATTGGAATTTAATTTCAAGGGATCGGCCGTCAGTTATCGCCACCTGATCGGTGCACGTATAAAGTTATGCAATAAAGATGCGGTGACCTGTGTGACTGTGAAAGTGCAGTAGCATTTATGTCAACCTATGCTCTACTATATATAAGTACTTATTTCATATCGTCTTTTTATTTTCATTAGGTATACTAATTATTATATAGGGTAAATTATACTTTAGGTATCCATATTTTTTGTAAACATAGCAATCTGAGGTATTATATAGTCAGCATAATATGCATATATAATATAACAACTACATAAAGTTAATGATGACTATGACGAGCGCTTAAAAACATAAATATCCATGTACAGTTGAGTCGTATGATAACTCGAACTTTGATAGCTCGAATTTTTTTCTTGCTCCCCTGAATTGTTTTATAAGAGTTGTAATTTGTATTTGGGATAAAATAATAAATATATTTTTATTCACCTTGAAATCCAGTTATCGAGACTTATTGAATGCATTAAGATGATAATACGTATGTTTTAAACAGATAATAGCTTACCCTCTTAAATGCGAGACGAAAAGACGATAATATTTTTCTTTTAACGATCTGTTCCACTTTTTCGGCGTCCCTTTAAATTTATAATCTAAGGGACCAATAGCTGGTAAAACATATTATAACATAATATACATGGCGAACAACGGCGATTATATATAATATATATTAATATTATCACTGTTATATTATAGAGCAGGTCAACTGCAACACATGTGCAGCTATGGTATTATATGCTGTGCTATTAGATTCTGTTTTTATATATATAATGTGCGATCGGAAATCAGCAGCAGCTGTGGTATGGCTTAGCTGCAGGCGGCCAGTATAATAATAATAATATATCATGGATCGTTATAATATAAAATAACGATATTGCTTCAGCGTTCGCATTTGGTCGTAGTTATCTCCGGGTTCTCCGAAACGGATCCGTCTCTCTTCTGCAGACGTCCATACGCGTATATATGCTGGTCATCGTCATCGTGAAATATTATCATTAATGCGATAATTTATTATACAATAATGCCTTCGAAATATTATACGGTTCACATTCAAATCGTATATAAGGTCGCACGGAGACGACACACATATTATTATAATCACCAAGGACGACACCCTCCTCTGTGATATCGCGCGCACGCTATTTTTTTTTTCCGGTCGAAAACGACAACGACGAGAAAAGGGACTGCCACCGAACGGATAGGGTCCCTCCGCTGCAGCCTATGTGACCCGTGCGTGAATATATATGTATATAATATACTGACTTTACCAGCCACCCACCCACCACCCTCGCACCCACCCGCACACGCCTCGCAGGGACAAATTTACGACCCGAACTAATTATGTAACAATCAGCGGAACACGAGACCCGGCGGATCGACAGTGACGTTGGTGGTCCGTAATATACATTATAATAATATATTATACACTGCAACGCTGCAGAAACTCCACTGACCACCGACCGCCTCGGCAACGACAACTGTCGCCGTTTTGTTTTTTTCGTTTCCCACCCCCCCGCTGCAGGGTAATATACTAATACAACAGCAGTGTAGTATACGTGTATTGCATGTAAAACATAAATTGGGTGACTCGTTTCGCGCCGCTGCACGTTAATATTATCGTCGTCGTCGTGTACTCGAGTTATACTGCGGCATGACTGTCAATAATTATGTGTGTAGTAGAAACTGACGGGGCGGACACGTCAAAGAGCACATTATAATGTTGTTAAAGAGTATGGAATATTATTTTGAACAACCCAATCCGAACTCTTTTGCATCACGTATTTTGCGCTGATTTTTACCCGAAATATAAATGTCGTGATTTCTCGTTATGCGCCGAGGCACTACGAGAGAATACACAAAAGTGTTTGGCCCATTTTGGTAACAGTCAATTACTGTGTCTGTGTGATCTATGGGACGACTTTTAATGAGTCTAATGAAAATGATATTTTTATTTTTTTATTGCTTCTTAGGTATCGGTAGTTCACACCGTCGATAGTCATCCCCGTTTTTTTTCACCAATTAAATGGCAATGTGACAATATATTTATTGAATCGGGTAAAGCGTATCACACATTATCATAGCTGGTGCAGGTGTTGAAGGGGCGAGTTTTTTCATTGAATGGATTAATAGTTAGTCCGACCACCACAGGTTTCAACAGTAGGTAGGTACATAGAAAGTATTTTTATTCTTCTTTAACTTCTGATTTTAGTTTTATTACATAGACATATGTTTATTATTTATAAAATTATCATTAAATATATTTTACCTCGTGTAATGGTTTAGTTATATATTACATGATACATGGTGTTATGTTGATAGTTCCAAACGTAATAATAATTACAGTAATTACACATATAAATAATTGACATATTTTATTATTAATTTGTATACACGCTTAGGCAAACAAACACGCACATACGTGTATGCAAACACCTAATTTTTATAACTATACATTTTTCATGACATACATAATATTATAGTGTTATACACTTATACACAGGTAACGTAATAATGTAGTCGGTAGGTACCTGGTACAGAGCGTGTCCACCAAACAATTATTTACCTATTGAAGTACATGAAAGAACGAACAGCTGACAGAACGCAATGACTATGTCACTGGAAACTATTTTTTTTTAAGTCCTGAAAGTTCCTAGCAAAATGTTTCATCTTTGTATGATGATTGTCAATTAAATAATAATAATTGAACTCAGAAGTGCATAAAATAATATACTGAAAAAATATGGAATATACTCCACATCGTAACAAAATATCAATGAAAAAAAAAAAATGATGTAGGTACCTACCTACTTACCTATTGCATATTATATCAAACATTTCCAAAAAAAAATAAGTTGTAATAATTAGTGTTTATTTTTAAAAATAGCCTTTTACACTCTAGAGTTTAGATGGTCATGTAAATATTGTATCACTGTTCAGTCGTATTGCAGAATTCACACTACAGCAAATAATGACAGGGAAGACAACTACTACCAAACCTGGCGAGAAGCCGATTACAAAAAAGAGCAGAAAGTCGGAATGCTTCTAAAGACAAAGGAAAAAAATGTCCAACATAAAAAGCAGGTCAGCAAGTACTAGTAAGAGAACACTAAAGACTATATTCAACACCAGACAAAGAAATACTCAAATTTTTCTAACTCTATCGTGAACCATTATGCAAGTGAGAAAAATCAATGCTATAGTCATCACAGATGAGTAAGGCAATCACTACACTCACGACATGAAGTATTTGAAACTTTACGTTGGAAATGTGAGGAACCCATACAAGAATAAAACATATCTTAATTGTTTGTGTTGTGCGCACTGCTGGTGGTTGGGAAACCTCATATTCATGTCTTGATACAAATTTTTAGATGTACACACGAAGGGAATACTCCAGATCTACCATCCAAGGCCATACATATACAAACATGCACCATAGTTCTAGTTAACACTGGCTCAACATGATATTTGAGTCCCAGTATCAAAACATTTGTTTGAATAACGCACAATAAGACATACACTTGGAAATATATTATATTACTTAAATGAGTAATACATAATTAATTCAACAAAATAATATTAAATAAATAATGAAATATATTATCGTTTAAATGGACGTGACTTCACATTGAAGTTGAGATAAGTTATATAAAATAATAGTCAAATACTAATTATAACTGTTGAAAATATTTCTAAAAGTAATAGGTACTGGTTGACGTGAAGGTGTTAATACAAACTCTGAATATGATTACTTTTAAATGGTCTCCGTTCTATGCTCAATTTATATGTGTGGTCCAGCCAAGCCTCCAAGGAGATAAATTACGTAAATTTTCAAATCTATGCATTATATTTCTCGGAATCTGTATAATATCTCCTACACACCGGATGTCTAAACAATTTGACCTCGCATTCTATATAATCTAATAAAAAATTTTTATATAAAATTGTGCAACAACATATGATACGACGTAAGTACCTAATATTCATCATATTGATGACATTGTAAATGATATTATTATATTCAGTTTGTATACTATTTGTACATATATACACATACAATATAATATGACGTATGTTTGCTGATTCTTTGTGCTTCGTGAAATACAAAGTATGTAACATTATTATATTTTATTATCTTTCTTTATGCACACTATATGCCCGTGAATCGGCACTTTTCGTTTCTCATTTTAATATACATATTACAATATTATAGATAATATCCTAATAATAAAAAAAATGGTTGTGGAAAATGTCAACGTGTATAATATGATCGTACGCTTTTAAATTATATATCATGTTACCGAAAAACGTCCAAGAAATATTTTCTAAAAAAAGTATAATATTTTCAGAATTTAAGTGTGTTAATACTAAACTATATTTCCAAATATTTGTGAGCAAACTAGAAATTATAATATTATATAAATTCTTTGAAAGAGCGTGGTATTATTCAACGGCGAAGAAAAACGTAATTTTGCGAATGCTATAAATGTGGGGTTAAAGCATATAAGAAAGAAACGTTTACAAAAATCCCTATAAAATGAACATTCTCACGACAAGGCAGTGAACAAAAACACATCCTCGTAAAACCAACAGGGGCTCTCAGTGTGGTTATGAGTAAAAAAATATTATATCCCTTTCACACGGCTTATAATATATAAAAAAAATATATAAATATAAACTACATATATATAGTTTTGAAGATGCACGTTCCTTGAGCAATTTCACGTTTTTTTGTTCATTTTAACCTTTTGACCGTATTGTTGTGCATCGAACATTTTATAATAATATACATTTTATAAACTGGAAAATGGTTGAACAAAAAAATCAGAAAATAATTTAAATCCCTAAGCACAAGCACATTGTACCATATTAAATTGAAATTGTGGTTTATGATTTTCAGCATATTTTTAAAATACAACCGTAAATATAGTACTTGGGAATAATATTACATAATATTATATTGCGTTTTACGGTCAAATTAGTTTATTCCGAAAATTATTCAATAATTTATTCAAATAAATAATGAAAATGTTGGCTTTGTGAATATTGTATAAAATTATACTTACCAAGCTGCATGTATTCGCTGGCTTAAACTTTTTTTTTAAAAATAATTAATGCATCCATTTGAGTGAATCTATATTTCGCGTTATCGCTGTATCTAGACAAATTCAAAGGTTAAATTAATTACTTAAATAAAATAATTTTGAAATCGTTCACTAAATCTTATAAACGTTGAGTTATAACTTAATAATTAACAAATAGTTTAAGTATTTTAACTCTAGTTTGACAATAATATGGAGAAAAATATAAATTTAATTAGGTTAAAAATAAGTTACTTGCCTAATTTATTTATTTTCACTTACTTCCTACTTACAACTTCTAATTATTTTAAATAATAACTAAATATTTTGTTAAAAATATATCCTAGTATACCTATACTATTCCTTCTTAAATCTCATTGGTCTCACTAGTTGTCACTACAGCAGTAGGTAGTTTAAGTAGTACACGTTTGTTTCAAATGAATTATTAAATCAAGGAATATTTATTTGCTTATATTTATTTAAGAACACTAATAATATTATATAGCACAATTTATAAATCAACACAATTTTAATTCATTTTAAAACTAAGTATATATGTTTATATAAATATGATTTATAATATTAAATTATTTTTCGAATTAACTAAAAAAATCTAAGTTATTGCAGTGGATATTTCAACTAGTCAAGTTAAAAAATAATTGATAAAAACCTTTTACATTGTCGTCAGTCTTTTCAACTATTCAATACCATCTTTTGGATAAATATATTTATTGGTATATATTATAATATAATATAGAATTATCTCATTTGTCTTATCTAGATAAAATGTTGGTTATCTGAACTTAAAAAAACATATATAAAATTAATAATAATAATATGTACGGTGTATAGCAGCTATTACTCAGGCAGGATACTATATAGGATACCTACTCAATATTTAACCGTTGGCCGCTGTCGCGTTATGACGTTTTGAATGTACCGACGAAAATGAAATGTAAAAAAAAAAAACGAGTTCTGATCCTAATACCTACCTAATACCTACACACATTATACATTATAATAACAATATAATGCTCGTAGTTATGTGTATAGTATATAGAATAATATGACGTTAGTCGAAAACGATTTAAGTCGGTCGCGACGGCCGAAGAGTCGTCTTCAGTTTTTGACGCGCGTTTACTGGCATAATACGACATGTACCAGGTAGTAGGTAGGTACCTATCTTCCGTTTCTTCTTGTTAATCTCTGTAGTTGCAGGTAAAAAAAAACGCCGAGTGAAATAAATAGATTTTTATCTCCACCGCGTCGTCCGTCATCCTTGAAAATGATAAATATAACGCGAGTGCATACAAGTATCTAAAATATTATTGCATTATTTTACCAATTGTATAATAATATATTATAATATGAATAGCTACGAATATAACGGGACAGTGCATTTATCAATGCATATTTCAAAATCCAAAATATAAGTGAGGCACGATGCTGATTCGAGAAATTACAATTCTAACCACGAAATATTTAGCATAATATATTTTAGACGTTAGTGCAATATACCTGACTATTTATTATGTTTTTTTTTATTGATTATAACTAATATTATTGCTATTATTATATTCGGCTTTTTATACCAATATAATGTAATATTTTAGTTTTTTAGTATCAAAATACAATAGGTTGTTTTCAGTGATAAAAAAATTTCCTAATGAAGTTATTATATATTATCAGTTGGTATGTAAGTACCTACCTATTAATTAGTTATTCTATTAAATACATGTTTTGACTGTAAATACATTTTTAATTGGTATTATTAAAGACATAAACATAATACAATTTTATAATTTTATAAAGTTTATTTTGTATAGAATATTATTGCGCATATTTTGGAATTTTTAGTGCACATTTCACTATATTATATATTTCAGTGCTTGCATATTTCATGGTTTTTTATTGCTTTACATTCACAGTTCTGGTTATCATCATCATTTTCGCAGTTGCAACCGTGTAACATTTGAACGTCGTTTCAACCAAAAACAGTAAAAGTTATTATATTCCCGTGTGGTGCGGGTGGACAAAATAAATTTTTTAAAAACGTAACGGACTCGAATTTCCCCTAATTGGCCAGAATGGATCATTTTACAATATATAATATTTCGATTAATAGTTTTTGGTATTTTTCATATTTTTAGAGAGAAATATGAAACGCTATTTTTTGTATCATATAACATACATTGTTCACGACTCGCAGCTCGGGGACAGTAATTATCGAATTGCGCAAACAAATATATTATGTATTTTGAACTGACATTTTTAATCGTTAATTACACAATATATTTGTTATTTTTTAAGCAACGTGTGTCAGAAAAATATGGTCTTCTCCTCGTGTTGATATATAAATAATAATATGTATGTCATAATGACTGCACACGTCTTGTCGTCATAAAAAAAAATTCGAAAATTCATCGAAGCAGGTGGAAAAATTGGGTCATCTGCTATATATAAGTATGTACTATGTATATAACATCCAACGCGACTAATACGATTGTAAATAATATTTCTGTTAATAACTATAATATAGTCATGCTGTGTTGCAGCGCATCAATTCAAGTTATTATATTATAATAATACGTATATCAATAATATTATATTGTGCATTATATACCTACGACTCCAGTAGACTTTGAGTCATTAGGTACCTACTTATATTATGTTTTCTATCAATTTTTTTACTATAAAATAATATGTTTTAAACAACGCTTCATTTGAAAGTACATAATATTATCATTAGGTACATATTACATATTATTCCCCGCAATAATACGAAAGATACAAAAATCGAGTGAAGTAAAATAGTTTCAAAAATGTTTGTTATTTTTCACTTTTTTTACTTTAACCAGAGTATGCCTACATACCTTTGTGTATTAATAAAAAAATAAAAACTCAATGGCTACCTACTCAGTTTGTTGCGATTCGTTTATGGTTTTTTAGGTGCGTCATTTTCACTTTAAGTTGATTTCGTGTGTATTTGTAATATCATTGACTCAAAACCACGTCCACAAGTACCTAAATTAGGCCATTTCATCTGAAAGTTGTACTTCAACATATGTTATCCATATGGATAAAAAATTTAAAATATCAAATAACGTTTGGATATATTGACTTTAAGTTTTCAACACAATAATATTTAGTGTATGTACTCGCCGGCTCGATACCACTGAACTCATCAAATTAGCTCATCAGCTAATATAACAATAATAATATGCATTTTCTGGTTATACGGTACACCTGACAAGCCTGGGCATAAAATAATTGAAATGTTGAAGTCCAGTTAATCGTAACTCAGGTAACTTTTTATCAATTTAATACTAAATACAATAAAATTATATTATTGATGATGCGTATTGCATAATTATTTTAACACTTATCCGGCCCTCCCTTATAATACTTTTAAGGTCGTAGTCTGGAACTCAATGCAGGTATATAATGGAACACCTTTTTTTTAGCACCTTAAATATTTTCCCCGAGATCGTGTTAAAATTGTGTCGAATAAACCCCTCGACACACTCGATGGGTACATCGCTGGTACATAGTAATACGCATAGCATGATAATATTGTAATTCAGTAGACGGGCACGCCCTTCACGCGCAGTGTCGCAACGGAAGTGAGTGTCGTCGATCGATCGTCGTCTGCGTATAACAATAATATAATATACGCATTCGGGATAAACGCTCCCCCCCCCCCCGAGGCGTTTGTCGACGACGACGTTGCGTACAGAGTAAGCGTCAAGTTGTGCCGAACATCGCAAATATAATAATATTATATCATATGCGATGCACCTATACAACATACTATAACACGTCACGTCGATCATTACGACGCAATATAATTTTGGAGGATAATTATATAATAATAATATTATACGCATATTATTATGATACACACCTTTCCGCTGCAGCGGAGCGTTCCGGTCGGACCTCGAGGGAGCCGTTATTTTCCGGAATACGGTCGTCACTACGCGCCGTCCCGTCCCCGAGCACGTTTCGGGGCGTCGCGCGTACATTATACATTATTGTTGTATTATATGTACTATGATATTGTAATACGCGTTTTTACGAACGACCCATAAATCTCCAGCTATGGATCTATGTTGTACTGTGGGCGCAGGGATGTACCTTGTGCGTACATGTGCAATAATACGCGTGCTGATATTTTGTGTAGGTGATGGCGGGCACCCGGATTGCGATCGTCGTTGGATACGGTGGTCGGTGATGGTCGTCGCAGGTCGTACGCACACTAAAATAAACGCCTATCTATTATACCGATAATAGGCTTGGTATGATGGTAATAAAATGTACGTGGGAACGACGATCCGGGGTATATATCCATCAGAGTGGCACCTACTCGGGGTGGAACGGTTTCTGAGTGTGCTGTAACTCTGCGTGCAAAACCCCACACGAACGTGGGTAGATCTATGCAATGCTATACTATAAAATATACATGCACATCGTTCATAATATAATATAATATTTTGTTATTTTGTTTAAGAGATACCTATTGTAATTTGTATTAATTAGTTAGCCAGTTTATGTTATAAATATTATTTATCACGAGCATAATAATAAAATGTCAGTAGTCGTAGATTTGGCTTTCTCCATAACGAACAGTTGTAAATCAAGCATTGAAACTTGTTGATGATTGATTTATGTTACTGAGATGACTTTGTTTTTGGGATATTAATATATATGATTGACGAAACTCTTGAAATCGACTAATTTTTTTAATAGATATGTATTTATAAAAATCAGTAAGCACTAAACAAACATTTTGTTGTGAAGGACACGTTCTTGATGTATGAAGAAAAGTATTAATTTAAAGATTTTTTTCAGAATGTTGAAATAGTTCTTCTTTACCTTGTAATAAAAAGAACAAATTACTGCAGTGAAAGATTTTCTAATTTAAAACTTATAAAAATATATTGCGTAGTGCAATTCTAGTTCAATGGCTGAATACCAACTTAACGAACTTGCAGACACGACCACAGTTATTCCAAAAAATTGATTTTTGTAAATGTATTTTAGATTTATGTAAAAAAAAATCCCCTCTAATATAATTTTGGTTTTTGATGTTTGTTATTATATTATTATATATTAATATTTTTATCAACATTATCTTATATTATAATATATAAAAATTAAGCGTTTAACGTAATTTAATCAAAGACTACTCAACCGATTTTGATAAGATTATGCATAATCTGTGTGATTTGGTCCAACTTAAAATAAAATAAAATATTGGATATAGTTTTTATCTCGATAAGTTGCCCTTAATTTTTTTTTTATTAAACATTTAAGAAAGGATTTCGAGATTATATATTAGATATTATTGAAATATTAAAATATTCAATGCCACAATTATTGATAAACAAAAATTATCAAATAAAATTTCTTAAAGTATGTAGAGTTGGCATTTTTAACGGGCGACGAAACAATAAAATGCTGTCCGTTGGTAGCCACATTACTTTTTTTTATGTTCATTACAGATCAAATGAGGATTTTGATTTTTATATTTGGTCAAAATATGTTTTATCTTCATATTAATCTATGTAGGTATAATATAATCGAACGTATAGTTGCCATATCTTTATTTTACTTAAGCCGGGACAAATATCGTATAATTTTGATGAGAAAAATATTGTACCACTCCTCCACAGTCAACCACCAGTTGTAGCACAGAATTTTTATGTAACTATAGTTCATTCTATAGAATACCACTCAAAGGTCAACGTTCTTCGACATATTATGTTTGTTTGGCAAAAACTAACTCAACTTTAAAAATCGTATCAAAGTCTGACAAAATATTCAAATTATTGCGAAAAGTGATATCAAAAATTGTGTGGGAAACAGGGAAACAATGGACTTTTATTATCCATCAATTATATTGTCGTCACCAAGCCCGGAAAATTATTTATATTACATAAGTGCATGCACATTTTTCGATTTCTATAACATAACACAACAATGTTTTACCAGGGTTTGCAAACGTTATAATAACGTTACATTTGACCAAAAACGATTAAAATTCATAAACGCGATTATAACGGAAAGCGATCATCAAAAATAATTAAATACTGCAAAACAAAACACAACGATTAACAAAATATATATTTATCATTAAACAAAAGATAATGCAAAACGTAATTTACAGAATTTCATTGAATGAAAAATAACGCAAAACAAAATTATTTAAAATCCATTTAAGTTCTATTGGTTTCGTAGAAATATTTACATTTCATGCATACGGACATTAGAATTGATTATATTATATTCCGTATCCGAGCCATTACCTGCCCGCATTAGTGATTAATTATTATTAATGCATTTAATAGGTATTAACACTATTCTAAATAACGATAAACGCAAAAGTTGTATAATGTTTAATTCTAAATAACGATAAACGTATAACTTGTACAACGTTTAAATTCTGAATAACGAAATTATCTTATAATTTGCTCTACGAGTGATGATTTCAAAAATTTGATTACTACGGTACCCAATTCAAGGTACATGCAAATTAACCCTTTTGAGTAGACAGATAGCATCGGTTTTACCTTAGACTAAATTATTTAAGAATCTTATATCTAGCAACTATAATTATGGACAGTTGTATCTACCAATAAATTATAATAGTCAGTATAGTCACATACCTAGGTTCTGTTATTGGCCATAAAATATTATATTATAATTTCTAATTGGTATATTTTTTCCTAATCAAAATTTATATATATAAAGTCTATATTATACCTAGTGATGAATTTATAATTTATACTTTGTATTGTTTTTAGTTAAGATAATAACAACATATTTGTTTATTTTTATATTAGGTAGGTGCATAATATCTTACATACTTTTTTTAAAATATCATAGAAATACTCGGAAATATATTCATATATTTTGTAATATTTATTAAAAATAGTAAAAATACTTGGGAAAACGATAACGAAAAAAAAATTCTTCAATGGCATTTATCTACCTAAAAAAGAGTTATTCCAAAAAAGTTGAACTTTTCAAAATCCGATTGGTGTGCATAAACTCTGAAATGGATCACCTTGTATACTGTTTCGTCGTTCGACATACGGTATTACAGCTATACGAAGTGTACTTGACGTATGTGTATGTACGAGCGCTAATACCAGCGATAATAAAAACGGAACGAAAACGCGTCACACGCCACCGGCGAGATGTCGAATGGCGGAAGAATTCCTTTATTTCACGGTTCATTTGTGCGCGTTTCCACCCCTCGCCGTTGACGGTGCATTTCACACACACCCACACACCCACACGTATATAAACGCAATAAACTTTAAACGGCAATTATAGCGCGTGAACCGCTCGTGCGAAATTGGACTGTACAATAATATACATCGCAGGGAGCGTATATTATTATTATTATTACTATTATAAACATGACGTGAATCACTTTCCGAGTGCTGTTGCAGTTGTGAAACGCACAAAGTCTGCCGTTCATCATCGCAGCGATGACGGTGATATTATTATTAGGTGCAGTTTTATGAAATGTGCTGAGTCGGTTTGCACCTGCCCATCAATAATCTGTAATAGTGTAATGCAAAACTCGGAAAGTACACAACTGGAGCAACATTTACTATTTCGGTTTTATAGACTTTAGTATGGAACATATCACGTTATACCTAATATTGTATTTACAACTTTTGTAAAATATTGATTTGAAAATTCAAAAAATTTATAATTTTTATTTTTTCGAGGTTAGGTATTCCGAAAAATATCCGTCGTATAGTCGCTTCCACCCTCCCGATCAAAACATTATCTCACACGAAATTGATGTATTTTCAATCGATTTGCCATTTGCATGCATTGTTTGATACTATTCTTTCAGTTACATTGGACAAAGAAAGCAGAGTCCTACTATTCTTGGGCATAATGTACCTATATACAGGAACGTTAACGAATCAACGTTCTTAGCTATAATGCAACAGTAGAGTTTATAAGTGCTGCGATATTTTTTAAGTCGAAATTATAAAATATTAAATACAATAGCTAGTACCTGTTCTTGGTTTACTTGTTTGGTATAGGTGCCTACTTCATTTTTATACCATTAGAGTGTATATTGTTATTATTTCTATTTTTTTACGTTTGAGGCACATTTTCTTGTCGGGTCGTTGAGGATATATTATTTCAGACGGACCATAAATAATGTTATGTGTTTATAATTGACTGCTGCAGATATTATACACATGAGTCCTATAATACGAGTCGGTCGATCTGGTGGCACGCAGCTAATTAGGATTTTATGGTGTGTACGGTTTGTTTCGACAAATGGACGGAAACAAAAATATCAGCAATAAAGAAAAGACCATAATTTTTACGATACGTATAATAATGTAATGGATACCCACAGTTTGTTTAGGTACTGTACATATTATAATGTTATCGCGAAGTTTACGAGCAGGAATTTAAATGCCTAAAATGTAACCTATAACAGAGTTGTGGCCCACAGTATAGCCACTCTGTGTATATATATAGGGTGTATTGCTGCTTACCGATGTGATTTAAAGTCGCTACAATTAACAATGTTGATAAACAAAATAACAAATAATGATTAAATAAGAATAAATCTTTAGGCGTACGCCTAAATTGATTCATTTTTGATTCAGCTGTTATTTAACAATTATATATGGTAGGTACAGTAACAATAAATTATTATTATAATATTAAGCGGATTGATGTAATGAGAATACTGAATATTTATTGGTTACAGCTTATGAGTTATGAGTTTATGACCGTTACTATAAAATATAAGCTTAGAATGTCTTAGAAATAGTATTACGTCATAATGGCCACCTATAAGTAGGTATAAGGAAAGTAGTAGTTGCTCGAAGCCCACACAGACACAATGCATACACTAACCCGATACGTTCCGCTGTCACTACCAATACTTGTCGATACGACCACTTGGCGTAGATGAAAATATTCGATAATAGCATAATATATAAATCAATGTCAACGATAAAAAAAATCAAAGTAGTAGCTACTTAGGTATACTTAAATACGCACATAGGTAGTGGGTATATTTTAAAAATAAATAGCTATGTTACCATATAATATTGTACTAAAAATAGGAGTAAACGATTTTCAAAAAAAAAATAATTATATAGGTATAATCAGGGCTTGAAATTGATTTCAATATCGATGACTAATATTTAGTTTCTTATAGGCCCGTAACGACGAATACGGAATGCACAGACAACGACTGGTTTCTCGTAATTATAAATCAAAAAATTGGTGTTTTAAAACAAAAAGTTTTGAAAAACCAAAAATTATGTGAAGAATCTAATTAAAATCATAAAACAATTAAATCGGTACTGTGAAACTTTATAAAAATAATACAATTATTAAACCATACATTGTTTTAAGTTTAAAGCAGAAAAAACCAATATCAATAAGTGAAATTGAAATCAAAAACTTTCATTTCGATTTCATGTTCTGTACAACTCATAGAATAACAATGATCTTGTAAAGAAAACTATTTAAACTACTTAGAACAATAATAATTGATGTTTTGTTCTATTTTATTTGTATTCCATCATTTTATTTATTACGATTCACAATATGTATTCTTTTAAAAATAGCTGTTTATAGGTACAGTGTACAGCATTGTACCTACCTACTGAGTAGTAAACTGTGTTCTATTGGCAACTCACGTGGTGAGCAGTGCACTATCCACTTTATGTTTTATTTAATAAAGTTGTTTATATATATATATATATATATATATATATATACCTAAGTAGAGAAGCATTATGATATATTTTATCAATTGTCCCGACGCATGGCCTCAAAGAATTATATTACTCGGATATAGAACAATATTGGAATGTTCAGAGCACAATACCTTTTATGATAATATTATATTGGTGTGTTCACAAATAACGAACAATAATGATAATATACATATGTCTTGCGTTGGGCGGGTTGCGTTGGGTTGGTTATATGTCACGAACACGCGGTTCATACCCGGTATAAACCGTGAGACTCGAGTCCGCACTGCCGTTTGTGCATTTCGGTGGCAACATTCATGTGCCCGGCCGTTAATATTATTATTCCGACAACGCCGCCGCCGCCACTAATTACCAGTGACATTATCGCGGTGCTCGTCGGGGCGGAGCGTCAGTGGTGAAGCTGCAGTGCTCGGCGCCGTTCTGCACCGGACCTCTCCGCAGCTTCGACTGTATATCTGCCCGTCGACGTCAGTTTTTCTCTGTCGCCACTGCCGCCGCCACCGTCATTTGCGGCGGATGCTGTGTGTGCCTACCTATTAATTATTATTATGCGACGTAGGTGGAGGCGTGGATCTAGAAATGTGGAATGGGCGGTGGGGGGAGGGAGGGTCCGCACTTTTTCCGGTAAGAAAAAAACAATTATAATTTTACTACACAGGTAATGTATATGATGAATAACATTATAATGATAAGATTTGAAAACAATATTAACATTTTTATTTATATATATTTTAAACGTGTGGATATTAAGACGTGTGAACTATATTTATTATACATTATATACATTGTATAATTTCCTCCTGGAAATGTTTAGAGAGCTTAAGTCCTCCCTCCCCACTGGATCCACGACTGGACCTAATTAAGTAGATACCTATGCGAGCTAACCATAGTACATTTCCTATTATAATATTAATCGATATGTATGAAATGGGGACACGGCCGTAGATTTCAGCATATTATAATAATAGTGTACCTACACTTACAAATCTGAGATGAAATGCGTTCGTAGAAACTCAAACTGTAGCGTAGGTGTTGAAGATAATACAGTGACCGTAATATTCACAGCACATGTGTCTATATAGACAAGAACGTCGAGATTAAAAATAAGCCATAATATTATAGTTAAGACGATAAAATTTCCAAATTGACTCTTACATATACGGTTTAGGTATTCAGGTACTTGTCACGAGTTTTATCAATAGTTACTAAAATATTATATCAATTATTTTTCTGATTTTCTCCACTGCAGTTCTCTTTTTGAAATAATAGTAGATTTTGTTATGCCACTGAAATGTCTTTTCTACAATTTGATCGTTTGTTAAGTAACAATATAAGTCATGTTATAGTCATATTATGATATTTTAATAGTTATCTGTAAGGAGCCATTTTTAATTTAATACATATTTTATACATTATATAATATTATATGGAGTAGTGTAGATTTTGAATGATCATAGTACAGTGTCAAAAAAATGCAATTTTTTATTACGAGTAACCAGAATTTTAAGTTCTTAAATCCGTAGGTATATACTTAGCACAATGTGCAGTTACCTGGCTAAGGATGTTTGGGGTTGCTATATGTTTCAAATTTTAAACTAAAATCGATCGCAAAACCTGCAACTGATATTAAATTTGATATTTTTAGAATTATATGTGGACAGATCCTTCCTACGCAAATGTATTAACATGATTTTAGCTCTTCCGAGATTTCGTCACAATAACATTACTTGCGGTGTACCACTCTCGCCATTGTCTCACTGTTTGCAGACGAGTCCATCCCTCTTTATCGTGTATATTATACGCAGAACACGGTTCGAAAATAAAGCTAAAAAATATCTACTTCCCAGATAAAAATAATTTTAATAAACGTATACACCGTTATTATTATGTACACGGCCGCTAACGCCTCGGGACGAATTTATATTCTCCGGCTGGCGCGACAAAATGGCCGCCTCCCCTCGAACGACGTTATCGTATAGTTATATTATTATTATTATATCTGGCGACGACTACGACGACGACGAGACGTATATACGTATATACCGGCGTTCCCTCCGCCCACTACCCTATCGCCAAATGCCCCTCCTGACCATCCCTTCGCGAAGGCGTCGTCGTCGTCGTCGTGGTGAGAGGGTGGCGAAAAGCTGCTCGGGCGCACGCGCCCGCACCCCGCACCTTTCGCCAAAACTTTGGCGAATCTATATATACCTAAGCCACCGCCGTCGACGACGATACTCTCGGGGAATGGAGAGCGGTTATTCGTATATACATGTTGTATGATACATAATATACAGGGTGGTCTTGACGCCATACGCACTTTTCGTCGTCGTCGGTGATGGATATTTCACGTGATCACAATATGTCTACTATACGAGACTGAACGTTTTCACCGACTAAACGATGACTTTCTTTTCACCGACTTTCAAAGATATTATTCCGCCGTCACGCCGGTGTTTTTTACACTGTTTTTTTGCATACCTACAATATAACGATCAGAAGACCTTCAGCACTCATCAATTCGATAACGCTATTAATACCGCGTTAGAGCTAAATATTATATTATTTTATATCCGCCCGGAAGTTGGTGCGCCACTATAATATAGGAACTGTAAGTATAATAATATTATGCTAATCGATAAATATATTATACCTGATGACAATATAAATTTTCCAATTTTCCAATTTTTTTCATTCGTTAGTATTACATATAAATAATATAATGTACGATATTATTATATACACTCAGCGTATACAACAACAGTCGGCTGACGAAAACCAACGATTACGTGTCGAAAAAAATATCACCTTGTACGAGTATAACACACGTTCGCGGCCAATATGCGCGCCTCTCCGCGAGCAGCGTTCCGGATATTGATTGAGCTCCTCCTCGTCCCGTCTTCTTCCGGCTTCTGCGGTGCGGCAGTGCATAGTACACGTATTTTAGGTATATATAATATGGAGCAGTGTATACATAGATGTATAAACTTTTGCCACCACCCTCCCTCGCGTCTTCGCGTGGATTTCCGGCTCGGTATTTTATTTCTCTCGGGTTTTTTTTTTTTTTTTCATTTACGTTTTTCTTTCGATTTTTTTTTTTTTTTTGTGCTCCCGCGACGAACGTTATTATTGGCCGCAAAACTTTGGGTATATACATACATAATATACGCTATATATAAACACCGCACCGCCACAGGCTCGGCAGCGAGAGGAGAAAAATAAAACCCTGCGATGCTCTAGTATCTCCCCGACTGTGTATATATATATATATGCACTGCACCCACCACCGTCGACGTTCACCCCGTCCCAAACGCTTTTCTCGCGTGCGCAACGACGTGACCGTATCGCATATATAACGAAGGACCGAGGGCGAACGAGACAAACATTTTTAAGTAGCTGTTTTGATCGATAAAAATACGTTTTCGCGCGTATAAGCTCTGCGCGGTATCAAGCAACAGCAGCATACATATTATTATACACAGCCTTTTTCAACTTCACTTTTTTAATATTTTACAGTGGAAAAATATCTAGAAATGTAAACTCTAATAGAATATAAATTATTTTATAGTTATAATACGAGTATGTTAGGTATAACAATATGTCATTTTCCAAAATGAGAACTACATTAAAATAATAGTATCATTGTATTATAATTCATCGGAAACCATATTTAATTGATACTTATTTTAACTATGGTTAATTAATATGTATAATTTGAACCGACTAAATATGTTGTGACTAGATCATTCCTTTCTGTACAACGGGTTGGACGACGAAAGTCAACAATGAATAGCAATTAACTGTCACATAATATCATACAATAGACAAACACATGCAAGCAGTTAATCGAAAAAATTAGATTTAATCAAAATCTCCAAGCAGGTATTGACCAACATTCTAGAAAAATCCCTGTTCATCAAAGACTTATGTGAGACGTTGTGGCTATAGAAAAAATAGATAGGTTTTTTTTAAAGTATACATCCACTGTGCAATTGAAGTTTTTAAACATCCTTAAAAGATGAAATGTTAATAATTTTAGGTTACAATAATAAAATAATTTTAAATTGTTTACTTAACATTACATATTTGTTAAAAATAAACATCAATATTTATTACACGAAATAAACATTCAACAAAGGTATGTATTTCCAAATAGAAATATATCAAATAAACATAGTATAGGTAATAGAACGTTGTAAGAATATTTGACAATAGTATAAGACCGTTGCAAACTTGTACTGTCGTCAAAATTTTGTTGATGTATTAATATTATGTTATTTTGATGTTTAAACTATACATAAACCTATAATTACATATTATTATATTTACGCCGTGCTATTAATTGGTTTTATTTTTAATTTTGAAATATAAACTGCCTGAGAGTTGTTTTATTATTATCACCAATATCCAGAAGACCAGAAACACAGTTTTAGATACTGAAATACTGGATAATCGTCGCCACTCGCCAGTCGCCACTAAATTATTTAACTCTTGTGCACTAATATTCGCGTGTTTTTCCTATCCACTGCTTGCAAGGGACAATAACACGATACTTCATCAGTCAGCATGTATCGTTGGCTTGTTAAGTGGTAAGCATTGTGCCATCGTGCTTATTCGTATTTCATCACATCGTGCCTTCGAGTTACTAAGTTTATCATGGCGACTAGAAAGATAAGACTCCTTATTGTATACATCAAATATCAATACTTGATTATTTAGGCGTTATTACTGTTAAAATGTCAACTTTCGGGTCATGCTCTTGTAGCACTGGCATCTGACATTCCTACCTCCATGTGTACATATCGACACTCGTCAGTTGACCAAAGAAATGTGCATCATTGATTGTGTTTTAAGTTTTTATTTAGGAAAATCGACAAATATGTTTATGTGATTTCATGAACAACAACAATGATTGTGGTTATTTAGTTATAATTTTTCCTACCGATTATATACCTATTAAAATTTTCTTCTAAACACATTCCATTTTAAAAATTCATTGTGTTTTACTAGTTACCCAATATTATAATTTATAGGTAGGTAAATTTTATTTTTATAATATTTCACTTTTTTTATATATATTATACCTATAAATAAAAGTACCAAGTCTCTTAATTAATTTTCACTTTAAGATTCTGAGTGGAACGATGAATGTATTAATTTTACAATGATATGTGTTTTTTTATTTATTATTTTTAAATTTATTTTTGTATTTGTCATCACGTTTTGGGGCAGTAAAACTGCTTCGATTCTCTTCAACAATATCTTGTTGGATGGGAAAGTGAATCTAGTTGGTGTATTCGGAAGAAAATTTTAAAATTCCCAATAGTTTTAAAAAACGCCGGGGAAAATAAAATAAAAATTAAGGAAAAACGGGAATTTTTACGCAAAATCGGTTTTTGACAAAATCGATTTCGGTTTTTAGTGTAACACTTAAACCAATAAACGTATATACATGCAATTTTCACTGGTTGTTTATATTTGCATTTTATAAACATGATGAAATTTTCAAAATATTTTGATTTCTTTTGAACTGTTTGGGAACATTTTCAGTTTCCAATTTTATTAGTCTTTTAGATTCTGAGTGAAACGATAAATGTATTGATTTTACAATGTGTTTTTTTTTTTTTTGTTGAGTGTCTGTGTACACGACAAGTAGTCGAAATAATGCTTCGATCTTAAACTTCAGTATCAGTAGCAGTAGCATTTAAACTTTAAATCTTGACAAAATACGGATAAATCACGAAAATTAGCAAATTATTTTGAGTTGAGAATTCATAAAAATTTTTCTTTTTAAATCTAAGATAAATGTAATACAAGATTCCTCATAAGTTTGTCTACCTTTATCAAAAAAAAAATGTCTACAAGCAAATCAAATTAAATTTTTATGAGCATTTGAAATTCATATTTTTACAACATTGGATATTAACTCGATTTCTCATGTAGCGGTTTTGTTATTTTATTGTTATTCAAAAACGAATAACTGTAGGTACATGAACATTTACCATGTACCATAAAATTTTGAATATATTTTGGGCTGTTTACGGACATTGTCAGTTTTCAATTTTTTTAGTTTTTTTTTTCTATAAATATCAATAAAATTTTATTTGCTGGATAAAAAGCGTGAAAATGTAATGCGAGGCTCCTCATATATTGTTACAATAGCAGTTAAAAAATATTAAAAATATATAGGCACAATTTTTTTTTATTAGCATTTAAAGTTCGAATTTTGACAAAATATATCAAATTTAAAATTTAATTATTATTTTGTAGTTAAAAATGTATAAAATGTTTAACTTTTATAGCTAAGGATTGAAAATTGATAACAAGGTTCCCCGTAAATAGGTTAATATATAAATTACTTTATTCACAATAATATCATCAAATATATTTAGTAATATCATAGGCTGACTGACCATTTTCGCTCAGAATTGTTTTTCTTATAAATTGATATTATATCATTGAATTCAAATTTAACACCATTCATTACAATGACCCACTTGTAACCTACTGTATAGCAGAGCGACATCCACTTACCCACTTTTTTATTCTTGTTAGTGAATGTAAAGTGGTATGCTTTGAACTAAAATGACACATAATAATATAATGCCTATAGAAGTTTTGTTATAGCTTTAAAGATTTATTTTGTAGGTCTTTAGTATTTTGTTTTTAAATATGTAAATTTTTATCAAATTATCTTTAAATTAAAACACAGCAGACTGTATTTATTTTAGACTTTGTATTTAGTTTTCATAGTATGTTAGTTATAATATTGTTTTGCTTTTCATTTAATGTTTTGATTTATATAATTATTTAATATACACATTTTATTAGAGGTACATATATTATAATCTAAAATATCTAATAATATGTTCTTCATTATTACTAGCATAGGTACCAAAATAAAATACCAATATTTATGAAATATGAGCAGTGTATTTATTAATTTATTGTTATACTTCCTTTCAAAAACTCTGGGATCTATAACACTTAATTAATAATTTAAATATTGAATTATTGTTTCTATCAATATATTGTGAATTTATTTCAACATTTATACTCTAAGGGAAAATAGTTAAATCAGCATTTCAGCCTTGTGATATTTGTTTCACCATAGAGTAAGTGGCATTACATTTAGGCAAATATACAATGATAGGTGCAGAACTTAACTAGATACTGCCATTGACAAAACATAATGTTGCCCATTTGAATATATAGTAAGTATACTCGTGAACCACACATTTTTCTTTTTCTACCTCACACCCTGTTTCGGGTGTTGGGACTTGGTAGTAGTAGGTACCCAGGTACCCTACTTTAACTCATATCGTATTCGTATGGATAGATATTATTTTGAAATGTAACTGCAATGGTTTAAATAACATATATATGCGATAATCAACGGAAACACAAAGATAACGTTTTTTGAGTGTACAATTGTTACGGTCATTAGCAAGCACAGCGATGTTACCGTAATGCCAATGAAATACATATGGGGATGTTACATGTTCTCATGAAATGTAAAATTGCACGGTGGGTACTGGACATACCCCAGGTCGTGATCACCCCAGTGGCGCAACCAGGATTTATTCAAGGGGGGTGGGGTCCAAAAAAATGTATTTAAATTCTGTTTTTCTGTTCTTTTCCTGAGTATATACCTACATACATTTCATTTTTTAATAAACACAATTTGCCAGGTTTAAGACCAATAAAAACAAAACAATTATATTATAACAATTATACCCAATGTCCAAATCTAATCTAATAACTAATAAGTATTAACTATTAAGTAATAATCAATCTAATCAATAAGTTTCGATGGACATTTCACGGAAACTTTTAAAAGTAAAAATAAAACTGTTGCCCAAGGCTGTAAGCCAAGGGGGGGGGGGTCCGGACCCGGGGTCCACCCCCCTGGGTTCGCCACTGGATCACCCTGGCCTACTCTGGATACAGCCATTGCTATCAGAATTATTTTCATCGGAAACGAAGTTGTTGTCAATCCATTCCACTTTTAACTTCAGCGACAGTTCTATACTTTCAACTCCATATAATTTACATATCTGAAACGTTAAAAATGTTAATTTAAAATGGTTTTTATTTTATTTTACTTAATTACTAAGAGAACTAAGATAAGACAATAAGACATATTATGATAATGATCATGTATAAATTGTTTGATAACCATGATGTTGAATGCCACGGATTAGAAGATAATCCATATTCTTCTTCTTCTTTGGAGATATTTATACACGAATAGATTAAATTCAGAGGAGTGGGTGACTGGAAAAAACAAAATTGATAGAACAATTCATTTACGTAGGTCCAAATTGAATATCTTTAGAATATTGTTATTATGGCGCCAAGGCAACATACCACGCAGTATTATTATTAGAAAACTTGAAATTCGAAGGAATATAGAAATACGAAGTAGTATATGGAATGATGAAAATTGTAAAAAACCAAATGCTGACGAAATGGGAAAATGTGTACATATAAAGATATTATATAGTGCTGCTGGGGTAACTGACCTACTGAACACTGCATATAGTTTCAAGTTATTAATAATACGAAATAACATAACGCAATAACCATTTTAAGTTCAGTGTGGTTGAAACTTAAAACATATATAATATACCTACTACAACATAGGTTTTTTTTTATTAATTCGTGTAATGCATGTACGTACCTAACCTATTCCTGTAACGTATGCCTGCATGATAATAATATAATGGCTAAAAAAAATACGATATTTTGTTTTAATCTGTAGAAAAAACCACGACTCGACACTTTAGTGGTTTTCAACAGACGGTATTATTATTTCACATGATATATTATGTTATTATTTTGACAAACTAAACGTTTAACACGAGTTACCATAATATTCGTATACGAATAAAGAACTCGTTATACAGGTCGTTCGGTATTTTCGGATTAGAAGAATTTGATATTAATATATTATAATTATACAACGAGCGAAAATCACTGTACGTTTTTGATATTAATAATATAGGTATTAATATAATAATATGCACACATTAAAGTCAATAGCGCCCCAACACTTATCGCGAAAAACGCGAGTTGATAATTGTATTGTACTTCAACTATTATATTATTATATCGAACGCGTTGCATGTTATATGATTTAGGTACCTATTATAATATATTATATTGAATTATCGTTTTCACTGTACCTATAGGTATAATAATGATAATAAAATTGCACACTCCGGTTTGTCCGTATACTTAGGTACTGCAATACACCGCGAGCCATTATATTATTATGATTATTATTATTATCATCGTCTGAACAAAGATTTAGACAAGGTTGAAAACTGTATAGCAATATAGGTATGTAGTATTAAGTAATAAGTTATATGTACTTAAAAGTGCATGTCTCATACGCCTCATACATATAGCGTATAGGCAAAATACGTTACCTCGGTATCCCTAAATTTAAGTAAATATGTTTTTTTTTTCATGAACAAATCCGTCTAGCTATATACAAATAATAATTGGTCACGATGTTTGTTTTGTTTAACATTTTGACCGTTACTGAAGTGGTTGTACAGTGCACACTGTGCCTACACATAATAATATATAACTAATATTCAACAACGATTTAAAAACCATTTTGAAAGTATAACCTATCGTATGTTTTATGAATTTAGAAAATGTTAACACAAATATTTGGTTAAAATGTCAATTTTGTCTAATGGTTTTTCATATTTGAATTACAACAATCTACCTAAAATAGTTGGATGGCAAATCATTCCCACCGTGCAAGAAACTGTTTCAAACATTCCAAGAATATATATTTTAAGTTCTAATACTAACATAAGAATGGTACATTCTCTGAAAATGTATGTAATGTTCCAAAAAAACATGAGTTATATAAATTTTAAGTTCCAATGTAACATTACAATGGAACGTTCCCTACACACCTGCATTCATGGTTTTATAAAAACATTGCTTTGTAAACGTGTAATTTTCCAATACGTTATGGAAAAACACAATAGCTCAAGCCGATCCGATAATAATGGGTAATTTTTGATTGTTATATCTAAAAATAAATATTTTTATAAACACGGTATAATCTGTATACCTATGAAGAAGAACAACAAGTGGCAAGTAAAAGATGTATGATTCCAGTATCTGATAGTACAAATGACAAAGGTATGGTGGATTATAGAACTTTAAGGTATAGAATTATAAGGTAAGATCATAAGTGGCCACAACGGCAAAAAACAAGTGTGCATCTGAAGTGTGCTCTTTTTCTGAAAAAAAACATACAGCGAAAGCACTTTGGTAATTATTAATATTTAATTTGAATATTTGTATCTAGATCCTGGCTTCAGTATTGCTCCAGTTATATCTAATAGTTTATTGTTTGGTTCGCAAGATATGAGTTTCACAATTATCTACTACTCCGATATACACATATATGTTAATAATAACAGAGCCACCACAATCATCTATTACTCAAGTATATACAGATAATATGTCAATGACAACCGATAAATATTCTACAAAAACATCTATCTTAGAACAGGTAATTAATTCATATACAGGTATAATTATGACTAATCTATGCAACTAAACAAGAAATTGTATTATTGTAAAACAGGTTTCTAATTTTGAAGGATATCAAAATGACCCTAGAGCCTCACAAATCTTAACATCTTCAAATGACACAAACAGAAGTTTAAGAACATATGAAGGTAAAATAATAGTCAATTATAATTTATAACTATAAGTAATAAACTAGTTACTAACAATGTTACCTAATTATCATTAAATACTACAACTTGGGGCAGTTTTCAACTTCAGATTTATTTTTAACTTTTTTTCTTTATACATATTTAATTTTTATGATAAAAATATAAAAAAATTTTTTTACTGAAATTACTTATTTTTGCCCGAAATTGTATATATGATTAGTGCTAAACTTGGACCAGTCAACTAATATTTTTCAAAAATCATATTTTAAATGCCGATTAAAACTTGAGACTTACACAATATCTTTAAAAATATGAAATTATTGTATGAATGTAGTTTTTATATTATTTTATTTAAATATATCTATAATCTATAAAATTTTTGCACAATAATTAGATTTGATAAAAAAAAGAAGAGAATATAAAATTGACGGCGAATATTAAGGTTGGGAAGCTATCTATTGGTAACACCCAGCACGTGCGTTAGTTATTGACTAATGACTATTAGTGTAAAAGATCCCTACACCATTTTCTTTTTAGTCTTCGTCGAGGGTTATCGGGTAGTGTTATAGATGATAACTTTTTGATTGGTGGATTAGTGTGTGAGTGGAGTTTATTATGAAATCTGATGTAGTATGTTTTAGAGTTTTGATTTAGGGTTTGCAGTTTTAAGTCTTTGTGGAGGTTGGAGTTTGTTATGTACCAAGGAGCAGAAAAAACTAGACGGAGACAGATGGACTGGAATGCTTGTATTGATCTGGTGTTGGAGGGTTTTGCGGCTCCCCATAATTGGATGCCGTAGGTCCATAGCGGCCTGAGTAGGGACTTGTAAATTAGCAATTTGGTGTCAATGTTCATTTTAGACCTCAATAATGGTCTTAGAAGATGTAGATGGGAATTAAGGGCTTTTCGTTTATCAACTATGTGAAGTTAGTTTACTGTCAAGTGTAAGACCAAGGTATTTTACTTGTGTGCAAATAGGGATTGGAATGTTCTTCATTGAAATTTGAGGACATGTTTTTTTTATTTAAGGTAAATGTTATGAAGGAGGACTTGGTTTTGTTGATTTTGATTTTCTACCCCTTTGTCCAGAGGTGTATAATATGTATATAGGTGTCTTTGTATCATATTTGAAGCTATGATGGGATTTTCATTTGTTGCTAAAATTGCCGTGTCGTCCGCGTAGGAACCTAGTTCGGTTAAAGAGGTTTTGGGAATGTCGTGTGTGAATATATTATACAGAAAAGGGGCAATATCGCGACCTTGGGGAACTCCGGCAAGAATGTCAAAGTAGTTTGAGTAGAATGATTTCTGTCGTACGATGAAAGTACGGTCACTAAGGTACGATTTTATAAGTAAGTAATAAGACGCAGACAAAAATTTTTCTAGTTTGAACGGTAAGTCTTCAAACCAGACTCTATCGAACGCTTGCGCTACATCCAAGAAGACGGCAGCACAGTAATTTTCTTTTTCTAGTGACGAAGATATAGTGTCAAAAAGATCAAAAAGATAGAGAAAAAGACTACCATCTCTGAGTGGCAGAGGAGATGGAGATCTTCGGACAAGGCCTCTTGGACGCGACGGCTCATCCCGGACATCCGAAGGTGGATCAACAGGACTACCCCCACGATCCCGTGGACTTATCACATGACCCAGGCACTCACCGATCACGGATGTTTTCAGGCGTACCTGTACCGCTTCAGAAGGGCTCCCAGTTCTAGCTGCATGCACTGCAACAGCCGCTCGGATACAGCCGACCATACCATCTTCCGCTGCCAGAATTGGGAAGGACTACGAAGCGATCTGCGCAAACGTCTGGGTCACCCACCCTCAGCAGAGGACGTAGAGGATATCCTATGCGGCCTTGTGTACGAAGATCTCCCAGCCGACCTCCATGAAAAGGCGATCGCTCTAAACAATGCCGAAGAGACGTTTAGGATCTTCTATAAAATGGTGGAGGAGATCCTAACACTCAAAGAGGAAGAGGAAAGGGCTAGACAGGCTGTCGAGGCAGAAGATTAGCGTTGGACGTATGAGAATGTAGAGCGGCGGGCTCAGGCCGGTTCGCGAACACACAGAACGGGAAGTCTAGGACGGCTGGCGAGATCGGTCCGAGAAGCGGACGTAGCGAACGCGATATCTAGGGTGGCGGAATGAGATCGGCCCGAGAAGAAAACCAATCAAATGCAGATAAAATAATATAATAATAATCTATGTAAGGTGTCAGCACGGTAGTCCCTGCTAACACTAATCGGCTTCAGCCAGTGTAATTGTTTGTTTTTTGTAACACATGTAACAGATCAGATATATTCCTAATAACATAATAATTAAATTAAGTTTTAATATCGATGGCCTACCTTTAGCAAAGAGCTCTAAAACTCAGTTTTGGCCTATTTTTTTACCATTTACAAATTTACCTATTTTTGCAAAAAAGATTTTTTCCGTCGGTATTTACCATAGTTAAAAAAGCAAACCTGGAAATATAAATGATTATTTTAGACCATTTATAACCGAGTTACATAACTTATTAACTTGTGGTGTTACAATTGAAAATAAGCAAATAAACTTTGAAATTGTTCATATTGTAGCTGACGCTCCAGCAAAATCATTCTTATTAAATGTTAAGAACCATAATGGGTATTTTTCTTGTAACTCTTATGAAGTAGAAGGAGATTTTATAGAAAATAGAGTACCTATGCTTTTTAGATATGTTTGCTCCGTCTCGTAGTAATGATTCATTTAGATCTAAATTTAATCCTGAGTATCACAAAGATGGTGTAAGTCCTTTAATAGAACTTACGATCAGTATGACAAACACAGTTGTCCTCGATTATATGCATTGTGTTTTCCAAGGGGTAATGAAACGTCTTCTTGAGTTTTGGATAAGGGGGAAAAAACCAGTTAGAATAATAGAAGAAAAAAAATCTAATATTTCTCTATCTTTATTCAATTCAAGAAAGTCTGTACCATCTGAATTTGCTCGTCTGCCAAGATCCCTTGATGATCTTGAACATTGGAAAGCTACAGAATTTCGAGAAATTCTTCTATATACAGGGGTTATTGTACTGAAGTCAAATCTAAAAAAAGAATTTTATGAACACTTTCTTCTTTTAGATGTATCAATTCGAATATTATGCTCAAATCAAATTAGTAATGAAAATAATAAATTAGCATTAAAGTTTTTACAACAATTTGTTGAAAACTATTCATCGAATTATGGTCCTCAATTTATTAACTATAATGTCCACAGTTTAATCCACTTACCATTTTATGCACATTTGCATGGATCTTTGGATAATTATAGTACATTTAAATATGAAAACTATCTTCAGATACTAAAAAAATCTATGAAGTGTTGTAGATATCCTCTTTCAGAAATTCAAAATAAAATAACTGCATCTGAAGGAGAAGAACTCATAGCAGTTTCGACTTATGATGAGGATAGTTTAATAAAATCTTTTAAGATAAATGAAACTATTTCTAATTTTAGCATCATTTATTACAACCAAATTATTTTAAATTCCAATAATTATGTTCTTAGCTGTAGTAATCCAAAAGATCAGTGTATTATCTTAAATTACGGTAATATTGCAATAATTAAAAATATTTATAAACTAAATTCAAAATTTGATAATATTATAAAATTATTAACCGTTCACGATTTATTTAAAAAACTAGTGCCCAGTAGACATGTAGGAATTTATTTAATTAATATCAATAATATATCAAGTCCTTATGATATTGTTTTAAATACGGTGAAATATAAATGTTTTTTCTCTCAGCTTGTTCATTATCAAGCAGTTGTGATTTCATTATGTCATAATGTTTGATATAGTTTGAAGTTGTACAATGTGTTATATTATATTGATTAAATATTTTATTGTATGTCAACAAGAAACATCGTATGCAATTTTAATTAAAAAAGTATAAAAATGTACAATAATGTGTTATAGAGTTTAAATTTCAGTTCTATTTATTTTTTTTTTTAACCAATAACTTTTTAACAGTATACTTAGGGTCCTTAAATATAAAAATATTTACCTAATTGTTTTGATTTTAAGTTTTTAACAAATAAAATATAATGTGATACACTTATGTTTTTACAACCAGTACTATTTAGACTTTTAGGAATTCTTTCAGTTAAAATGTTTATATATCAGAAGCAGATGTCATAATATTAAATTTAAGTTTTTTTTGTTCAACTTACCAATAATCAAGAATAGTTGTAATTTATTTACACTATAATGTGTAATATGCATATTTATACAAATTGTATGTATTTTTTTATGTTTGATTTGAGAATTTATTTTAAAATAAAATGCCACACATTGAATTTATTTATTTTATTTGTAAATTATATTTCAACTATTGTAATAACTGTATATATTTTATGTTATTGTTACCTATACTTTGTATAAGAATATCCGTGGGTAATTATTGATGATAATTTTTAGGCATAATGCATTATATTATATTACCAATTATTTTAACTACAATTAAGTATGAAATTATAATTGTATATGAATACATTTTATTGGAGAAATATGAGGGGAGGGTATATATCAAATGTACCTATAAAGTTACAAAACAAACATATTAGGAACAATATATTTAAAATTAATTGTCAATAGCACCTAAAAACATCCCAGGAATAGTTAAGAAAAATATTACCATAATGTTTCAATAAAACCATTCAGGGAACATAAACCTGAAAACAGTTATATAATGTTGTATACAATGTTACAAACAACATAACATAAGGTGTTCCTTGAATGTATTTGGTACTCCTATGGAAGTTCCATAGCAATATTCCATAGTTCCTTAGGAATGGTTTTTTTTACATAACTGTATCGCTTTTTTGCACAGTGGGTTATATTGAATGCAAATGTTAATAAATATTATCCAATTTTGTAAATATTTGAACCTAAATGCCTATAAAACGATTGTGAAGAACTATGTAAATGTGTGTTTATTTCAAAGGTTAGGTAATGTATATTCAATATTTTTGAATAGCTTTAATATAGAAACGACTTATAATGAACATTGTCTATATTTTCAAGCTTTATACCGGCTAAAATGCATTTAATAACTATTTATCAAAAAAAAAAAAAATCTAAAATTTAAAATGTCTTAAAATACCTAAAAAAACACACATACACATCATGAAATACAGCAAAATATCAATCCACGTTAATCGTTTCGATCAGAATCTAATATGTTGAGATTGTATCCTAAGGTAGGTACATGATGGTATAATATGCACTAAAATTATTTGCATTTTATTAATAATTACTTACATATATTATGTATGTGTAAGCGTATATGTGCCTATATATAACATGGTCATTTTATTTACGTTTAAATGTATGAGATTAAAAAAAACATTTATAGTATTATAGTTTCGACGAGGTCAATTTTAATTGATTTTACTAATTTTTTAATCGTACTTGTCTTTGTTCTCAGTGAACTTTTTTGGCGTTATAATATATATTACTATATACTGGTACCTGTTATACAGTACCTTTATCATAATATGTATTTCTATATATACATTGTATGTGTAGGTACTTACCTAGTATCTACTGTAGAAGTGAAGTACGATGAATAAATACATTTTAGGTATATATAAGTACACATAACGATTTTACCAATATCGGTGGACGAAAGTGATTTATAAGTTTTTTGATGATACATAAATATATCAGATATCTGTATGTCTTACGATCTTTATAAACTAATTATACAACGTTTTCCGTGCTAAATATAAATTATTACTAACACTGATGGCAGGGATATGGTATATAGGTAGATAGCCTTTACTGAAAATCTGAAATGTCATTCTAAATGTTTGCTCAGTGCTAAATGTTTGAAATTTCACATTTATGACGGTCGCAGTATCACGGATTTAACTAATATTAATTATTGCTTTATTCAGGAAATAATTTATTAATCGATGACATTGTTGATAAAGTTGGGCTTGGCTCACGGCTAGTATGGTTCCTGTAAGCTCTGATGGTGTTATAAAACGTGAAAATCTTAATTAAAAATGTTGGTTTGGAAGTGGAAACGCCACATAAAATATTGAATACCTTATGCTCGATCGTGTAGCCAAAAAAGATATGCTCAATCGTGTTATACTGAATTTTTTTTTATTTCCCTCCTAAATTCCCGAGAACGCCACTTCACATCGTACCTACACGTAGGTACAGTATGGAAAAAACTTATCAAAAATTCGCACACACCACACACGCGTAATAATAACAATTTTACAAAAATAATAACACCTGGTTATACATGCAAGTTATAACAAAAATAACTGACAGATATAATCATCCATCATAATATTATCTAATACTTTTATTCAAATCAATTTTTTAAAAAAAAAATTTGTAAATGTTTATTGTTGATTACATTACGTTAAAAAAATAATAATAATATTGATAAGAAAATATAAGTTATTATGAAATTAGTTAATTACAATATTATATAGTTAACGGTTTCTGTCACAACCTTTATAATTTGATGTATGTATACCAACACTAGTGCTAGACCGATATTAAAATTTATATGGGTATAGGTACTATATAAATATAATGCATAATATTAAATTAGTAACAGAATGACTTGGCAAACTAACTTTTTTCTAATCTATATTAAAAAAATGGCTTAATATATAATTAAGGTATAGACGTTTGTGCTTGTAGCGGTATAAAATTGATGATTTTTATTTTTAATATTGAACATTTCAAATTTCAAATTATATTACATTTTTTTTTTGGAGAATTTCAAAATAATCAATTTTTAAGTCTAATTTTCAGCAAAATATTGATGGTAAAACGTTTATTTAAGTTAAGTAGTTAGAGTAAATTAATTTGAAACGTAATAACTTTTTTAATTTTTACAAAACATCCTAATTGGGAATTTTCAGAATTAAGTAAATCTCAAACTATCTATTATCCGTACAACTTTCCTAACTTCGTTCATTCGTTTAATTATAGTAGGATACATTTTTAATTTTTAACTTGTCAGGTCTTTGTGTTGCACCTATATATACGACGCGCGACGTTTGTACGTACAGTCGCGGAATAATTCAATTTTCAGCCAATTCCCCCTTAAGTGAATTGCAAACTCGTTCGCCGCTTCAGCAGCAGTACCGCCTATACCACGGTCGTCGTTTTAAAACTTTACCGAGAACGTATTATTATTAGATTGTGTACGAGCGGTTATATATAGAGGTAGACACGGCGATACCTTCGTGTACGGCCACACAATAAGAGATATGATTCACACTGCGCCTATGTATATATATATGTATATTGAACGTGTAATAATAACACAATATATAATATAATGATAAGTCGATAAATCACGCGGCGGCGTTTGTTACATTATTATCGGCCGTGTAATTTTCACTCGGGACGTATACACACGCGCACTTACATATTATGGGCACCTATACGTATATAGCATTATAACATATATTATGTTTTTTAATACGCAGTTTTACGACGACATATTTCGAATTGACGACCTTTGACTACCGTGCGATATATACGACACCTGTAGACTGCAGTCGTAGTACCCATACGGGTAGAGGTAGGTATACGATGCCGACCGAAATGGAACTTTCTACGTCCAAACGTAATAATATTTTTTTTTTGTATTGTACCTATTCCACCGACCTCGTGATTTACGCACGACCGCCGTCAGCTCGTTGTCCGTTCCCGCCGCGTATAAAAATAATATTAATTTGCGGCGGTCGAGTTCGAACAACAACGACATGTCCATTATATGAGCAAAATAATAATAATAATATATGCCTGCGAGGTTCGTCCGCGAACATGCGCCCTCACCGGTCACCGCAGTTTTTGGTTTTTTAACTCGATTTTTTTAGAACATTTGAGTGACCTATTCCCGAGGAACACATTTACAAATGCTAAGATTATTTAACATTTGAAGAGTGTCCTCCTGTGGTGGCAACACACCTGCAACTACTTTTCCAAATAAGAACGACGCCATTTTATATTCCTTTAAAAAGTTAACCACACTATTAGTTCTTTTGTACAATTTCATGTATCTAAATTCTAAATTCGAACAAGTACGTCTTTTTGAGTTATTTTACATTGTGTAGACACTAATAACAAAACAGATCCATGCTGATAGTTTTTTAAAGATATATTGAGAGAATAATGATTTAAAAATTATAGTAATCAATATTAAGCCATCATAATTTGTAAAATTGTCTGAGTGTGATAAATAGACACTAGATCCAATATTGTATATAACTTATACAATATAAGTACTTATACTTTACATTTTTGTAAAAACATTCTTTAGAAATATTATTGTAATAGTATACATTTTCAAATTTAGTTTTTAATTCATCAAAATGTTATAAAAATTATCTGCTTCACAATATTAGATACGCATTATAATATTTAAGTTTATATTTGCAGTAAAAGACGAAATAATAATTCTTATTTTAAAAAAGATTACATCGCTAAATGACACTTTTTAAATTGGAAAAAAAAATCGAAATAATTTTAAACATGATCCTTCAGTATACACCAAAATGTTAAAATTCGGAATTTAAAGAAATTAATTAATAAAAAAAAACTGGGAATGATTATGTTTGGTGAATCATCCTGTTCATTACAAGTCGGCTTGAGAAACTGACATGACTGCGACGTGCTCGGTGGGTGCAATATCAAATTATAACTTAGGCAAAAGGATATGTTACGTTTTTAGGTCTCACACTACGTAATACGTGACGGAATATTATTTTAGATAGGTAGTGGGTGTGTTGGATAAGCTTTTTCCTTAAAACATGCATTTACGCGATATTAAATCCCTACTTCCGGTTGTATACTTATAACAACATATTATATATTATATATATATGTGTCGTATAGGTAATGTGCTATCTACAAAATTATATATAGGTAATCGTGTCCCTACTTATCTATGATTATAATATCAAAATTCAACGCCACGCATATCGGGTTTCGGTTATTGCGTAACATAACCAATATATGATACTATTATAAGTCTATTTTAAGTCGGGACAGTGTGATTTTTCACATATTCAGAATTTATAAAAAATACCAGAAAACCGTTTAGTGCCACAATCAATTTGGCCATCGGAAATCAGTTGACTATCTGAGCGGAGCGATGATTATAAGTGCTGTACTTATTGATATTAAAATTATGTTTTGTGTGTTTTTTGTACACTGCTGTTATATTACTTATTAATACAATAATTATTTTAAACTAATGAATAAATGAATAATAATTTAGCGACAATAATAGCTTAAAATGTAACCATTGTCATGACTGCTAATACTTACAAAGGACCTTCACACAGCAACGTGACGTCTGAGTTGAAATATATTGAATTTGTAAAATATATAGGTAACGTACTTAAGTGTAATCAAAAATATTTTATACTGATGAAATGAGCATACACGTACACAAAGGACATGAGCAAATTCAGTTTTTAGACACCTTAAGATTTTGGTAAATGATGATATATCTGACAGCCTCCATCAAACGCATATATACCAGTACCTAATGTGGTACAAGAGTCATTAAATATTTATTATCAAAATAGGTTGAAATACACATTTTATTTTTTATGTTCTTATGTTTGTACCTATATAATTACCCCGCATGAGTTGTAAATTATAAATACATTCATGTACCTATATAGGCTTATATTGAATGTATCAATTTAAAAAGATAATTTTACTAACTAATTTGTATTTGCTATTTTTTGTTAATGAATATTTTGATTAAGAAAACACCCATTTCTCATAAGTGACACACATTTGACTGGGAATTGGTATTTGGATGATCAGTAATCAGCTATTTTGACGAAACAGATTGTTGTGGACGCATTGCAAAAGTTACTACAATACTGCATCGATTCATAATTTTTTTGAAACACATATTTTTGAAATGAGATGCATTAAAGTAATTAATCGACAAACTTTGAAATGTTATTTGTTTGAAATGTATTGAATATAATTGTTATGCTTTAAAAAATACACTAGATCGAAATAACATTGGTAATAAACGATGCACGTTTTAATTAACATGACCGTGAATCGACAAAGTTTGAAATCGTATTCGTCTAAATATGCATTGAATATAATCGTCATCAAATAGGCGCAAATAAAGATTCAAACTCTAGTACTTTGTATATCAAGTCGAATACAAAAATGAAGATTCAAATGAAACGAGTTTTATGAAAATGATGATTCGTATAAATGGAAAATAAAACAATTGATTTAAAAAAAAGAATATTCAAACTTTTGTGTTTTGTGTATCAAGTCGATTACCCAAATGAAACGAGATTTTAACAAACACCTTTTCAGATATCGCCGATTAAAATTTTATTTTCTATTTTAGTTATTGATCATTTGAATTTTTGCTGGTCTTCCATTGTTGTACATAACATAATATGGTTTTCAAGCCGTTAGCGTTGAAGGGGATAACAAAAAGAGAGACATGGCAGTGAGCCAATTATTCGTCGTTCCTATTGTTTAAGAGAGTTGAAATTACACAAATGAAAAGGGCTGAAATTAGGGGGTTGGTAAATGATTTGAAGTCATATTATAATGAATCTTGACTTTATTTTATTAGGTAACATATAACTTGAGGAGACAGATAGATAATGTGATTTTGTACTTAGTGACTAAATATAATATAAAACAATAGTGCAATAATACAATTTTAGACTTTCTTAGCTATATAGAGTACCTACACCTATATTATTATCAGCGTAACTATCAAAATATTTAAATATAACTAGAAATAAAATATGTTATATTTTGGAAATTGCAGGTCAATATATCAATGAATCATAATATCCAGTATTCACTGATTTGTCTATAGGTCAAAGAGTGAAATGACTTCGACGTGTGTTATTGTTTTATATATTATTATAAACGCACTTCAGTACCTAAAAGAACATAAACTCAAATAGGAAGTCGAATATAGAAACAAACATTTTCTGGTTCTAAAAAATGTTAAAATTAACAAATAACTAAAAAATAAATACATTTTAATGTTTGCCCAGTAAGTACTCGATTAAATATAATTGAGTTGTGCGATTTTATAAATTAATCTTCTTATTGAAAACATAATATTTCCAGCATTGCGTTAGATCGTTCGTCGGTCAGTATATGTATATTATAGAAAACGTTTGAACGAATATATTCATATAGTGACCGAAAATGTCGGGGGTTGTACCAAACGTCGTATAATATAATATTATAGTCGGATTCACGGTATGAGTGCTCGATGCACCCAAAAAGGCACCGCAATGAAAAAGATCTTCGGGTTACAAAAAAAAAAAAAAAAATTGGAATAAAAGCGCTTCGGACAAAAGACTTCGTAACACGGTGAGCGGTGCCTATAAAATAAGGACGTGTCGTATATATATCTAGGCGCTATAATGACATACACACATATATTACAATGTGTCCTTATGGTCCTTAGGGTTTATTACGTATTTTTTTTTTTGGGAGGAAGGCACGGTGGGTAATACGCGTCCGAGTGAAGAATGCGATAAATATTGCTGTCGGCCTCGCGGTTTCCCACACGACACATATTGTAAGACACAGTATGATATTATATGTAATAGACATTATTGAACAGATATGCATAGGAATACCACACATTTCGTTCGTTGGTGTTCCGGCCTTCACGCTCATGTCGATAATAATATATTTGGGGACGTAGTCCGACGTGTATAATGCACAGAAGTATCCACCAAACATGTTCACCCACATGTTATACATAAATTGTGCGTTTGTTCAGATTATAATTTTTGGAATTCTTAGTTATATATACGTCTTAATAAATACCATTATTTCAAATACTTAGGTGGCGTAACAGATTTCTTTTTTAAATAACGAGCACACCCTTTTCTACTCGAGTCGTTTAGTATCTACATGATTTTTTTGAAAATGTCAAAAACGAAATCCAAACAGCTGAAATCTGCAGAGTTATTAAACTCTTTAAACTTTATACAAGAAATCATAATTTTTATAGAACTTACGATGGTTTTAATCAATATAATTAATCTAATTGTTAATAGACTCATTGCTTATTATCATCATAATATTATATGATTTGTTAACATTGTACAAGCATGAATGTACAATAAGTGCCTACAACCTACCTATCCACTATACTACAATTTATATCTATTTTATATTTTATGTTTATATTTACAATAGCCCACATAATGTCTTCTAAACCTGCAGTTATCATGATTCACGGAGTATTGTGTTTGTAAATATGGTACCTAAAATGTATATTATATATTAATAAAAAGGTTTCCAAGCTTACAACCCGTGGACAACTTTTGACGTGTCAACTATTCATATTATCTTGTTTATTATTTTTATTCAGAATCTTAATTAAATAAAATGAAAAAAAACACTGGGTACGCTAAATGGTCGTTGCCTCTTCAGATATACTTGGCTAAGAAACGCACGGTGGTGTTCTGCTAATAACTTGCAACTATTTATTATGTGGCATTTCTTGAATTTCTATAAAAGACAAAACTCAACATGAAACCGATTGTGTGATTATGTATTTTTGCCCGCTGAGTTTTTAATATTGTTACATTTCGAGTAAAAAAGTCGAGAGAACTGCGTCGTATCGAAGTAGGACCTGTACTGGATGTACTTAAAAATACCACATAATATCAGAATTTATAGAAATGCATAGCCGCATGACAGAGTTGACATCACTCCACTAAACAATATTAATAATAATAACACTTGCGTTTCGTGTCGCACACTCGATGTAAGTGTATATGCATTCACATTATACTGCTCATATCCTTTCACCCCGCCACCGCACTACGACCGCATTGCGTGTACACATTTACAGTATATGTGTTTACCTCGCCCCCAACCGTCCAGTGGACGCGGTTTTCTACGGCGTGTGGCGAATCGGTTTTTTTTTCAACCGTCTCGGTCCTCTATCCTCGGGTCCTTGACGTTGCAGCTAGCCATAGATGCGGAAAAAAAATACGAAAAGAATGAGGATAAGAAGACAAACTGAAAAAAAAAAATAAACGAAAAATCCTATACACATATATTAATACGGTTTTGACAACTTTATGGGGTCGTAAATCGCTCCGGACTCGTCCTCGCATTGTACACGCCACCGCCACACGCATCACTATAATAATAATATATAATATCGAGCCGTATTATATTATATTGTTATGGTCGTCGTGGCCATGTATGTGCGTCTGCAGTCGTGTGAGAAAAGGTACCGTTGCCCGGCGGTTTTCGGCTCCCGGTGTTTGGTGTGAAGGGTTAAAACTGTCACGACGAGAAGTCGCGACGAAAAAAAAAAAAATACGGACAGAGACGGAGAAGATCGACCGCCCGACAACAATAACGCTCACAAAACAGACCTTTTGTGCGTCATGAGGCCACACTTTTTGTGTAAATAAAACCACTCTATTGACACACACACACACACGCTCACACGAATAACGATAATCATAATAATCGATTGCACGGTTAAGGAAACCCACAATACGCATAGAGGGCACCTATTTATGTGTGCTTACATATATATATATATATATATATAATATGTTTTATGCGTATATTACATTACACATTTAGGTGTACCCTACGAGCGTAACGTCGTAATATTTTGTATATAATATAATATTATGCTCATTGGTCGCGTTCCGGTCGACTTTTTTGCCCCTTCGGTTTTATTTACACCGCGAGCCGTTTACGATATTTTGTGTAGATATACCTATACGTTTTATATTATGTATAAACACCCCGCACATTACACCACCCGAAATGCCCGCGTATAATATTATGTTAAATGGTTTTCGATTTCACAAAATATCGCGTCATGTAAATATACCTATTATTATATTTATTGTGTTCGGGTTAAATCGAATCTCTGTTTGTAATGATATGAAATCTATTATCCGATAACAATAATTATAATGTACGTAAAATACCTCGATTACCACGTTTAGATACCTATGCAATCGCTAACACACTCGGTTACATGCATCTAAAACAATAGGATCAAAAGTAAACTAAAGCCCACGTTAATTCCTAATGTTTTTGTTGTATTAGCATTCTATACATAATTTTCCATGCGTGTACAAGCATGCTCGCCCTCTTTTTTCTACAACAACGCAGTTGTTAAAAATCTGATTTTTTGAATTTTCAAATGTACTTTATGACCATATTTTCAAATTCAACAGCTTCTGTTTTTAAAATGGTATCTATCCCTTTTTATTTTGCAAATTATTTAGCTAATTATTTTTTTGAACATTTTGATGTATGAAAAAAAAATTTGAAAGGGCAGTTTTAAGTTATTTAAATTTGTGTACTATAAGGATAATATAGATAATAGATACATGATAATGGGTTTATAAGATTTGAGAGCTAAGGTGACTTGAACTTTTTGAAATTTATAATTTGTAAAAATAGTCCAAAATAATAAACATTTGATCCAATATTACCTAATAGAGTACCTTAGGGTCCTTAGGTACATCTATTTTATATTTTTGTAAAATCATTTTTAATAACTATTGTCATTAGTACAAACATTTTAATAGGTAACTGAAAAACTACTCGTTCGAATTTTAAATTAAGTACATCAACATTTTCTAAAAAAAAACCATGCACTAAATAAGTTTCTGTAAAAAATGGAGGTGGGGTTTTCATTTGAAAAACAGAAGTTTGTATTACCACAAGAAACTCCTTAAGTGGTACAATAAAATCTCAAGAATTCGGAAATTTGATCTTAAGTAGGTAAATTTAAAAGTTCAAAACATCAGAAAATGAATAAATTCATTATTAAATGAAACAACAGAAGTGATCATGCTTGGCGAATAACACTGTTTACTAATCAGTGTTTTTAAGTAACAGGTCTTGATATACTAGATATTCAACTATAAATTGTCATTTGATATTAACGCCAAAAATATAAATTCGCATTAAACCGTTAACATGTATATTTTTTAATTCCAGAGTTGCTTCTGCAATTTCACAAATCAAAATAAAACCCTATGTATCTTTTATTAAAAAAAAACAAGGCAATTTACAATCTGTATACAATGATATGACCATGAGTAAATTCGATAAATTAATAAATAATACATGGCATGAACAACATGATGAGAAAATCACCTGTTTTAGTATGATATATCACCTCTTAATTAAATTACAATTAAATAATGAACGTACATTAGCCTAATATGAATTAAAAAGGCGTTTATATGCGTCTATGTAGTAACGTGTTACAACACCAGAATTAACTTATAATGCGCATTAACGATTGCATATTATTAAAGTGGTACATAATTTAGTAGTTTCAGCTTTAATGCTAACTTTTTGATTTTGACATACTATTCGTAATTCACTAAACATAATTTGTAGGTATATTGTATAGGTACAAATAGTTTCAAGGACCACAGTGTTTTTGTTGTTTTGTTTAATTTTATATAATTACAAACATTATACATTACAGATGCTTAATATAATATAATTACAAACATTATACATTACAGATGCTTAATATAATATAATATACGCATCTTGGATTACCGTACAGTATAAATGGCAAAGTTTCCAAATATTTTAGTTAAACAATATTATTATGGTATAAACCATTTTACTACTAATAAACTTTTATCCGTACATACATATAAATAATTCCATGTGTGAATAATAATTTATGCAATAATATAATATACCTACATACTGTGCATATGTATATAGCGCATATTAAATTTTTAAAGGGGTTAAGAGAAATCAAATGCATACAAAGCAATACAAATATACATTATTTTAAATTACTTGTATGAGACTTGATTAATGTTAAGTATAATACATTACTACGTTTATATGTATAGATATTATATATAATAATAGTTAATTTCCAATAAAAAAAAAATATAAAAATACCAAATAGGACTAAAGTCTAAGATACGTATAAGGAAACAATAAAAATAATTGATACTTTGCTAATAGTCAACGTGGATACAGAGAGATACACTAGACTACTAGAGATACATAATTTGGAATTTCTTACTTTTGACCCATTCAAAGAACCTATTAAACAAATTGTCTACCTGCAGGCCCTACAGCCATCAAAGTTGAAGATAAGAGTATTTTTACTGCTCCTCATCGCTGCTGATGACAGATACAAAAAACTAACACACAACATTATGAGACAAATACATTCTATTATTGAATCTAAAATATTTTTTGATTCACACGAACGTTTAAATTCATAAAAATAAAATAGGCTATATTACTGATAATATAATATTATAACAAAACAGTTTAAACAGTAACCATATAACGCTAAAAAAATATACCTACTTATGGCACGATCCTTGTATAGTGTATGTCAAATACTATGGAATTAATAGCAATAGCATATTATAATAACATAATAACGTTATGTCAAAGTACTAATTATTTATACACGACAGTGTAGATAGATAATGATTTTCTATTTTAATGTCTACTATAGTTTAGGACGATAATGAACCATGAAAATATTCTACACGTAATAGTCTATGCCGACGTCCGACAAATTGATTTGTGAATGCCATCATATAGCAAATATTATTATGACGAGTTTATTAAAATTTTATTTTTTTTTTACCTCTGAATATGTAATACCTAGATATTGAATATTTATAGTTATAGGTACTATAGCGAGAAGTACAATTACATTTACATTATATCATTCTACAGTGGTGAATGGTTTATGGTAATTCAAGAATCGATAATTGTTTGGCTGACCAACGAGACAAATAGGTACCTACATAAATGTTTTTGGATCCGTAGGCTTCTAAATTTAAAGCACAAGAACTATTTCAACATAATTTTTTTTTACACAAAGTAGGTAATTTATAGTTGAAATTATTGGAGTTTTTTTTTTTTTAATTAAGTGTCTATTTTAATTACATATAATTATTTACCGATAAGTTTGTTATTACATTTTTCTTGATATATTAACCTATTTTGGGGGAGGAGATGATTTGAAAATGTTTCATCTATCTATCCCTAGTGTACACAGTACATATTTGAAAAATATCTTTATGAAAACTCATTTAAAAATTAATTTACGCAATAAGGTAAACATAAAAAAAAATAATAATAATAATTTTTAAACTAAATACCTATTAGATGAAAAAAAAATATCATAATGTGAAATAAAAATTTAAAATATTACCCATCAAATTTGGATGACTAAATCTAAGGATCCTGCTCAGGACTTTTGGCCTTTACAAAAGTACATTATTCCTTTAAAATAAATAAACAGGAATAAGTATTTCAATTTCAAAAAAAAAAATGATTGTTTATCTACAATAATTTCATTACATTGGCCGATGAACAATTACTTGATTTTCGTTTCAGCAGTACATTATATTTATTTTTTCTCGCCGGTTTTATAGTATATTTTATTTTTATGATTATTATTCGCTGACTAGTGAATTATATTTATGTGAATGTGTTGTTCTTATAAATAATAATCGGTTTAACTACCAGGTAATTATTTTATATTTATATCTGTCTTAGAAGTCTGCAAAAGTAGTGTGTAGCAATTTACTGTCGAAGCGAAACGAGAAATATTTATTGGGCTTACAATAATATCTGTACGGAATATATTTTTACGATCTTTGGCGTTATTACGTTTAATATAATTTCCATTGTAGTATATTGTCAATGATCAATCGTATAATTTCCGTTGAACCACTATAGGTGTTATAGGTACTTGGCCTAAAATATAAATTCTATAAATAAATAATCATAATATAAGGATAATTTCAAGCACACAAAAAAAATTCAACCAATGTCTAATAAATATTTTAGTTTGAAATATCTAAAAAATATGGAAGATAAAAACAGTATTAATTATTTTTTAAAAATTCTTCTGTTCATATTAAACAAAACAATATTCAATTGTTGGTAATTATTGTACAGAGTAAATAATATATTTCGTTCGTGGATTAAACAAAAAACAAATTTTCTATTACCTATAAATAAAAATAAATATTTATTAAATACAGTAATATTTATGTTAACGTGCCACGAAAAATCGTTATTTAGATAATAGCAACAGAAATAACACTGCAATAAATATTAAACTCACATTAAAAGTTATTTATGCATTGAAAAGTGTTTCCTTTTTAGAGACATCGTCAAAGTAATACCAAAAATAAAATTGCCACCGATAAAGAATAATTTCTTTACAATAAAGGAATTAAATAAATAAAATAAATCAATGTGACGTATGCTTGTAGTGTATAATAGTATTTCGGTTCACACTTTCACACTAATAAATGTTTACAGAATTATTGTCCAATCCCTGGTATAGTGAATGTATAAGACAAGAGTAGGTATGGTTACCCATCGACTTGTGATAAGAAAGTCAGTACAGTGAATCCCACTTTTCTTATTATAGCAATGCTCCTAGTCCCATATTATTTTTTAGGACCCCCCCCCTCTAGAAAAATGTTTAAAATTCGCCACTGACCATACTTTCTTTAATCGTGTTATAAGAGTCACCATTCGCTGACGAACGACGGCGCCCACACACATATATAATATATAGAATATTAGAATGTATGTACTGTATAGGTATAGATGGACTCGATTGGAAGCGTTACATTGTCAGTCAGTGTCGATAATTCTTTCGCACGTTTACACTCCCATATACGAGCAGATAGAATACGCGCGTACATGTAATCATAAGCAGAGCCTCCCTGCGAGAGAAGTGTTCACGTCAACAAATCAAAAAAATTCAATAAATTAAAATTTGTCCTGTACGTCGGTGAACTTGGGTCCAGCGGCGTCCACACAACCTACCGGCTCGCATAACCTCGACGATACCGTTTTCACCCCTTTCGTAGGTACACTAAACGGCTCATCCTCCTCCTCCTCCTCCTCCTCTACCTCGGCCCGTGGATCGGTTTAATCCGAGGCCGTGATATTGGCGGCGGCGACAATGCCCCGTGACTAGAACGAATCCGACGATAATAACAAACAATAATGTACGCGTCTCCCCGACCCGACGCATAATAATAGGCATATTGTAATAACTAACAGTATGTGCGGAACGACAAAAAACGACACGTTGACAATGCTCGACGCATATAAACACCCCGCGACTCGTTTCGTTTGTGTTTATTTACTCTTTTCAGACGCGTTTTTGTATCGCTTTCAATACGTCTTTAATATTTATTGCGTAAACAAGTATATGTAGGTACCTTTTACGTCGTAACCCGCGCGTCTAAACACTTTTTTTCAACCACGTGTTTGTACCTACGCGTCTTAACGCTGTAGTTACCACCCTTTTAGGTAAGCACGAGGTGCTGCATGATAGCAGGACTCTATACGGTTTCACATAGTGATAATATTATCATATTTTATAGAATGTAGCAACAAATATCTCACTGGTTAACGTCATCGCGATTACGTGATACATAATATGTACGCGATGGTTTAGCAATGCTGAGCACAAACGGGAAAATAAGACGTTAGAGTCAAGTTCATTTAAACTTTTTAACTAATCTTTTATTCTTAATTTAACTTTAATACCTTGACTTAATAATTGTCACGCTGTGATTGACTAGTACTGGAAGCTATGTAAATAAAAAAAAAACTTGACTTTTAACTTGATTGGTTTTTATTGCGTCCATTAGTTATATTTGTATTATAATAATTAAATAAAAAATATTATAAAATTATGATTACCTTATGATACCTATAATTATTTCCAAATAGAAAATTAAAAAATAAACTATTAAATGCCATGGACCTTGGCTTACATTTAAGCTATAACCTATTGACTCTTAACCACATGTAGAATATGTCTGCTACAAAGCATTTAAATTATTCTCTACTGTTATAATGTTGAAAAAGGACTTTGAGCAAAGTTGCTTGTTAAAGTATTATGTTGTGCTCTTATCCCCTTTATACTGGAGTATGATTGTTTTTTCTAAGATCCTTGACTGCTAACTCAAAGAAGCTTGAAAGAGCGTACGTTTTTGAGCTTTGCCAGTTAGGTACTTGCTCAAAATGCTTTGCCCGTCACTCGATTATGTACTGGTTAAGTAATATACTTGGCGTATTTGGCTATCTTATTTGGCTAAAGGATACGCACTATAAAGGTACTAAGGTCGTCGAAGAGTTGCTGAATGTAATATTAAGAATCTTTTGCACTTGTCTTGCTACTGGTCGCTACTGTCTATGATTGTTTAGGTACCCTATATGTTCAACAGAAACCATCAAGGCCGGATTATGGGGGGAGCGAGGTCAAGCCAGAGTGGAAGCCCCGGGGCCTTCTCAAGTACTAAAAAACAAACAATTTTAAGCTAATAGACATTTTTCAGTGATTTTAAAGAATAGTTTTTCTATATTATAAAAACCATTTTTTTTTTATCGACAAAAACAACTAAATAGTAAATACCTACAAAAGCAGTATGGTAGAAAAGACGCATTTTACTGTTATTTAATATTTTCATGGGTATCAATAATATCATCAACAATGTTATTTATGTACGAAGAGAGCTTTTTCTAAAATAACTAGAGTAAAAAATAAGTATAGAACCAGTCAAACCCAAGAAAACTTAGATTATACATAATAAGTTATGCTCATACAGACCATTGTTTATTTTAGTTGAATACTATGTTTCACATAAAATAATAAGTTAACATGTATAGCAAACAATGTTAACAATTGAAAAACATATAACTTAAGTCCCATAATATATTATGTTACTTAGGTAGGTACAAAGTACACTATACCTATATATATATATATATACTATTTAGTCTTTTTAATCATAACTATTACCAAGGAAGGGTACCTAAGATACCTATAATATATAATATTAAATATTTTTTTTGAATGCAATAATTTATATATTATGTTATTATATTATATTACCTACTTTGTTTAGATTTTACGCATGTATCGTAACGCAATTTTTACGGCACCAAGTGTAAAATCAAACAAATACAATACAATTGATAATTTACTAAAATGTGAATTTTTTTTAAAAAAATATGAAGGTATACATGTTGATTGTTGGCACATCAGAGGCAAAATAGGTTTACCACCCCGGCACCCTGATACTATCACAGGGGTACCTATATAAATAAGAAAATTAATAAATATAATATATATTATATGCGGTGAAAGAAATTGTCTATACATCACGGGATTAACATAATATACTATACCTATCATGGTCAATAGTACTAAATATATTACGAGAGTATGATACAAATAGTTCATGAGCAAAAAAACCAACTATAACGTTCATATTTTCTTTTTAGTGTATTTTTTAGGTGTTCTCGTGTCAGTTTGCATTTTATTTTGTTTTATCCTATGTAGTACGGTTTTTTTTTTGTCCAATAATAAACGCTGTGACACCACGTGTAGTTTTTGGAAATATTTTGACTAAAGGGCTTTGTTTTTTTTTTGGACAAAAATCAAAATTATTTTTAAAGTTACTACGCGTATTTGACACCCTTAATCCTTGGCTGTATACATAGATTATGTTATTAGCGAAAAAAATATTCATTTTCCATTTTGGTAATTTACGACTGAATCCACATAATATAGCATGTTATATGTAATAATATATATATAGGTATATACTATATATAGATACTATAACTGCGATTCAATAATTATATAAATGTCGTTCCACGCAGTTTGTACAAACCGAATATAATATATTATCATTAGGTACGGCAGTTTCATAAATTATCCATACGAATAATTTTTTATCGGTGAGATTTGTTCTGTTTACGTCAGTGAGTTAAAAAATGGTATTTTTTAGATATTTTAATATAAGGTTTGGCACATACAATTCATTTTTTTTTTTTTACAGTATCCGCAAGCGATCAATTTTATTTTAGTATCGTTTCGTCAGGTACTGATAAAAGCAATGTAATAACCGATGAGCAATAATATTGAAAAGACGGTCGGAGGACGTTTTTGGTTTTACGTTTTCAGTTGGATATTATTCTATCGATTTATACGAGTCGGAGCTTCTCCGTCGTCGTAGGTATAATAATAATATACGCGACCCCAAAACGTGTACTTACGCGGCGGCGCAATAATAACGCCCAACGCTCTCGTCATTAAGCCGATGACGGAGAAAAGTTCTAATTTCAATATGTATATCTAACACCTACGCATACCTAGGCTCGGCGGCGGTGAGCGACGAGTGTTTCGTTTCGATCGCTCAACATCAAAATATAATACTCGATGACTGACGACATCCGACGTACCGAAATGATAATAATAAGCTCTGTGCGAAGACGACTCTCGGTTAGACGTTCGAGGGGAACACGAAAGAGTCACAATATCAGCTTATGACAGTTTGGTAGAGATTTTTCTCTATTGCGATATCGAGAATATTTAGAATAGTTATATATAAGTACGAAGGTTCGAGTTACGGCCGCGGGTGTTGTAACTTATAGTCTGTGATAACAATGACTAAATATAACTGTATAGTATAAACCTATAACCATAGTCAGCTGTGCCGTTATTGGAGGTGGTTAATAATCCGGTTGTTTTAGCTCTATAAAACTCCAAAATAAAAATCTCTCAAAAATTATAATACTTAATACATATCATCACAATAAATTAATTTTATGATTGAAAACTAAAAACACTCGTTTTGCATAATATATTTCGATTACAAATAATTGTAGTATTTAATTATATTTATTATTGGCATGGATAAGATTAAAAAATTAAAAAAATGTTTTAAAATTCTTTAAAGTATATAACATGTGTTATATTGCTATTAATAGATATTCTATATAATATAAATCATTGAACAATAAACATAACTGTACGAATGTTAAAATCTTTTGAAGCCATCGTACACATTTTAGGTGGGTAAATGAGATAAAAATAAATATCTACTCACTTTTCAGATATAATTTAAAATAAATATATGGGAACGTTTTAAATACTTACAAATTGCGTGTAATAATTTACAATAAAGTCGAATTTCAATGCAGTGGATCGGTGTGGCTACTTTCCCACTTCCCACCAAATCTTTAGAAAAATTAAAAAAAAAACCTAAGTGTTTTATGTGTTTATATTCTATTATTATTATATTATCAATCAACGCTAATATAGAACTGTTACATTATCCAGATGACAGGATTACAGGAAGTCATTCTAAATAGACTCTGAATAGGCCACAAGTAGTTGTTGACCCACAGCCACTTCATGATCAGAGCAGAACCAGACCAATGCCATACATGCGGAGAAATACTCACAGTAAAATACATCATTAATTGCCACTGCCAAAACTACAGGAACGTCAGAGGCAATCTTGAAATAGCCTCCAAGAAGCATTACACACAGCATCAAAATAATTTTAAAATTATTAAAACTGTACAATCTAATTTATTACCAATCTAATGAAATAAAAGTGCACTACTGCCCCCCTTTCTTTATCATTTTGTTCATATTATAAAAAGCAATATTATATACCTTCCTCATGATTTCAAAAACCAAGAATCGTTGTTGTTGTTGTTAATTCAATAACTAAATGAAAAAAACTGTTTAGTAATTTATAATTATTTGACATACTTTTAATGTAAACTCATTGAATAATTGACGTTGCGCTTTTCGTTTCTTTATATCTAAAGTTTCATGTTTGAACAAACCGTTTCAGAAAATTATATACCTAAGGTTTTTAGTGTTCCTACCAATATTTCTTCGATGTGTCAGCCCATTTTGACATATTGACCATATTTCATGCAAGGCAAATAAGGTATTTGGTTTCATAAAGAGAATATCAAGGAAATTTAAAATGTTAAGGTCCTTAAAGGCATTAGTCAGGCCGATTATTGAGTATGGTTCCGTGGTGTGGAATCCTCGCTTGATGGTATACACTTCCAATAAATCGAGCGTGTCCAGCGTAAGTTTCGCAGCTTCGCTGGGTTCAATTTAAATATTTCCATCCGCCTCATGACTATGCCCCGGTGCTCCAAAACTTGAACCTAAACTATCTCTGACCTATCGTCACAATGCTCGTGACTTAACCATGCTTCAGAATATCATGTGTGGTATAATTCTCTCTCTCCTTCAACACATCAGCTTTTGAGTTCCTACGCGCCCTACCCGTAACATAGGTCCGTTCTCTGTCTCACTCGATGTATGAGACAGGCCAATCGAGACACTCAATTAGAGACTCTAACTAAGTATGTTGTTTTCACCAAATTACGAATCGTTTTTCTTCTTATTTTCTGCCCATATATTCTGTATATTGTTGTATGTTATTTCTAATTGTAAATATCAATATGACCGTACCATATCTCAAATTGGTTTCCACCCGTCAATATTAAATAAATAAATATATAATAGATAATATTATATTGTGTAAAAGATTTGCATATTTTGTTTAAAATATCTTTCGTAATAATACATTGTAAAAATATTTTACACATAGTATACAATAAATTAAATTATGTTTTATTAAAATATTATAAATATGTATACTACAACAAACATAATGTTCTAAACCATTACATTCTTACATAAATCTCTAAATATATTGAATCGATAAAAAATAATGTACACCAATGAATGAAAAATTGTTTTCGTTGGGTGAAAAATGTTGTTTAAGTTTACAGGGTGTTGTTGATTTTTCTTTAATATCATATTATCTGGTAATTAAAAAAACTGTTCCTAATGAACATAATTTAATATATCGCATATACGTTATTACTTTTTTCAGCCTCCCATCAGCCCGGAAATATAAATCTCCATACGCTTTTGTTGCAAGGTATGCAAAGATGATCATGACGTATAAGTGTTCGGTTTTTCGAAGAATTCCAACCTAAGCAGATTTGGTATGGATGTGCAACAATTATCGAAGACATTTCCATTACGAACCTCGCCTCCAGAAGAATTCTGAATTAACAATATGTAAATACGTGCTAAGACCACGCGTGATGTGACGTTGAATATAGTGCTTTAGCAAATTCAATTTATTATATTATGTTAAATTATAATGGAAGTTTGTTCGTTTTTGAAAATGTAAAATACCACGTACCTTGTTTAAAGGATAACATTTAATTAATGTTGGCTGATTTTTAAGTGACATAAATTTATAGTTGTTGCAATTGAAATCGTTATTGCATAAAAATCCTAGTCCTAATTATAACATTATAATTTATATACACATTATACCATGACCGGCCCGCGTGTATAGTTAACGTTATAATATATTGTGCATACCTAGTTAGGTTAATACCAGGTATACATATATACATTTGGTATAATACACATTATATTTAGTCATAATAATTTGTATTTATATCACGTATGATTATCTTATACATACATACCTAATAGGTGTATATATAATGTTTATACCCAAGTATATAAGACACCGTGGTACACAATATGATATATAATATTTATATGGATGTACTGTGTATATATACGAGAGCACATAACGTTAAACGTATATTATATATATATATATGGACGTCTTATACCTAAATATATGTAAGCGTAAAAAAGTAGGACCGAGTGAACGACACGGCCACGACGATAACTCATTCGCGTTAAAAAGAGTCTCGACATTCGGATAACAAATTACGAGACAAACGGTTTTATTATTATTATTTTTATTTTTTTTTTTCGGTGAAACCGGATTTCGGATTTTCACTATTGGTGTGCCTATATAGTATATTATATTATATATTATACGCTGCGCAGCACCCGTCCACAGTAGATGCGGTAAGGTAGCGGTGTTGGCGATACAAGTATAGGTACATATAATATATATAAAGTAGCAGACAGCAGTAATCTTAAGTATATAATATATATATATATATATATTCCCATACAGTTATTATACACATTAATACACACATGTATGTGTTTAGTATTGTGTAGTAGTCGTTTCGAGTCGTCATTCCGAATTGGAAATAACCCCGACGTCGGCGTTGACGTGATCGTTAAGCCTCGGTTTCCTACGATAATCGCGCGCTAAAGTCGAAACACCGAACAACAATATTATTATTATTTTGTGTTCACTAATAATTGACACATACGCGAACCTATCCTTTACGCTTCGTGTTTAATTATTTCATTAGAAATATTTTTTTTTCCGTTGCGCGTGTAGAGACGCAGAACGCACTACCGCTACCGTTTCATGTGGGTGTCTTATACAGGGTGATTCAACAAGCATGCTCACCAAATAACACGATGACGCGATCCTCTAAAACCAGGTTTTGATATTTTTTGTAATACTCGACCTTTTACAGTGACGCACGTGGTATCACACCTGATAGCTTTTTCCATTCAAATAATAATGATATTTTTAATGTCATTTTTTATATACTCTCAATTTAAGCATAGGTACAAAAAATAAAAAATAATATTTTGACATTTATTGATTACACGATAATTTCTAAGATATCACATTACTCAATGGTATATCGAAGACTCACAAAAATATAGTATAGCATATAAAAATAGACTGAGGTAAACGATTACCCCACACGCATCACCAGACGTTAAGGAGTGTCCTGTGGCGATACAAACTTCTGTTTTTCAAATGAGAACCCTTCTCTCTCTTACTTTTTTTACTGTAAATTATTTAGTGGATAATTTTTTTGAACATGTTGATGTTGATACATTAATATTAATCACCAAAATGTTCAAATCCCCATACGCCCCATATCATCCAAATCCATTATCATTATTATCCTTGGTACACAGGTTAAATAAATCAAAAACTACTCGTTCGAATTTAGATTTTAATACAACAAAATTATCCACGATCAAATTCGTATAATGAGTGATTTATTTTTGTACTGCAGCTAACACTCATACTCAACATCACTAAAAATATCAACGGTTTAGATTTTTAGAAAATATTATTTTTTTTCATAATAATGTAGTTGTTAATTTTTTTCCTATATTTTCCACGTTCTATACCATTTTTAATTATGTATTTCGATGCTGAATATTTTTCCAAGAATTTGTATACATTGAATGTCATTATGCTTATGAATCTAAAATTAATAAAGATCGAACATCATTCAAAAATATTGTGAAGGATAATGACTTAAATGTATGTAAAAAAAAAATGTTTCCATGTATAGTTTTTTAGTTTTTGAGATAATGTATTGTATGTATGTACTGTACTGTTAAGACAAACACTACGTATACATTGTACATATTGATTGCTAGTATGATAGATTGATTCAACACCCATAAATAGGTATGGTATATTATTGGTATATAACCTATATTGTAGTGCATTAGCGATTACTTAACCACAAACAGTATAATTTCCTTCGTAAAATGATGTGTTAATTTGTTATCGTTATAATTTTTAAGTGTTGGTTTTTTAAAATGACAACATAGGTACGTCATACATTTTTAATTTCATATTTCTATGTAGAACATTCTTCTAAGAACTTATTTTTACAAAAAATGCTTTCAAAAACACTTAAATTTATGTTTGAGTTCCGAGACATTCATTTCCTTTTGAAATAATGTTTATATCCGAAAATCATTTATACCTATTTCGTAAACGCACCAATACCCAATCAAATTATAATATATTTATTAGTTGGTACCGGTGACCCATTTTTCATTATTTTATAATATTTTACCAATGTCGATCATAAAAGATATTTTTCTACTTTTGTACCATGTAATTGCAAGAATTATTTTAAATTAAACAGTTTTTACTTCACTTTTGATAATATATTTACTTATTTGATAGGACCTCACTGTCACCACAGTATATATATATATACATATATAAGAAATATTAAACACCTACAGTACCTATATATATTGTTATCTCCAAAATACATTTTCTTCAAAATTTTAATTTATTTCATGGATAAATATTATCGGGTATCCATTAACGGAAACAAGATGTGACAATACACACTAACAAATATAATTAAATTGGGCACCGATGGAATTACTTATTAGGCTGCACGGAGGGTGTCGGAGCCGATTTTAGTACGAAAACGATTTTGAATCACATATGGACATTTTCATGCCTCATAAAATAGTAAGAAAATTATATTTTTTTTATTTGAAAGACTTTATTTAGGTCTGGTTTAATAACTCTGTTTTCAGAAGTTATAATAAACGTCTATATAATATAGTACTTACCTATAAATATCACAAATTGTTAAGTATTTAAAAATGCATTTTTCTGTCGTTATTTATTCAATGAGGATGCATCGCACCGAAAATTTTTCAGTAAAATCATTTATGGTCGTTGAAATTATTTTATCTTATTTTTCCCGCGCCTTATTGCTAGACATTGCCAGAATTGTTACTCCTTAATAAATAGCCGGCTCCGACCAGGGTCGTAGATTTTAGAGATTTGACGCTCTGCTGTGTGGGGCGAAAAAAAAACGCCTCATTATACCAATTTTAGTTTAATGCAATTAAAAAACAATAAGTATTGAAATAATATTACAGTTTGTAAGTAAAATTTTGACATTTCAGTCAACAAGTACTTAAAGTTTTGAGGAATTAAATCTACAATATTCGAAAGTCGAAGACCGAAGTACCTAATCGTTGTCAATTTATTTACTACAATTTCTTAAAATATCGTTTAATTATAAATATTTTAAGTTTATAACAAAAAAGTTTATATATTTTCCAAAAAATAAGCGCATTTAAAAATTGTTTTATATGAATTCTGTTACTCACTATGTTTAGCACTTGTGTATAAAGTGTCATATAATAATGAGCTACCATACTTACCATACTATAGAACTCCACCCGAATCAAATAATGTCAGTAATGACCTGTTCAGTTCTATATTATTATTCTTATATTTTATACTCCCTGCTGTTATGTCTATGATGGTGAGCTCTAACACTGGGAATATTTTATGTCATTAAAACCAGAATAATCGTTTCGTTTCGTACAAGTTTCACATTCCAAAGCAATTGTAATGTTATGTAAAAGAAAAACAGTGTTTTATTATTACGCCGTTAAGGTACTATATAATTATTGTAGTTAAAACACGGTTTATATGGGAACCCCAAATATTCCGTGTTTAAAACGATAGGTACCTATTCAAAGTTTTCCTCAATTATTCGCTATATGCAAATAGTTTGTACCTATATATATATTGGTATACCAACGCTGCAAGTCGACAATTTTATATCTGCCACACTTATACTCAGTAGTTTCAAACTTTTCTACTTATTGAATATATTCTTTTTCGACATGTATACGCAGTTAGAAGACGTTTAATGTTTGCATTCTTAAATGTGCTATACTTTGGCCTAACCTTATATTTAGAGTAATTCACCTGAAATCATGTTCTATGCATTAATTCTGAAATTTGGAATTGTCGAGTGTCCTCCAAGACTACCTTAGTACCTTTAGTTAGGTACTTAAATTCTTTGCAACTTAAGAGTCAAATTTTAATTTGCGAATTGTTAAGAAGATTATTAATTGTTTTTTTTTAAATATTGATGCATCTGAATCATAATTTAAATGAGTAGTTTCTGAGTTATTAATCTTTGTGCAATTAAGAATCCTTAATAATGTTTTCGCATGAAATATGTATGTGTGCCTAGTTATAAATTAGTATATTATAGTACCTACTCTATAATACTAGAATAATTTTTAAAAATTATAAAATTATGATTAATAAGTAATAATTATATAATTAAAAAAAAAAACTATTTATAATTATTAATTTCCATATCATTAAGCCCCTAAATCTCTAAATCTATTATCATGGTCTATTATCCTTGATGCATTAAGTTTAATAATTATGGTTAGTATATTACATATAACATCTACCTTTTTAAAAATAACATTAATTTGCTTAAAAATGTACGGTAAAAATAGTAGTTTTAGTTTTTTCAAAAAATTGAAGTTTTAATTTACACAGAGTAGCATTCTTAAATGGTTCATAAATCTAAGTATTAAATATTAATATGTCCTCTAAATAGTAAGTACCTACCACGTACCTATATGCTTAAAAATTCTAAAAATCATAATTTAAATGAACAAATTTTTAAAGGAAAAAATAGGGTTAGCTTGCTCGGCCAATCACCGTGTATGCATAATTGGATATAATAAAAATAAATTGGCCGTATAGTGTCAAAAACTTGTGAAATTCGCACGTTTAATGACCGGTGAAAATGCGAAAGACCTCATTGTTCTGAATCTGTGTAGTTAACAATCGCGCTATATAGGTACACCACTCTCTCTGTAAAGCATAACAAATGATATTAAAATGATCTTCTTGCGTTGGAAAACTGTATCATATAATATATAATTATTAATTTATACTGTTTACACACATGTCGACGACATTGTTTCGACCATGCATATATTATCATCATCGTTAACATTCCGTCTGCGTAGACAATAATATTATATATTATGCGCCATTACTATTGTAAGGTGCCTACCAATGTCATTCTACTATATTATTGTTAGGTATTCCTTTCATTATTTACCTCCACGCATGCGCGCGACGTACCGAACAGAATTTCATTGAATATATTCAGTAGGTAACCATAAACACAAAATATATAACACACAGATACACACGTATATCGTCGTTATATGTACCTATCGTTATATTATCGTATATACGTCATATATGTATAGGATTTAGTAGTTTAGTATAATTCACGCGTACACAAACGAAAAAGGAGAAATACGACTCTTCTAAAGTCGTAGTAGGTAGGTACCTATACCAGCTACATCTCTTATATGCGATGATGATAATATAATATGTATATTATTATAATGACAGGTACACCTGTACAGGACGCGTCTTACAACTGTTCGATTCGAAACTAATTGCCCCGCCGCCGCTTGTCTGTTATAATATTATTATTATTATTATTATAGACGTGTTTGTTGTGTTTACGATGTTATCGACTTCTGCTGCTGCTGCTGCACACACGATTAGATTCGAATTCGTTATTTGAAATAAACGCTCGTGTAAATGCAACGGACGGCTGGGCGATGGTATAATATTGATGTAATGACAACAATAATAATATTATACAAATCTTTCGACGAAACAAACCGGCGGCGAGCATCTCCAAATCTCCCTGCCGGGTTTTTTTTTTTTTTTTTAATGTAATGTTTTTTTTCCACACCGATAATATAGTAATAACAATCGTTACAAGTGCACCGTGTCCTCCGACCATAGGTGTAAGACGTATAAGTGCACATCGACGCATTATACAACAATATTTTTAAGTACCTACACCTAACAATAATACGATAAACGCGTTTTCTGTTATTTCATGGTTATTATCAATAATATAATATGCGATGGAATGATAATAATATATACCTACAGGATAATCCCCGTGTTCTTCCGCGTGGATGACTTTTTTGTAATTAATATTGCTGAGATGAACTATATATTTCGGACACTGCACCGCCGTAATAAAACACTGCATTATTAGAATGGGTGAATGCATATATTATATTTTATAGGACGAGATTTCCTGCGTTTGTTCGATTTGTATAAGCCACCAGCTAATAACGCACTGCACAATGCAGGATGCAGGATACGAGTTTTTTTCTTTTCTTTAAGAATCGTTATATGAATTCCTTCGAGTTGTATTGTTCTAGATGTACCTATTTTATTTGTGCTGAATGCTAATGTAGAGTTTTTTACCGAGCAATTTCTCATGGTTAACCATTGTATTTCAATCAACCAAACCCAAATGGTAATACTCTTGGGGAAATATTGTAAGGAGTGTGTGTGTGCGGCTTTGACCGGCCAGTGATGTCATTATCGTTTATTTCTATTCAAAAACGTGTTGTATATAAAACAATTACTCGATGCCCAAATCGGTGTGGGCGTGTCATTGTGTCGATATATAATGCATATAAATGGTACCTACATAATTCTCGGTATATATTAATTATATAATTTACAGGTACCTATAAACAATGATAGCTACAGTTCAGGGCCGGACGAGTAGGGCCTATAGTATATGCCCAGGGCATCGAGCCTTGCATGTTTGTGCATGCAAACAAAAACGACTTGGATTGTATTCTATAATGCGCTCATAATACCGATTTGTTATGTACCTACTTGTACAAATACAATTACGTATTATAATTTACAACAGAATAAAAAAAATATTATTTGTGTTGCACACATAATAGATATGCATATTTTAATCAGCTGACAGGGTTCTTAACAATGATGCCCGATAGGTGGTAGCCATTTACAACTTGCGCAATACCATGGTTCAAGATGAAATATATCTTTAACTGTTGAATCTCGTAAATCGTTAAAATTATATGAAAATTGCAACAAATATGGCTTATCCAAGGTATATTGATACACCTTGGGCTATCCATCATTGAAATAGTATGGATGTCATTGGATATTTTTTTTTGGTATTTACGAATTACGAATTTAATTAATCTAACATCAATATCTGCATTGTATTTCGAATTAGAGCTATTGACTTTCCAATTAATTAACGTATCGCATGCATTTTATTTTGTTGAATAGTTTAATAATAATATAATCGTATAGTTTTATTTAGTACAATATTAAAATATTTTCTTTTAAATAATTATATTAATAAACTAATAAATAATAATTATTAGGTATCCTAATTTATTTTATCTCCATTCAATGGTGAGAGGGGGTGTTTAAGTTTAAAGTACCTATTATTGAATTTCTAGGACGATAGTTTTTTTTGTAATTTTTCTATGTATTTAGGGTCTCACGGAATTTCTTTTACCCAGAGCCTCGTAAAACAAAACACCAGCCCCGCAGGTACAGTTCGAATGTTCGATCATCTAATTACATAACATAACTATACGTATACGATATACCCTCAAACGATTCGATTTCAAATGTATACAGAGGATTTAGCCATTTAGGACTAGATTTTTGTCGAGGCATTGGTCTCGTATAATTTCTAAATACTATTTTAATGTTCCAACATAATATATGTTCTATACTAATATGAACTTGTATAATAAGCTTGACAAATAGTTCCATTTTTTTAAATCAAAAAAAAAAAAACTATTTTCATTGTGTCTGGTCACTAGACTCTACAGTATCTCGACTTAAAAATAAAATATTAAAAAATATACAATATTTGATCGGACAAGACGCACCAGAGAAATCGTTATGAAATACAAGACACAGATGTATCTATATATTCTATACATAAGACACGGTCAGTACATAATATGTAGCGTACCTGAATAAGCGACCGGAAGTAAAACATCGGCGTATAATATTATTCATATATTTTATCATCATAATATATGTATTAGAATAAGTGAGTGTGTGTGCGCATCTCGAAATGTTATATCAATTCTTGTGGTTCGTCGCGGTCGGTAGCCGTCTCGGACGTCATATTACATTATATTATTAATATCGTCGCCGGCGGGGCGCGGGCTGGATGAAAAATGGGCGTGTGAGGAAACACGAAAAACGCATTTGTCTATATACCTAGGTACTTAAACTATGGGTACACACACACACACACTCGAGCACACGTGAGCTAGCTGTCTTATTTTTGTACACATATATATATATACGAGTGAGGAGTATATTATAACTAATAACTGATAATAACTATAACAACGTTCGAGTGGTCGGCGGGTACGAAAAACAAACAAACACAAACAAACAGACAAATTAATTTCTGTTGAGTTTTTTTCCACCAAGACCCCCCCCCCTCCATCGCCCGTCATTAACCGACCCATTCGTGCCGCCGCCGGCGGTGGTCGAGTTGTGTTAATATACCGCGTATACGGTTTAAACTGCGGACCGGAATCCGGTGGTGACCAATTATAACAAAATCGAAAACGACGATAACTCGGCAAAACACTTAACAAATGTGCGGCCCGACACGGCGGCAGATGTTTCACTATACGTACCTACCTCCACCGACAATATTATAATATCAGCAGGGGCCTCTGCGCCGGGATCCGGAGACGCGGGAGCGCGCGCGCGCACGTCGGAAAGCGTACATCATATTATAATATTATATAATATTCTATAGGTATATGTGGTGTGTATAAATATATTACCACGGTATAGGTATCCATACGACGCGTCACGAGACTGCATTTATATTATTATTATTATTACGCCGCAGCAGTGTGTCGGGGCAGTGCCCGCAGAACGGTTCAGTCAGTCGGCGGCGGTTAATATTGTTAGGTATATACCTATACCGACCTACCAACCAGCGCGTTACCGCTTATACGTTTAATTACTTTTTGTACACGCAGTGACCATTGTTTCTTCAAAAGAAGTCGCTCGCTCGTCAGTCGTATAATATATAATAGCTGCGATGACGGTTTTGTGCAGTAATGCAGTAAAATAAATACGACTTCGTAATACAAAGCAACGTTTTTTAGTGCATTTATACCATTCCATACCATATACTATGGTCCAGAATTAAATAACGTGCACTAAAACGTACAAAATATGGATGCATTTATGCACTTGTAATCATTAAATATGCACTAAATGTATTATGCAAAATATGCGGAGAAGTGAAAAAAAATTCCATGTTATTAAATTGAAACGAGTTTAAAGTTATAAGATTATTTAAATAATTGAGCCGTGCATTGAACTCGTATAATTCATTGACTCATTGCATTGCACATTGTACCATGAGTATCCAAACAAAGTCATGGACAAAAATCAATTAAAAATAATAAAAATATTAGATTTTTATAATATTTTGTAAACTTTAAACGCCAACTCATTGGACCAAGTTTCAAAAGCATCATGTCTACTACGTGATTTGTAAACAGATAAATTAAATTATAGAATTACATAATATAAACTAGTTCGCTTAAAACAACTCATCAAAATATGTAAAAACTATGCAAAATCCAAGAATTAAAAAAAGTGCGAGTTTTTTGTTTTTTATAAATGGAGAATATATTAGCCGAATGTACTAATAATATGTTTAGAACGTTTCTCGAGCATTACAATTCGATCTGCAATGACGACGTGTAAATAACCTATTACCTGTCTATATTCTATGCCTACCATAGCGGAGGACATTATAATAATATGGTACTTTTATAAAGTCTCTTGTACTCCGCGTTACAGATATGACGGGGAACAGGTATTAGGTATTCCATTGAAGAACTTGTGACGTGATCCCCACCGATTTCGTAACACGAAATTCGAACGACTCGTACCCACACACAACAACAACAACTATTATGATAATAATGATAATAATAAATATTGAAAACGTCCTCGGTAGCGCACACTAGAGAGAGGTATAATAAAATATGGTATTTATTATATTATAATATAATAATATGCGAGTCCGCCGCGTGTAGTCTGCACCACGAGACATCACGGTGCTGCGGGAGCCACGGGTGGGTGCTGAAAATAGTGTGCTCGTGTGTATTTGTTTAACTTTTCTCCTCCTCTGGGGCTGTGCGGGGGAGGACAGTGACGTGGAAAAATTACTATACACACATTATACATTACTTATATTATATATTAAGTGTTTGTGTGCGTTGTTATAATGCGCGTTCGATAATAATATAATACATCGTGTTGCATTGATGTGTGGCGATGGCACTCCGCGTGTAGCCGGTAAACCCATATTACGTATATATATATGTAGGTGTATACCCCCGGTGATGTAAAATGACTATATATATATTATACATAATAATAATATTATTATGCACGCGTATATATGTGTGTGGTGTGTGTGTGTAATATGTGTATATGTATATAATGTGTAATGTGTATATGGAGGTATGTGGGATATTTACCGGATATTCAAATTGAATATACCTGCAGCAGGTATTTTTCGTGTTCAATTTAAATTACTTTCGTAGTATTATTTATCTACACACTGCATCGGTCCCGTGTACCTATATAGTACCTTATAAATTATAATATACTTATGGCAACATATAATATTATACATATGCGTATGACTATAGGTACCCACACTGCTGGTACGAGTGATATGAGTATCTACAAAATATGAGTTTTACATTATTTTTTTTTCTTAATTACTGTCGTTGGTGTGTAGTACAACACTGTGTGCACCGAAAAAAACTATATAATGTAAGTATGTAGGTATTCAACTTAATGATATCGTAGAAATAAATTAGTTTAAATTAATACGTACAAATCAACTGAAGACGCTTGCCAGATACCATACGGGACTTTTGAATTAATACATTCAAATTTCGCGTTACTTTATAAATACTATTTAAGCGTTAATTACATTATTATTAAACAAGAGTGCCTAATGTCTATTCCTAATTTATTATGATATTTAAACATGTTTTTTCGAACATAAAAATGCAATCCCCCAGAAATATAAAATAATTAACAAAGTATAGTAATATATATATATAATATTGTATAGTTATCGTAATGAATTATATAATTTACACATTTTGTACATTTATACGCAATAATACAAAGTTTTAGAATTTAAAAAAATATTGGATTACAATATTATGTGAACTTTATTCATGTATATACAGTGCGCAGAGATGATGTTTTGGCATTTTCTTTGTTTTATGGACTATACATTTAGGAGCAATACTACGCGTTGGACTTGTTCCAAGCCCATAACCGATTGTTACTAGACTACATATATGTAGTCTAAATGTATGTACCTATATGTAATCCGGACCCGATATCTAACGTATTTGCATTATTTTTTTTTGTATGCCTACCTACGTCGGCCATTCATGTTTTTTTTTTTTTATCATAAGTCAGTGTTAGCGTATTCCATCAGCTATAACAGTGACGGTGTTGCAATGTATAAACAATTAATTTTTATGACGTGCGTATGCTGAGGACGACCTGCCCGCGTCCGTTGTATGGGATTGTAATAAATAATAATAAATGTATACTTTATGGGCTGTGTTGGTCGGTCGGTCGCGGGTATCCAGACATCTGCAGCAGCAGCTTGACCGATCGGTTGAAAAAAAAACGGTGTTGATGGGCTTCTGCGCACCGTTCTTTACAATAATAATAATAATAATAATTCCGTTCAGACCCCCCCGTACGATATCCTACACATAAATGCATGCACACAGAACAATATTCAAGTATAATAATGTTGCCTCATCTCCGACCACCGCCATTGCGGTAGGTTAGACATTCGCAGCGAGTTTGTTGTGCGTCGTTTAAGACTGCTTCTTTTTTTTTTTTTGATTATATTTTTATTGCGTTTTTTTCCATACACATAACTACTGCACTGTTCGTAGTTTAATAATACAGGTGGTGCCTCTATAGCTGATGTTATGGCATTATATTTTCATATACCGTGCGCGGTCCTATTCTTTTCATCATATAATAATATCATAACGGTCAGTTTGCATCACGTCAATTAAAAATAGATTATTACGTGTGTATTGTACATATTATAAAATGATATTACTAATTAGCAATTCGCACCACCGAATATTCTCCCGTGTTGATTAATTATCCAAAATAATATGTCGTGGATGATCATGGACATGTCTGATGGTAGGTATATTGCAAGGAATTCAAAATATTATTTTAATTAGCGAATATAGTTAGGCGTTTGTCATATCATATTAATATATATAAATACGAATAATGTATTGATGATAACACTATAAAAACTGATCGAAATTGCAACAAATAAAGAATAGGTACATATTTTAGATTGACACCACCTGCAGCCTTTAAAGACGCATGTTCGTGTCAAACATTATTGCGTTAATATAAAAATAAAATGCTTCACTAGTTACTTGTCTTAACATAAGTCGTCGAAAGCATAACCATTATTATTATTTTACAAAATAAAAATAAATAATAATCGGAAATTATTTATCGCGCAATAAAATACAGAATAGGTAGCAAATCACATAAATTTCAATTAATCGGATTTGGATTATCGAGACACTTGTCCGGGGAACATTTACAATATTATATTATTATATTTTATATCGAGTGCCGAATTAGGGAATCGGACAATGTCCTAGGAATAACGCCCCGTCCACACAATAGCCAGTTAACACGTGCCTAGTACATCGGAAATTTCCAACAATACTCCGTAATTTCACACTGCCGAGTCCGCCAAGTGGTAAGTTAATAATTGTGTCGGTCAAAATGATGGAAAAAAAAAAACAAAACAATAACAATGCGATTATACTTTTTTTCCAAATTGAATTACACGACGTGACTTTACTACGTTTATTTGTTCGCGGTACAATTGATGGATAATTTATTTTCATATGAACCTTTTGAAATGAGATTTTCTGCTTATCACAATAATTATAATGATATAATCGTCTGTACTGAGCTATAACGTTTGTTGTTTGCCGTCAACGCACAAACAATTCAATTGATTAATAATCGTTTGATTTGTCCGAACATTTATACGACCATCTTTTATATTATTACTCGCATTGTAGATGATTTGGAGTGGAACTTGATCAACAAATTCAACAAAATTGATAGTCATTCCTCAACAAAATTCGTCAAATAGATATTTTCGGACATTTTCACTTAAAATACTCGTTTTATTGCATGAAACACAATCAAAAATGTTTTCAAATATCTTTAGTCTATGTTGAACGGTTTAAATAATAGCTACAATCTATTTGAATTACGTGTACTATAATTTATAGTCTAATAGAATTGCTGAAATATAAAATTGTATTCTTCTGTCATTATTATAGGCATAAAGCACTAGACATTTCAGTACCACAAAGAACATAGATCAATAATTAGTAATCAGAAGTGAAACATTTTTCAGCAAAGAATAGGCATTTAAATTAAAAATAATAATTTCGAATGTTAGGGAAATCAAGAAGAAATTTGGCTTCGACACAATTGGGTAGGTGGGTCAGGCCCCGACTTACTCCTTCACGCAATATATACAGGGAGATTCTTTCATTATGCACCACTTAACATTTTATATTAAAAAAATATATTTTTTTAATGTTGTTTTTAAAAGACATGTAAAAAATTATTTTTCAAAAACGGTAATAGGTACTTTTTGAGATATAACGTGTGGTTCATGATAAAACCAGATACAAACACCTGGTATACAAAAATTATTTTACGCCACTGTCCTGCAGGATTTCTCGTTTTGACATCAATTTCCCGAGCCGGCTGTAACCCGCATACCTATATTATGGTTTATAGCCTCGTTCATCCTGACTGTAAACGTAATATAATTTATATTTATAGACATTATGTGCATAATATAATGTGATGTAGGTAATACCTGTGTTGTTTTTCAGACAGCGAACCAGCAGCCAATAATTTCTTGTCGAATTTTCCCTCCCCCTCCCCCCAAGGGTTCACCATATGCGATGCAAGCGCCCTTGAAACAAACTGTTTGCACCCTATGCCACGTATTCAGACAACAATGTCGTTGTTATATTATAATGTTTTTTCGGCGTCGTCAGCGCTACAGACAAACGCACAATATATTATATTATAATACGTAAAGGTCAAGCTCATTTGTCGGTTTGCGCCCTCCAAGTGTGATTTTTATACGACTCGATGAGTATTATGGTCAAGGCCGTTTTTAGGATCGTCCAAACGGCCATTTGCCCCGGGTGGTAATTTTATTTCTGAAACGTGTATTGAAAAATCTCAATTCAATTGCTTTTTTTTTTAATGGACTAAACACTATGTTAATTATTATAAACTCATGACTTATACATTTTTGTTTATAAACCTACTTCAAATGTATATAAAAATAAATAGATGAAGGCGTGGTGGCGAAAAAAATTTTCCTCCAGGCGAAAATATTGTAAAGTTGTATACCCCACTGATTATGAACCAGGTATAAGGTACATATCTACCTGCAGTACATATTATATTATTATAATAATTATTATTGTAAAAAGTAATCGCAGTGTATGATCATATAAAACACTGCAATGTACTTACACCTTATAAAATAAACAATTCGTATAATGTATAACACTGTACACACGTGGCCCGCTAAAAAATATTTATTTCATCAATAATTTTGAAAATAAAAATAAATTATTATTAAACAAAATAGCAATACGTAATCGTTGTAATATCTTTAGTATCTATTAAATACAGTTATATTATAATAATTATAATCAATAGAACAGGTAAATATTATGTTTTCCTCATTTATTTTGTTTTTTTCCAGAATTAAAACCATGGATTTAGTAAGATGAGTATAAAAAAAGTGTTTTGCCTGCAAACCTTTGACGTATAATTAATATATGGCCCGTTGGTAATTTGAGTTTGACTAGTTTGAGACCATTGCTTTAATGCAATAATTGGCCTCTTTCACAGTTTCACATCTACTTATTGTTTTCGTTGTATAAGTATAAGGGATCAAAATTTCCGAAAAAAACCCGGGTTTTTTACCATTTTTTTCGGGAAATTTGGGAAAATTTGGTTTCATTTAAAATTTCTGGAAAAAATGGTTTCGACGAAAAAAACTGGTTTTTTTCCTGAAAAATAATAATAAATAATTTATAATAATATAAAATATATTATCGGATTCTGCATTTCCGCCAATGATGTGTTTTTGTTACGTATTTTCCTAATAATTATTAATTAATATTGTCATTAGTCATTTGTCAATCATACGCTGTCTATATATTTTCTTCAACTTAAAAGTAATATTTATTATATAATATTTAAAAATACCGGTGATTTATTTTCTATTAAACGTTCATTTATATTCATACTTTAGTATTTTTATAATATTAAGTTACGTAGATTCTGTGATTTGTTGAAATTGGAGCTAGTAATGTTATGCAAATGTTTATTTTTCGAGGTTAAGTACCTAATATTATGTTACCTAGTTTAAAATGTCCACTTTGAAAAGTAGATATTATTGTTCAAAATTATAACTTAAAATTGTAGTTTGTTAGAACGACTTATATTTTTAAAACTAATTGTATACTATATTACTATTTAAGAATCATTTAATCAAAATATGGGTTGTTGTGAAATTTTAATTGAGTCAAAGGACAGTGTACTCTACCCACACATTAATAGTTACTGTTATTATTTTTAATAGATAATCGAGTTGATTCAATAAGAGATTTATGAATTATCTTTTATCTCTGGTCAGGTGACACTACTGAGGGTCTTCCTATCCGTATATTTTTTTAATGTTATATAAACTTTGTCATCATACTTACTGATTATTGTAAAATAGATTGTAAATATATGTTTTTTTTTTTTTAATAAAAAAAAAAAATGAATTATCTTTATTTGTAATTTATCGTTCTCTATTAATACTAATAGAGTTATAAATAAAACATTTAAAATCCTAGGTTTCATATTAATAGGAATATAGTGAATTTATAAATGATCTATTGTTGCCTGGTTAGATCTGACACAGAGTTTGGATCATTGATCTGAGATCGAAATTCGACTCCATTGATAAACTGTTTGTCAATGTTTAATCTGAATTCTTAAATTCGATTGCTTTTTATTTGAATTTACCAATTTCTAGTGACTTATTTTCATTAGTAGCAGACTATCTATTTATAATCAGCCATGTGTGGTTAGACATAAGCCATCTCATGTCCAATTTATTTATGATCTTCTTAATAATAATATTGAATATTCCAATTTATTAAGTACGAGTATATGATCGGTATTTGTGCGTATAATTATTCCATTTGAAATTCAAATTTATTTTATGTACCACTAAAAAAAAAATTCATATCGATTCATTTTTCCCGAGACCGTTTTTGCTATGTAATTTAATTTGAAAAGATGTCGATATCTTTTTTATGTCTAACGGATGATTTAGAATAAAAGGTTCAATTTTCGAACCAATATGTTGTTATTACCTTTTATATGCGTCACATGTTTCAGTACCTCTACTCGGTAATCTAAACCTAAAAGATAATACATTGTTTTTTAGTTGTTCTAAATTATTACTTAGGTATCCATTGAATGTGTTTTTATTTAAAGGGATTATCTCGTAAAATATTAACACAAATAAAATAATAACAATATTTGTAACAAATTTAAATTTGTCCAAAATAGTGATTGTGCAGATAATGAAGGTAACAAGTATTTTAGATATAAACTTTGAATATATACTATGTTGTGTTGGTCCTCAAATGTATAATTTTTTTTCAAATGTATTAATTATATATTTTAGTATCTATATAGTGCATATATTATAAAACATTTTATTTTTAACCATTTTGCTATTTGGTTTAATTTTTTAGATATCGTGGGATTTATTATTCGACCAATTTCTCTACCAATAATACTCAAAATTATTGTTGAATCTAAAGAAAGGTTTTACACAAACTTGCATCCACAGTATACTACTGCAATATAATAATATGAAGATTTAATAGTTTTACATCTTGTTCAATGAAAACCTAAATTTTACATCTGATTTAATGCAAACACCTATTTTTCATCAATCAGTTTCAAAATTTATCACTGACATTCAAGTAATTAAGAACATTTTAAAATGTACGCTAATCTAAAATCTATTTAGTTTTTAAAGTATTACAATAATATATAGTGTTATAAATTCTGATTTGAATTTCAGTGGAACGCTCTTACAAAATAGCGAGCGACTTCTGTCTACTTGTCATACTTTATTAGACACTTAACTCCGTCTAAAATTAAGCTTCAGTTTTTTGATATTATAAAATAAAACCTTTAACACCTGCATACTTGAAAGTAATTTACAACCTATAATTTGATTTGAATCATCTCCGACCAATTATATTTTCGTTTGATCACGAAGATCTTATGTTACATAGTTATATTAGTTATATTATAACGACTATTATATACAAAATATAAATATCGAATTTAAAACAAAAAAAAAAGTGTACCTATATTTTTCATATAAACCACATAATGACTAACAACAAATACAAACATTTACGGTCGCCACAATTCACAATTATGATTCACATTAGATAGCAAATGTAATTAAGATAAAGACGCACAATATACGATCACATATTATGAACTACACCAATGAGATATTATATCCTTGCTGCATCACATTTCACAAGATTTAATTAGTGCACAATCGAATTTTATAGAAATTAGAGAATTTAGAAGGAAATTCAAAACAAAGTAGTTATTTAGAAACATATTATTCAAACCATTTTCCAATAAATATCAGAGACGAAATTAATGAAATTAATGATTTTATTTTGAATGATTTAGGATATTTGTTGATAAATTGGTATGTAAAAATTAATAATTATGATAAATTAATTTGGATGAATAATAATTTTGTGTTTTTTAAAGAATATTTTAAAATCCATTGGAGGAAATTATTACAAATTCACATTTCTTCTCTGAAGAAATGATAGTAAAATGCTCGTGGACTGAAGAAGGAAAAATATAAATACTTATGTGGGAAACGCAAAACTATTAAATATTTTAAAAAGTAATTAGCTATAGAGAAATTATATTTCTTCAAGAAGTAACATAGTATGGCATTTAAGAATGCTATACACTAGATACATTTACCATTCAAATCAATTTCAGATATTTCATATTTACTTAATAATAATGGAATTTATAAATATTATGAATATTTTTAAAACTGACTTAATAGTTGTCACTCATTTATAGATATTAAATTAATATATTTGTATGTGGTTTTAACAGAAGTTGTCGAAAAGTCTACCAATACAAACGTATTAACTGATGTTGAGTATGAAAATGTTGCATCAGACTAGCTTAGATATGCCAAGACTAGACTGAGTAGAACAAAACAAATTGATTTCAAGTTTAAAGAATAAGTTAAAGAAAATGTTGTCATTATTTATCCTGTTTTTATAATATTATATAGATTCATTTTTAATACTAATATTATTTATAATTTGTTAATTATTTAATGAACATGATTGAGTAAAACAATATAATTAAAAAACTTTTGACTTTTATTTTTATAAAAATATAGAACATTTGTCAAAAAAAAGAAGAGTTTAGGACAGTTATAAGTAACAAAATATTTCAGACTCATTGATAGTTCAGAAACTGCATATATATCATCATACAGTAACAAAACAGCGGTTTTAGCTTGAGAATTCTGCTGACCCATAAAATTATGGTGCTATGACAAAATTCAAGTTCAACATCCAATTATTTATCTGATAAAAGATTGAACTCTTCAACTTATCAGTTAAATTAATAATTATGACATTCCAAATACTGTGGCCGAATACTGTCCCAAATGACGAAAACTGCTAAATATCGAGGCCATCTGAATATCTGTGTTATATTATATAATAATGTCAGATCCTTCGAATGTCAAACTATTCAACGTCGTGTCGCGGAATTGGCAGACAGCGGATTTTCGCATCTTTGATACCAAGTGTCACAACTGAGATCTTGACAAATCCTACGCAACAAGGATGAAATCTCATCTGACGAAGAAGCCGAGGACAAAAGTGACCAAGATGCTGTGACGCAACTCTCCGACACGTCGACTTCCGATCGAAATTGACGTCCCTCTCAACAAAGACAAGTTGCCCGCTCGGTAAGCCTAAAACTCATAATTTTTCGAATAATGTCAATTGTTTACTATTTAAACAATTTTCCCTGTATACTATGGGTTAAGAAATATGTTGTCCCTATTATTAACTAGCTATATAGATAAAATAGATTTTTTAAATACTTTGAAATTACGTTTTAACGGACTACCATTATCTAAAAGTTCAAAAAGTCCACTGTGCCCTATTCTTATTTTTGTTATAAACTGTAGTAAAATATCTAATATTGTGCTTCCTATTGGTATTAAAAAATGGTACTAAAAATCAACAAATATTGAAACCTTTTGCCAACCATTTATTGCTGATTTTTCTTCACTCTCAAATAGGGGTATGGAAATTAATGGCATTGATATTAGATTTGAAATAGGACATAATACAGTGTGTGATGCACCTACTAAGACATTTCTGTTCAATGTCAAAGGACACAATGCATATTTTGGATGCACATCGTGTGTGCAGGAGGTATCTATATTCAAAATCTTCTTCTTAAATGTTAATTCATCACTTAGAACAAACGATTCGATTCGTAATAAAATTGATGAGGATAATCATAAAAGATGGCCATTAGATCAGTTGTCAATCAATGTACAGTATGCTTACACTTCATGCATGATGTTTGTTTAGGTATTACCAAACGATTAATTTAATATTGGGTTAAAAGAAAAACAAAATTCCGATTAACTAACAATAAATCTCAGAGTATATGTACCATATGAGTTCTGTCGCTTTCCACGAAAACTTGAAGATATCAAGTACTAGAATGTAATTGAACTGAGGTTTTTTCTTTTGTGGTACAATTAAATTGAAACACAGATTAAAAAAATAATTTTATTCACATTTTCTGCTTTTGTCATGTGCAATTAAAGTATTTATCTCCTCATATTTGTTAAGTGTTCAATCATTTAGCTGATGGATTATTACAACAATATGTATGTTATACTAATATATATATGGAGAACATTTTGTTTCATACAATGTTCATAACTTATAACATTTACCTAGATTTGATCAAAGATATGGACCACTAGATAATTTTAGTTGTTTTAAGTGTAAAATACCTCCTTCAAGAAATAAGAAATAGAATTAAAGAGTAACAAAATATTTTTAATTCTTATGGATACTCCATTAAAACCATTTCAATCAATAACAGTTAAAGAATTAGAAAATAGAATAGGTACCTTACACATTCATTTATAAACTTGTTTAAAGCATTATTTTTAACAATTCAAATATTTATAAAAAATTTTTAAGATTAAGTGACAAGTATGTTAAGCTAAAAAATAATTTACTGGTAAATCATATTGTTAAACAAAGCAAACTAGATCGAGATTGTGAAGTAAAATTAATTGTGAAAAAATATTTAAATTGAACCACTTTTTTTATGGAATTCTAGTATTATAGATTCAAATATAGTTGACACACAGCTTTTGTAAAATAATTTTGAAATTTATGTCTGTGACATAAAATGATTTTTTATTCGTATTGCAGGTGACAAAGCTATATTGTAACAAATTTAAGTCATACATTATCCGTATGAATCAGTGCACTGATTAATTGTTATATTACCTATTCTATCGGGTTTGAAATTGTATAAATCGTATATATTGTATATTTTATTATAATTGTATAATTGTATATAAAATATATTAATTACAACGTAAAGATATTTTCATAAAATATTTATTCTATGATAATTTCAGGTAAACGATCACTGGTTATTAGCAGTTACGACGAAGTACATTTTACAATAATTCAACTCATTTTGTAATGTTAAATGTTACAGCGTAATATTGTATTATATAACTTATCATCAATGCAACGTTGCACAGTGGGTATCAGATGAATAATTTGTAATAAGTGTTACAGATATAAAATATAAATATTTTTTGTACCCATACCAAATTAAAAGGCAATTGTAACAACATTATGCCATGGTACTACGGTATATCTGAGTAGTGCAAATTATTTATATAAAAATTAACTCTACCTATTTTATTTATGGTATTATTGTTTTTATTTAATTTAAATTTATTTTTTAATAGGGTAGGTAAGTAACAGTCAATTTTATAGAACGCATCCTCCTTAAGTTTAGTACCTAAATGTAGTCGTTTTGGTTTTGATGAAATCCAAAAGTAAACGGCTTGCCAATGATGAAATCGATTGAAAACAATATTACTATAAAACCATGGAAAAAAGAGGTTATCGAGGTTTACTTCCACAATTAATTGTTATTTATTGCAAAAACGAATTAAGGATACGACGAGGTTTATAAACACAACTGGTGATAAGGATTTAGGATAAACATTTTTAATGTATAACTACACTAATGATTCATTTATTTGACTGACAAATTATTACAATCTTTTAATAACGTATTTGTAAGATTAATTTTAATCATAGTACATATACCCATTACTCATACGCTTTTGTGAAAGATAGTAAAAAAAAAATTATTTATTTATAAAATTATTGCGCGATTAAGTAATACTACTTTGTCATCATTATAAATTGTTGTGTATCAGTTGGATGTACTTTCGTGCACTTTTTTTGTTTCTACCTTTAGTATCCATATACCTACCTGGGTAAAAAAGTGTTCGCAAACATGTTATTCCAAACTGTGGTGCCGATGAGGAATGTTTGCAATGGTGATCTGCCCAAAATCCCCTACCGACGTGCTAACACAGTACCACGCATAATAGGTAAGCGTGATAATATAATTTATTGTAAATAGGCAGCGACAGACGATTTTTGAATTTCAGGCACGTAAACGTATTAGACCGATTAGAGTCGACAATAGTTTATTGAATATGTTATTTTTTTAATGAAAAAAAAAACGCTAAAAATCAGATTAAAAATAATTGGTTTTTTGTAAACATACGACTTTCGTAAAATTAAATATAAAAAGTGGGTAAGTGGATAATGCTCTGCTGTACAACATGTGTCTAGAGAGTCACTGTATGGATCTGAAAATTGAACTGAATGACTTATTAATCATTACAACATAACATTACATCAACAAATTAATTTGGAAATGTTCGTAATTTTTACGAAATTTATCGAAATTCCAACTCCGTACGCTCCCAATAAATTATTGGGGATTTAGACTCAACTTTTTTCTTAATTTCCAATTACAAGAACTTATGAAAACCTAATATTACATTTTCAAGTTTTTTATCGACATTAAAATCGAAAATTTCATATGCATATAAATCAGGGTTGATAAAAAACCGGGCTTTATAGGAAAAACCCAACCAGGTTTCAAATGAAACCCCAAAAACCCGGTGGGCTTTATTGTCAAAGTAATAATGTGCTGTTTTATCGGGTTTTTATCCGAAAAAATCGGAAATTTTTTTCTATGTATTAAGTGCATGGTTTTTGATTTTTGCCTTTTTCGCCTTTATTTCTATACCGGCCCCCTCCAAAAACTATATAGGTAATATATTAGATATGAACATTCCGTCCTTTTTCTAATTGTTATTGACGTTGATGGCATTAATAAGTTTTTCGTTTTGTTGTTAGTTATTACATTTTGTTTGGATTATTCATTGAGTGTTTACAGGGAAGTTACCTAACACCATTGATTAAATATATATTTCATCAATATCTACTAATACCTCATATTAAAAGTAAAAGACTGTTAACGTTTCTATTGACCATTGGTGTGTAATTTTTTCGGAAAAGCACGATTGTGCATATACCTTTTTTGCAACATTGGTTTTTTATGGGTTTTTCAAAATATCAAGTGGGTTTAACCTAGAAAAGCTGCCTTGGTTTTTTCGAGCTGGCTTTTTCGTACCAACCTTGATATAAATAGCTTAACATGAGTCAACATATTTTGAGAATGTTACGGTGTATAGAAAATTATAATATAAACATTCAGTGGACATTTCTTGTATCTATGGAAATTTCTTTTAAAGTTACTCCAAAACCATAATTTTGAGTAAAAATTCCCGTTTTTTCTCGGTGCTTTAAAGACCACTCAGAACTTTAAATGTTGACCTCCCGAATGCACTCACTAGATTCACTTTCCCACCGGAAAAAAAAACTGAAGTTGAAAATCAAAACATTATTTCAACCAACTTATCGTGTACACAGACACAAAAAAAAAACTAAACACGAGCATCATTGTAAAATTTTATCGATATCCGTTACACTGATAGCTGGTGCATTCAATTAATCCTCAGCGGTCCATTTATTTTCTAAGATAATTTCCAGCTGATAGTTGAACCTAAAGTGTGCAGGAAGGACTTTTGAAAGGATCTCGTAAACAAAAAAAACAGTACACATTGTTCATATACGATTATTATACTATTCTTTATTACACATAAAACGTTCACTTACACGATAATAATATATATTATAATTTCAATAGTGTTACACTCGAGTAAAACTGTATAAATATGTACAAATCACACGAGATATATATGTATAGGTACGACAGAAAATTCAAACAAATACATATTATAATAATTATTATATTTATATTTATATTATTATTATTTTTTTTTTTTTTTTTTTGTTAAAAATTAAATATAATAATTAATATAATAGCGAGATATATGATTTAATAGAAAATATCTAATAATTATAATAATAATATAATATAATATTTTACATAGACGTATCGAGAAACGTATACGGTAAATAATTAAATAAATAAAAAAATTTCTAACGGTATTTACAGCGTATGTAAAAAATAATAACACGCATAACACATTTCGCGACAGCCGTCTGCAGAACGAAATGCATAATAATAATAATAATAATAATAAGAAACATCTTTGGTTACCTAGTTTTTATCAATCCATTACACCTATCTATCTATGTATATCTAATATACAATGTACATTCGTTTTAGGTATATTTTATAATATCAATTTATTTATATGTGTGTGTGTGTGGGTATTTGAATAAGCCAACAAATACGAATTAGAAAATGTTTTTTTTTTTTTGTTCTTGTCGTTAGTGTATACAAGGAAAGAAAAAACCAAAAATGTATAATATAATAATGATGATGAATCATTAATAAATGATAATAGTTTTTTTGGTAACTGCGAGACTTTTGTGAATATAATTCATACTGATCGTTATTGTGATAATAAGTTTTAAAATATTATATGAGTGTTAGTATCCATGTCGCGTAGTTCAACTGCGCACGTGGACGAGAGTAATTTTCGATACGATTGTAATATAATAATAATATTATTATAATCAACACATAATAATGAATGAATATTTACGACTTACGCATGCCGCGGACGCATAACTATGTAGGTACGCGACGAGAAAATATTTTGTACCAAAAACGCGTTTTTTTTTTTGGCAAACCGAAGAAATCATCATAATATATAATAATAATAAACAACTGGAGGAAACGAAAAAAACACGACGATGTAATATTATCATAATATATTGCACATAAATCTGGCGCACCTCACAGGCGCTATACACCGCGGTACGGTCTGTAGTGGTAGTGACTGGTGGCGGTGGGGGAGAGAGGGGGGGTGGTGTTTATCGATTTACAGGCATCGACTATAATATTTGTACGTAAAATGAAAAAGGTGATTTGAATTTGAAAAATCTCAGGTCCCAGACACGCGTTTAACGCTAAAACCGGCTTTTGTCGGCGTGCGGAAAGGAAAAACAGGTAGGTGGTCATCAAAACGGGCTCACGGGACCCGGCAATACCTATTAAATATCGAAACCAGGTTTGAACCAGAAACCGGAAAACCGCATCGTTCGGACTACCCGGGGAGAACTGTGGTAAGATAAAATAAGTATTATACTTATCGGCGGTGTCATCATATAACCTATATACACCCCCAAAGACGTATGAACCACGGATACGCAGAGTACCGATGTCGGTAAGAGGTAAGCGGTAATACAGTATACATGTTATCGTTATCATATAATATAATGAGTATTAAGTAGTAGGTAATAGTATATAGTAATAGTAGTAGTAATAAGTACCTAAGTATAATATAATAATAAGTATAATATATATAACATAATAATAATAATATAATAGTTGCGTCCGGTGGATGAATATTATATATATGAAAATGATACAATATATATTTACAAAACGGGTTAGGACGAGGGGGACGTTAGGGGATGATGGGCGGGGGGAAATTTGTACAGGAAAACGCGCTCGGAACGGTTTACGATTCGTCGGCCTTGACGGCGTCGAATGGCGAGTACCTGGCTGCGGACGGCGAACGGCGCTTCTGGTACTTCGAGGCTGACCTGCCGTCCACGTCCGGCGACGGCAACGACTCGGCCGACGACGAGCCGCCGGCGCCGGGTGGCGTTCGAGCGGGACTGTACGACCGGTGGTGCTGGTGGTGCTGTTGCTGGTGCAGACCGGCGCCGTGGTGGTGTTGGTGGTGGACGACGGCCGCGGCGGTGGACGACGACGGCGACGACGACGACGTGGACGGCTGCGGCTGCTGTTGGAGTGGCGGAGGCGGCGGTGGCTGAAGCGACGCTTGCGGCGGGGATTGCGGCGGGCCGGCCGCGGCGGACGACGAAGTCGCGGGCTGTTGCTGCTGCGGCGGTGGCGGAGGCTGAAAAGCGGCGGCCGCCGACACGTACCTCGGGTACTGCGACTGCGGCGGCCACGTGAACATGGACGATGGGTGCGGCGGGGGTGGCGGTCCCGGGTACGACGACGCCGCGGCCGCTGCTGCGGCTGCAGCGGCGGCAAATCGCGACTGCGACTGTTGAAAGTGGTTGCCGTACACTATGAGCGAGTGCATGCCGGCCGCGGCGGCCGCTGCGGCAGCGGCCGAGTGCTGATAGTGCTGGGCCGCCGGCCCGCCGGCGCCACCGCTGCCGTCACCGCCGGACTGGGACCTGCCGCCGCCGGACGCGGCGGCCGCAGCTGCCGCGTTGTTCAACATGTGAAACTGAGCCCGGGCAGCGGCCGCGGCGGCCAACATGAATCCCGAATTGCCACCGCCGTTGCTCTGATCCTGTTGTTGCTGCTGCTGGTGCTGCTGCTGCTGTTGCTGTTGGTGGTGGAGGTGGTGCTGCTGCAGCTGATGCTGTTGCTGGTTCAGCTGGTGCTGGTGGTGCTGTTCCATTGCCGACTGCTGTCCGGGGTGGACGCCGCCGTCCTGGGACGACGGCCAGAACATGGGCGTAGCTGCCCGGCTGAGCAGGTGCTGGTTGTACTGGTGTTCCAGGAACATCAAGTCCACCGGGTCTCTGCGAAAAGAAATTGACAACAAGTGTGATTATTATAAACTCGTCGCGTTATTCGTTGTGACGTTCGAGTGTGACGTCGTTTGCTCGTCGTGTTATCAGCAGCTACGATACACGATAAGATATATTTAACTCATACGAAAACGCATCATCTCGCCAGTTCAAAATGTTATCTCAAATTTCATGTCATATGGTGCCTTAAAATAAACGATCCTGATTATGATCCACGCGTATATGGTCAAATTCTATTTGATTTATAACACTGAGATTATACAGGTATATATATTATTACTGGCGAGAATATCATTACTTGCGCAGTATTGTCCATAGGACATGAAATATATAATATATACAGTGAGACATAATATTATATTATACCATCATCAATAGAAATAGGGTATCTATTGGAGCGCGTATCTACTATTTTTGACGAAATCGATTGTTGGAATAAACTCTAAGCATTTGTTATTGAATCATCATTTTACGTACTTCTCGACCTGCGACGGCAAACTTACACTCTATACTTTGATACGAAATCCGAGGCACGTGCGGTGCAACACACTCACGCATTCATAAACACATATATTATATAAGTATAGGACTTGGATAGAGAAAGCGGAAAGGGGGTTGGCGAATATAGCCGTTACGAAGAATGTGCAGTAAGCACCTACTCCACAAACGGATTTTAGGGAGGCGTGTAGGGCGTCATCGCGATCAATGCACCCTCGGTGTAAAAATATCGTCGAACACCGCACCGGGACAGTGGTGCACACACATCATTATTGAAATATCACAGACATATTATTATTAGGCTTGTGACTCGTTACGAGAGGGCGGCTCATTATTGTTATACGTGTACGCGAGGTCAGGCGGATAAGCCGCGTTCGGCGTTGTCTCGTAGTGTGTGTCAATTATTTATCGTCGTCCTAAAACGGGGTGTCGGGCTGGGCGGCACGTGTCAATTTGTCGACTTTATCGTGTAGATACATGACAATGTATATATTGTCGGGTTACAAATCCGCTGGAAGACGCCGTCTGCGATGGTGTTAATATCGTGGCGCCACGAATCCCGTGTCTATTAATATTATTGTAAGCATTTCCTCTTTCGGAACTCAATTCCCACTACTATTGGCTCGACCAGAAAATGAATGAAAGCTCTGAGTTCCGAATCGCGAATAAAAGTATACTATTAGTTACGAATTCTATGCGAAAAATAAAGAGCCGCGAATGGAAGGTGGTTCTTGGACAATCCATAGGTACTGAGATAAATTGTAAAGTTAACTGACGTGACTATTTTTTTATCACGATTGTGGCCCATAAAAAGTACGTAAGAAATTACTGTTTTCGGCAAATATTGAATAATATACAAATAAACATGCCGGCAACGTCTTATATATTTTTATATAGATTATGTATACGAAGCAAATAATTCATATGCGCAAATTATTATGAATACGCCATAATCCTTAAACGAAAAACTTAACAATGTTCTATCCAAATTCAAATGTTTGAAAAACTTAGGAAAAAAGAAATATTGCTAGAACTAGGTAGCAAAATTAGAATTTAGAATTTATGAAAATCAATCAATTGATCAAACACAAAATTATTTTATGCAATTTATTTCTTTTACTTATCTGACTATATCTACCAATAAGTATAGTATACGACACATGATATTATGATGTCGTTATTAATTGTAAATCTGTAATACTTTGTTCCAATCATTTTAATCAATGATCTAACATTGTCGAGTGGGTAATATACTTTTATTTATTGACTACTAAATATAATTTTATAAAACTGACAAAAATGTTATGAATTATTGATATTTTGTCGTGTACCGAATGCGCGTAAAACCTTTGAACAATATTATATTTCAATTATATACGTTATTATTTTGCATCCTAACTTCCGGGATACATATGTTATACTGGACGCGTGTGTGAGTATATCCGAATTCGGCCATCTCCGCCCGATATATATTTGTCCACGGTGCCCTCGCCAAATAGTATAGATCAAGGGTCTGGGTGAAAAGTCGAAAGAAAATTTGCGGTGAAAGCGGTCTGCGTCGGAATAAAATTACGGTGTCGCACCGCTGCTGCAGAAATATATTATTATTATTAAAATATACATATTAGGCATATGAAACGCGGTCGGTCCGTTCGTCAAACGGTTTGAAAAAAAATTCGTCGCGCCCCTCGCGGGCGTAAATAGGCCACGTATTATTGTAATTTATTATTATTAATACGACGCGCGCGCCGCCGCGCCGAACCGGTCGCGTGAAAAAACCGAGGCCGGTCATGATCCATTAGCGGTTGTTATAACAACGTGCCGATGGATTTCGTCACACACACATTCACAAGCTGCGCCGCCGGCGGCCCGCGGGAGCTTAATAATAATAATAATAAAAAAATATTAATAATAATAAAAAACAAAAAATATAATAATAATAATAGTATAACGTCAAACGGTCGGTTTGCGTTGCGGCGGCCGGCGTGTTATTAAAATATTATTATTATTATGCGTGTCGGCAGAGAGGTGCGAAGAAATTTCCAGCCGACGACGTGTCGTCGTCGTACACGATGCGTCTACATAGGTTTTGTGTGTATAATTTACGCGTTGGACGTGTTAAACACTACACGATAATAATAATATTCCCGTGGCAGAAGTGCACAGAGAGTGAGAGAAGATTATAAATATTGTTGTACGCGGAGAGAAAAAACACGAAAAATTATACACGATAATAATAATTAGAAGCCGACGGCGATTTTCCGTTTGCCGCGGTCAAATTACCGGTTTTAATAACATAATATAATAACAATTTCGCCCCCACCACCGCTCGTGATACCGATCGGCGGCGGCTCGGACATCCGAAACAATAGGTCCGTCGATTAATTATTATTAACACCCCGCGATGATGCGCACCGTTCTCACAATTTTTTTCCTCTCCTCCGCACAGTTAACGCCCACAGTGCGCACAATCAAACCGACCGCCGCCTGCGGCCTCCGCCTAAATTTTGAAAAAAAAAAACCGCTTTGAAAAACACACGCTCGCCGACTACCGAAGAAATTATCGATCATAGGCCTGTTGAGGGGCGGTCGGGGCATGTAGTGGTTTCCACACGGTCTTATTTTATTAGCTACTTCGAGGCATTTACGTATTAATTGACGTATAGCGCTAAAAAACTCCTAGGCGGAAATCCCACCGGGAGAGGATGAGGGATGAGTTGGCCAACATAATATATATATTTTTATCGATTCCCATTTCCCGTTTGGGACAGTCATTATTTCCTGATTTTTAAATGTATCTCGGAACGGTTAATCGCATCTGTATCGGAAAACGCCAAATTATATTTTGTCTACACCCTATATAAATGTATGTTATATATGATATATTTCGAAATTGTAATCATACTTTTAATCCGTTAACTTAGAGCCATAACTTCTGGGCATGTACGGAAGTAGGTACATATTATTAAGCTCTGCTACTCGAAATCAGGGTTTTCTCCGAGAAAAGTTCAACGCATAAAATCAGTTTTGATGCACGCTCCGTATGAAAATTATAGCAAGAATTATTGACCAACAATGAAATAATGGAACGGTTTTAAAAGAAAAATAAGACAATAATTAAATTGTTTTTTGATTACCACCTGAAACTATTTTACACGTCATAATATCGTATATTATACACTTATACCTACTTAAATGTATATACTCTGTAGCTTGTTAAAATTTTTACATGAACAGTTGTTTTTATATAACACATGTTTTCCGGAAACATAACTATATAGAGCCATACGTTGTATTAATACGGTTAAAAGTGTTGTTAACACGATAAACTGTGAGTACGACTAAATATTATAGTAATAAAGCTATATAGTAAAACATCCCCCAGACCATTAAGACAGACGACAGTTGGTTCACGGAATAATTGAGAAACAGCGCTTCATTATAATAATATTGTAATAATCGTGAACGAGTAAAAAGCTTTATGGAAAAAAACTTTAACTTCCAACCCGGAAAAAAAGTATATGACCGAAATTCCAGGGCAATGACACACATCCGACTTCGGTAGAACAGTGTAAAATCAGTATTGATGACTATTATAAAGGTAAGGTCATGTATAATAATATGGTATTCCTCTATTTTGAATTTTCATATGTCCGCAAGACGGAGGAGGTTTCCAGGATCGCGAGCACCGAAGGAAAGGGAAGGGTTTCACCGTAAAACGTAATAAATAATAATAATTATTCGATTATTATTATTAAAACGTATACACACCGGGTATAATATAATATGCGGACGTAATCGTTTTTATAAGCGGTTATGGTATGCGGTAGGTACATACTTATACAGTAGGTATACCTACCTACCGCCTACTGTTATTATGTTATATTGTACAGGTTAAGGTATATTGGTATCGATATGCGCACGGTGGTAATAAAATATATATATATTTATATCATTACGAACGAATATAATACCTATGTTTTATAATGAAATGATTCGTATCCCCCGCGTGGCCGATCGCGACGACGAGAAGCGATAAAACGGACGACGACTCCCGCATGCAGCAGCTGCAGCTGCCATACACGATTGAGCACAAATTTCAAGTGCATAGTTCAAAAATCATCATAGACTTGTATTGGTTTTCATAAAAATCGCTCGATTCTTTTAATGTCATAGATACGTGATATTATTAAAAAAAAATAAATATAGTTTTAATGAAAACACAATGATCACGACACAAAACGATTCAATCGCATTCGTTTGCACTGGAAAACCGTTGTCGCCACATGCGTATATTACGTTGGTAATTTATCTGGTTTATTTGCATTTTTATTTATTTATTATTAAATCGTTATTATTTTTTATTTGAACGCGACAATAGGATGCTATATGTAGATATGAGCCACGAGGTACCATATCTTAATCTTATATACCGTAGGTGTGGTTGTTATTGGGTATTATAGGTATCTTCCTGTGGTTTGTCCCAAGGTTGGGCGTATCGTTCGTTCAAAACATGTTTGTTTTTATCGCTAAAAACAATTAAAAACCGCGTGTGTATTTCGTCGTTAAAATGAGAAACACGAATTTTGCCAATCTCGATTGGTCACCCTTCCCCCTCCCCACACACAAACGCTGCCACAGACGATCGACCTGCAAAGGATCTCGAAAAAAAAAACAACAATTTATAGCTGCGTATGTAAACGCAAAGTTAAATGTATGTGATGGACGATAGTACGCGTTATTATTTTATTGCTATATAATAATATTATGTATTTAGATTATACAATTTTAAAAACAAAATATACTGTATTTAATGCGTTATACGACCAACTATAATATAATAATAGTATAAATATTACATACAATGATAATATCAAAATATTATCATACACTTGGAACCATATAATCTCAGCATGGTTTTGTGGGAGCTAGACCGTCTACTACTTGCAATAATAATACAACACAGGTGGATCGAAAAAAACGAGAGCGCGTTCGTATTTGGCGGACTTGGAGAGGTCCGTGATGGACACTACGTAGACTATAAGGAGAGAATTAACCAACCCAACACGTGAGTTTGCCTTTTCGATTAGTTTTTGGATTTATAGTCGCCTTTCAACGAACTCAAGTATTTGACGTTGTCCGTAGCTATATAATAGATGCAATTTATATCTGCCAGACCCCATAAATTAAAATCAGTAGAATCCCGAATTCCGACCTTACGTCGGCGTTGTACACTTATTGCTGTGTAACGACTACAACTGCAGTGCTGCGGCCATATAATATTTGGAAATTTTGCCGTTTTGACGGACGATATTAATTTAGTACCTGTAAGAAAGCAGAACGCAAAACCCAGTAGGCAGCCGGTATAATATTATTACAAGTAATAATAACGTTCGCACGAGCCGGACGAGTGGTAATAATTCAATTATTTAAACGACGTTTTGTCCTTGGCGATTTTACGATTTCTTTATACCTACCTATCTATTTTATATTGTACGTGCACATAAGTCGAACGGCAGCGGTATCATTTATACATGTACAATAATAATAATGTATAATATATTATATAGGTGGGTACACTGCTTCTACGGGTATAATGATAATATTAAACGATATATTATGTTAGGTATATATAGGTACTGTGGGTATACATCATATTATATGCATTGTATACGATACAACCACCGTCGTGTTGTTGTAATGTGTATAATAATATGATTTCAACTTTTCGGTGTGTGCACTGTGCAGTACGCGCTCGAGAAGGTACACCTAAATAATAGTATGATAAATTATTGTTATCGACGTGTCGAAACAGCGCGTGTAATATATTATCGCGTATTGAGGTCGAATCGCTTAGCCTTCGCCTAGCTCCTACTACACAAGTATCATATCGTTATAATATAGTAGTAATAAAATAATTGTATAGTCATCGTGTGTATGTGTGTGGGTGTGTGTGTATGTAGGGATGATGATTTTTTTCGAAATGTATCGAATTTTATTTTATAAACCGTAGATATCTTCAAAAACATGATATTTTATATTTCATCGACGTCCTCAAAATTAATCGTACAGGTCCCTATACTTAGCTCTCATATTGCGCACCACTGCACTGTCAGTAAAGACCAATTGGAAATATAATCAATAAAATACCAACAGAAGAGAGTACGATTTATGTAAAACTTGTATTATGACAGTTGTATAAGGTTTTTCGTTTTGGCAAATTTATGAACATATCCACGAATCGTGAACATTTTTTTAATCAAAACTCATCGTCTAGATTGTTTGAACATATTTATTTAGATGGTATTTAGGTATTAACACGTTTCTATATAGCACAAGAAAATATATTACAATATATTCTCTCATCACTTGGAACGTACACAAAAGATAATCCATCACTGCGATCATAATATAGAATATTGTGATTATGTGCGTACTTATGTGATTATTAATTATTGTTGTTACTCTTATTGTTATTATTTCGAAGCGGTGTCGACTGCACCAACGTTAATTTTTTTCGACTTTCTTGCACCTGCTTACATTTCAGAGCACGCATTACTGCAATAATTATATATACATAGGTATACACACGGCACTATAAGTACATAGGTACAGGTTAGGTACATACAGGTGACTTCCCGTGAGCGGCCGAAACGGAGCGTAAAAAAAGAAGAAAATAATAACAATATAATTCTATTAAGAATATAGTTGCGCGACTATATTATTATTGTGTGTGGTTTTTCCTCGTCGTCGTTTCCGACGCGCAACACTGACGACATTTCCACGATGACTGGCGGTCGCGCGCCCGTGTATAATCTCTTTTTAATGATTTTCGTTTCGGAGCAGTAGGTACACAGAATTATCGTGGAAACCATCACCTGGCGCTCACGGAGTCCTGACCCGACCGATAGTCAACTAGGCGCATTACCTGGAATATACCTACTTAAGTATATTATATGCCATATTAAAAAATAATGATAAAGACGTCGTATATATTACGTATATACTTGAAGCATCAGCTGTGGTGGTCGCTAACGCGATGAAAGCAAAATAGTTTTTTTTATCCCAATCGAATTAATTTTAAAATTATGAGCTACAGTACATATTTTGATGGGTAAACAGTGCAAACACTTAACAGTAGTTTTTATGGAATTCAGTTGTAGCAGTGGCGGAATACGATCTCCATATATTAAATATTTAACTTCTACCATATAAGTCCCTTGTGTTTACGATCACAAAACATGTCGTTATCACAACGGACGTATAAAAACTGCAGCAAATCAAAAGAGATTACTTTGTGACACACCAGTGCCTATATGAATAGACAATTGCTCAGATAATATAGGCTTTTTATACACAGTTCAAACGCATCGCACGTTGATAAATATCAACCTCTGCAGACGCGGTTCTGTAACGATATAATATAATGCGATGAAATATCGTGTGCAGTCGTGTTCAAAGCGCATAATACAATATGGGCATATGGCACATGGCCCTACACAGCTCCGAAAACGTCTAAGAGGGTTAAACGCGTCGAGTGTACGATCCTAATGGACGAACCCATATCTATTATACAGCGAGTACCTACCGCAGGGTTAAAATACGATAACGGAAAGCCTGTGAAACAATCATCGTTCCATCAGGGCGTAGATATATATATATATAAAACATATATAGCGACGCGTAACCTTTTAGACCGATGCTGAACATTTTGATATTAAATATCTTATGTCTATCTAAGACTGCGTATGTATTTGCGGGGCGCAGCATCATTATACTATTAAAACGTTATGATCAAACAGTATGGTGTCTATGGTTTATGGTTTTTTCTGACGCCTGCACTGGATAAACGAGCACGTGGTCGAAACACATTTATACCACAGCGATTGGCTTTTAAGAGTAAAACGAACCTGTGGTATACCGCGCATTAGCTTCGTGTGCACATAGGTATACGAGTTACTATAGGCTTATGCGTAAATGTATAATATATAGTATAAATATCATATATATTGAGTGTAGTTGGGTTATAGGTACGATATTATAGAAGCAGAGACGAGAGGATGTGCAGATATAATTTTTAAATCTGTAATATTGTTGCATAATATTTTTATGTAATTTTGCGATCATTAGAATAGTAATCACATCATATAATAGTGATAATATAGCAACAAATTATATATAACGCATCGTCTTACGTAAAATATATTTTTGAATTTGTAAATTTTATAAATGTTTTTTTTTTTTTAGATAATTGGTCAATTGATTGTAAATATCTTGTAATTTTCTTATCAAATGTATTTCATTTTAATTTTCAATAAAACATAATTAATGGGTTTATGTTTAAGCCTTGCACATATACTCTGTAAGTTTATTTTATTATATTTTAGGCACAACATTATTTTATCACTCCACTAGGTTTCCGTTTTATTTTTTAAAGTATCTAATAGTATATTATCACCCACCATAATGTTGCTTTTTATTTTTTTCACGAATTAGTCATAGAAATCGTCGAGATCGACAGACAAAAATATATGTTATTGATGCGAATGTTGATTTTTTAACAGCAATTCTAAAAATTCGAACAATAATAGTTGTGTGATGGCTCGAATCGAAAATATTCACAGTTTGGGGTAAATTTCCACCACGAAATCAAGCAAAATATGCCTGCATTGTCTGGCAGCACTGTTGTAGGTACCTATGTGGTGTGTTCGGCGGAACGGGTCCTGTCCAAACCGTATCAAATATTAAACAATGATGATTGAAAAATCGAATATAATAATATAATATGCACGCAGGGCCCACGCTCGTCAATCGCTAACCGTGGTATGCCTCGTGTGTTGGTGGCACTATATTATTATTATTACTCTATATTTATATGGGAAACAATCCAGGGGAAAAAAAGGGAAGTCAATAACTTCGACAGTACATATTATTACCCACTATAACGATCCGACATGAATGGCACCACACAATGTATATTACGCGTACACGATCGTGTGTCCGTCGTTACACAGCTCGAGGCGAAACACGCAATGGTTCTGTTTTTTTTCTTCAAATTTTGTCTGAGAAATTATACCGCGTTCGCGCGCTCGGTTTTGACAGACTTTAATAATTGATACGTACATGTCAATTATTATTATACGTCGTACATAATATAACGCACTCCGCACGAGAGGATTACCGAGTGTGACTTTATCGGTAGGTAAATTATATATATTTATGCGATACCTACACGGTATTGCGTGGGCGATAAAAAAACGAAAAGAGACGGCGGTGCAGCGTGATATTTTATAATACGGTATAATATACAAAGCGCCAATGTACTCTGATAATGGTAATAAACTAATAACAAAACAACTCGACCTAACACAAACGTGGTCGGGTTAAATTCGGCGGACACGACCGGGCGGGGCTTTTCCGATTTTACCCACCACTGCGCCACTTGTATCGCGAGTGGCAGTATTTAATATACACGCACACGAGTATTCCTACCTAAATTCATATATACACGTATATATTATATTAACGCGCTACACCTCAAAGCGAACATGTATATATATATGTGTGTGTGTGTGTGGTGGATACCTGGTGTACAGTGCAACGCGTATAATGTGTAGGTACCTAATATGTTATATTATGTATATATATATATATATAGGTGTAAACGGAATCGCGTGTAAAATACATCGCGGCGATACCGTGCCCTGTAATTTTGTGGCACGACTGGAAACCCGATTCTATATACATCACCCGTGCGTAAATTTGCCATATAACAACGTGTCAAAATGATAGGTTTTAAGGGGACTGTATATTATGTTATACGTAAATGTGTGTGTGTGTGTGTGTGTGTGTGTGTGTGTTACTTTTTCTTTTCTTTTGTGACCGGCTCTTTTCCGCCGCCGGTGGTTATATATCGAGTAGGAGGTGTCGAAACATAAAAAAAAACAATATTATACGCATACGGAGAAAATAACAGTTTCAGTACCTATTTATATATATATATATGTATGTAATATAATGGTATGAAACAAAAACGCGATGTTGTAAGCGCGAGAAATAATTATCGTTTTTTTTTTATTTTATTTTTTAACAACGAAATATTTTGCACGGCGGCGCTCGTTACCTACACCTTATTATATATATTTAAATATGCTATATACTTTATATATTAAACAGAGTCGAGTAATTGTACATTTCACGGAATGTATACAACATAATATTTTGTACAAAGTTCAACCATAAATTATTGGAGCACCTCTAACTATAATGAAATAGAATGAATATTTTCGTTTAAATTTTGGCTTAGTATACAAAAATGGCATTAATCGGTGTTCTATGCGTTATTTCCACATAAGGTTTTTAGCTGCAGGGCACACTATTGACGAATAGTCACGACCATTTTTAAACTAAATACAAGCAAAAAAACGTAAGCAACTGCATTGGGTACTTAATTTTTAATTTTTAAAGAGAGGACCGCGATGTGAATAAATTACTGATTTTAAACTAGCACTCATGATATTCGTACATTCGTATAATATGGACTCTGTCTAAGAAAAAACGTAATGTATATATATGTTGCAAGAATTCGTGTAGGTACAAAGTTCCGACTTTTTTAACCTCATGACTTTTATACTTTCTTCATTATTGTACTGCTGTATAGACAATCATGTATTAAAAATCGACCACTCACCTTTCTAGTTCTCCTAGTCGCGAGGAATCACGGAATCCTTTGGCAAATGGGTTGCTATCGATTTTCAATTTCGTGATCTGTAATGGAAAAAAATACATAAAAAACCTCTGTCATTGTATTATAATATATTAACAGATATGATAATATTACAATTATTCGCGCGTGAAAGTGGGGCTATGCTACTTAATCAGTTTAGAATTGAAATAGCCAGTAGGTCGAAAATACGACTTTAAACGACAAAATGACAGTTAATGTGAACAAAATTATAAATAGGACGATCACTAAGTGTCGAATGTCGATCAACAAAACATTATACAACTCCAACGCCACGATTTGCCGTTTGTTATTGTATGGCTGGTAGAGGAGGGGGTACCTCTAAACTGTAAAGCTTCTTTATATTACCTAAATATATATATATAGGTTTATAGGTAATTCTATATTTCTATATTACGTAGAGTCTACGGTTTTTTTTATAGTTTTTCTTCAGACTATGAACGCTGAACCATGTATACGCGATAATAGTGTGCTGGAAACAAGTTCAAAGTCAGATTTGGCTTTGCAGGATCATTTAGTAGTTTGATATAAATGTCTAATGTTATCCCTGAGAATATAGCAATTGGAATATTTTAGAATGTAGAATTTTGCAATCGACACGATTAGGTATAGTTTTTATATGTTTCTTGAATAATCACATTATATAATAACAACTAAAAAGTTGGGTTTATATTAATCTTAAAAACTGTAGTCGATCACTATGATTAAAATACTATTTATAAATGGAACGTTGGACATCATTATATAGTTATTTAGTACTTCAAGTTTTTTATAGAAATTCTAGGAAAGATAAGCAAAACGAGTTTAAATGTTTTAGAATTTTTTACTGCGGTTTTTATACTCCCCATCAGTATACAATAATAGTAGGCATATGTCATGTGCTAAAATTATTTCTCTGTTTAAAACTGAATTTTTCATTACGATTTTAGTCCACAGATAGTGTAGATATGTATTTGTTGTATTATATCGAAATGTTTAGTCATTCGGGGCGTGCTTTAATAGGTTTAAATAGAGTTAACATTTATTAGTTATGAGTTATATGATTACATATTACGTTTGTATGATTACCGAAGGCATAAAATGTGTAGTTAAAATTAAAGCGTAATAAAAAATACAATCTAACATAACTTTTCTACTCGGGATATACGCCACAAGGTTTTAGCAATCTGCGGTGCGTACAATACAGCGTACGGCATAACGATGACTCTGCAACCAAAAGCTTTGGAAGGATGGAGGAGTTCGGTTGCGGCGTTTATAAAAAAAAACGGAACAAAACGTCGCGACATGGACGTGGCGGTGAACGTTTGGAATTTAATTCGCGTGGAGATAATAATAATATAATAATTAGTATAGAGCATACAACACACGTGGTAGGTATGTGTCGTTTATAAACCCGCGTTACTACATATATTATATATATAATATTATGTAAACGTCACACACGCGCTCGGGACTCGACAACGACGCGCGCCGGGGGAAATAAATTACGCGTAGAATGAAAAGGAACTGAGTTGGAAAAAAAAAACGATTTTTGTCAGGTGAACGGCTACCGCGGTACCCACACCAACCAATATGTGTATAAAATAATACGCACACCGTGCACACGACCTGTCTAATTATCTGCTGCTGGCTGTCAACTAAATCCCCAAAGACCGCTGCGAAGCGCGCGCGCCGTTGACGACCAGACAGACGCATACACATATATTGTCGAAATGTCGAATTATCAGGAACCTATAGATATCGTGAACCGGTCGGAAATGTCTTAGGAAACACTCGGGTTATATAACTAATATATATATATAACTAAATTAATTTTTTTAACGTTTAAGAACATAATATTATATGTTGATGTACCATTTTTCCACAGTATGTGGTTATCTGTATGTTTTGTTCTTGAATTTTAAAAATTTCTCGTACACTTTTGAGATATTGCAACCGCGGTATATAAAAGGATCTCCGTATGTCTATATACCATACTAACCCGCACGTGCATTATATTATGCAGAAGTCGAACGCTACCACCATCACGCGCGTAATATTTATACATAGGTTAGGTACACATGCAGTTTTGTACTTACCAGTTGATTTTGATAAGCCGTGACGGCCGTGAACACGGTTTCTGGGAACACGAAAGACCGGTACTTTTCCGCGTCCAAGTCGGTCACCATTCCCCTCCACTTGACCAGATGTATCCGGGGCTGATATCTGTGCATCGAGTTCAAAATGATCTGCGGGGATAAAACAAAAATGACGGATCGATATTATGACGTATGCTTAATACAAACGAAGACGACAACGTATATAATGTATATAATATTATGCGTGAGAAATATCGATACAATATTTGTGTTTATATATATAGACATGTGTAAGTAGGTCAATTAGAACGCGAGTCATATACATAAATATATACATAATATAATGTTTTAGTGTCTAATATGATATAGTATGCAGCAGAAGCGACTTTGGATAATGTAACATCGTTCAATCGTTGTGAAATGGGTATAAGGTGCGCTCTCTCAGTACCTCTCTCTCTCTATCCACATCGGTCTGCTGAATGTCGAACGACATCGCTCTCGGCGTGCCAGTACGTCTTATATATGCATAAAATATCTAATATATATATAGAGTGCTACACTACATAGTTTCCAAAGTGAATAAAAAAAACCGTTTTCAGTGTAATTGATTTCGAGTGCACGTTGAGATCATGACGTTATAACGTCATTTCCGCCGGCTATATAGACTTGCAGCTACATTATCATTATTATTATGATCATCAAAACCGCCATACAGCAGTCTGTCTGTTTCCATCAGCTCTCTGGAAATTCTGTTGTACATCACGAAAGCATATTATGATATACTTATTATGTATATTTATATGCCTACACAGAAAGACGAACCCACGGTCGGTATAATAACTATTATATAGTTGGTCGGTTTCGGCAAGAGGTTCGGCTAGCCTGGTATAATACGATATGTATACATATATATATAGTTACCTATTTTTATCAATCTCGAATTCTTCTACTACGGTACCCATAACCAGCTAAATTTAGCTGTTTCGACTTATCTTTTGATTTTGTAAGCTCAACTTGTAAATACACACGACGCACGAGCCACTACTACTATACAGCAACGAGGCGAGTGACGAAATGAGGCGGTGGTATAATATTAGATACCTATGTACGATTACACTACACAATAATAGTAAAATAATAATATGTAGTACCTATGGTATAACAACGTGCATTAGGTAGGTATATCATACCCGTGTATACATTATACATCGCCGTCGTCGTCTAGCCCCCGTCCGTCATCGGTGGTCGTATAATGGATAACTAACCGGCAATTAACCGTTTTTTTTTTTTTATAACTGACACCTTGGGCCGCCGATGATGGTATCTATCCCGTTTCTACACCACCGCACGTATTAAACGCGCGGTAAATACCCGGGTTGTACTACGGTCTTCCGCCCGCCACTGCAGCCACCACCACCACCACCACCGCCGCCCTACGGGTCCGAGCCGTCATAAATTTCAAATTGCCTTCGAAAAATTAAATAAAAAAAAAAACAAAAACAAAATAATAATAATAACACGTCGACCGGCTTTACAATATTACATATTATTATTACTGTTGTTGTTGTTGCTGTTGCAGTACATGCGCCGCCGCAATAACACCATACGGCGGCGGCGGCGGTGGTGGCGGTAATGGGAATAGAAAGAGAGGCAGCACCGTCAATTGTCACTCATAATTCCTGTGCTTACGCCCACTTCCTAATTATCAGGTGTTGGACAAAAGGTTTCTCCGACTCACCGCGCGACGATAATAATTATTATAAAACCGGGCCCGGACGCGCGCGCGTCTATTACCTGCAGTGGTATGTTCAAGTATAATATACCCACTCTCCAATATGACCCTACATGAAATATGTGTATGTGTGTGTGTCCGGGGGTAATGACGAGACCGCTCACTCGCGAAATACCAAGTCGTTTTTATTGTAGTTAAAATATAATCGTTTGACTTTACGCGCGAGAATTTCGTTTTTTCTTTCCCCCTCGACGACGGTGACGACGGCGACGACGTTATCGGCTGCGAATAGTTATACAACGGCGATATAATAAATACGATACGACGATATGGGCGGGTAGTTAAACGGAGAGGAGAAAAAAAATATATATATATATATATGGGTACCGACACGTCCGGCCAACGCCACTGCTGCTGCAATAGATGTTATTAGATGTTCCTCGTGAGAGATCAAAAAAGCCGCTAGCCGTCGCTGCGACCAATAAACCTCCGATACTTGCGCGCAACTCATACAATAATGCTCTACACGATTCGCACACGCCATTATAAAAATCTTAGTTACGTCGTGAAGGACGGTGTTTTTTTTTCCCGAACGATTTGTACGATAACATTAATAGTAATAACTAATAATGATCAGTGGCGTAACTAGGATTTGCAGTGCTGGTGGCAAAATAATACGGTTCAATAATGTGCAGTTTCAACGTATTTTCCCAGGAAAAAATCACCGTATTCAAATAAAAAAATCATAATTTTACGATGAAAATACTACGAACATGTTCATAATATTTATAACAATATAGGTAATAATGACGATGTATTCAATGATGACCTATTGGCCCCGCTTCTGTATAGTCGTAAGCCCGTGACTTAATGTCCACATAATGCCGTTACTCTATAGTTTTGCCAAAATAACTCGGGATGGGTTGTACGTTGTGGTAGAACGATCGATGTCTTAGCAGCACAAATTGTAGGTATCATAATATTATAGTGGTACTGCGCGGTTTCTGGCATATTTTTTTCAGGTTTCGAAGCACGTTATCGTTGCGATGGAAAAATGAAATAAACTATAATATTGCTTTTATCGTATGTGGTTTCGACCTACCTCCCAACCGATTTTAGGTGCGTAATGTGATGTGTACAATAAACACGACAATATTATTATGATCGCGACACGATAACACGAAAACAGCCGTAAACGCGACGTAACGACCGTCGCTTTGTCGTCGTTGTCCCCCGCATACATAATAAAATCGTTTCCATCGATCATAAAAAATTATATATAATACATACGTACGTCCTACATCAAGCGTAATCGAGGCAGCGGCAGCCACCTATTGTAATAATATTATTATTTTATTTTTATTATGCGCCTACGTATCGAGCGTTCATTTTTACAAGCCTATGCAGTTGTACAATATTGTTTTTTAAATCGTTTCGTTTATCGTCCGAAAACATCATTGTTAACAATCTTTTCTCGAGCTTGCAGTATTATCTTTCCCCTATAATGACAATAATAATAGTACTTATTCCACAACGCGTGCGCTAAAGCAACGTAATACACCACCAAGACTTGGCTGTCATCGTGTATATATAATACTGCAGTCGATAATGATAATCGGCCAGATAATAAGTCAGTAAAAAACGAGACTAAAAACAGCATTACCTAGCCATAATGCAGACGAATTTAAATCGCAAGCCTAGACGACCAGCATCGACGTCCGCGGCATCAAAATATTATTCCTATTCAAAAAGAGAAAACCGTATTATATTATAATAATATATGTATAACTCTTATTGCGGTCTGCCCAGCGTCCAGAAGTGCCACGTCTAAATAGTAAACAGTGACTTTACGGCTTAAAATCTCCCCGTGCTTTATCGGCTGTAAATATTCGTCACGCGTCTGTCCGAGGGAGTGGGAAATAGTAAGGTTATGTTTTTTTCTTCGAGTCGTTAAAAGTGAAAAAAAAATTAAAATGGAAACGAACGGAGGAAATTTGTCGACTGTCACACGACGACGAGTGTCCGCTGCGGGGGGGCGCACACGAGCAGCATTCCACAGCGTTTGAACCGCGCGCACTCACACCAAGCTCGCATACGTATCATATAGGTAGGCATGTCGTATGTGAATGTGTGTGAGTGTGTGTGTGTGTGTGTACGGGTAACTACTGCCGGTGGTGGTCAGACCCGCGAGACGTCGTCGTGTCCGGCGCGTTTTTCTTTTTCATTATTATTTATTTATATATTTTTTTTTTATTATTATTATTATTATTACTATTATTTATGTTTTAATGTATAAAAATGTGTATATAACGCGCGTACGCACATAAAAATAAACCGTCACTGCTGCTGCCGCTCATAACGATCGTCATATAATATGTATATAATATATATCTTGCATATGTGTGCTCGCAATGGCTTTCACACTGTCATACACACACACACACACACACTTGCACACGAATATTTCGGCTAACGATTATCCAATTAACATGACAAAAGATTTATATATATTGTTATTGTACACACACGAGCACACAAACGCACACACACACACACACACTACACGTTATATATACTGCACGTGCGTCAACCAGCTCCGGTCGTCGTATCGTCTGTGCTCGCGAGCCAGCTCCGATCCCCTACCGCGGCGAGGTCCACGGCTCAGGTCCTCGAGTCGTGGTCGTCGTTTTGGGTGCAGCGTACAAAGAAATTGAGTCTTTAAAAACGTTCGCGCGCGCCTCCTTTCTAACCGTTAAATCATCGGGCAGTTTAACTCTTGCGCGGGGCCGGGTCGTAATATTATAAATAATAACGCGTAATGCGCGAGTGTATTGTGTGGGTACCTGTATATACATACGGGGATAACGATGACGATCCAGCTTATGCTTATCCTATTTACCTACACCCTATACGAGCATAATAATAATAATATGTAATAATATACCACACGTAAACATATACGTAATATATTATTGTAACCCCGCACCGACCCCCCCCCGCGTATTATATGTGCTATTAACGAGGCAATGGTGGCGACGCGAGTTTTATTTTTTGTGCACTCCTCATCGTATATAATACGTTTTTTAATTTATATATAGGATCATGTTATCGTATTTCGAATGCAATTGTTAATCAGTCGTGATTAATATATTAATACCTTACCCCCCCCCCCCCCCCAACCATCAAGCAATGATGGTCATCAGTTTTTTTAAATATTATATAAACAAAAAACAATTTTGTTGGCATAGGTACTCAATTCAAATATTTTCAACGTGTTTTTTTTCTTATCGTAAATGTTTCATATCATTATCTCGGGTCACTGTTGCAGCTATCAGTCAGTAGATATCTATGTCGTTTAAGTAGGTATTGAGTAATGCCACTATGCGTCTTGTTGAATTTCTTTTAATTCTGGTTCGGAGCGTATCGTGATATTATACCAATAGGTATGCCTATAAGCTACAAATGTAGTTTTCGCTCTCGTACTAAAGATGGTGATTTTGCATTGAACCAGTCGATGTATGTTTGAATAATATTATTATAGGTACTGTGTGTCATACAGTAACATAACAGTAATATATAATATAGAAATGTATTTTATATACTTATATAACTATTAACTATGCACGTACGTGCAATTTTAAATAGTCCATGTCAACGGAACATGCGTGAGCCGATGTAGCATAATATAATGCATGTTAATGTAAAACACATAATAATAACATTAAAGATATAGACAGATCGGAAAAGGGAGAGTTTATAGGTGGATTCCAGAGGAAAAACCGATGAGGATTGTACATAAGTAAGTAGGACCTACATAATAATGAATAGGCATTAATAGGTCATTTACGTTCATATTGTGTTGATATTTTGTTCTAAAACTCAATGTGCTTTTATAACCTAAATTGCAAGTACAATTATATCGGCGATTGGTGCAGCCGTCGTAGATAAATGTACAATTATTATGTGTGAGCATTTATGACACTGTATTGTGTATTATGATGATGACTGACCTATGTAGAAATAATACAAAGAATAAAATATATTGCGAAGCGATCTGCTTGTCATGCTCGAACACGTGCAGTAGTGACGTGCGTCGTATTTAAGCATCTATAACAGTTATACTATCTATACAGTTTATACTGAAATAATATACCTATATATATAATATGCGCACTGTTCGCGTATCGTTTGTATGGATGGTCAATAGAGGTTTTGGCGATAATTCGGAGATTAATTTTTTTAAATGTTCTTAGACTGTACGGCGAGAAGCCTAGGACGTTCCCATGAAAAATAATATCACGTTGTAAAAATGTGTAATCCGACTCTGCGACGACGGAGACCTTAAAAATATATAATCGGTATAACACCCAAACGCGTCGCGCGTATATGGCCCACCGCCGCTGGTAAATGGAAATTGTTATTACGAAATAATAACATTATGATATAGACACGCGCGCGTGGGTCGGATAAAGGTAGGTTTTATATTATACACCTATATATGAGTTTAATAATAATTACGTTTTCCATTTATTTTTTTCTTGTACGAATTCGACTTGCGGTGTTTAAAAGTGATTAACCATAACCTGGTTGATCAAACATATATATATATACATATAAAATATGTTCGTTTATATAAATGTTACGTATGGTTTCCAGTAATTATCGCGACGTCCTTTTTTTACGCGCTCAGAGATTAATAAGATTATTAAAAAAAAAAATAAAAATAATAATAACAAAAACGGCGAAAATTTAATAAGCCCTACCATAGTTGTGCAAAAAAAATAACATAATATATTAATATATCACAAACGTATATACGTTTGTTTAAATCTTATTATGGTTTCCGATAATTATCGTAAAATTGTTTTTTTTTTGTGCACTTGGAGATTAATAAGATTATCAAAAAAAAAAAATTATAAATAATAAGCCCTTGCATAGTTGTGAAAAAATACATATAGGTATAATATTACACACATACCTACGTTATACATATAACTCATATAAGTAATCGGAGACCTATTTTATAATCGTATAAATTTACACCACAGACGGTTTTTATCTTTTGTAGATGGGCCACGGGCCACAGAGGTACATTAAGAACTTTCGATATGTGAATCCCCCCACCAGATCGACTTTCGGAACATTTTATTTACATGTTTATAATTTTACACTGTACATTTCATATTATATTTATACATAATAATATTATATCAGTACCTACTGCAATGTTAACCTTGTCTGTACGTTTCTATTTACCTAACCGTAGGTATGCTTCTAAAATAGGTTTTAAAAAAAAAGAAACAGATTCAAAAATCATAAAGTTGGTAGAAAAATAACACAACAAAATACAAATTTGGAGTGTGGGGAGTTAAAAAATTGTATATTCGTTATCGACTATATACCCATAATATGTATAAAGCCCACCGAAAATCAAAATCTAAAGTCCACCTTTATGTCACAGTTACGTATAAACACGTCGGTTTGATCCGAAGAAAAGAACTAAAATGGAGTTTCAAAATTCATATGCATTTAAATATTTGTCTGGGTCCATGGCGCTGAAATATACGCCCATAACGTGCGCATGATTCGGAACGTCATCGACCAGAACGCTTATAATATACATACGAATATAACCGAGTGTATACATGGATACCTACCATATTATGTAATAATAAGTAGACACTTATACACGTAAAGGCAAAATGAATTTAAAAATCCAGCAAGAAATCGTGAGAAATACCTATAGGACCTTTATAATTGATATCTGAATTTTTTAAATGTTTATACAGACTTCAGAAATAAACCACAACAGTTTTAATTTATTAACTGTTAGGATATCGTACATGTATATAATTATTGTATTTTAATTTAATGATCGTCTAAATACTTAGGTCTGACAATTGACCGTCGACTCACATGATCACATCCCATTAAAATTAAAAGGCTTGCTTTAAATGCATCCTCAAAACTCTAATTTCCAAAAACAAACACACTCCATTAAATACTAAACTCTTAATTTATAAATTCTTGTTTAAGCCTATTTAGACCTATGGTCTTCAGCTCTTGGGCAATGCCAAAAAATCCAACACTAATAAAATTTAAACCTTCCAAAATAACATCCTTCGTAAAATCATAAATTTTCCTCCTTTTATCTCTAACTCAACTTTACACACCGATCTAAAAATTAAAACAGTCTACGAAGAAGCAGTAACTTTTTACAAACGATTCCACTCAAAACTCGGCCCTATTCATACCAACCACCTCATTTCAAACCTTGCCACTTTCACAATTCCTAGGAACCCTCCCAGGAGGCTCAAAAGGAAATGGTGTCGAAATCTTCTCAACGAGTAATGTAAAGTATAGCAATATATATAAAAAAAAAAAAATATTGAATGATATCTATGTAAAATGTAATAAATAATAACTATTAATACAAAAACCAATAAATTTTAACGACATCACTATTCATTACACGTATTATATCCCTAGACCTAAGATTGAATAATGTTTGTTTTTTTTACTTCGCAACATTACATAATATAACCACTGTATATTATAATAGTAACTAATCAACTAAAATAAATATCTCATTTTTATCGCCGCGTATATATAGAAACTATATATGAATAATACTGTCAAATCCTCTTAATACACTCTTTATATTATACGAGTAGTCTTTCAACAGTTAATTGTTTGTACACAATTGTTAATAATACTCAAGTGTATTTTAAAATCTAAATATATACTTGACAGAGTAACTATATAATATTATGTACCCACTTACCAGTCACTTAAAAATCATTTATGAATTATTTTCAAAAAACGATATTTCTTTTAAACGCGTCATATTATTCATTAGTTTTCAAATTATTTATGTAGTGACTCGTAATATTTTATAATTTTTCGTTAAAATTAGAAATTCCAAAAAACGAGTTTTCTAAGAACGTTATCACATATAGGTAGTTGTGTAGGTAGTGACATAATAAAACCGGCAAAATAAAATAAAATAATGGAGATGCGCTGTGCGCGGATGAATAAGACTCCGAATATTATAATAATTTATTTTTATTAACTAATCGTTATATTAAAAATAAAAATAACGATATTGGTTGTAAACTATTATAATATAATTATAATTAATATCCAATTTTTATATGAATTGTTCTTAACTTTCAATCATTTTGTGGATATTATACTAGGTAATTAAAATATACAAAATACAATATATCAATATTGTTACTGTAAAATACAACTCAACTCCAAAGATCTTGTTAATAAAAATGTTATTAGTGCATCATAATTTTGGTTTTCTCTGCAGCTATTAAATAGAAATATTTATAAAAGCATTTATTCGCAATTATTATGATATGGATAAAACAAAATGTCACCAATTTTTGGTGTGAAACCTTATTTATTTATTTTTTTACAAAAAATTAAAGACATGGTTATACGTTTATTTATAGAACACAGTGAACTATATAGGTACCTACCGAATAGAATATAGACTAACATTAAAATGGACAAACGCTTAATGCGAAGAAAACATTAAATCGCCATCCTCTGCAGTTGGAGCATATCAAATAAGCGCAGACAAAAGATTACACACAAAATCTTTACACGGACACATAATATGATAAATAATATATTATATAGTAATTAAACCAAATGTATATCGCAGAGACGACGATTATTTTAATCTCTTTTCGGTAAAAGATAAAACGCATCAGCTTAGACCTCGGAGAAAAAAAATTAATGCGCACGATTTGCGCACGTTTAGTCCCGAACTCTGAACAGCTGTGTATGGATGAGGTCGACGAGGGCGGCGATGGTATCTGAGACTTGTGCACGACGAGTCGAAAATACGCTCGCCCGCGTCATTTGATACCTTTGCGTCCGTCCGACGACGGAACGTCTTCGTCCTAACACAGTCGTCGGCCGTGTCTCTCGTCGGCCACGAAAAAAAGCATTTTTTCCTCTCTTCCTTTTTTTTTTCTTTTTCTTGTTCGCGTCTCTCTCCGTTGACACGTCACCGCCACCGGTGTCACGTGCAACGCAGATATATATATATATATGTATAATTATAGGCTTCGCGTTATAATATATCGTTCATCAATCATCGCGTCTTGTCAAAATTGGATACGCACACACACACACAGAAAGAGAGAGAGAGAAATAGAGATCTAAAGAGAGCCATTTTGTGCGCACGTCTACTGCATATCATAGCCGACTCCGTTTCACCGACGAGAGACCTTTCAGACTACGCGTAATTATTAATTATAGTATAAATATGTCACATCCACTTATTAAATATCAAATTATTATATAAATCGCTCTTACGGCGGAACGGATAATAATATTATGTACAAAGTAAAAAAAAAAACGTTTTTCTAAAAGCCGTGTACAACTGTCATAATAATATAGACTCGCAAAATGTAGATACCTATATAGTTCCTCATGTTATATAATATAACCTACACGTTCGATTCTTTCGTCCGTCGGTCTAGTATAATAATTATGATAGCTGCAATGTACCTAATCAATTCAGTTGGGTTAGGAATTTTTTAGTCTTTGAAGTAATATTTATATGATTTAAATAAGCACCATCACCATTCACCACTATCTGTTTTACAGCAGAGAGGACCATAATTCTTGAGATCCGAATACGTATTATTTTATAGTTACTAAATTATCTTCTTGATATTTAAGAAAAAAACAGGTCTGGGCGTATAATATTTGTGCAATAATCGTCTCTATAGCTCATAAATCACAAAAATTCGATTACAAAATAAACTCATAGAAAATAATGAACACGGCAGCAGATTTATCCAACGAATTTATAAAACAATTTTTATAGAATCACAACTGTTGGTGTCTCTACTATCGATGTACAGATTTGAGCAGAGCTGAAATGTTCCCAATAAAATATAATATAACCCATAGGTAAACATATTGAACTAAACAATCGTTTTAAATATCATAATTCTATAAAGACCTAGGTATATAAAAATGTATATCTACCATATAAATGCATTTTAAATAATTAAATGTGCAAAAACGATAATAGATATATTATTATTATACTATCTATATTACATAAAAGTATAACGATCCATACGAATAATTTCACCAATTTATACTTCAGTACTCAATTATTTTGTAAATCAACTTATATTATGACGCCGTTTCTAAGTTAATACTCATCTATATATAGATTATAGACTAGTTTTATGTATTATATTATGTTTATAAGTAATGTATATGAATTTAAGATTAAGTAACGCAAAAACAAAACGTGAGACATGTAATTTATGTAAAATAAACCGCTCTCACCTGTCCACTGATGTCCATCTCGTTGTTGGTGAGCTTGACTTTTTCGAACGACACAAACGTCTTGTGCAGCTGGTCACCCGTGAACGGTGAATCGGGGTGAGTGTACAGCCGATGCGGGGCTGGCGGATCCGCCTTGCCGGCAACCAGCCACGATGACTTGTGGTACGCGTACCGGTATCGTTTGTTGTCCACCGGTACGATATCTATGAGCACCGAATACTTTTGGTTTGGGTCCAGCTTCCGGAAGCACACGCGCAGTGTAGGGAACATCCTCCTGCAAACCACACCAGATGTCAAGATCAAATAATATCGCAAATGGAACCTATTTTATATTATATATATGACCCATCAGCTAACACCAACTATACTGGTGGCTTCACCTCTTACACTCAAATCCTAAAGGCCCTTCCCCTTTTGTAACTTGAAATTTAATATCTGTAATCTAAAATATTTTTAAATGAGGTATATGTAAATATTACAAAACTTTTTTAATATAGGTAATATTTATCATGGATGCATTGTACCAATAACGTGAATTGGATTTTCCGTTTTTTTTTATCGTTTTAATAAAAATTTTTTTATGGATTTTCGTTAAATGTAGTATCTCAGTAGTATTATAATATTTAGATTTTGAAATGCCACAGAAGCACAGAATCACAATTAAAAAAAACCCTTATTACTGTTGCGAAATGTTTGCTAACAATACCCTCTAATTTTAAAAAACGCGCTTTTAAATTAAATACAATATCTGATAATAATATGATAACCACAAGTCCACGCGAGTATGCTGTAGAGAATGGGAAACGATATGTACACAGCTGTACCTATTATGATATGAACGTGTTGCGTCCTTTTAATAGTTAATATGACATATTGACTTAACTCCTATTACCATGAGGTATTATTTGTTCATCGGTATAATATTAGTTCGTGTACTTCGTATGTATACGAATTTTTAAAGTTTAACCGCATAAAACTATTGCAATCAATTCTCGCTCGTGTGACGAGGTCGGACGGGACGCGTCTATTACCTGCAAAGCCGAGCCACTAACTTGTTCAGAAAGTTAAAATTAAGTTTAAAAGTTACTGTGTAATAACAAGTTTATAACTCAATCGGTTAGTTTGGATTCTTTATACTGCTGCAACTAACTCAGTTCGTAATTCGTTGTATCGGAAACGTGAAAGCATTTAATTAATTAGTGAATTCACTTATATAGAACTAAACGCAACGCACTGCTAGAAATATATAACAATATATAGTCAATTAATGTCATTATATTTTCTTGTACACAAGATTACTAAACATCAGTATAAAAATTCACCGTTCGATCATAAAATATATAATATGTATATGTATAATAATATAAAACACACAATTTATGGAAATACGAATTTATATTTTATACTGTGTACTGTGTATAGATATGGTAGATACACACATACATCATTCACGTTATCGATGCTGCAATTGACTATAATATATTGTATTATGTCATTACGAGAGCAGACCGATTTCTCGATCAAAAAGGTTTTCACTGACTGTTGTATATTATATTCAATCGGATATCCGGAATGTCTACAAGTACATCTACCTGTGGTATATATTATTAGGTAGATACGTGCAGCGTGCAGTTTCGTTGCAAAGTATATAGGTATGTGCATCATATATAAGTATAGCTTTAATAATAGTATGTCGTAGCATATATTATATTATAGTATAAATATTATAACGATATGTAATAGTTGACTATAAAAAAAGGGAATCGATTAAAATTGAATATAATATACTTCGAATCAAATAATTGTGGACTGGTTCTATATAACACTATAAATAATATATTATACGGAGTGGCTTCAGAACAAGAAACGTTATAATATTATATAGGTAGTAGCGTAACTTTTATTCAAACTCGAGTAATAATCATTCGCCCCGAGTGCACATGCACTGCACACTGCAGTTCTATCCGACCTGCACAGGTTGAGACATGTGTGAATTTCAAAAACTATAAAATATTAAACTAGATATACATATAATATCTGATGAGTCCCTAAATTATTATACACACTCTGCGAATCAAAGACAAAATTATGTACTTCAAAATCTGTTAGTTTTTATATTTTCCGCCACCTCGACTTAAACCAGTTTAAAATTAAAGAGCTCGTACGCAACTTGTCGTCATCATTGCTGTGCATTATAATTGCATTACACGACGTAAGTATACCTACTACGTGTCTTCGTCTTGTCGCACCTGCAGTTTACGCGTATATATATGTACATGTCATATATGTAAGATAAATATTATATATTAGGTACATTGACGTCGAAAAAGCGCAGGTGAAACAAGCGCGGCTAATTATCCGTTAAGTCGGAATATTATGTTTTATGAATTATCGTTTTCGCCGGGCGTGCAGCTCGGAAGTGGCTTTTATTATTAATTACGATCATCCCCGTATTACTCGCGCACACACACATACACACACGTAATATTTTATGGGCGTTTGTGTGGGTATGTGCACATAATGTAAAATGGTATGTCAAGAACTCGTTCTGCGGGTGGCGGCAGATATTATTATTACTATTGTTATTGTTTCTGTTGTTTTTATTATTATTGTAAACTAAATATTGAATTTCATGCAAGCGGTCGTAATAATATAAAAAATATTATCGCAGCAACGTTATTGGAAACCGAGTCATTATATTGTACAAAACGACCGTCGCGGCCACCGCCGAATTCTGCAGAAAATAGAAATGAATTGTTTGAGTGGATAAACTAAAATTAACTCTAAATGCAGAGAAGACAGTATTCTACTGATTTTTCTGACTGAAGCAGGCAGATGCAAAATTCTATTTTTAGAAATGCGTTCATTTTTTTGGATTTCTGAACAATATAACGTTCAAACAAGATAATATGGATTGATGATTGAGTTGAATTAGTGAGTCGTAGAAAATGACGTACGAAATTTTCAAAAGGCGCAGAGTAGAAGGTACGTGTATAGAGTTCGGTTTTACGTTTAAACGGTTGTAAATTAATTTCAAATGCTGTAGACTTCACGAGACGACTGCGTGATGACTGATGACACAGGAGGGAGTACACGCATAATCGGATCTTTGTTCTGACTTATTCGGTGAGTCGGTTACCGTGACTAACAAGTTCGGTTGCTCAATATAGCTAACCGTGTATTCCATACAAATCTAACCAGTAGGCCGTATTAACTATGTATCATTTAAAATTGTTCGGCTATTTAAATATGCAGTATTGCAGTGTCCGCAGACCAACACGGCTATATTATCAGCTGTACGTGTATACAATTATATATATATATATAAACAATTTATGAATAATATCTGTACAGCCGTGTCCCCCGCCAAACATAATTATATTATAGGTTTGCCGCATCGCAGCGCTCCGGGTGGTGACCGTAATTTCCTCACCGTCGTCGCTATGTATAATGATAATAATATATTATAAGAGTGCGCGTGTATGCTTTTATACCTAAATCATGTTATACGGATGCCTAAAACGTTATTTGTCGACGACCACGGTATACCGCAGCGAGATGTTTGGTTAAAAATAATAACACTCTGTTTGATTTAATTATCGCGCGTTTAGTGGGCTCGAAACGACCGTCGATCATGATAATAAAATATATCGCACCCATAGCTATCATAGTATAATATTATAATGTATAGATCGTGCAGGGAAAGAATATTCTAATATAGTACCATGCATTACAACGAAATGGAATGGGAAATTCATCGCTCGCGCATATAACCACGAATTTAAGCAATCATTATTAATTCACAACTATTTGGCAGTGTTTTGAGTAGCGCGTGCTATTTAACAATAAAAAAAAACGCTAATAAATTACAGAACAGCATCGGTTTACCTATATGTGCGTATATATATAATATAATTTACTGTATAATACACGCGTCATCATCATCATACCACCGGACCTTGACATAAAAATAATAAAAATAATAATAAATAATAAAATCATTAATATATGTTTTCGCAATCGTATATGCGAAACGACGTGTAAAAATATGGTATAAACGTTTATCGACCGATAAAAAAGCGAGTTGTTTTAACGACGGGATCACGAAATTAAACGTGTACTTTTTCCAATAATAAAGGAAAAAAATAATCACAAAAACTATATTATTATAAACCCGATATTTATAATTTTTCTAGCTTTCAGCAGAGATGTTATTTTTCTGTTTTGTTGTCGGCTTGTCAGTTGTCGATACTGTATATGCTGTATGTGTACGGTGTATAGGTAGGTACCTACTGTCAAGTGCGCTTACATTATACAAATATTGAAACATTATTTTTAAATATCGTTTGGCAATCACTTTAAAGAGTTGTTACTTATTCACCAAACCAACTCACCGTTAATATTTAATATTAGCGTTCAATTTTTACAACAAAACATTATATCGTTAATGAAAATATGTGTGACAATAATAGTAAAGAAATGACGATTAAATAATCTTTAGAAATTCGAATTATTTGTTTGTGTTAATTTATGTGCGCAATGATAAAATATTTATCATGACATTGTGCTAAGCTTACAAAAATATATAATATTTCCTATTATTATTTACCTAATTTTTTTTAATGTTTTTTTTTCATGAAAACTGTCTTAGTACGATGGACGATAATGGGTTGATAACAAACAAGTATAATATAATATAATGGACCTATGCATACCTAGCACATACGTTGCAAATTCCCGGCACAATATTATAATTCCGATAACCCCTTTCCCCATCTCCCTCATTAGCACGCTGTGGCCCTAAGAAGTACAACATCCCGTCCTGACGCATACATCAGCAGTTTTTCTGGCGTCCCAAACCCTGTACAATTTACCCTGTATAATAACGAGCCCAATGAGCGTTACCACGACAGTTTGACAGATCGAAAAAATAAAAAAATAAATACAATATAATAAAAAATCGGTTGACATTTGTCAACGTCGCGACGTTTGCCGGCGGCCGCGACCGTCGACGCAACGCGACGGAAGACCGCACGCTGCGTTCGGTGTAGAGCTGATTGTAGTCACTCCATCGAACCAGCAATGTGCGGAGAGCTACCCGAGACGATAACCTTAAGTGGGAAAACGTATATAATAATATAATATATGGCCATTTAGGCATATTGATAAATCGGTGAGCAGCATTCTCCTGAATACTCAGATTTTGTCTGTACAGGTTGTGTTTGAAAATAGGTGTAGTCGCGATATGTGCGGTTATGTATGAATGATATAGGAGTAATTAGTATAGGGATATACGATTGAAAAATACCAAACGACCGTGGGTCTTTTTTTCATTTTTTTATGTTAAGTTTTTGAAATCGATGAACATTTTACAGCTAATATGTAACAATATTACAATTTATATACCTTTTCAATACAACATAAATAGGTATAGCTTGTTATTCAGAAAAATTACATTTGGCAGTATATTTTCATTGTACTACTAGTAGCGATTTCGATTGAAATTTATCACGACTATGACAAGGAATGACACCGAGTGAACTACCACGACTCATCACCATTTATGCATATCTCGAGTATTTTCAGAGAGCTGTGAGGATCGTCCTGTATGCGAGTCCAGCGTACTATGTATTATCTACATGACTGCATATATAATAACTTTATACGGGATGATTCACACCAAAGATGCTCATGAGCGATTTGCAAAATTCGAACAAAATGTATCAATATTTAAAAAAAACCACTTGTAACAATTCACAGATAAAAAAGGTTGGTTCTCATTTAAAAAAAATATGTTTAAATCACTACTAGAGGACGATCTCAGAACTAAATCTATAATCATCTAAAAGTATGTCATAAAGTATATATAGGTATAGGTATACTAAAAAATTCAAAACCATCGAAATTTGAATACAATGCATTATCAAAGGACAACATAATCCCCTGAAAAATACCACCCTGTATAAAAGCATCACGGTCGTAAGTCCCATAATATATATCATATTCATATCGGTATGTCGGTGTGTGTAATCGGTCGCGACAGTATCATTGTATGCGTCATTTTTTTTATTTACCGTCCACGCTCGTCCGTATTATGTGTATAATATATATGTATTATTTATTTACGCGGTCTCCGCGCGATGTATATTAATGATGGCGCGTCAAGTCAACGCCGCGCGACGTCCCCGGCCCGCCCGCCCGCCGGTGACTTTAATGCGATTTTTTATTTTAATTATCATATGTACGTATACACAGACGCCGCAGACACGCGCACTGAACGTATAAGTAGAGGTAGGTTATACATTATAATATAGGTACGACGACATCGCGAATCCGGATAAACTGCATTCCCCGAACAATATAACATGTTTAGGTTTATAATATTATGCTGCACGCGCATAAAACATTATATAATGTTATTGGTAGGTACCTATGTATGTACAAATAAACATCATAATCTCGTTGTCGGATTGGGCCAGACCACTAATCAACGACCAGACCCTCCGGTTTTCGTGGGTCCCTGGCTACTATATGTATACCCATATATTCGTATTTAAATTTTAGTTTCCAAATAACATAAGAACTAAATGAATACTAAATTAACTTATTGTTCTATAACTATAATCAATGTCATTTTTTAATGTTCGATAAATTGATTTAAACGTTTCAAGTGTATGATTGAATGATTTTATTAAGAGGACGTTACACCCACATTTTTTGTCACCATACGTTGTCATACGTGTGTATAATACAACAAAACAAATTTATGTTCAGGAGAATCTATTAAGTGTCATTAATTTATTTATTAGGGTGAACTATAGATATACAATTTAAGGTGACAACATTATCTAGATACGTTTATCGATATTTAAATTTTAAAACTATATAGTTATTCTTATCAGCATTTTAAAATGTAATATTTTACGTAGATAGTTATAAACTATTACTTTAAAATTAAATATCTAAAACATTTTCGTGATAATATATTCTGAAATTCTTACTATTAAATGTAATAATACACCCGTTCATTACAATATTTAAATTAACGGCACTAAATGGATTTGTCTGAACGAAAATTTGCAGTATTATAATATACTTGTGTGTTCGACGGAGACAACGCATAGAGTATTATATTATAGAGTAGTCCTAAATGTAATCTTGATATTATATATTTATATGTGACTATTAATTATTTGTTTTACAAGTATAAAACTTGAATAAATCGTCGTTAGCGAGTTGGTACATTGTATTAAATTTTGAAATTGTTTACTAGGTAATGATAAGAAGTGAGAACACATAATATTATCATATTATTATTCCCTTGCAGTTCCCACCCATCTACCATTTACCAACAACATATATAAACACATAACCATCGCGGTATTATTGTAACCAACGCGAAATTATTAAACATGGCCATGTTGGAGCGTTATTAAAATATAATATTTTATTATTGTAAACGAGTCCAAACACGTGTCTACACGTACGAATGCCACATTATATATTATATATAAAAAATATAGTATAATATACGTTTTTTCGAGCCCGCAGCGTCTGTACATACTAAATACACACGATCATTGAGGTACACATAAATATAATATTATAATATGATGTGTGTGTGTGTGTGTATTATACCTACACTCGTTTCATCGCCTGCAAACGTTTAAATAATATGTAATTTAGCGGAACCAGTTGACGTCCGCGAATATTTCGGAATAGACGTAAGTATACGCGCGAGCTCGCAGTCAACCGTTATCGTTCACTTATTGGTCGTCGGGTTTTCCGAATATGATCAATAAACAGAAACAATAAGTATGGTAATAAAAAAATGTATTATTATTTTTATTTCTATTTTACAAAAAAATCATGTGTACCTATTTTATATTCCTCATATTTCATTTTGAAATATTTTGAAACACAGATATTAAATTTCAAGATACAAAGGTTGTCACGGAGGGTCTAGTTATAATATATACATTTTGTATACACAATATAGAGAGGTATACTAATATTATTTTTGACAATCGGTTCCCGTTAAGGCTATGGCTTTCACAATCAAAATATTGTTATGATTATACAAATGAATAATGGTTATATAGTACAACGACGGACCGTAACTAGTTGAAAAGTTAAATCCGAGTTAGTTAGTTTTCACTTTTCTGATTAACTTAATAACTTAATTAGATTAATTGACAATAACTTCGATTTTTTTAGTTAGTTTGAAAATTAATAGATAATTATAACCTAACAAATCTTATTGAGCAAAACCAATTTTGTGTTGTAAGCTTTGATATTAAAGTGAATTTAATGTTATCAAACTTAGTTTAGGTAAGAACACAATCTGTGTCTATAAGATGATTTTATATGATCTATGAAATTAAGATGTAAGATAAGATAAAATGTACGATGTTAAAACCTATAATATGAGATGCCCAAATAGTAATATTTTTATCTTAGACGGAGGCAACACATTCGGGCGTGATGTCCTAAGTTAAAATCACGTTCATACAAATCTAAACTATAACTACCAGATCAGTGGTCCTATTAAATTCTGAGTTTTACTGCCATTTTTTTTTCGTTCTAGAAGAAATGATGGCACATGTGTGACAACAGCTGTAGCAGATTTGTGTCCTGCGACAGACTGCACTTATTAGGATATAAGACAGGACTTCGATTTTATTTTTTAGGTGGGGGAGTATATTCAAAAATAGATTCCTGCGTATTCAAGGCATCAAATACCCGTGAACATAATCATTCACGATAACAAAGAATCGCGTCCGCCTAAGCTACTTTTTTTTAAATTCAAGTGCCGGGCTATAGCTTATATTTAAACATAAATAACTATTTATTGTTTTTCATAAAATAATCAATTTTATTAGGACTCGATAGCTGTACCAGTGCAACAAATTTCAAAGTTCCGATAATATTCCCGATATTGTTGAATTCTAATTTATATTTTTTTATGTGTACATTTTGACTTTAAGTTTTTTTTTTAATAATATACTAAACTGATTAGCAAAACGACCATTTATTGAGTTTTTAATGAATTTAAATACATTTTAAACATTTATTTTTATTTTAAGGGCATTTAAGTCCGTTGCCTAATATTATATTATAATATACGTTGTATCGACCGGATATCGTTTCTCCTCGCACCCAAATGGCCATATAATATACATAATAATATAAATATATATCACATATTTATGAACAGTGCGACGTACTTTTATAGGTACCTATACCTACCTATATTAGTATATAATATACGGACCAAATGTAGATATGTCGGCGTATTATATTTACGAATTTATTACGTGTGCGCACAGGTGTCGTCGTCTTCGGTTATAAATTCACAATATATAATAATAATAATATTGTACATGACGACGCGATCACGCTGTTCTACCGGGAACACGCACACACACACACACACACACACACACATGCATACGCGGTTAAAAAACGTCTCTCGTTATTATTATCACCGTCGTAACATTGGCCCTATGCAAATAAGATGCCGTAAACAAGTGACAATAATAATATTCGTCGAGTTATTATTATTATACGATATTGCGTTTTTTGTGGCCGTCCGGGAACCACGTTTAACATATATTATATACATGTTATAGCTGCTGTTGTATTATTATTATATACGGTTGCTACTTTTGCTGCTGCTGCTGTTAAGGCGTCGTTGTTATAATATTATTGATGAAAGCGATAAAATTTTTTTTTTTTTTTTGACAGGTTATTATGGCTGGTCATATAATTTTATTTTATTTCATTTTACACCATGTTGTCCGTTGTCAAAAATTAAACACGCTCGCCGATTTCGACTGCGCTCAGTCGTGGGATGTACCAGTGATTTCGTATATACCTATACTATACATAATATTTAATAATATTATAAATTATTATGTATTTATCTAATATATTTTCGCATTTTTAATAAAAACCCGAACAGGTGGAAATAGCGAAGTAGTATTTTGTGTATAACCTACGGTATAGCCAAGGCCCAAACGGCCGATATAAATGATAATATTAATATTTAAACTCGACGCGTCATTTTATATTGTTTAATGCATCCGGCGCAACTATAATCAACAATTTAGCTTGAAAAAAAGTAGCAAAAATTAATAAAATTATGATAATTTTCAAATACATCGACATGTTATATAATCATAGACCGGATAATAAAGAATGAACGGGACATTACATCTTCACGTTGATTCTTGAACATGGTACATGAATAATTATTACTAAATTATGTGGTAAACATATTTTGGTCCACTATAAATGAAAATATAAATGTTTCGTAATATGTGTACGTTTGATAATATGTTTTACCACAAAGTATGCATCATTTATGCACGTGCGTTTAAAAATTTGTAAAATAACTATAACATTTGATTTAATCTGCTAATCACTCGTTGTTGGCTGGTTATTTTGAAATTTGAATTACAATGATTATCAATAATTGGTGTAGTGATATTAGTCATATGAACGGTGACAAATTTACAATGTGCATGTCGCATGATCATATATATGGTTATCCTATTAGGTCTTCCGCGGATCATCCCAATAATTCATCTATCACTAATCTATGTTATCACTAATATTATGACGAAAGTATCCTTCCTCCTCACCAATAGGGGCATCTAACTCCTCCAACCGAAGACTATAATAATTCCAGCCATCGGCAGCAGCTGCAGTTGTGATTGCGGGTATCACGCAGAATTATCGCATTCGAGTTATAACATTAATTTCATAATAAAAAATATTTCCGAAATACGCGATGCATACCTATAATTGTGCACAGTACCTTCACTGAAAGTACCTATATATTATAATTTTTAATAATATATGCAGTGCCGCGTTAATCAATTCTCTGCGGGTCGCCGCACAGTGCGACTGCTGAGTTGGACCGCGACCGAGTGACCATATATAATATTATACAATATAATATGTTGCGGCTGATGATCATATTATTAATATTATACATCACAGTCGTCGGACATACAGTGTGGCGGGTTTCGCATAAATATGTCATAAAATTAATTCGACTACTGAAGGTGCTGCTGCAGTCAATATATATACTTCATACGTATATTAATATTGTATTTATAATATTAAATTTATACATAAAGAAAAAAATAATGAGCTAGGTAATACACGGACTTTTTATAATTATACAATCGTGTCTGTTTTTAACGTCCTCGTATAACTTCCCTCCTAACACCACTACCACTATAGATTAATAACGTATTGTAAGTATACGTATAAATGGTGCAGCATTTTCAAGAGATCGTGGTTTAAATATTTAAATTTCAATTGAAATTTCTGATTTTTTTTTTTTTTTATTATACATATTATACTTCCAGAGTTTTTGATGAGACTATAACATAAAAAGTTCACATAATATAGATAGGTATGTCCAAAAGCGCTCTGCAGCATACTTGTGGTTCTTATGCACTTATAAATTATATGAGTGTATAATATAGTGTCATCCACGGAGTATTGTCTTTTTTCCCACTTATAAACGCCGTTTTTCGAGTGAAAAAAAATGAGAAATGATGTTAAGATAATATATAATTGGGTAGTCCCCGCGTGGAGAGTCGTTTGCAACCATATACGCTGCTGCCGGCGTCAACTCAGCATCATTAATCTTCTCTTTTTCTCGAAAAATAAATTTTAAACAGAAAAAATTAGGTCTGCACGTGTTCATGAAACGATATACACCCAAAACGACGACGTTTCATCCTTTCTCGCGCTAACGTAGGTCGTGTGAAATATACAATACTTATAATATTATACGATTTAGAGGCGCGTATCATATGTTTCGACCGATTTAGCAAACAAAACGTGTTCTGAAACTACACAACTCGGAAATCAATGAACTTGGCAGACACCTAGGTACGCGAAGAATTAGGCACTGTGTATACTATACATGTACAATTATTATTGTAATAATTATTTATATAAATTATTATTATACACATAGTATGATGATTACATATTTGCTCTTAGTTTTATATATTAACAGACATTAGCAAAGGAAACCGTAAATAATATATAAATATTAAAATGTTTGTGTGTGGTTTGGTGTACCTCCTAAATAATTATATAAAATTATTATGCCATTTCAAGTTGTATATTTTTATCAAATCGGACGTCAATGATTAATTTAGTTCAATATCTTTGTCTGTCACACGCCGGCAATAATCGACGACGATGGAAATCGATGACAACGTCGTTAATTAATTTAATTTCGTGTCGTTGTTGCATAATGATGTATAAATAGTAATATTGTTCGCAGTTTTCAGACCAACCCCCCCCCTACTCAACCATTACCAACATAATATACATAAATAAAATATGTACACAAAGCGAGAACGCGCCATCCCTGCAGTATAATAAGGGTAGGTATATAGTATATATACGTATTATAAAATACAAACGTATATATAATATTATTACATAAACGAAACGTATAAGTGGCGCTGATCAACCCGTTCCCGCAAGTGGCCCGGTGGGGTCGGTGGCGGCGTAGAAAACCATCGATCGCCTCCCTTCGCTGAACCCCTCATCGTGCGCCGCCACTGTCGCCGCCGTCCGACAAACCACGCCCTTGTCGGTAGGCCTGTTAACGGCGACGGCAGAAAAAAAATATAATAATATCATCCTGTGTCTATTGTTGTCTATATAATATGTATTTGTGAAACCGCCAAGTCGATTTCTGGCGATTGGCCGAATATTTATTTTCTCTCATGTCGTAATTTTTTTTATACGCGTCGCCGTATGGCGATCGATGCTGATTGATTATGAATCGCAGACGACTTGACCCGGTCGAATGCAACGGTTTTGTATACTGCGCGCAGTTGTAGTACAAGACTATAAATATTATGCTAATAGTATGCCATTCTTGTAATATAATATATGTATTGCCAACTCAGCTATTTATTTTCCACCAATATCCTCAGATGTCATATAAAGAACAAGATTCTCTTAAAAATTGATAGACTTTTATTTATCTTTAGAATAACACAATAGGTTGGTGTATATATCAATAATTACAGCAGAACTAACGTTGTGCAAAATAAACTTATAAGACTTAATTCAATACCCAAACCCATAATTTATTCACTTCTATTATTAAAAAAAAAAAAAATTATCTAATAATTTCTATAGGTAAGTTATTACATACTAATGAGAAATATAATTTAATATTTGTTTGTGTAGAATCAACTTAATGGATATAGGTATATCTGCCAATATCTCCTGTATCTTAGGTATCTATATCTCCCAATTCAATGAAGTAGGTAATTGATATTATAATACACATAAACATTTTATATTCCCCATTGGGATCCATTTTGGGCACCTTCCCAAATGAGAAAATGTCAAATCCACTGTAGTGTAGGCTCGCCTACATATCAAATAAGTGATATTATCTAATTATCTATATCTTAAAATATAACACGATATAAGATAAATGAATTGTGCGTTATTATATTATTTTACCAAAAAAATATAATACACAAATGCGCGTTCAACGTGCAATGTGCACCAAATTTGAAAAAGACCATGCAACAAATAGGAATATTTAAATTTTAAAATAAATATACATTTATCATTTATGTCACCTATGCAATTACTCACCATAAAGCATTTATAACTAAATTTAATGCATTATTGAAACAAATAACGTTCACATTTCACCAAATCTAATAATATGATGTTATTGACTATATTGTATTTTAATCAGGACTTGCACACGTTATAATAACGTTATGATTGTAACATTATATTTGGCCAAAAACGATTAAAATTTGTAAACGTAATTATAACGGAAAGCGATAGTCAAAAATAAATAATAATTAACTATAGCAAAACCAAACATATCGATTAACAAAATATATTATATATCATTAAACAAAAGATAACGCAAAACGTAATTTATATAATTTAACTAAACAAAAGATAACGCAAAACGAAATAATTTAAAATCCATTTATTTAAAAGTTCTATTGGTTTCGTAGAAATATTTATTTCATGCATACAGACATTAGAATTGATCATATTATATTCCGTGCCCGCATTAGTTATTAATTATTATTAATACATTTTATAGGTATTAACACTATTCTAAATAGCGATAGACGCAAAACTTGTACAACGTTTTAATTTTGAATAACGATAAACGCAAAAACTGTGTAACGTTTTAATTGTAAATAAAACGGAATTTTTTTTTTTAAATATTAGCCCTTTTTTTTAATAATACAAAGTCTATTAAAAGATACGAAACGGTCGAAAATTAAAATTCACATAGTTTTGCGCAATAAAATTGTTATTATGTTAAGCATAATAGTATGCGAATTATAACAGTTTGTAATATTATAATATTGTGTTTGTAATGTTTGCAGAATTGCAGTACCAAACGCATTAAGACCGGACCCCGATTCTGTGATTCGTGCTGCGTATAGAGAGCTGTAAACAGGAAAAAATGCATACACATATAGGGCGTAAAACAATAAAATGATAAAATCTTTCGTGCCAATCGGATCAACTAAATACCTAATAATTAAATATTATACAACATACTCGTACAAAAGTTATAGAACAATATAATATTATACTCTAATTAATGCGTGTTTCGTAAGAAATATAATATGTATATTTACTATACTATATACACTTTATACGATATAGTTTTATAAAAAATATGTAATGTATTATGGAAATTCAAAAGTTTATACAGTAACGAATTCAACTGATGTTTTCGGTAGATGTAGTTATAGGCAGGCTGAATGAAATCGATGAACGGGTGTTTCTTTAGACTATTATTAATTATTTTTCTTTGTTTAATTATATTTTAATCCTTCACTAGGTACATATTAAAATATGGGGATTACCAATTTTTCCAACGAATTAAAACACCCATAATATGAGGCTAAGTAATAAGTAATAGCAGATTTCCATTTTCGGTCAAAATCAATTTTTAATTTTGCAAATAAATACATTATTAAGCTGTCATTTTTAATGATAAAATAACTAGATAAGGGGAATAATTTAAATAACCATTTATCTGCAGAAACTTGCGTGAATCATAAATGCACCTCAAAATATTTATATTAGAAATTAAAATTACATTTCACAAGGATAATAATACAAATAAATTTAATGCCTATAGGTAACGGGTTATAGCTAATAACCCCTTGGGCCCCCTAAGAGGCCCATATGTAGCTGCAGTTATACGCCACTATAGAGATATAATATTATACCTAACTTTATATCATGCGTGTATATATAAGAGAAACGGGATAACGCAGTAATCGAAGTATCACGATTCTCGAGTGAAATTATGTATATAATATATTAGTTAGTTATCTGCAGGTAAGTCGCTAGCGATGTTTATAAATATATTATACACTTATTATGCCACGCGTGTCACGGATGGATGCAGGCTGGTAAAAGTTTAAAACGCAGTCGCCAGTCACCACTTTGTGAGATAATTATTATGATATATTATATAGAACACAAATACACAATTTCTGTATGTGCTGCCACATCCCACTGATACAACGAATATAACCATTATATACATGCATTCATATATATTGTAATTTGTGACGTATCTAAATAATTATATTAATTCGTCCATATAAATATGGACGGTCATAATTTATTTTGTACCTATAATATTATTATTCGTTGCAGCAGTTACCGCTTACCAGTACCTATATGCCTACTATTCATATCTAATATAATATACAGGGTGGCGACAACGACAAACTTTTATCAAAATATAGACATAAAACAACTGCAGATATGTAGTTTTGTTATTATCAGAGTAACGAAATATTAATTGCTATACCTACGGTTTTTTTTTATGGTTTATACATTCATACAGCCGGCGCGGGGGCATGTCTGCTATTGCACCAGGACACCCGGATGTAATAAACGAAAGTAATAACTCGCACGAAAACTATTGTACAACATATAAACATATTTAATATATATATTATTATTATACACATAATAAAATCATTTTTATTACCCAAACATGACCGTGAGTAGATTTCTGTGTAATTCCACGTCAGGAGACCCAGTGCGCACGATATCCGTTGTTGATACAATTTTGTTCATTAGTCGTAATTACTAATTATTATTATTATTATTATTGCGTCTGTGTTCCGTGCGCAGAGTGCGAAAAAACTTTGTTGCTATACAGTTATATTATAATATATGTGTATATACTGCAACTACTTCAGAACATAATATATTACCACTATAGTCTAGGCTATAAAGGTATTTTAATAGGCACCGATATATAAATACGGTGCACCTACTTTGTATAGCCTGTAATTTGTATGCCCTACGCATGTTAATATATTTAAATGTATTATAATATTACTGCTACTGATGCAACGACGTACTTGTCCAATACAAAAATCATATTATCTTAACTACTAATCTTTATGTACCTATTATAATTGTTGTCATGCTAAACATGCAATCATATCGAAAGAAATCAATTTTTTTCTGGATAACTGGAAATTATGAACAATCTACAACAAAGTTTTATTTAAATTCTCTTAATCTAAGGCGATTCTTAGGGCATGTAATTTTAAACATCACACACTACAAAATAATCCAAGTCGGTATATTATAGTACTTAATATTAAATAGTGACTAAAGTTAAGTATGAATTCGAATTATTATATCTTATTATGAATAATGCGTCTATATCAAATGTATGATAAATATTTATTTACATAATAATTGGCTGCGGTACATCACGTCACTGCGGTCGCATTAGACCGGTTCGTCAAAGAAACAGTCGGCAGACTCATTTGATAAAACAAATTATATAGAGCCAGTATACAAACAAGTAATTAACTAATAAATGGATTTATAAAGTTTACTTGAAATACGATAAAGCCCTTCGATTATGTGTGATTAATTTTTGTTCAGTTTTAAATAATTCTGAAAGAAAGTTTTCGTTTAAAATATACAGTAAAATAACGAATAAAGGTCGCCACCATACAATGCAGCGGTACCCGTAAAATTATTTTGTTTTGGCGGTGTAGTGTGCAAATAAAATGTATGCAAAATAACATAAAAATGTTGAATTACATACTATTTTGTTTAAATTACCTACCTAATTTAACAAAATATAATTTCGTGTATTCCTACAGACGTGATGTCTTAAAATAGGTAGGTACCGCATTAAATAAGATTTATTGATTGATTTATAAATTCTTAAACTTTATGTCAGCCTTATTAGGCGACAATTATTGTTTAAAAGTTTTGCGATCAAAAACGTTTCGATGTGGCACACATCATATAATAAGTATATAAAATCTATATATATGAAGTAGGGTTTTGCATACATAATACGTAGGTACATATGACGGCATCGGTGATGGGACAACAATCAATCGGTTTTGCCACGCTAAGCCGTTTGATCCGGACCGGAAGTTAAGTATAAAATAACATATAATCCGCGGTGCCGATTCTAATTTTCGGTCCGTAACAATTTCACACCTACAGATTGGTCGGCGGCAGAGAGGGCAGATTAAAATAGTCAAATTCGTCTATTAACGCAGCGCGTCCGGTACGGCTCAGCGCGGGATTAGCGTCGGGTCCGAAAACGACGATGAATCGTATATTATACATTTATAATTCTCGTATTATGATAATATTTCCCACATCCGCGTAAATTAATATTCATTTTAAAGCTCGTATTCAGCGGTTATTATTATGTATAATCCGATCGATTGTTGCGAGGCATATATAGGTACCTAACCTACGTTTTGGCGAGCGAGTTTTTAGTCACCTCATCCACGGCCACCGATATATAGGTACGCGTAATCCGCACGTGCGTTGTTAACATATTTTACGCCGACAGTTTCGGGTCTGTGGTATAATCCGAAAATGTGTTCAAACTTGTTTTTATATCTTCATTCTCCACACGTCGAATAGTTGTCATATTAACTAATTACGGTTGATTTGTAAAAATATATCAATTATATTCTATTATATTATTTTATTACACCATATATGGTGTATAGCGTAATGTAAAATAGATGTATAGGTACTTCTACGGCTCTACGAATAATGTATACAGCTAATGTGAAATGTACTGCATTATTTAATGATAGAATTGCACAAATTGTCAAAAATATGTGTCTCTATAGATGATTTTTCTAATTTCAATATATACGGAGTACGAACTACACGTGATTTTATCGTTCTACCGATAAAGTCCAATGAACTTTGCCCTATTATACTTTATTGCCTTCTTCAACGAAACGCCATTAAAATTAAAAATATATAGATAATTCTTAATAATTTATTTTTATTATAATATATAAATGTTATACATAAAATTGCTCAGTATGACTAAAGTTTATATAAGGATAACACTATCTCGACTTCATTAAATTGCATACATCCATTGCATTTGTCATTAGATATAAAACTATCTTATGGATCAATATAATAAAATAATAATTTAAAAAAAATATGTTTAATACTTCGAATATGCTGCTTGTCTATTAAAATGTCTATTTAAATCCAACTCCCCAAATTAAATGAGAGAAATAATTAATAATAAATTAAAACAAAATAGTATTTTTGAAAATAACAAAATAGCTGATTACCTAATTAATTTCAAAACGAGAATACGTTTATTAATAATAATATATTATGTATTTGTATTTTATATCTTATGACTGGTCATTTTTTTTTAATAATGCATAGTGAAATTAACTTAGTAAAATTAACTAAGTAAAATAATGGAAGGTAATTTTTATAAACTATATCAAATTATATGAGCTTGAAATTATATATGAGTAATAAAATATGCAAAATGCAATTTAGTCATATTATATTATAGACTACTATATAACAATTGAAATATAATTAATCTTTTAATACAGATTTTGTTATTAATTAAAAAATCTATCTGTATTTTTTATATTGTTATTATTTATTATATTCTGCAAGTTGAAATAATATTATAATACTATTATTTTTTATTCTTTGCTATGGTTATAGACAAAGCGTTAGAAACTAAAATCCCATTTTTACCGGTTTTTTGTAATTTGTCGGTAGTTTTTCCCGTAGCATTTAATAACTATTGAGAAAATTGAAAAATGACCTCTCTAAAGTACTATCTTGATTTAATTTACCAAAAATATTAGGTACTTTATGTTGAAATCGAAGTACTCCTTCTGGTAGAAATTTCGTATTTAGGATAAAAAATAAATAAACACCATTGTAAAACTGCTAGCTTACTCGATCCGCTTAGAATCTAAGATATATTATACGTACATATTATATAGGTTACGTTAAAAAGCTAAACAAAATTGAATTTAAATCAGCAAATATGATAAATTTAACTAGCTAATAGTTTTTTTCATACATGTATTTAGTGTAACATCAATATTTATTGATAGTTTTCAATTTTAAACTATAATTGTCATCTTTCTAAGGTTAACCATTATATAATAGGTATAGAATATTTTTGCCCAACACTGACGATTATCCCCCACCAATTTCGTACCAGAAATTTGGATGATTTTATATATTATATTACGCGCGTTGAGCTGGCAGAATGGCCATGTGATATATATTATATACATAATACATACATTAAAGTATGCGATATTTTTAATTACGATTACTATACAATAATAATTGTTGTGTGTGTGCGCGCGCGTATATGAATAATTCACGAGTATTTATAATAACGTATAGTGCGTCTTCGGACGGACAACGTGAATGGATCGCACATCGAATGGGAGGAATAATTTAAGCGCGCGCAGTGTAGAATACACATCACACTACACGTCATACCTACATGTATATATATGTAAGCGATAGGACCTTACACGTCGCCTATATGCACTCGAAAAACGAAACAAAACAGAAAACACGGGCCGTACATATTATTTAATATATTAATAATAATAATAATAATAGTGTAAAACTCGGGCGTATTCTCGTACCTATTTACGCATTATAAAACATACATAGGTATATGAGCGCGCACACGAAAAAGGAGGAAGCCCGCCGCCGCTAATTGCGTTCTAATGTTTTGTCGGCGAGCGTACAATAATTTGTGACGGTATCGTGTTCGCGTAAAAAAACGTATACAGGTATATAAATATACGTGTGCGCGGTTTTATTTTTTAAATTCATTATTTTATGAAGGATATGTACGGTCGCGGTCGGTACGTTATTATATTAATATATTATGTATATACAGTGCGTATAATATATTATTGTTGTCGGGTAATTTTTTTTCATATTATTATTCTTATATGAAGTGACACACACACGCGTTGTAATGATGATGATGACGACCGAGATAGAGTGCTCGCGACGGGGTGGTGGCGGCGGCGGGCTTAATAATAACCGGAAGTCGAATGGGCGGAGCCAACCGACGGCTGTCACCGGGCCGCCGCCGCCGCCGCCGAATATCACGCGAACCGCTCATCAGCGCCTATATTATCATGTACATTACAATAATATATTTAATATTGTATTATATACGGAGCGCGCGCCGACGACAACAACGACGGCGTCCCGAAAACGCGTAATTTACACCTTATATCTGCCATGGATATAGGCTAATGCCAGCAAATATATAGGCGAGTACAGACACAATATTATAAGCCACAAACGGGGCACCGATGTCGACCGCGGTAAAGCGCGGGGTGTATAGAAAATGATAATAAAAAAAATTAATGACGATAATAACCGACAACAAAAAAACAGAAGAAATTACGGTAGGTATTATATTGTTATATATAGGTACATTTTATAATACGTATATATATATCTGACCCGCAGCGGCGGCATCGGCATATGTATATAATAAGCGTACAAATTATATGGTAATTCACGTCGTTTAGACGCGCACACGTGAAATAAAAAACAATTTGAGAGATTTCGGTATTTTTCGTCCGTTCCGCGCCCGTAGGTAATCCGTGCACCGCGCCACCGCTCGCATATTTACGCCCAGGGGTAATGTGAGTCGGTCTTTTTTATTGTTTTTTTTCCGTTTTCATTATTCGTTTTTTATAACATAAATACATGATAATAATATACGTGTGCGTATATAATATAATTAATATAATATATTAAACTGTGGTGGCATTAGTGAAATCTAGTGCTATATATAATATAATATCGGGTCACCCTCCCCCTCCCACCTGCCCCTCAGCCATCCACACGTCGCAGACTCTTATTGCGCATTTCGCATAATGTGATATATATATAAATTCATATATGCCGCCGGGCCACCGACTCGTGTGCGATACATTTTCCAGCGAACACATAGGTATGCCACGTGGGTAACCTACCTATACCGCCTGAAGTCGGAAAACGTTTTTAGAAACATAAACACGGCGCAGCCTAAAATTATACAAAAAAAAAAATTTAAATACAAAAAGAAACGAATAGCGTACATACGTGTGTACTTTTAATGCGTTTAATGGTGTGTACGTGTTATAATTATCGCTATATAGTTTCCCATGGAAACGGCAAAAATTATTATTATTATTATTATTGTCTCGGCGTGCAGGTTCGGCGGTTTCGTATATACCTACAAATGTATATAATATATAAACGCGTGACCACCGAATATACATATATATATATATACATAATAAAAAGTACCTATATGTACGGTAAAAACTACTGTGTATACACTTTTGGTAATTTCACAAATTATACATCGTACACCGCACGCCGCTCGCGAAACACGCATATTTTGTCGCCATTAGATTATACTATTATTATTATTAATATTACGTGGGTATAATATATACATATTATATATTATTATGTATTGCATTACGTGTGCGTTCGAACGCAACTCGAGACCGGTGAAAATGTAATTAAAAACGAAATAATAATAAAATATCAACGAATATTTCGTATGTTGTTTCCTATTATTCGAGTTCTGTGAGCGGTGGAAATATATAGTAATACAGTATACTATTATTATTATAAACACGATTTTTTTTTATTTTGTTATTTTCACGTCGTTTCTCGCGATTAATATTAGTGTATAACTGCAGCGGTGTATACCTACGCGCGTTATCGTTACAACAATATATTAATAATTCCTCTCAGCGATCTAAACATGCGACGGTTAAACGCGCGACATCGAAATACGCGAAAATGTATATTTGTTATAATAATTTTCTGGCCGCAACTAGACTTGATTTTTTTTCCCGGTGTATATAAAATATTAATATTATCGTATAAATGGCGTGTTTAGTTTTCGTAGGTATACTTGTTGAAGTCGAATAACGATCGCGACATGACGTGCGAAAATAGTTTAAATTAGGCAAGTCGCATATAAGTATTTTAATGTACCTTCTTATATTTGTCGGGTGTAAACTAAAAAATATAGACGACCAAAAATTCGGCTTGTTCTTGCCCCATAGGAAGACGTAATATATTTTGAAACGCCCAGAAAATTCCAAAAACGACCCGGGCGTGGAATTTACCTATTCATATTAGGTACCGTATTTACAAACTCTGCAGCCATACAATATAATATAACACATAGAATACTTAATACATTGTGTAGGTATATGATATGTGTGTGTGTGAGTGTACATCGTATGTAAACAAAACGACGTGCAGACGACGCCCCTCGGACGGGGTGCGAAATAATACGCGCACATACACCATCATACAATATACAAAACGCTGAAACCGAGAGTGTTGTGTCAAAGGTGTTTTTTGCCTCTCTTCTCTCTTTCTTTCTGTCTTTCTCTATCCACCCGGCAAACAAACGATCAATTTACTCGCGTGGAGGTGGTGGTATGGCGGCAATGGCAGTTAAACTCAACGTGTGAATGTGTGGCGCGTATACATATACGACACTATACAAAGGCCCCGGTGGCGAAAACCGCGTTTTGTGTTTTATCATCATCGCGTATTATTATTATTGCTGTTGTGTACATTGCAATATAAACGCAGTTGTGAATTTCATGCACAGATGACAGACACGCGTATATAATATATATATATATATATACGAAATGTGATTTTCATTGTGCGCGCGAGTTTACACACACATGTATATAATAACACGCGTACGGTGCAGGTCGGTCAATGTAATATCATTTACGTGGCATACACATTATTATAGCCACCGCCGAATTGTGCCTACATATAATAATAATTTGTGGTTTTATGTATACCTACTATGTTTGTATAATATATTATTGTCACTAGGAGGAGCGCTTAACAAGCGCCCGTTGTACTTTGCAGTCGGACCGTGACCCGCGCGCTGCTTTGTGCGTACGTTATTACTATTATTATTGTACATCTATACAGGCGAAAAATCCGATCACTGATAGCGAATTTTCAATTTGTATTATTATTGTTGTATACTCGATTGAGCCAGGATCGGAATAAACGATGAAAGCAGCTATAACATCATATAAATGCAGGATCGCGCAAAACAGAATTTATAGGCGTAGGTACAACTGGTATGGTGTCTGGACGGTGGTATAATAATATTGTAGTGACTCGTTTGGTGTTCTAAAAGTCTATTTCCCGTAGCGGGACTCTGTAGCATGTGAACGGGACGTCATAATAATAATATTTGTATATGCACACGATTCCCACTTATATGTAAATATAACATTATAATATCAAGTTGGCGACCGTTTACTTTTTTTCTGCGTGCACACACGCGTATACACGAAACAATATAACGTCAGAAACAGCAGCCGATGATATTATACTATGATTATTATTGTTATACGTATTATTTGAATAACAACGGGCGTGAAATTACGTTTGACATGTGTCAGTCAGTCAGTGCGTATGATACGTGTGTGTGACTCGTCAACGGACGTACAATTTATATAGGGTATAAAATAGCGTCCCCAAAGTCACACCACAGATATTATAATAACATACAAATATAATTTATAAATACAATATTATTATATCATATTGCAATTTCGATTGTATATTGTAATATTTACACAACGATTTTTACGAATGTAGGTAGGTACAACGTTTATTTTTTTATTTCGCTCCCCTATTGGCTTTTAAGATTTTATAGTGCGTATAATAATATTTTCCACATACTCTGTAACGCGTATAAATGTATGTTCACGGAAATGCACAAAATCGATATAGCCTAAATTAGAAGTAGGTGCATGCAATATTGATCGCTGTATATATAGGTATAATATGAAAATCGATGGAGAAAAGGCATCATTTGTATTCATTAATTTATATTTTACATAGTTTTCTTCGTGATAAAATATATATATTGAATACCACCGCATGTTAAACTTTGATATTATGCCCAAAAATGTATAACAAAAACTATAGTTCGCCCAGCGGACTGCTATATAATAATCACATAACAAAGTAGCGATCACCTCCAACAGGTATATTTAAAAAAAAAAAAATAAGGGCACGTCTGTTATGTAATAAATAACAATAATATAAATATATATAATATGTGTATAATAATATGAATTATATTCGCGATACTCGCGTGACGTGTGAACGTTGGACGAGTTACAATGAGCGTATTTGCGCACAGTGCAAATCGAACCACAAAATGAACACAAAATCGGCAATCAGCGCGGACTATTGTCACATACACACACACATACACCCCGAAATAATATTATATTTATGACGTGTATTGTGTACACATTTTTAATAATATAATGCGACCGCCTCTTTACACGCGGCTCGATGTCAATATTCGAATAAAAAAAAAACTCGACAGTAATTTTCTATGGCGTCGTGTGACGTATATCACCACGGGTAGGTCGGTATATAATAATATAATATTGTAATATACAGAAATACCTGCATGTTTTAATATTATTCGGTGTCCGGTCACAAAATTGTCAAAAACCCGCCACCATAATATAAAGGTGAGAATTATTATTGTTTTTTATTGGCGACACCTATGTAGGATATATTATATATGTGCTGGAACACACACACACATTTGTGTATATATAAGCGTGTAATGGTTATAACCAGTCGAGAGACCCGCTGCACGTTCACGTTTTATTATATTTTATTCATCGCGTTATTATACTCGTATATTATTGTTCAATACTGCCTCAGAGCGCGGTCGCGTGATGGTGTGCAGTGGATATATATACCTGCCTACGGTGAAAAAGAATTTTTCATCTGTTTGCGAGGTCGCGTATAGCCTGTACAATTACAATATATTGTAGAGCTTTACAGCCCAATACTATTGTATACGCATCACAGCAGCATATGTTATATTAAAGGTAAATAATAAAATTTTGAGAAGAGCACGCCGTGGCATACATATTATAGTAATACCTATCTGACAATGATTAATACAATAATACTTGCTCAATATTAGGAATTTGATTTGGGAGGGTATACATTTTTAGTAAACATCTGTAAAACTCTTATATCTTACAAAAGTCCGTTAAACTCGCTAAGAAACGCAATTATTTATATTAAAGTTGAATAATAAATACAGGTTAATTTTAAATTAATATTATAAATGTAATGCCACTATATTCAATTTTCTCGGGCTTTTAAAAGTATTCAACTGCAATATTATATTCAATAATATATACAGAATTTACTTTTATACCACGCTGTACAATGTAGTACCTTCATCCAAAATATTATTAGTCTTTTTCCGCCATTTAAACGGGCATTTATTTTGACGTTGAGAAGGTTTTGTGATGAATTTGTCATTACATAATTTTACCGGAAAAAAAGGTCTTTGGGGAATCTATCCACATAATCACAGCAATGCTATATGCTTTGTTGTATATCGATCGCTTGGAACATAATATTAAACATGTATGTAATATTTAATTATGTAAATCGTTTGATTAAAACGTGTATGTACGAACGAAATCCGAGACGCGCAACGTATTTGTTCGTAAAGATATTTTATTATAAAGGTATGTAATAATAATAATAATATGTAGGTAATACGAGATAACACGCGTCATTTATACGTCGGCAGTGTGTGTATAATAATATAATGTATAATTCATTAGTATCTATACATAATAAGGAGTGGTAAAGTGATGGCAGTGTCACCGACTCAATATACGCACGCCTTTATTATAATTACATTTAAAGATTGGACTGTTGCGATGTCAACGGAAACGTGTATGTGAACATAGAAACTTTCATTACAGCTGGTAGGTAGCTGATTATAATATATTATTATTGTGTTTGTAACGGCGGTACCGCGGGCTAATGCGCATAGCCCGTATATTTTACCTCCTACTGCAAATACACGTCAGCGGTATCATATTATTGTAGGTTAATAACGTTAATATAGGTACATCATTACCACCTGAATAGTCTTCAAAGTAAGTAAAGTGTACACACAATAAGTTGTGCCTATGATATTCTATAAAATACAATATACTCTGTATTATAATTAATCAGGATTTTTTGACGTCGGGGAGCGTAGACCGGACGTGACAGGCCTAACAACGAATTCAAAAAATATCTCGGTGAAAATATATACACTATGTAAATACATTTGATAAACATAATATATTATTAACCACTATAATCAAAAACCTATATAATACCTATAATTACACAAACGGAATGAACGAATTCGCTCGTTTTTTAAGTATGATATATTTTTGTGAATATATATTTTTATGTATAAGGTATACATAAACGTCATAACCTGTAAGCAAACAAAAGGTAATAGGTGGTTGGTATTTGAAATTTTAGTTATTACAGTTGTATAACAACATAATATTACAATTATTATCGAGAAGTGTTAGGTTATTGCGTTTAAATATTAAACGAATAGTATATTATTAAAGTAATAAGAACTACACTATACCTAACCTACACAATTACCAGGCTTGTATACAAAATCTCATAAAATATTAATCACGAAGAACGAAAATCTGCAGGCCGTGTTGAAATTCCAAAATAAGTCTCGGCAGACCTATAAACATTTGAACAATCGAAGTTCATCATAATATAATATTTTATATTAGTACCTATATAGATTCATGTCTGATGTTAAATTATTGTGTGTATATAGACATTATTTGTATACATCTAGGTACAAACACCAAATAACATAAATAATTTCACACAATTAAATACAAACACTGAAGTCTCTTCGCGACTTCGTGTACATATTGCAGTATACCTAAAGACACGAAATAAATAGACGAGAATGACGCAATAGCTTAATAATACTATTATTATAGGTATATTACTGCATAGAATGCTCATAATAATAATATCCTCTGCAACAATGGAGCATATAATATTATATAACTAATATTATGGCATGGGTCATGCAATAATAATTCCCTAAACAGACACTCGTAGATATGTACAGTCAAACGTACAAATAATACGATACGATTCCCGCGATTATGCAAATACCTACCTATACGCGACGACCGTCTGTTAACGGGCGGCCCAAAATGTAAGTTTCGTGGGTGTCTCGTGGACAGTAGGGTCGTGGAGTTAGGGTGCAGGGACAACGTCGCTGCATATCTCCCGGGATTATTATACATTATGCTGTTGTTATTATTTCTGTGTTCTCGACATCACAGGCACAGAGGAAAGAGTCTGAGGGTAATTTATCAATCATTGTGCCATGTATCACGTTTACAAGACTGACAAACTCGCACCTACGGTGCGTGCACCTCAGGGATTATAGGTGGACGTTCGATGCGGGTATATATAAAATATTTTCTTATTTTTAGGAACATAAATACAATAACATAATGTGTCTACATTATATTTATCGTACATATTATCATATATAATATACGTCTCTAATGCACTCTCGATTGATATGCGTCCGAATAATAATAATAATAAAACGGCCGAGTCACCGCTGTTGTACAGGTTACGTGGGGAAAACGGGTAGGTATGTCGGACGTGAGCATTATAGCGACTATATATATAATATAACATATATATTATATACTGTCGGGCGGTAAAACCATCGTTTTGTGTAACAAGTTATATTGTCGCGCGCACGAATTGCACGGTGGCGGCGGCGGCAAAGGATTACAAGAAGGGTAACGAGTGTTGCGCCGAAAGGATATAAGTATAGCCCCTATTAGGTATATACATTGATAAACTGCAGTTAAGGACGATATATTATCGCAACCCCGCGGGCAGAAAGGTTTGTGCGGACAGTGGAAAAAAACGCACAGCGTGATTCCGGGTCCTATGGGTATATATATACATTAATATTATTAGATACACACTGAGAATACGGTGGGGGTATACACTATGTGACGTTTTCTCTTATTCCCGAGGATAATAGCCACGAAGGAGTAAAGATACAGCGATAATATAGAGTGAGAAAGAGTACGCGGAGAGAAAAACGTAAAAATACTCCAACTATCGTTTATTTACAATGAATTGTGCACGGTTTTTTTGTGTGTATGTATAGTTGTACGCACACACACACATACACACACACACGCGGGAGACGCAAAGTATTTAGCCACAATATATAAACGACGACGATCGCGCGACGTAACCGATGGGGCGCGGTGTGAGGTCTTGACGAGCGTGGTTGTATCATCTCTCCATGAAAGGGACAATAGCCGCTTGTATTATATGCCTTTTAACAACGTCAAAACACACACTCACACATACGTATATGATATAAATACACGTATTTATGTGTGAGCGCGGGCGCGTGTGTGTGTGTGTGCTGCTACTCTTTTGGTTCTATATACACACTCGCACACACACACACACACACGCATTATACATACGTATGCACAATAATATAATAACAATATATATAATACGCGTTATATACGCGCGGCGGTCTGTCTCGGTATCTCGCGCTCGCGCCTATACCTATACCAGCTATGGCGTTTGAGGAATTCACGAGGACTATTAACTTCTGCCGCGGCAGCCGCTCGCCGCATTATATTATTATTTTATCATCGTCATATACACACGTCGTACGGTTGAAATATATATATATACAATAATATATGTATATATATATAAAATATGATATCGCCATATGGGTATATTATATTATGTACCTACCTCCTATACGCACCTACATAATATATTATACGCGCGAGGTGGACCTACAGCGGCGAAATCAACTGCGGTAACGCACGATTAGAATATAATATATATTATTATAACATAATAATATGATCGATGTGGTATAACAGCGAGACCGCCCCCTTTGTCGTGACGTCATCTGTCCCTTCGAGTTATCCGTAAGCTGTAAGCGGTTAACCTATATATGGATAGGTATATTATGTAAGGAATGTCATCGTCACATGATATTTTACACGATTTTTTTTGTATCGATAGAGATAATATTATTATATAGTTGGTATAGTTCCGGTAGACGAAACGTCCGGCCGTAGCGTATAGAATATTATAGTTGCTTACATAACATTTAATAATACTTTAAGATTATGTATGTATAGGTATAATTATTATAATGTTCACGCCGTGTTTGATTGAAAATGTTACACGTGGGGTGTATAAGTTATAACGACCATCGTGCATGTAAATATGCGAAATCTGATGTCATCGCGGGGTGCGGTATTGGGTACCTATACGCGAATCAATATTATAAAAATTCTAACGACTGTAATTGACCCAAGTCTATAAAAAAAGACTACTAATATAATAGTTATAAATAATAAATAGATTATTATTTATTACTGTTGGTGGGTCGTTTCGGAACATCGATAAAACGTCATTAATAATAACTTCCGTCCTGTGTATACTTTTATACTTATATTTATGAATGTGTGTACCAGGGCATGCACGATGCGTATAAACACGCGATTCAGTTTTATATTATTTTATGTGGACGTCCCTTGTCGAACTTGTCCAAAATGTATAATACCAAATCAATAATAGGTACCGTATGATACCGTAATGATATATTTATGGGTACCTATATTGTAATAACTTATGCCTAATACTTGATGCATTTTTTTATTTTCGTACGAATTAATGAGTCGTATTATAATTTCTTATTTTATTGTTAGGTATATATATCACCCACCCATGTGAATACTAATGCAACGGGATAATAGTTAATATTATTATACGATAGTATTGGTTATTATATTATTGTATAAAAAAGCATAAGTACTACAGCCTAACAATATCACTAACACATTATTTTGACGATTGCATAAAGTATTGTGTATCTAATTCCTATTCTCTATCTAAAATCAGTATGATTATTTTCTGAAAAGAATTCAAGAAAGTAAATAGCTGGTACCTATGGAATAAGTAAGAACTCATATGAACTCAATCGAAAATTAAAGCGATAGTGAACTTAACTTACAAACACTTTGTACAGATTTTATAAATATATGTATAGATTATAATCGATTAGAATTTAGTACCATCATCGAATACATATTACAGGAACTAGAACAGAATACCTTTAGGCCAATTTTAATTCATGAATTTCAATACATAACAATTTTTTTGTAGATTAAAAATATTTGGTTGATAATTGTATTATATAGGGTATAAGTATATATTTTGTATACATACATTAATTAGAATTCAGGACTTCAAGCATTTGTTTTTTTCGGCTTTACTTAAAAGTTAAAATATTCCGAATTTCCAACGTTCTAATAAGTAATAAATAATAGTAGGTAAAAATTAAGATTTTAAGAGGGGACCAGCTTTTATTAAGTGAGAAGGGTAAAAAAGTTGGAAATTATTATTTTCATGTTTTAAAGTGCTTTTACTTTTCGCTTATTTTGATTATTTTAGGCACTTGTATATAGAAATTATTTTATTTGATGGAATATGCTTATATACAATATAAAATGTAAGATATCCACACTCAGACATATTATAATATAGGTAGGTAGGCACTTTGCAGCTATAAATTATAATGACGTTTTGGAAAATGTGGTACTTACATCTAAATGTATGGATAAAATAAAGGTAACTATTGAAGTGCGTATTGCCATGAAATGCGAATATATACCGAACGTTATATTACCTAATTACATATATCATACGTCCGGCAAATTATACACAATTATACCTATATAATTTGTAATAATGTATTTATTTTACATATATATATAGTATGATGCATACCTTCCAGTTTTGGTGATGATCATTTCCGTGCCCAGTTCGTGAAATTTGGACCAGAGCTCTTTTGAGACGGACTCAAGGTAGCATTCCGTGGATGCCAAATCCGGACTGGTACATTTTGCCAACATTGTTGCCAGGTTCTTGGAGGTGGCCTGTGCAGAATCGTGTGGAGGCGGTGTCCGGTCACCATCTTCAGATGAAGCGCTAACTGTTTCTCGGCATCTCTTTTTCTTCGAACCACTAGCCGTGCCATTTTGCTTTCCGGTACCCGCGTCCACCGAAGACCGGCGATGATAGCGGTTGGCAGCCAAGTCTTCTGGTTCCGAAGTCTCGACGACGTCTACTTCAATGTCCAAATCTTCAGTCCCACCCATCGAACCTTCGCCCTCCGTACCTGCACGAAATTCAATAATGAAATAAAAAAATAATGACATTTGACCAACATTGCACTATAATAGTTGGTACCTATACCTACTATCTATAATCTCTTTATATATATATATATATTTAATATTAGGTATACATTTATAGTGTGTTATACTAAATATCTGAAAAATAATAAGTAGGTATGTTTATAGCAAAAATAATAATATCTATGTAATATGTATGGATATTATGTAAAAAAATTTAGTTCATATATATGAATAACTATATTCCAGCTAAGTACTAAGTAGTTTTATAAATTATAATACTGAGCATTACTGATTTTAATGAAATTCAGTTGGTTTTCAAAAAACTTACCTAGATGATAGTAATATTATCAAGTAATAACAGTATTCAAAGAAAATATGCAATTATGTATGAAATATATTCTGCAGAGTTTAATCGTTGTATTATTATATAGATAAATAGGTAATAATATTATTACAATATCATAATTTTATTATTGTACTATAGTATATTATTATGCTCATCAAAATAAGTATAGGTAGCTAATAATATTATTATCATTCAATTTTATAATATGGCGGCCTAAACAAAGTTTATTTATATTCGTAACGATTTATTATGCATATACCTACATGCAAAGTGCACTTTCAACAAATATATTTGAAAAAATTTCAACAAAACAAAATAAAAATGAAATTTATATAAAATGTCCTGTGACAAAATAGTTTTGTATTTTTATATTAGGTACCCAATCTAGCTATAGAATTAGACAATTTTTTTAGACATTTTTAAAATAATTAGTAAATGATGTCAACACGAAATTAATAAATAAAAACACAAACAATTTTTAAAAAAACTGTAGTTATTGCTATAGCAATACTAAATTTCTTTAAGTTAATAAAAATACTGTGGCTGATATTATATAGGTGTATAAAGCTATATCGTAGGGTATTGTGAATATTTAAAATCTATAAATTTATTATCATGTGCCAAGTCTAAGGCTGAGAGTTGTAAACGTCGAAAAAAACATAAAACACGATTACATAACATTAATATATGCATTAATAAGTCGAGTAGATTTATAATAATATACAAAAATATTTTGGCACTCACCGAACATGATGTTGTGTCTCGAATCGGCGGCAGTGGCGGCGGCGTCATCTTTGCGCATAATTGCGTCGATCGAAAAGTCCGTGGGCTTTTTGATCGCGCTGGCGGGATGCTGTTCCTGGTTGGCCGTGCCCATTATCATATTATTACCGGCGTTTAGGTATCGTTACCGTACCTATGCGGCCGGCGAAGCGGTAACGGAAAACGGACGGACGGATTATATACCTGGGTATATCCGTGACACGGTATACCAGGACGGGACGGGCAAATCGCGGTCCTAGAATAATGTGAAATTCCGTGGATACGCCTAATGCTGCAGACGGCGAAGAAAAACACTCGCAAACCGTTTGACGAAACGGAACGTATTTTCGTAACTGCGGGTCAAACGCGAACGGCTGCGGCGTCGGCGGCCGTCGTCGACGTCGACTTGCGGACCATATCGTGCCGTTATAATGGTATTATAAAATTATGGAAAATAAAACGCGGCGGCGACGGAACGGACGTGTCGATGGCGAATGCGATCACCGCGCCCGTGGTCGACTGATGGGTACAGGTTTGGTATACGGTTGCGTCGCCGGTCGTCGTGTACGCGGTGCGACGTGCGTGTGCGGTGTGTGCGCGGCGTGTGCGGCCGGTCGGTCGGGTTAACGTTGCGATACTAAAACGCGGCGGCGACCAGTGCGCATGTCGAGCCGTTCGGTGGTGGCGGCGGCCGCGGTCCCGCAGAGCACGGCCCACCGGCAGCGACCGCGGGGGGGTGGGGCGTGGCCGTCCGGATATCGATCTCGCCCCCCTCCCCCCTCAACCCCCCACCGAACGGCCGACCGCTAGACGGGGCCCGATCCGATGGGCGTGCACCCGTCGTCCCGCTGCTTCTACGCTGCCCACAAATACAGCGCGGCGGTCTGAGCGGCGGCGGCGGCGGCGACGGCGATAATGTGTGCGGGCCTGTCGTTGATTTTCTCCGTCCTCCCACCCACCCCGTCATCGCCGACCGACGAGCAACTGAAACCGCAGCCACCCCCCTCTCACCCACTCGCTGAAGCACGTTCATCGCCCGCCCATTAAACGCCGTCTCGGCGCGAACACAACACGACCGCTATATTATTATTATAATACGTAATAATAATTTCCGCGCGAGTTTATACATATACATTATAATATACAATGTGTATACGCAGGTCGTACCTTTAGCCGCAGTGTTTTTCCGCACAGTTTCGTTGTCGCGCAATTTGCATAATAATAATAATTTGAAGTATAAAACGCGTGATATTCTTGTTTGAAAAAATAAATTCTCGACGCCCCCTCCGGTCGTTAGCGAAACAATATGCGCTGCAGCAGTTTTTCGCCACGGCTATATAGTTTATATATAGGTGCGGAATATTTATATACCACTGTACCACTTTCCAGACTATAATAAGTTCATAATATATAGATACGTGTAGACGACCTACCGCGTTCAGTGGCATGGCGAGAACATTTTATTTTTTTTTAACCCTGTAAGTACATATATTATGGATATGGGTACAATGCAGTAATGCACCGCACCAAACGTCGTTCCCCAGCCCCCGCGCCAATAATCGATCTTCCTACGTACTGGTTATGTATGCATGTCTATGTAGATTGTAGGTGTTGTAGAATATTATATTATATCTGAGTACCTACCTATATATATAATATATTAATATTATATAGAAAAAAGGAGTAAGGCACAATAACAGTGGTCAGTTTTACGATTCCACATGCTTATTATTATTATATACCTAGGTAGAACTATGGATTTTTCTATCTAGTTTTCACGCTTCAACGAAACTATAAAGGTATAAAAACCATATTTTATATGATCAGATAATCCATTAACAATATTTTTCTGTTCGAATGATAAATTATAACATGCTAATAAAATGTTAATTGATTGTATATAATCATTATTTTATCATTCGTAATTTCGTTAAAACGATATTTTGCTGGAACCGGCATAATATATATGTTCAGCTATTGTAATACCGATGAAAACAATTTTAATGTCAATATGTTGGACTTTAAGACCGTTCAAAATTTGAATATTAAATATTATATTATATAATAGGAACCGGGAATTTATTTAATAAATCCATCTACTTACATTGATTTTAAACTCTATTTAATAAATAATATATGGTTACACATACCTATACGACTATACCTATATATATATATATATTATAATTAAATTATAAATCAAGTTACGCTGTATACCTAATTCCAATAATAATAAGTTTATATCTTTTTATTGGCTTTATTAATTAGATGATTTACTTATTTTTATTTTAAATTAAGGCTTCGATAACTCAGGTCATTAGCCTGCTACTGTGGGGGAGGGGAGTATGGCAAGGATTTGTCACTAAAAATCCCAGGTGGTCACCCATCCGGATACTAGTGACACCAACCGGTGTGTACACAGCTCTCGGAGCATATATTCGTGAATGAAAGCAAACACCGCGCCACTGTTAGATAATTACTTATACATAATTTATGTGTTTTGAAATATATAGGTAGGCCATGATTACAATTACAAAAGTTTTTAGACAATAAGAATACTTCATAATTTTTAAGTTGATTAGAAAAAATATCGTATGATAAGACCGATGAAAAATAAAATAACTTGTTTATGTTACACCGCAAAATATTATATGATTGCATTTCTAGCGAGTATGTAATATTTTTTCCATCATAATGTAAGTATATATAGGTATACTTTTTTTTTTTTATTAGATAACCCGCGGCAGCATATGCCAATGGGTGTGGAGTGGGAACTGTAAGGTTTTTAGGTTGGGTAAGTTGGTACACGTGTGTGAAATATATATATATTTAATAGTAATAATGAGTATAACATTAACCAGCTTCATATATTATTATATCATTGGTATGACATGTTCATATATATGTATAATATATACTATATAGGTACGTACTTATGAGTTATGATGGAATTATCATTTTTAATAAATTATATTCTTTATTTAAACTTTTCTTTTTCGTCCACGCTTTTTTTTTTATTATGATTCGCAGTAGTTTTGCCGCGCGTCACACCTGTCACCTGCCGGAAGTCCGCCGTCACCACCCGCGCACCCATTATCGCTTGGATAACAATTTTATACTTTATTAACATCGGTAAAATATTTTATTAGAACTCTTTTAATGGTGATAATAAATGCTTTCAACAATAATTAAAAATAGTTTTCAGGTATAACCGCGTTTGTAAGTGCGCATCAACAACTAACAAGGGACTTATAGGCGTATAAGAAGTAATTAGTACGTTTCCTTTTATATAACTCCTCAACACCCATATATTAGCGCTGGTGCATGTGTCGTTAGATTTTTATTACAGAATCCTCGGAGACGCTATCAGTGATGCTATATACTCCGCACCACGAGAGAACGCAACCGCGCATTTTCCGCCGAAAACTGGTATATTCTGGGTGATAAACGTCTGGGACGACAATTTTCGCAGTACGACGATAACAGTGGTAAATAATATACAATTTTTAAACTACAATATCACTCATACTGCTATTTAAGGTAACGTCATGCTGTTTTATTCATGCATGATTTTTTTGATGACTTCACAAAGTCCAGACAAAATAAATACACACCCTCATAAAGTTAGCAGCACAACTATGACAGACACATATGCAATACACCCAACAAACTTGTTGGCCATTGTTGGATTACCCCCAGACTTTGTTGGACTTTATTTTTGTCGGTAGAGCTTTCGACACTTTTGTGCTGCTAACTATATTCTAACAGCACAAATTTACGTTAGCGAAATTTCACCCCTATAAAAAATGTCCAACTTGATTTGTTGGACACTGTTGGACCATTCTTGAAATTTGTTGGACATTATTTTTGCCGGTAGAGCTTTTCAAACTTATGTGCTACCAATAGCACAACTTTACGCTGGCGAAATTTTACCCCTATAAAAAATGTCCAGCTTGATTGGGAACTCCACAATGATATAAGCCGAAAAATAAGAATACTCAGCAGTATCAAGAACATTAGTGTAACACCACATATTTTATAATTTATTCGAAATTAACTTGTTAAATACCCTTTTTTTTATATCTTAGTAATTTATTTAGATACAATTCTCATTTTTATTGTATAACTACATAATATTATATCTTAATCAACTCCTACAAGTAATATTATTTAATTAATTTTTTTTAAAAAAACCGAGGTGGAATTTATGTTTAAATAAAATTATTCTTATTCAATTTTAGACACTTATTAATTTATTGATTAAAAAAACAATGAACAATAATTCTTTTAAAATTATCTTGTAACCAACTGTACAGCAGCAAAACCACTTTACCCTCTACTAATGTTGCAGCACAAAAGTGTCTAAAGCTGTACCAGCTAAAATAATGTACAACAAATTTTAAGAGTAGTCCAACAGTGTCCAACAAATCAAGCTGGACATTTTTTATAGGGGTGAAATTTCGCTAGCGTAAAGTTGTGCTGTTGGCAGCACATAAGTTTGAAAAGCTCTACCGGCAAAAATAATGTCCAACAAATTATAAGAGTGGTCCAACAGTGTCCAACAAATCAAGCTGGACATTTTTTATAGGGATGAAATTTCGCTAGCGTAAAGTTGTGCTGTTGGCAGCACATAAGTTTGAAAAGCTCTACCGGCAAAAATAATGTCCAACAAATTTTAAGAGTGGTCCAACAAATCAAGCTGGACATTTTTTATAGGGGTGAAATTTCGCTAACATAAAGTTGCGCCGTTAGAGTATAGTTAGCAGCACAAAAGTGTCGAAAGCTCTATCGGCAAAAATAAAGTCCAAACAAGTCTGGGGGTAAACCAACAATGTCCAACAAGTTACCAACATGTTTGTTGGCTGTATTGCATATGTGTCTGTTATAGTTGTGCTGCTAACTTTATAAGGGTTAAATGCACTGTTATTTGTAAATAGTATTATTATTGAAAAGGATACAAAATAATGTTTTTAATTTGTTTTATCTATAATTTGCTAAAAATTGTTTTTCTTTAAAAGCGCGTTCGATAGCAATCAATTGCAGATAGTTAGGACGTTTCCACGGGAAGAAAAATGCGCGTCTCGGTACCAAAAATCATATAATTTATGCAAAAAATGTCCAATATCAATTACAATTGACAAAAGATAAAGAAAATCATGACTGTCAAATTATAACTTATGCTAATTGCTAATTGTTTTATTACGAAAATACAAGTATAGAAAATCGTTTTTTTTCTTTTTTTAATTTCTTTATCAACTATGGACTTAGAAACGAATATGATGGGCCTGAATTATTTATAAGTGCTATTGATAATGAGAATGCGATATGGAACAGTCAAACTGCTGAATATAGCCAAAGAAATGCCAGGACAAAGGCCTGGGAAAATATATTTAAAATATTTTATAAATATTTTGACGATAAACCTATAGCAGAAAAAAATAACATTGGTAAGTACAATAAACATAAACTATACTTATAGTTCATATAATTAATGCTAACAGTAATGGTACTTAATATTAATCTCAATGTAATTATTTTTTATAATTCTAATAATACAATTTACATGTAGTGTTTAGTTGTATAATAATACATGAATAATTTATATTCATTATTATTTTATCAAAAATCTGTTCATAGTTGTTTATGGTTAAGTACTATATATCGGAAAAAATAATTTAAATATTTAAATATTATTAATTAATGTCTTATATTTTGTTAATTAATTGCCATATTATAATATCAAATGCACGAAAAATCTAATAAATCAACTATAAAAAAGTCAAGTTATATTTTTTTTATCCAAATTACATTTTTTTATTCTATTTAAATTTTTTATTTAACTTAATGTTTTGAAATTAGTTTTTTTATTAAATCTATATAGGTTTAATCAACTTGCATTTTTTCATTCCCTTTAGAGTTATGTATTCATTTTAGATTTATTTAATAAATTATATTTTTTTCAAAATAATATTACTATTTTAATAAGATTTTGAATAAAAAATGAACAATGAAAAAAAATCTGTTTAGTAAAAAATCTAATTTAGATAAAAAAAATATAAGTTTTATTTTTTAATTCCTCTAAATATTTGTATTCAAAATAGATTTTTTATTAAATGTAGAATTATTTTATTTGACTTGATATTTTTTAATTAAATTAAATTTCCATAATTAGATATAGATTTTAATGATATTCCACGAATTTTTTTTATCCAAATTAGTTTTTTTTTATTTATCAGTAAAGAATTTTTTCTTAAAAATATAGTTTTTTGTGCCGGGAGCCAGTTATGAAATATATCCATATAGCTGTATGACCGCATGGAGTTGCAAATTAGTTGCAAAATTTTGCAATAGGTTTGTAGTAGATTGGGTAAAGTCGGGGTGCCAACTTCAAAACTTCAAAAGTAAGTGGCCACTTCATAGCGACCACCTGAATGACTTGTAAATTTTAAGTTGGGACTTGCAAATACTTGCAAATTAAAAGCTATTATTTGGTACCATTTGCAATGTCTTAAGGCAACTTGGGTGGGCTAAGTTCATAACTTTGACAGCTCTTACTGGCTTTCCGAGTTACTTGCAAATTCTTATAATGAACTGGTAAATACTTGCTAATCATTAGCTTTTGTTTGATACCTATTTTGAAGTTCTGGGATAACTTCCAAACTTTGAAAGCTTTTACTGGCTGCCCGAGTTACTGTCAAATTCTAAAAAAGAATTTGCAAATATTTACTAATCATAAGCTTTCATTCGATACCTATTTTGAAGTACTGGGACAACTTGGGTGGGTAACTTCCAAACTTTGAAAGCTATTTCTGGCTTTCCAAGTTATTTGCAAATTCTAAAACTGGACTTACAAATACTTGCTAGTCATAAGCTTTCGTTTGATACTAACTTGGAAGGGCCAACTTCCAAACTTTAAAGTTCATAGCCGTCGTACGATGAACTTGCAAATTCTAAAAACAGACTTGCAAGTAATTGCTACCTAATCATTAGCTTTTGTTTGGTGTTGATTTCAAAGTTCTAGGACAAAGTGGATGGGCCAACTTCACAAGTTCAAAAGTTTATAGCGGCCGCCCGATGGACTTGAAAATTTCAAAAAGGGCTTTCAAGTACTTGCTAATCATTAGCTTTCGTTTGAAAGTTATCAAATAAATATTTTTTTTACTTTTAATATAAGAAACAAACTTGTACGAATAATTATATACTACCATATTCACAAGAATCCCAATGAAAAGTCATCTGTATGTATAATACGGCCACTTGCTCTAAGTAATGTTCAACTTTTTCCAAATGAGTCAGCACTTAATTACTTTATACCCTACAAGAAATATAATGGACATATTAGACCAAATAGAACTAAGTTGTAGGATCGCTACTCTAATATGCGAAAACATAATATTAGGAATTAAATATAATAACGTCGTAAAGATAACGTCTGCAAGTATCATAAATACTACTGATAATATTTCTGATCGAGGTTCATAATATATTTGTATTATTTTTACCTGTACCTATAAAATAGTATTTCATTATAATACAATCTAATAGGTACCTAAATTAAATTTTAAATTTGGTGTCTGTGTCTTATCCTCGCCTCTCACAAAGCAACCATTTTGACCGGACAACGACAATCAACGACTGTCAACTGAAGTCATCGCAGTCAGCGTCACACAGACAAAAACGATTTTAAATATTCAATATTGTATGTTTACGATGGCTACAACTCATTTACGCTTATTTATCTTTTTTAAAACCAATTTGCGCACAATTTAAGAACCATTTAATGCTGCTTTTGTATTATACTACTTAACACCTAGTTACCTAGTAATAATCAGGCCTCCTAAATCAAATTTTGGATCCCTGTACTAAATGTATTTGCGGGTTCTATAAAATATTATTTAATAGAAAACAAGTATTCCTATCAAAATGTCAAATTCATTTCAACGGGCCATTGAACTCCAAGTCCAACAGCCCCCCTTATGGGGGCTTTGGTAATTCATATTTGTTTAGTTTTGCAATCCGGTGCGTAACTCGTGGCTGATTAGCAGGTGGCAAATACTTACTAATTACTAATTAGATATCAAAATTGTATATTCAATTATTAAATTGTTTTCATCAACATGGGCAGAGCGTGTTGTTTTTATTGCCAATCAATTATTTATTTAATAGAATTTGGACAAGTTTTGTTTAGTTTAAATATTGTGTACTATTGTAAAAAGTAAAGGTAAATGTAAGGTTAATAAATATTGTTAAAATGTTAATTAATATTTTTTATGCATGGACATTATACAGAAATCAGAATAGTAGTAACTAGTTATTAAAAATGTGTTATCAGTTGGCATTTTTGAAACTGATTACTGACTTTCGGGCATGCGCATTAGTATCATGTACCGTGAAATTTTTAAGGTGGTGGGGATGATGTTCTACACAATTCGGTGCTGTGGCAATTATATGGATAGCTCCATCCATAGTATATGATCTAAGATTCAGAAACTCATTATAATAGTGTTCACTGATGCATAAATCATAATTCTTTTTTCCCTATGATAGAAGTTCAATCATTGTTGAGCTTGCCCTTTCAAAAAATTTACTTGTCCTTTATCATCCCTTTAGAAAAAAATTCTGGAGCCGTTCCTGGGTACATGTTGTAATACACATATATAATTTTCCAAATCTCAGGTTATTAGAATGAAGAAACACAAACAAAACATTTAGAAAAATAAATAATATAACAATTGAGCTATACAGAAAAATCCAACCACATAACATGTGGCATCATTTGGGCCACGCAAAGCATCCATTTCCAAATTTAAAATCAAATATTATTGTTTTTTGGTCCAGTTCTTAAATTGTTTGGCCTGAAAATGGATAAATTCTAACTAGGGTTTGTGATGTGCATAAAAATATGCATGATAATAAAACAATTGAAATGCCGCTCCGCGGGTGTGCATTAATAGAGAAAAAGAGATATTTCTGATCTGATTATAAATTGGTCTCCCGGATGTATAATGAAAAAATAGGAACCATATATTGTCATATGTGGCCATCTTGTGGAGTCCAAAATATAGTCAAACATATTATAACGGAAGGAAGGAAGAAAGACTTACGTGTTTACCTATATTATTGAGACAAAATTAACATTACATTATTCTGATATGTGATGCATATAATAACACGTATAGGAGAACTCAATTCATATCATAATTTATTACAATGTAGGTAGGTTAACTACACCAACGCTGATAGTCAAATATACTATTCAGTATGGTTATTCCGACTATTCATTATGGTTATTACAACTATTCATTGAAGTTAATTTTACTATTCATTGTAGTTGATTATACTATTCATTATGGTTATTCCAACTATTCGTTGTAGTTGATTTAACTTTTTATTTTATAGTATTATTCCAACTATTATTTTATAGTTATTCTAACTATATTGATTCAGCTAATTCATTTTAGTACTCCCAACTATACATTTATTATGTCACTATATTAACCTGAGATTATGGTTGGCATAATCATTTAAACAGTTGTATCAACTACATTTTTTTTCCGTGTATGTAAACTATTACTGTAAGCACTGTAACCCTCCGAGACTAATTTTAAATAAAAAATTATTCCGAACATAGGCGCGCTCACAATATATATATATTCGGATATAATAATGTCCTACAAAATCAGTATTGAATTAAATTTGGCAAGCACTTCACGTATGTATCTGTACCTATATTAAATATTAATAATAATATAGGTACATCATTTATTCTCTGCGGCACATCATCGTCGACGCACGCATGGTACAATACAAACATTTCGTTTTATGTTTTATCATATTGTATTATGTAGGTACCTATACTTGTATAATATTATTATTATTTATTGTACATATTATTGTTAAAGATACGACAACGAGTGGATTGACCCAAACTCTTAGCCATAATATGCGCTCGGGCCGGTGATATTATATTATTATTATTTATTACACATGGAATCGGGATCCTATTGCGATGATAATGACTTGTAAATTGACTCGTATCATTAGTCTTTTGTATGGTCCGATATCGCAAACACACATGACAGAGTATGGAGACTACGATATAATAATATAATAATATAGAAGGTATTATTATATGTGTATAAAAAGGCCGACAACCAACATTACAGATGGTTAATATTTACCGTCGGGGTCCGCGAAACGATAATAAAACATATTATTATAATCGTGTTCTCGCCGTGTGCGGTAATCGAAGTCTCCGACTATAAGATCCCGAGTGTTATCTCTATGACAAAGAGCAGTGATCACGATAGCTATATTAATTCGTGCCACTGACAAGTTTAGCCGTACATCGCAATCGTGCCGATTTCGACGTCCGAAACCATTATCAATATTTTCAATGATAAAATGATTTTCGACAAAAACCCCAACAACCCAGTTTTGAAGGGCGACAATAATAATAATTTTATTTTTTATTGAGCTTGAGCCCGACAACTTAGGCCATTAGCTATTTTGTTTGTTTGTAGGTTGTAGGGTTGTTAGTAGGGGGGAAGAACGGTTGAAAACACGTTTTTGTATGTGTGGCAAGGATTCGTTGCTAAAAATCCCGGGTGGTCACCCATCTAAGTGCGTTTCCGCAATTTCGTGTACGGACTGCGCCAGCACCACACCAAGCCACAATAATAACTATTATAAATTCCTCAACAGACGTTTTGATAATATTATGTATTATAATGTTGTTTTTACGCGTCGGTGGTATAGCTAGGTTAATATTATTATTATTATATTGTATTATATTTCAGTAATTAATTATTTATATTATAATAATACGAAAATGCCACCGTGCTCGCGTCATAAATAATATTCAAATCTAATATTCTATGCATTAGTCATAGCACAGTTACAAGAATAAACCGATAATCGTTGATAACCATCGTGATTTATATGAATAACGAATAATGTGTTGTATACGCCACAACCGCATCCAATGAATAATACAAATAATAACAATATAATTCGTTTTTTTTTAACTCGAGTAACTCAAGTTTGACCATTTTGTTAAAATAAATTCCTGCTGCAGCCCACCGTATGGAAAGTTGAAGCGCGAACGGGTACCTATAATGTATTTGTACCTATTTTTACTTGCCACCATATTTTTCTCTGTAGGTATAACAAATCGACGATTTGTCGCTAACACATTCTTCTTCGATAATACGTACTTATAAAATAATAACGTAAACATAACAAGTACCAAGCGGGAGATGAATTAAATCATTGAAATAGTTCATGTAGGTAGACAAACGTATTTAAAGTAGGTAGGTAGATTGAAAAATCAGACAGCGTCTATACGTACTATTTATTTTCGTTTTTACGGTACAATAAGAATATAGGCTAAAAATAACAAATATAACAAGTAACATTATTTTGATGAAAGGAGCCATTCATTGATGACACTTATAAAATACATATACCTACTTAATACGTTACTAAATAAACATTTTTTTCTATATTATATATAATAATAGTATGTAAGGTTCGAATATTTTGTAGTACAAGAAGTCAAAAAGGCATGTTGCTTCTTTTTCTTCTTCTTTTCATTTTATCGACTATGGAGATTATGGAGTCAATCCAAGTTAGTAACTCAACATGTTGGCTTTCTGTCCTAACCTATAGGAAGACAGTTCAAGTATAATATGTATGTTATAATGCAGGGATGGCAAACCTTTTGAACACTGCGTTCCCAAAATTACCTTTTTTTTTTTTTAGAGCGTGCCATGAAAAAAATTATATTTTGTTATATTATAATTCGATTGTATAATTAATGTATAAAAAGGTTAGTTTAAGTACATGATAATAATAAATAATAATATTGCTTTGTTAATTATTTATTTTGATGTGATTTTTGTTGTTGAACACTTGATGCCAATATATTTGGTTTATAATTAGTGACTTTTAATAAAGTACATGCGGCACTGCATTCATCAGTTAGTCGGTTTCTTAAATCAGATTTCTGAAAATAGTGACTCGCATGAATAAGTTGAAGAAAAAATTGACAAAACAGCTAATGCTAGTATTTTTTAAGTAGAATAATCTTTTGGAATTTCATTCCACACTTTCAAAATCTTGTCCCCTATGTTTACGAACGATTTGCCTATCACCCTATCACGCTGAATTTCTTCTAATTCATTTCTCAGTATAACGAATTTTTCTTTCCATGTGATACCAATCGATAGATATACTATTTATAAAGTTGGTACAAGAATTCGAGTTTTGGTGACGGTTCAAAGTGAATTTACCGTCGGGTTGCCACGCAATATTGCGGTAAAATGAATATAGACGCGTTTAGACGGTCGTAATAACTCGAGTTTTGGACTTAGAGCTCTGCAAGTGGTATGGTTGGATTCGGGGGGACCTCAGCTATCTGGGCTTTATATTGAAAAAATTCCCAAGGGTCTAAAACGGCCGTCCGGCAGATAAGTTTATGATTTGCCGCTGGATTGCAACCAAAAAAATCATTTTTCCAGTTATAAGTCCTGGACGGCGTAATTCTAAGTTGTTAACGACGTCGGTGAGCTAGACACGGTTGGTGGTGGGGGAAAATAGACGTTATTAATGTGGAATTCACGATTGAAATACTGCACATAAGACGTACGACGGAGATATCGATATTATTCGCGTTATCGGAATAACTTTGGGTTTTCTCTGTATTGGCCGACAGGATTACTAAGAATAGAAGTGTACAACCGACAATAATATTTTTATATTATATTTTAAATTAACTATATCAACTATATTAACTGTAAATCCCTTGACTCTACATGACTTACTATATACCCCCAATTAGTTTTAAGTCCCCTGGTAAGCGTATTAGACTTGTAGTGGGGGCAAAATCAGTATTTTACCCATGTAATCCTGCACCGATATACCGTTTTCTGGACAACTCGACCTCACCGCCACTATATGCAAATTTTAAGTACCCAAAATGCATTTCCCAAAAAGGGGACATCCTAACGAAGCCAGAGATGTGCTTGGCTAAGTCGTAGTACAATATTTCGAGTGTGTAAATTAATTTTAAACCGATACGAATCTACCGCGGTAAGAACATATTACGTCTCCCCGATACATATCATACGAAATACAATTACTAAAAATCCAAATTTTATACTACCGCTTTCAAAATGGTATCCCTCGACTCCAAATGACTTACTCTATACCCCCAAATAGTTTTAAGTCCTCTGGTAAGTGAATTAGACTTGTAGGGGGGCAAAATCAGTATTTTACCCATGTAATCCTGCACCGATATACCGTTTTCTGGACAACTCGACTCCGCCACCCCTTTATTCAAATTGTAAGTATCCAAAATGCATTTCCCAAAAGGGGACATCCTAACGAAGCCAGAGATGTGCTTGGCTAAGTCGTAGTACAATATTTCGAGTGTGTAAATTAATTTTAAACCGATACGAATCTACCGCGGTAGAACATATTACGTCTCCCCGATACATATCATACGAAATACAATTACTAAAAATCCAAATTTTATACTACCGCTTTCAAAATGGTATCCCTCGACTCCAAATGACTTACTCTATACCCCCAAATAGTTTTAAGTCCTCTGGTAAGTGAATTAGACTGTAGTGGGGGCAAAATCAGTATTTTACCCATGTAATCCTGCACCGATATACCGTTTTCTGGACAACTCGACTCCGCCACCCCTTTATTCAAATTGTAAGTATCCAAAATGCATTTCCCAAAAGGGGACATCCTCACGAAGCCAGGGATATCATTGGCTAAGTCGTAGTACAATATTTCGAGTGTAAATTAATTTTAAACCGATACGAATCTACCGCGGTAGAACATATTACGTCTCCCCGATACATATCATACGAAATACAATTACTAAAAATCCAAATTTTATACTACCGCTTTCAAAATGGTATCCCTCGACTCCAAATGACTTACTCTATACCCCCAAAAGGTTTTAAGTCCCCTGGTAAGCGAATCGGATATATAGCGGCGAATCTATCGATTGGTATACACTTTCCATTTGTTCGTCGACCAGGTCCATGTGATGTCGTCCACACGGTCCATGTTAATTTGTAGCTTGGCTGAAGGCCATAATGTTGTAGAAATGCGTCAAGGCATCAAAGTAGAAAATGGTATTATTCAGAGGGGTTCTTTTCCGAACTTTGACGATTGTAAGTATTTCATTTTTATTTAACTACGTTGACGGCGGCGACTCGGTTGACATAGCGGGTGGTAGGGGGAGTTGCATCTATGGGTTTTTCGTGTTGGCTATCAGGATTAATAATAATAGTTACCAGCCGCGGTATTATTATGCTCGTGCGGATTACAGGGCGGGTGGTGGTAGGACGTAAAGACGTACATAATGTCTTGAGGGCCAACATTTTTACTTACCCCCCATACTCTATGTCACATTTATTATATAATATAATAAATGCTTGCCATTCGTCCCGGTTTGACCGTGACAGTCCCGGTTTTAACAGCATGTCCCGGTGTCCCGGCCGGTCATTCATTTTGTCCCGGTTAATGGAAGCCAAAGAGAAAATATATTGCATTTTTTTTTTTTATGAAATGAAAACTGGGCAGCCTTTGTAATTGGCTGTATAGACACCGGCACATATTGCATAAGGTATTGATGCGTCGGCGAGAATAACGCGTTATGTAGAATCAGAAAATTCCCAGAAAATTTTTATTGTACAGAATCATTAGAAACCGGCGATTTATAGATAACTATTTTAGTTGTACATTTATAATTTATAATTTATGATCGTATTATATTATCTAAATTTTATCTACATATGGTTGGTATTATGAATTTTATGAAAAAATTAAGAATAATACAACTAGTTCTTGCGACTTTGTAATAATAATTAATATAGATGCATTGTTGTCGCCGTTAATACGACGAATACGACGAGTATGTTTGAACGATTTCTCTTCTGAGTTCTGTGATATCTGGTAATCTGCCCACAGTGTTCGGAAAGACAGTTATGTAAAAATAACAAATATGATAATAGATATTTTAAAATATGTTTAATTTTTTTACCCAATTATTTGAGTCTTGGGTATTTCAACGATATTTCAATGTAATGGGGTGGCCATCAGGGTGGCCTGTAAATATTTTGGGTGGCCGGGCCACCCCAGGCCACCCCTTAGTTACGTGCCTGTGAGTACAATTACCTTACCAGGTGACTTAAAACAGTTTGGGGGTATAGAGTAAGTCATTTAGAGTCGAGGGATATCATTTTGAAAGCGGTAGTACCAAATTTGGATTTTTAGTAATTTTATTTCATATTATAAGTGCCGGGCAAACGTAATTTGCACTACTCCGGTAGATATCTATAGGTTTATAACTCATTAAAAATCGAAATATTGTACTACGACTTACCCAATCATATCCCTGGATTCGTTAGGATGTCCCCTTTTTGGGAAATGCGTTTTGGATACTTACAATTTGAACAAAGGGGTGGTGGAGTCGAGTTGTCCAGAAAACGGTAAAATAATATAATATAATTAGTTAATTATAATATACAAAATAAATACCAGATTTTTTTTTAAATTATTTGTTTTAGTTAACCTTGCTGCAAATGACAGTGTTATTCCCTCCGATGTGGATGACAAAAAACATAAATTCATGTTTATATGTTGTCCATATTGCAATAAAAAATTTATTTATGAAACAAATTTCCTTTACCACCTTCATCAGGTACATTTCCAACTAAACCAACCAACATCTGGAGGCAGAGAAAATTCAAAGGTAAACAATTTTTTATTTTTTTTTAAACAGATAAAGATGGCATTTTTTTTACAAATATTACTGTAATATTATTATTACTAAATAGTGTTTTCTTTATTTTAATAGAATATGTTAAAGATGATTGCAAGTTCTGTCCATCAATTCCCCCAAAACAAATATCTAACATCCATAGGACTTTTACATTTATTAAAAAGTTACGGTTCGAGAATTAAAAGTATTGAGAAATTTAATCATATTTTAAATACAAAGTGCAGTCAAATCCAAAGCTTAATATATCAAAAAATCAATGTATGTAACAATTATTATAATATACATATATATACAATTCCACAATAAAAATAATTGCACAATATTTATTTACAGATACTCTCAAGATACAAAAATATAGATAATATTATACACTATGTAGAGGCAGAGGGGCTTGCTGAATATATTGTGGATTCAGAGCCTCACACATTAAATAATATAGCATCAAAATTCACGAATAAAAAAATAGATAAAAAAATAGGGAAAAAAAAAATAGCTATAATCAAAAAATCAACAATAGACATACTTAAAAGTGAAGCCATTAAACAATATTGTAAATTTCTTTTAACTAATCCTCCAATCAACAATCAAAAAACAATAGCCATTTCCGAACTTAACTTTTTTTTAAAAACCAACACTCCATCCTCCACAATACATAATACATTCAACATAAACAATCTCCTGCAATCGGCCACCTCAATAAAATTCATAGATTACATTTTCAGCTGTGTTATATTATATTACTCCCCTGATATTCTTCATGAGTAAGTCACATTTTGTAATATATCTTAATGCCTAAATTGAGTAATTCAATCCTATTGCATCTCATGTTTCAGTGTCCAATTGTGTGAAGTGGATACATTAGTAGACATCTATAACCAAAAAAAAATGTTAATACAACTGAATATATTCATCAAATATGTAGAAGTTTACTATCAACAAATAAAGGGGTTGGCAGATGACGAAGACAATGCCATCATGAATTGTGTACCATACATAAATTGTAACCATTTGTTTTCAATGGATAAACAATTTTATGAATTCATAATGGCAGTAGATTCATGGTGGATGAATCCATTTATTGATCTAAATTATAAAAACACAAAGTAAATTTTAAAATTCAATATTCTATCACATAACCTAAATAATTAAAATAAATAATGTAATAACTTAATTTATAAAAAACAGGTTAACAAAAAGGGTTCCGGATGTCACAATTCAAATTGATGACAAGTCGGTCATTGAATTCTTTATCCCAGATCCAAATATCGACGATTACAATACAGTATTAGTATTGACTTGTGTTTATGTATATTATGAAAACTTAAATTTTACTCAAAAGTACACAGTATGTTAATAATGTTTAGATATTTATAAGACAGCATTTTTTTTAATTTAAAAATATTATCATAAGAACTCATAACATTACCATTAAAAATGCTGTCTGTTACTACATAATTATTTAAAATGTATTAATGACTTACATTTTTCTTTTCCTTAGTTATCTAATATATATAATCACATTAAAATAATAATGTGCATTACCAGACATTTTTTTATTCAAAAACCTGCACTAAAAGAAACATTAGTTAAATTGGTTAATGAAAATTATTTGACACTTCAAGAATATCATAGTTACAAAATATACAAACCCAATAAACAAAATATATATAACTATATTCAAAAATTTAAAAATTTAGCTATAGTAAACGACATAATATACATAACAAAAGATACATACTTGACGACAGCTGTTTTTTACAATGTAATTTTATTTGTTTGTCTTGAAACATTTGCAATGCTTCTTAAATATAAATAATGTATATAATTATGTGTTTGTTTCAGCTTCCAACAACAATTTCCTCAATGACCTCTGTCAAACACAAACCTGCAACAAATCAAAATTTCATTATAGAAAAATTTCAACAAAAATCAATCTTCATTAAAAATTTTTTAAAGTCAATACTAACAAATCATTTTAATATTACATCTTTGGACACAATATTTAATATTTATCAACAAAAAACTAAAAAATACAAACAAGATATATACAACTTACTTCAAACTTTGCCGAAACTTGGCCAGGACTCTCAATTATCCGTTGACAAAATCATGGAAATGCTTCAAAATTCAACTATCATCCAAATTCCTTCTTCAAATCCACCTACCTTACAAACAAAATTCACCGCTTCAAAATTAAAGTTTTACGTTCAGGCTTCAGATATACAAACTTATATTAAACAACATTATCCTTGAATAAACTATTTTTTTAATTATAAGCTTATTATATTTATGTTTCCATCTGCTGGAAGTTTGGCCCCGAAAAAAAAAAGACTCATTATACACAACAGACGAGACTTTGGAAGTTATCCATCAACAGCATATGATTGAGTCAATTAACAGGTTGACTGCCGTGGGGGGTCTGTTGACCCGTCATTTACCTTTACATATCATTTAACAGAAATTTGTGTTGTATTGTCTAACAAGCTTTTCCAATTTGACCTTAAAAAAATGAATTTAAAAAAAAATACCTAATAACATTATATCATTATCTCACTTAGTAGAATTGCCCAGGAGGCCATGACAAAATATGTTTCCGTACGAAAGTGTATATTTTGACGGTTTTCATAACCCTACGAGGCCTAAAATGATTTTAATCTTTAGGGTTCAAAGACCCCACAAAGCCCAGTGGTAAAAGTATACTGTAGGGTTATTAAATCCCACAAAACAACAATAGCAGGTTACATATTTTTAGCATGGCAGTCAACCTGTTAATTACAGACCGCCACAGACGCCAATAGTTTCATCGAAGGTCTCTGTATGTATATTCAACATATTTTATGTAGGTGTCAAAATAATTGTTTGGCCACCGGTGTCCAGATAATTCCCTGTGAGTTACCCCGGCACCGGTGACAAGATAATTATTTTGACACCTAATTTCTCCAAGGATTTCATACATTTCAAACTTATCATCGTATAGAGCTAGTTGCTGTGATCATTTTAGCGTTTTGTCTGTTCATTGCAAACCATTATTTAAGGTGGTTTAGGGCTGGCAAGTGATCTGCGGTGCGGGGGGCGGTAATATTACGTAATCTCAAACAATGCACATTTAGCCGACGCGAAATATATTATCTCACGTGCGATAATGCATAATTTACGTCTATTTTCAATTTGTTTATAGGTACGTTTAAATACAAACCTCGTGTATTTGATGAGAAATTAGATGCAATTTGCCTAGTAATTCTTGTAATTTAATGGCATGTAAAGAAGTGACACAATATGATGTTAACATATTAACATTATACAATGTATAGTACCTGGTGGCGTGTTGTACTCGACAGACCATTTACCTCATTTCAATAACTTATATGTGACAAGCAGTAATCGTCCGGATCCGAAGATGTATAACCTAATCAGCAGTGTCACCTGGTGGCGTGTTGTACTTGGCAGAACGAGTAAAGGTAAGTATATGATTTACGATCAAACATTTTATTTTATTAAAAAAATATAAATGAGATTAATAAGCCATTACTTTGACTTTAATCATGTTATCAGATTATTTTGATAATAAGAAGTACGGTTTTATCTATGATCGCGATAATGACATTATCAAAAATTAGATAACCCCGGTACAACCACAGAACAATAATCGCTTGTATATTGCACATGTAACTTCTTGAACGCTCTTGAACTCAAATTCTTCGTTGAAAATCTTCCTACTTAGCGGTAAGTACATTATTACCGTCGGTATGAATACTGTCTGCGGCAGAGTCGACCAGGGTTCTTTCATAAACTAAATTTACAGTTGTCTCTAATAATTCAATATTATCTATTGGTAATGCCTTGAAACGCTCAGTTTAGTGTGACCGCCTTCCCCTGAGCACGATACTATTAGGTTCTATACTATTATATCGTTCCATCTTTATCGTCTCCAATGTTTTCTAATTAAATACAGAAAACTTGGCCATTGCGATACTATTAGGTATTATATGGACGTCTGGACCACAATCTTCTTCAAAAGCACGTTTTGAATGGCACCATTTATAACATGTATAATATAAGATATTCTGAATTCTACAACAAATTGTTGTGTAATCTTGATATGTGGTCATACTCATGTGGTTTAGACTAAGAAACTTTTAACTAGGTACGTAGGGTAAAACAGTGGATTAGGGCTAATGGCGACCACCACTTAAAAAAAAACGCGCTTATGTGTAAGACCCCTTGGGTAGTGTGGAACATTACACTTATATAACATTTTTATTTTTTATAATTATTATTATTATATTTGTTTTTTTGTTAAGAGGTTTTGCGCCCGTCATTGTACATCGTCAGCGCCAGTCGTACCGATTACGTAATATTACCGACCCCCCGCACCGCAGATCACTTCCCCGGCCTAAAACACCTTAAATAATGGTTTGCAATGAGCAGAAAAAATTTCAAAATGATCACAGCAACTAGCTCTATACGATGATAAGTTTGAAATGTATGAAATCCTTGGAGAAATTAGGTGTCAAAATAATTGTTTGGCCACCGGTGTCCAGATAATTCCCTGTGAGTTACCCCGGCACCGGTGACAAGATAATTATTTTGGCACCTAATTTCTCCAAAGATTTCATACATTTCAAACTTATCATCGTATAGAGTTCGATGCTGTGATAATTTTGAAATTTTTTCTGCTCATTGCAAACCATTATTTAAGGTGTTTTAGGGCGGGGAAGTGATCTGCGGTGCGGGGGGTCGGTGATATTACGTAATCGGTACGACTCGCGCTAACGATATAATACGTATAATACGTAAATGCGCGACACCGAACACGTCAAAAAATATCTGTGAACCAACGAACGTTATTTGAATTTTTTCGCGTTTAATCTGTTTAAGATCGTTGTGAGTGTAAAAAAACAAAACTTAGAGGATATTTCGAAAGAAAAACGTAAGACCGTTACACCGGGCATTCGGATTTCGGACAGCAACGCGAAATATATTGCACGTGCGATCGCAGCAGAGGAATCTTTGTAAACACCTGAAGTACGATTTAAAACTTGAAAGGGGACCCGAAAAGGCTGGAAAACTGTAAAAAACGGATGAAATAATGAAAATAATAATGACAATATAATCATAATAAATTATTGATGGTCGTTGGCCGTGATAAGGAGGTAGGAACCACGATTAAAGATATATCTTAAACCGTGGTAGGAACGGACGAGTTGGGGGCAGTTGTCCGAAAAATGATAAGCATTAGATAAGTGTAATCACTCATGTAATCCGAACTGTACTTTGAAATGTATTGTTAAAAAAGAAACTGGTGTAGTAACAGTAAAAACTATTAAAATTAGTATTAAATATTATATTTTATTTTGGATAGTATAAATCCTTAAATTTTTTTATGTTTGAACATTCAGAATAATATTTTAGTTTGGACTCTGAGAATTTTGATATAACTATTGGTGTCTGTGGAGTAATTATATTAAATTAAGTTGTTTTTTTATTTGTCATAGATGCACCAGAAAGTATGTTGAGCGATACTACCTTAGACGAGCAATCTCTGCCGCCACCAGATGATAACCTACAGGACCAACCGTCAGAGAACTGTAATCACAATATGGTTGTCAATGCTCAGAGTGAGTAATGCCTATTTTATTAATGGAATAATTATGTTAAATTAAGTTGTTTTTTTTATTTGTCATAGTAGCACCAGATAGTATGTTGTGCGATACTACCTTAGACGAGCGATCTCTGCCGCCACCAGATGATAACAATTGATAAGATGTTTGTGTATTTTATTTTTTTTGATATTTTAATGTAATAATGAACAATAATTATTGTGATGCTTGCAATATTAAATTTAACAACCGATCAACATTCCTGTGCCATTTGGCAAGTAATCATCATGGACCATTTCCTCTTGTCAACGCCACAAAAAATATTGATGGTGATGCCAACAAAAGTAATTTGAACATAATGTACTTACCAATGAGTTATACTAATATATTTTTCTGTTACTTTTCAGAGTCCTTTCGTACCCGACCAATCATTGTTAACAGCAATTCAGAGTCTTCTCCCAGCGATAAATGTTCAAACAAACACCAACGCTACCAGTGCAGTATATGCAAAAAGAACTTCTCGTTCGACTCATGGTATCAGCGGCACATGTACACACATATGCCAGGAAAGTATTTATGCAATTATTGTTCAAAAGTGTTTAAAAGAAATGACGACTTAGTAAGACACACAAAATATATTCATTCAAGCAATCTAACAGTGAACAAATGCAACACATGTTCAAAGACATTCAAATACAAAAGTTCACTGAAGGAACACAGAATAAATAATCACTGTACGAAGAGACGAAAACACCTATGTGAGGTCTGTAAAAAATGTCTATGGTCGAAGAAAACTTTACATTACCACTTGAATGCACACCATAATAAACAAGAATTTATGTGTGGTACATGTGGATTGACGTTCACCGCACCTTACAAGAAGAGTCGTCACCGCAAAAAAAATGTATTAACAGTAATGTAACCAAAAAATATATATGTCACATTGTTTTAACAGCTTACTTTTTCCAGGACCATTGAAGTATATTTTGCATCCTTTACACTGGCACCCATTCACGAATCATAATAAGTCAAATGCCACTGCAGCCACCGCCTCCGTACACGTGTGAATCATTGTTTCAGATGGAAATGATTGAGTCTTCAGATATTGAGAAGACCAAATAAGTGTAATGTTCCACACTACCCAAGGGGGTCTTACATATAAGCGCGTTTTTTTTATAAAGGTGGTTCGCCAAGAGCCCTAGTCCACCGTACCTACCGCTGCACAGTTCATTGCTTTGTATTTAATTTTCGGTATGAATGTTGTGTAGTTTCTCATAACTAATAATCAAATTTACAAAATTATATTCAAACATCAACTTCAAAATCTCCTTCATCAACAGTAACATTTTCTGGTTCAACATTACAATTTTATAATGAAATTTCACCTATAAAAAAATACATATAGGAACATTATCCATAAAATACTACTTTTTTTTATTTACCTATCTGTTAGCATATATTTTCCAAAATGGCAGCCTCCGTACACGTATGAATCATTGTTGCAGTTGGATGTGATTGAGTCTTCATATGTTGAGTACAACATATAAGTGTAATGTTCCACACTACCCAAGGGGGTCTTACACATAAGCGCGTTTTTTTTATCAAGGTGGTTCGCCAGTAGCCCTAATCCACCGTTTCCACTAACGTTATTAATGTGTTGCATGCTAAAATAAAAATATAAATAGTTAATAGTTATTATGTTTGAATTATTAAGTTTTATAAATTACCATTCTTTTAATATGGCGACTCTTCTGATATGGTTGGCTGAATTGTTGCTTACAAATTGGGCACTCATACGGTGTGATTGCTGCATGAGTATTTAAATGATATTTCAATGTCTTTTGTGATAAAAATGCCTTATTGCACACTTTGCACTCGAATTCTACGTTGGGTTTTTTGGAATGCTTTCTTTTCTTATGTTGTTTCAGTGATTCATAGTAGTAGAATGTATTTGTACAGTGGCGACAATGATATACATCCCGCCTTTCATGAAGTTCCCTATGCCGCATCATTGTATCCTGTCTTGAAAAACATTTCTGGCAAATATCACATTTCCATTCGGCCAGGCCCTGAATATGTGTTGCTTTGTGCCTCAACCAATGGGATTTAAACTGAAATGTTTTGGGGCAGTACGTGCATAGGATTCGTTTCTTAATGTTTTGGTTCACTAAATACAGAAAAAAAGAATTTTTTTAGGTACTAACATTACCACACAAATAGTATATTACCTTTTAATTCGGTTTTCTTTTCTTCAGCTTGTTTAGTTGCAGCTGATGGTTGCACAATGCCAGACTGCCGAATATTATGAGATGGTGGGAACTTATCACCTTCAGAGCAATATAATAATTTAAAACCTAAAATGTATTAGCACATATTAATTTGGATGTTGTTAAATTTAAAAAACCATACATTAAATAAACTCTTGTTTAAAAATTAAAACTTACGCCTGGCTTCAATAGCAAGGGGGTCCTGGTCATCGTCATCAATGGTGCTTGATGATGATGAATGAAAGCTATCTTGTTTTGTGTTTACTTGTACTTGTGCAGCTTCGTCGCCGTCGTCGTCGTCATCGTCATCAGTGGCGCTTGATGATAATGAAGAACGAGAGCCCATATCTTTAATTCGTAAACAAAATTGTTTTTATTATTTAGTTATTACGATTTCCACACAAATAGTATATTACCTTTTAATTCGGTTTTCTTTTCTTCAGCTTGTTTAGTTGCAGCTGATGGTTGCACAATGCCAGACTGCCGAATATTATGAGATGGTGGGAACTTATCACCTTCAGAGCAATATAATAATTTAAAACCTAAAATGTATTAGCACATATTAATTTGGATGTTGTTAAATTTAAAAAACCATACATTAAATAAACTCTTGTTTAAAAATTAAAACTTACGCCTGGCTTCAATAGCAAGGGGGTCCTGGTCATCGTCATCAATGGTGCTTGATGATGATGAATGAAAGCTATCTTGTTTTGTGTTTACTTGTACTTGTGCAGCTTCGTCGCCGTCGTCGTCGTCATCGTCATCAGTGGCGCTTGATGATAATGAAGAATGAGAGCCCATATCTTTAATTCGTAAACAAAATGGTTTTAATTATTTAGTTAATACGATTTACACCCATATAGTATATTACCATCTAATGTCCAATAGCAGGTTACATATTTTTAGCATGGCAGTCAACCTGTTAATTACAGACCGCCACAGACGCCAATAGTTTCATCGAAGGTCTCTGTATGTATATTCAACATTTTTATGTAGGTGTCAAAATAATTGTTTGGCCACCGGTGTCCAGATAATTCCCTGTGAGTTACCCCCGCAGGCACCGGTGACAAGATAATTATTTTGACACCTAATTTCTCCAAGGATTTCATACATTTCAAACTTATCATCGTATAGAGCTAGTTGCTGTGATCATTTTAGCGTTTTGTCTGTTCATTGCAAACCATTATTTAAGGTGGTTTAGGGCTGGCAAGTGATCTGCGGTGCGGGGGGCGGTAATATTACGTAATCTCAAACAATGCACATTTAGCCGACGCGAAATATATTATCTCACGTGCGATAATGCATAATTTACGTCTATTTTCAATTTGTTTATAGGTACGTTTAATACAAACCTCGTGTATTTGATGAGAAATTAGATGCAATTTGCCTAGTAATTCTTGTAATTTAATGGCATGTAAAGAAGTGACACAATATGATGTTAACATATTAACATTATACAATGTATAGTACCTGGTGGCGTGTTGTACTCGACAGACCATTTACCTCATTTCAATAACTTATATGTGACAAGCAGTAATCGTCCGGATCCGAAGATGTATAACCTAATCAGCAGTGTCACTGGTGGCGTGTTGTACTTGGCAGAACGAGTAAAGGTAAGTATATGATTTACGATCAAACATTTTATTTTATTAAAAAAATATAAATGAGATTAATAAGCCATTACTTTGACTTTAATCATGTTATCAGATTATTTTGATAATAAGAAGTACGGTTTTATCTATGATCGCGATAATGACATTATCAAAAATTAGATAACCCCGGTACAACCACAGAACAATAATCGCTTGTATATTGCACATGTAACTTCTTGAACGCTCTTGAACTCAAATTTCTTCGTTGAAAATCTTCCTACTTAGCGGTAAGTACATTATTACCGTCGGTATGAATACTGTCTGCGGCAGAGTCGACCAGGGTTCTTTCATAAACTAAATTTACAGTTGTCTCTAATAATTCAATATTATCTATTGGTAATGCCTTGAAACGCTCAGTTTAGTGTGACCGCCTTCCCCTGAGCACGATACTATTAGGTTCTATACTATTATATCGTTCCATCTTTATCGTCTCCAAATGTTTTCTAATTAAATACAGAAAACTTGGCCATTGCGATACTATTAGGTATTATATGGACGTCTGGACCACAATCTTCTTCAAAAGCACGTTTTGAATGGCACCATTTATAACATGTATAATATAAGATATTCTGAATTCTACAACAAATTGTTTGTGTAATCTTGATATGTGGTCATACTCATGTGGTTTAGACTAAGAAACTTTTAACTAGGTACGTAGGGTAAAACAGTGGATTAGGGCTAATGGCGACCACCACTTAAAAAAAAACGCGCTTATGTGTAAGACCCCTTGGGTAGTGTGGAACATTACACTTATATAACATTTTTATTTTTTATAATTATTATTATTATATTTGTTTTTTTGTTAAGAGGTTTTGCGCCCGTCATTGTACATCGTCAGCGCCAGTCGTACCGATTACGTAATATTACCGACCCCCCGCACCGCAGATCACTTCCCCGCCCTAAAACACCTTAAATAATGGTTTGCAATGAGCAGAAAAAATTTCAAAATGATCACAGCAACTAGCTCTATACGATGATAAGTTTGAAATGTATGAAATCCTTGGAGAAATTAGGTGTCAAAATAATTGTTTGGCCACCGGTGTCCAGATAATTCCCTGTGAGTTACCCCGGCACCGGTGACAAGATAATTATTTTGTGGTACTCGAATGAAAATCTACAAGCTGCATTTCAAAATCATCTAAATTCAACCATTTCTAACACTTTTAAGTTGAGTTTTTCTAATGGCAATATGTCTGGATAAACAATAATTTTCATGGTTTCTTCAAATTCTTTAAGCTGAGTAAAGCGTGTAGAGAACTCATTCATAGCTGTCCCAATAATATTTGAAAATTCTTGGATAATATGAGTAATTTTCGCGTGCCATGGATTTGCCATCCCTGTTACAATGTATAATATTATATGCTCTCCCTTTGCCTGCCATCCCCAGTTGCCGATAATATTGGTGTAAATAGAGTTTTTGCACAACGCCGGTAAAACACTCCGGTAAAAATAAAGTTAAATTATACGTTAATATACACGTATTAACGTTATAGTTACAACTTTAGTTTTTGCATTACCGGATATATAATATTCCGTTAAAATATTTTATCGCATTGTAAATTGCAACCATAACCAATACTAACAATTGAAATATAAACAGGTTTATGACTTCTCCTTTTTGATATCTGTTTGCGCCGCTGCCGATACTCGCTCGATTTAGATGGTCGGTCGTAGAGCTTCGCGCACGACACACACACACACTTACAAACACGCACAGTTTATCAGAGGTAATTATTATTGTTGAATTGTGAATTATATAATATTATTATTTTATACTCGTCTCATGTCCATAATTTATGTTTTGTTAGTACAGTTTTGTTCCTCGTTCTCGCGGCACACGCATGCGTCGCGAATTTTGTATTTTTGTTAGTTGTGTCAGAAATTCGCATGATTGATATTATTATTATTGTAAAGCGGGCATCGATTTGTGGTGTTAAATTCAGGCACAAATTGCCACATTATTGTTAAATATTGTAAACCCTTTGTTATTATTGTGTGTGCATGTGTGAAAGTCACATTGTTGAATATTATTATATAGACGCCAGCAGTGCACCGTCGAACTGTGAGTTTAAAGGCATATTTTGTATTGTTAATTATTTATTATTATATTCTTATGCAGCTCTAATAGCTTGCCTATTATTTATTATTATATTCTTATGCAGCTCTAATAGCTTGCCTACTATTTATTATTATATTCTTGCGTTGCTGCAATTATTATAAATTTATAAAATTTATTATTATTGACGTCATATATTATACAGCAACATACTATTATCATATTAAACGTGTTACCATTTTATTATTTAGTATAAGTACACACACACACAAATACACACACACACACCCACCACACACAAGCACTCTCTGGTCTTGCTCGGCGAACCCGTCCACTTCCTTAGAGTCGCTAAACATCATAATATATACACACAATTACACAGGTCGGTTGGTGTGTAGTAGTGGTACAGTGCACGAAGCATTTTAGTGACCGGGCACACGACCTATAATCGTTGTCGTTCCCGGCGCAAACAATATCAACATTTTAGATAAAAAGCGGGATACCAAAAACTGGTGACTGATAAAGAAAACAGCTGTAATCACCCCACAATTTTTGTACTTGCCCCGAGCCCCACGAAACCTTGTGCCGTACTGATAGGTACTTATGTATAACCGATATACACAATGTAATAAGTACACATTAATTATCGACACCATTAAGAATAATTCATTAAATGGTTTAATAATTAAGTAATCATTTTTATTAGTTAAATAAATTAAACTAGGGTCAATATAATATATTACTATAATTTATAAATAACCATGATAAAGTAACATGGTGTGGTGGCAACGAACCGAATACCGTCGAGGTTTGCGCAGGTCATTGTATCCAGTTCACCTCATTTCATTGCTTGTTGATATTTGCCGCCAAAAACAAAATATACCATGATAATAATATATTTTGTATCAAATATCACACTATAATAAACACACAACTTTTATGTTATCCGTCTAATATTTACTACGGTTCATCATTATCCCATGGTAAAAAAAATTAACAATTATACCGTTTTTAATTTTTATATTTTCCTGGCTTAGCACAATTTTAAATAACATAAAAACTATAATGCCAGTGTGTATAAATAAAAACTGTTTTAGCGGTAGTAAAAAAAAAGGAAACCGATATCGATTCAACTATTACGTTACAAAGTTTTCCCAAGGATGATACTTTGAGACAGATATATGGCAGCAAAGTTCAATGGTTAAGGGCATGATCAACATGTTTACGGTTTGATGACCCATCCGTCTAAACCAGTTGTGCCGGGCCCCAGGCGTCGCGTGAGCTGTTACGTAGCGCCAAGTCGTGCGCTTGCGAGCGGCGTACCTATACCTTGGGTTGTGAGCAACCCGCGAAAGAAACTAGTCGTCCTGCAGTGTCGTTCGACTGGCAGGTGTCGCGGGCCGTCGCAGGCGTCAACCCTTAGCTGGGGCGAGCGTCCGGGGACCTTTACCGGTTCACGGGCGTTCAGGCCGGGCTGTGGACTTAACCATCTGCGATTCGGCACAGATCGAACTTCCGGAGGTTGGCAACTCCGGTCGTAGGCGCCAGGGGACTAGGACCACGGACAGACCCCGACTAGGCTGATCCAGCGGATGCAACGTACGCTTAGCCTTACGTACGCCAGAGGGAACAGGGCTAACCTGGCGGTTAGGTTCTAAAACGCATGGAAGGTCACCCGTAAACCGAGGATGATTACTGTTCCAAACTTACATACCCCAAGTGATAACCCGGTCCATCCGGCAAATTCACCCTCTGCGGAGGCACGGACCAACGGATTTTTTTTTGGGCGGGGGGGGGGAGCAGTAGTTATCAAACGACCAGTACCGCACAGCCTGTCTGACGTGCCTTCGGGCAGAAATATAACCGACGTGCCTCCGGGCAAATAGTGACAAATTTACAAGACAAAAACCTGACAATAATTGACAATGCTGGCTACATTCTGTCGGCCAAAAGCACGTTGCGCCTCAAAGGCGGTGGGGGCGATGACGAAGCGAACGGCTCGGCATACAACACGCCGTCGTTCCAAAATAGACCCGCGTCAAAACTTATAAAGCGTAAGAAAATTGGCGAGGATGATTTGAGCCCGGGTATGGGTGGCTCTCCTTGTACGCACGCTTCGGACTTTGAAAAGTACTAGGATGAGGTAAGCTCGCATATTAAAGATACTAAGACGATTCTCGAAGATATGCTTAGAGAAACTAAGATAGGCAGGCGCTAGGTCGATACAATCAGCACTCAACTAGACAAGATCTTAATCAACAATAGCCACCTCGGCAGGGCAAGCTTTAAGGTTCTCGGCAGGTGGGAGAAGCAGCGAGACGAGCTACGTGCGCTCCAAGGTCATGTTAGCAATTTATACCTTCTGTTGGCGGGACAACCGGTCATCCAATATCGATGTAACCTTGTCAACAAGAAATATCTGCCATATCATAAGGGACTACAGAGGCATAGGCTTCACCATGACGGTAAACCTAGCCGCAAAAACCGCGTCTGATGAAAAAAGGTACATGTTGAAGACAGCCGATTGGGATCTGTTCAACACCACGCTCCTAGGTGAAATTGGTGGTATTTCGGACTCTTCCATAGAATCCTCGGCCATTGACATAAGCCGGGCATTGGCCGCAGCGGCGGACCGAGCGATCCAGCGAAAGAAATCTGGTGGAACCTCTGGAAAGAACATCTGGTTAGGCTTATCATCTCCCTAGTGTTATTATGAATTTCATAGCATGTAGTACATTCAAATAAATTTACAGAGAAATAAATGTATTGAATGAACCACATATTATGGATCATGGATTGGTGAAATAGGTTTGACGTGACCCACATATGAGTCAAAGGACTCATCCGTTTTGATTTAATTTAACACGTGGACAGTCAACGTGTTAATTTTGATTCTAGTAGTATTGACTTAATATGAACTCGATGTATTATTTGTTTGAGTTATGACTTTAGTTGTGGTATGTTCATTACATTTCAACAAACACCATTATGAAAATCCAAAAAAAAAGAGTAAAAAGGCTAATTGAATGTAAACCCAAACTGAAACTTAAAATGGATGCTGCACACAAGTCAACTATGTATCAGAAATGTTTTAATACATTTTTTTGTTTCTATTTGGTAATCCCCTTGGTAATTATTATGATGATATTCCTTATCGAAGAAAGTTGGAACCAGCAATTACAACTGTATATTCACTCCTGCTGGAAAATTTGTTGTAAGTGAATCTGATATTATTGACCAAGAGACATCCTGCAGTGACACAGACCATTCCCATTGTCACAGGTATTTTATTTGATAATAAAATACTAGACTAATTTTGTAATTGTTTTTTTTAAACTATTATACCAAGTAAAGTAATAGTGCTGCTCGAGTTAACTAATATTGTTGAATTTTTAAATAAAGTTTATCTAGAAGAATTCAATTTAACAATTTCAACTCGTTAAGTTGAATATTACCCAAAAATTTTACTTTACCTTAATTAATTTTACTCGCTAATTAATGCGTCGACAAACTGAATGTATATTGTATTAATCTATAATGTGGAGATAATGGATAATTTTTTATTTATTAACAAAGTACTTACACAATTTTTAAATTTATTAATTAAACATTTTATAAATTGCATGTAGACAAAAAATAAGCATAAAGTTATGCTTTTTGATAATGAGTTAGGGATATTTCCACTCGATGATACCGATGAGATTACTTAAAACAATCTTATTAAAAAGTATTATATTTTTAAAAATTAAATAATTCCTCTTTGTTTTTTAACTTATATAATAAATAATAATACATAATACTTATATTGTCTCTTTGTCCATAATTTTGTAGAGTATGTAGAATGAATAATTTAAAGAACAAAGTGATTTTTTTTAGTAATTTAATTGTATTTATTATTAGCTAACTAGTATTATTTTTTTTAGATGTTTTTTTTTGTTTTATTGATCTAAAACTTTTACAGTTAAGACCATTACTTTTTCCAAATTGTAGTACAAAGTATAAAATATAAAAAAAATATATAAAATTAGTTACATTTTTTTTTTAATATATTGACATATAGGTATGTACATTGAACAATATTATATTCAATTGTATTTATTATTAATTTACAAGTGATATACTATTATTTTTTAGATTTATATTTTAGTTTTATCTACCTAAAACTTCAACAGCTAAGGCCATTAGTTTTTCCAAATTGTTATACGAAATTTATAATATTATTTAACATTATTTATTTATTTATTTATTTTTAATAAACTAATGGTAACAAAATACTTTTGGACATTAACATGGTACGTACAATGTACCAGCTGCAGCAGGCTGTGAACCCAGTTTAAATCAACGGTCGGGAGATACAATTGCCAAAGGATTTGAAATCGTTTTACTTTTCCACGTATTGTTGAAATATGGTAATGTATTCAAATTTGTTCCAAGAATTTAATCTGGCTGGGCGGGCCAGGCACCATAGTTGCTTTTAATCCCGCCATCACCAAATTAACTTTTGTGAATGTGTAACAAAATCTAGAAGCTAATTCGTACAGCGACGGCCAACGAATTTGTCATTCGCTTTGTAAATGGTGTAGTGTAAGTATGCAGGTAATTTGAATTCGACTAAAACTTTTGCTTTTCAGCCAGCATTGCTGAAATGTTGTTTGATGTTTTAAGAAAATTGTATTCAAATTATTTTGTTAACTATTATCTCTATTGGCTATTGTTGAATTATTAAATATACGCGCGTGAATTTATACATGGTGAATCTTATGTCATTGTACGCAGATTTTTTTTAAGGACTATGGATCAATAATATGGAATTTCAAAAAAACGAAAAATAACGTGTTTTTTTATTTTTAACAGGTAATTTATTTATAAAAAATTCAAAATTTTTGAATACGCAAGTTTACCAATAGCAAGATCAACTTTATTTTTTCATATGGTTATCACTACATTTTTAATGTATTCTGGTAGAGCTATTTTTTTCTGAAAATGTTGATAGTCAAATCGAATGATATGAATAACATGAATATGTTGGTTAGCTAGTCTATTAACTATGGTCATCTAAAGTTTGATAAAAATGGTAATTGGACGCATCATTTCATAGGGAGGTAGTATTTGATGGAATGATTTTACGTTATGAAAAATTCGGTAAAGTATATTTATTTACATTATTTTTACGCGATTTAAGTGTTCTGAGTTTGGTTTTAAAATTATTATATAATTATCAAGGTGGTGGAGAAAAAACTGTGGAAATTGATGAGTCCAAGTTTGGTCGGCGGAAATATCACTGAAGGCATCAAGTGGGATTTTATTAGGGTGGAGCGGGAAACAGGTAAATGTTTTTTAATACCTGTCAAACGGAGAGATAAAGAAACATTGTGCTGATCCATTTAGCCGCGGAAGCATACAAGACTAAGAGGTAAGCGCCATTAAGGAATAGATTTTACCCAGAAGGTTGATCATAAGTAGGGTTATGAAAAATATTTTTTCTTCTTTTAAACGTGTTCGGTTATAGATGAGTAGAAATAATATATAGATTACATACTTAGAAATGAAGAAAAACACATTATTTTTTATTTCATATTTGTATATTCTATATGTAGGTAGTGCTGAAAAATATTCCTGGCATTATGTTGAGAGTAAAAACATTTTTTATTTGAGTTTTAAAATATTGTTGTATGCGGACCGTCAGCGATCCAAAATATTTTATAATGGTTTGAAAAAAAGTTGAAGTAAATTTCCACAATGAATGAAATAATAGTGTACTTTCAGTAAATAAAAAGTCGTATATGTGTGGTCATGTGGGCGCGTGATGTGAAGGTGCTGTTGACTCTTTTATTTAGTTCTTAGATCATATTTTGTATATTGTAAAAGGTTACGATTCACCACTATTGAGAGTGGTTTATATTTACACACTGTCAATAATATAATATAATTATAACATGGTATAATCAGTGTCGGCCTGGCCATGGTCGCTGGGCCGCGAATGCAGCCCGGGTCCCTCCGTTTTTTTATTTGCTTGACGTGTGCCTGTTCTATATAGGGAGTAAGGACCCACCCCGTAAAGTATTTATCGACATATTTAACCGTAAGCAATTTTTCTTTACAGGGCTCAGATGCTTGCCTGTTATAGTGTGAGCAGGGCACTATAATAGCACAAGTGTCAAGTAATAAGTAGGAGGAGGTTTTTTTGGATTAATTGTGCTACTGCAAGTTAAGCTAGGTTTTATATCTCTCCTTAAAAACAATGGGCTCAGACGAGTCCACGAGGGCCCCGCTCACCCACCTTGCAGCTGCAGCTCCGCTGTTGGATTCAGCGATCATGATAATGTTGCATACAAAAATATGTATGATTTATAATACTATATATCTACTTGTACCTATATATTCATAATAAAATATTAAACAATGATGAAGATTTTACATTTATTTTTGAAAGTTTACGTGGATAATATCATGCATATGGCATTGTACATTGTGCAGTAATAAAAAATAACGATGAGAAACCATAGAAACAAACATGGAAATTGTTATTGTTTTGAGTTTGGGTAATGCCTCTGATTGGAAAAGTAAAAAGTAAATAATTTTTTTCACTGTCATTAGTATAATTTACTATTTATATTATTATAGATCTTCCGAAAATAATTAATGGAAGATAATATGGCGAAATTACCGAATCACATACGTACAATATAATAAATGGCATAAGTTTACTCCTCCTATACGTCAAGTTAGCGGACGTCAATTCTGGGACGACAAATGAAATAGTAAATAATTAAATCTTTTTCTAATTTTGTATTATGACTTATGAGAATAAGTAATAAAACAAATACATACTACATATAGTAATATTATAACCAAAATAATTCTAAAATATTGTAATTTTTTAGACGGAAGATGATGATATAATTTTAAGTTAGAATATTTAAAATAAAAATAACAAAATTATAATTCCCATAAAAAAATTATTTCCTAAAAAGTGCTATATAATATATTTCATATTAAAATTATATATATTATACCACGAAACGTATAATAAATTGCATACCTAAGATCAAGAATTAAAATGTCCTACTATATAATTTCCTAATTACAAAATTTAATAAAAAAAAATAATACCTATTGTAGTATTTATAAAATAGATTTACATTACCAATATTCTCGTTGTATGATATATTTGTTTATTACATATAAAAACAAATACAAATAATAATATTATTATTTTTATATGTATGTATAGGTAGTTATAATTATATTATTTGAGTTAAAATTAAAAATTTAATTGAATGAACTATTGTTTTGAGTTTTTTCCTCTCTAAATTTGGCATTTTCCATAAAAAATTTCATCGGCTTTAAAATTTCCATAACCGTGCGATTTCTGTGAGATTGAATACTTCGTTCACTAGCTGAACCGTTTAAAAAGTAGGCTTAAGATACTGCAGATATATTATTTTGTTATCTAGCTATATATGTAGGGTGTTATGACATTTAAACTTACTTTTTTTTTTAATGTTACAAATTGTATTATTACCAAAAATAATGGATTAAGAATTAAGTATTGAAAATATCGTTTTGTTTTTTTAGCCATTGTACGAAAATTGTGCCAAAAGGTTGATGTGGAACATTTTTGCCATTATTTGATGAGTCATATCAGACACCGATGACCGTTCCAGTCTCGCTAAATATGTTTACTTAAAATAAAATTATCGTATATTGTGTTCTATATTAGTTTTATTATACTTGTATTAGTAATATGGTATAATATACCATTTAGATGATACGCATAATAGATAGGGTTATTTTTTTAGTGTTAAAAAATATTAGAGACGAAAATAGTACTATATTAAACACGATTATAGTATCATATAAAACATGTATTTTCAATTGAATAATGTTGGTCTGCAATGATGAAGATAAATGATTATTTGAGTTTTTTTGTGCTTTCCCTAATTTCATAATTCATATTAGTCATTCCCCGAAGAATATTAAAGACAATTTCTGAAAAATATGTGCACGATTATTATTAAAACATGAATGTATAAAAAGTATATTAATACCTATATAATATTTAGGAACATGAATAAATATGTAAAATATATTAGTAATAATTATATAGTTTTTAGGTAGGTATATAGTAAATTATAGTTCAGAGGTACTTTAACGAATTAGTTTTACTATTACCCAGGGCTTGAAACCGGTTACCGGTTTTTACCGAAAACCGGTAATTTCCCGGAATTTTGGGGAATCTATAATCGGTTACCGTTATTATAAACCTATTTGCACTCCCGGTTATTGGTTACTGGTTACCGTGACAATTTTTCAGCTAACATAAAACGTTATAATAATGTAATATGTTTTAACCGGTTAAGAACCGATTACCGGTATTTATAAATACTGACTACCGTTACGTATGAACTATAATAATATTATGTTTAATTTATTTTAGCTACATAAATGATTGTACGCTCGTAGCTACTAATGGTATAATAAATAATAACTTCTTAAAACCATTCTTAAATTATACTATTATATCTTTGTTTTTTTTTCTCTGGTCTCAATTCTTGTAATTATAATTAAAATAATTGGTATTCTACATTTCTATTTTCTACCTACCTATAACATAAAATATCGTTGGTTGGTAATGAGTAATGACGGTACTCGATAGTCGATAGTCCCGGTCTCCCCAATCGTATATTGTACTGGGAAATCTAAAAATAGCTTGATTCCTATAACACAAGAATATTGTATTAAGTATACGGATACAAAGGTGTAGTACACATTTTTTTAGAAAACCGGTATTCAATTGGTTACCGATAACCGACATTTTTTGGAAGCGATTATCACTTAACGGTAACCTGTAATTTTATATCTAGTTCCGGTAATAGGTTATCGCTAACAACAGGACCAGTTTAAAACAGGTAACCGGTATCCAAAAAATTTTCGGTTATACCTAACCGATTAAATTAATAACGGTTTCAAGCCCTGCTATTACCTTGATCTTTCAAATTATGATGCGTTGGTTGAGTTGGTGTATGATCAAAATGTATTTGTTTTTTATAGCTACCTTTTGATTTTGATGGTGAAACAACACTAAATTCCTTACTTGAATCTTAATAAAAAAAAATTTCACAAAAATATAATACAAGGTTAGTCAATGATACGATATACCTATTTAACGCTGTAATATATAATCTACAATTAACAACAATTAATAGACAAATATAAAATTAGTGCACATTTTTCTCGAAATATAATGAGGCGAGGAACACACAATAGTTAACGTAATAAGTCTCCTCATATGCATTTTTCAAGTTGCCTACCTACTAATATTCAGTGTTAAGACCTTATCTAGATAATTATTTAGTTATCTTTTATCTTATCTAGATAAATAGTAGCGTTTTAACTAAATAATTATCTAAGATAAAAAATTCATCCGTCTGGATAAATTCGTCTCTATACAAAAAAATGAAATACAATTTTTGTTGTCAATTAATTTTTTTGATAATTAATACATTAAATTTGAATTGTCATTATCTCAGTAAAAAAAAAATTGTATGTTCATAATACTATTATATATATTAGGTACCTACCTATTATTTATTATTGTTATTTTCCTTAGTGCTAAAATATGCCTACATCATATTATAATAGGCATAGCTCTCAATAATATGTTATGGTGTTGAGTTGCTTTATAACTTTGTAACTTAAGAGTTAAAAAGCAATATTTAAATTTGCTATATTATAAATTAGTTTAACAACTTATAAATTATATGGAAATATGTTACATATTTTCTTTGTTTCACACAACAAACCAACTTTTAAAAATATTCATTTGGAAGTTGACGACTATAAACTTTTAGATATAATAAACATTTTATTTTTATTTTTCATGGAAATGAAATATTTCAAGAAAATAAATTTCATGAAATTTTAAAACCCTAAATTAATAGGTGATTGTTGAAAAGTATGTAAACTAGATTACTAACGAATGATTGCAGTTATACAATATTCAAGATAAATTTATTCTTATTTAATAATTAATGTAGATCTATGATGAGGGTTATACACACATCCAACTGTAAATCTCTCAATTCAATTAAACACCCGGAGACTGGATAACATATGAAAAATATGTGCGAAAACATTTAATAGGCAGTATTGTCGCAAAAAGCGTTTTTACACTGGGTACTTGGAGAAATATATGTATGACCAAAAATCGTGAACTTCATAGGGTTATAACTAAAAACCTAATATCAAGTACAGGCACGGATCCAAAGGGGGGGGGAGGGTCATGACCCCCCCCCCATAAACATCAAGATTATGTATTTTGTGTTAATTGAAAAAATAATACAATATGCATAAATTTTAATTTTGATTTATTTCAGGGAGATTTTTTTTCACACTAAAAATGTTGTTATATGTCCATTAAAACTACAATACTTGTTTACAATATAATAATTTTCAGCAAACGGGCAAACTTCTTACTTCTGAGAATATTAATAGCGATTATAAACTGATTGACGATACGAGTATAATTGGTACTATTGTTAGCGAATAAATATAAAATAATAATATTTAATAATGCAGCGGAAATGTTAGATTGTTTGACGGAAAAATAATATTCTCAACCCGTACAATATAATATAATAATATAGGCACGTCTATAATCTATATTAGGTATACATTTCGCACGACGCATGGCGAAGTATATTAGCCGTAATCGGCTAATCGCTATTCGCTAATTTGGGATCTAATCACTTGTTACAAAATACCATGCCCAATGACAACGATAGTTAATATTTAATTACGTATATCATAATATTATATTTCATTTCATTTTGCTGTGAATGTCAGGACAAGCGCGTCAGTCGTCGAGTACTTAAGTAACGATGGTAGGTATCTATATTATTATAATTTTTACCTTTTTATGCAGCGGGCACCTATTATTTTCTAAAAATATCGAGGAATTTGTGGTAAAAACAGATGTTTTATACAAAACTTAAGTGTTTATTTTTCTAACATTTTTATAACCTATTACTTATTTATTATTATTAAAACATATATAAATTAACTTCTTACAATTTTTGATATCGATGTCTTATACTTTTATAGCCGTTTATACAGTATGATTAAAATAGAAAAAATAAATCTCTCTCTTTTATTTAGGGTGATTCATTTAAAAGAACTAGTGGGTCGGCAAAAAAAATTGACACATTCTTTAGTAAGAAGTTAAAGTTTGAGTCTGAAAATCGACAAAATGATTCATCTATATCTACTTCGGTATCTAATTCCGATCAAGGAAATAGTTTGGCGATTGACATACAGTGTACATTATCGGAATCCGAACAGAGAAAAGACTCTCATGTCCATTTTGATTACTCTTCAGATATTGGTTGTTTTATAGGGAAGAAAAGCATTGATAATTTTTTCTAAAGATTATCTACTTGAAAAACACTGGATGCCACCTATAAATTATGAATTTTCTTTTTGTGTTGTCGCCAAGAATGGAAAACAAACCAAAAAGTACGCTCAAAATTAAGCATAAATAATAAAGGTATAATTTTAGTTAATAATTTACTTTGATTATTTTTTAATTGCAGTATATCTATTATATTATCTTTTTGTCCTTTCGAAAAAATGACCCCCCCCCCCAAAAAAAAATTTTAGTTCTAGTTCCGCGCCTGGTTTAGTAGTTAAAAATGATTTTAAAAATGGTGTTTGTGCTATTGCATCTAATAGAAACCGGAGTACCAAAGAAAACGATGTTATGTTGCATAGGTGTGTACAATTTTTGTATTTTATTATAGTATTAGAGACTATAATATACAATTATTACTTTTAAGCTCATATGAATATATTAGTTAGTAAATAATTATTTTTGTCAGATTCCTGATGATAAAACTGAGAAATATGTGTTTAAAATTTTGTCAGCTACAACTAAAAATCGTCAATTCGCAGGATTATAACTTAAAACCTAAAGATTTAAGCAATTCGTTTTAAACAATAGTTCTAAGCTCGTAGAAATATAATTAAAAAAAAAAAATGAAATATTCATTATAAGCGCGGTAAAATAAAGCGTTCTGTGCATGCGTAAAACACCAAAAATAGTGAATTTCGTAAACTTATAACCTAATGATTTCCACCAATTAATTTTTGCACCATTGTTTTTTACTCGTCAAAATACATAGGTTTCCGAAAAAAAATTAAAAAATTCGCGTGGGCGCTAAACTAGATTTGTTTTCAAAATATAATATCATAGTCGACACTTGTATAGCCATAACTTTGGATTAACTATAAACGTTATTTAAGTAACATAACCATTTTATGATAGTATAGCTCTTTTAAAATGAAACATAGGTTTTCATGATATATACCTTTCAGCAAGCATCATATGACATCTATGATGTGTCTATACGTCTACACATAATTCTTTAACGTTTACTATAGTACTAATTATAGATAAAGTATACATTCATAATATTTTATGCAATTTTTGCTAATGAGAGAGTCAAAATATTTTCAAAATGTTATGGTGTATTGAAATCGAGAATATAAACATTCAGTGAAATTTTCATGTATCTACAGTTATTCGTTTTTGAAATACAACAATATAACAAAATCGCTACACATTAATAACACACAACATTCCAGCTTAATCAACAAAATTCGTTATTAGATTATTATATTATGATATTAGGTATTATATTATTAAACATATACATATTTATATGGTAATATATTGGTAATTGATAAAATATAATAATCAAAAAAAAAAAAAAAAGTGGCCTGGTGTGGCACTGTGGTTGGCCTCAACCACTAACGTGTTCTGAGATCAAGCATCAGCCGGTGTAACTAATCCCCGGATGGGCACGAAAAAGATCAAAAACATATTTATGATTCATACATTTACTTCGAAGTGGAAAATATTGAGTAACATTCTACGTTTCTTACCACCCAACTAACTTTTTTCTATTTTGTCTTTGCATTGTTTTTTATCATCGCATTTAACATTGTAATAACACGTGTCCCGTTATCGTTCGACGAATATCCGGCGGAAACATTATTTCGCATTAAGAGCTGGCGTGTATGTACGATAATTGTTGTACACCGATGTCCCGTGTTATATTATAATATTATTACTCAATAACTTACATTGGTGGTGCATTGGGGAGTCCCGTTCGGATTGTTCGCGACGGACGTCAAAAACCTAATTTCCTTTTGTTGGTATGTGAAAAACAAAACAACTGTGCCCATATAATATAGTTGTTATAACGCTACTTAGGTGTCTGTGCCTGTATTAAACACAATCAAGGGTACAGGGTGATTTCATTAAAGGTGAACTCTTATTGTCTTGAATAGTTTTCACGTTTTTTTGAAAAACAGTACATTTTTGAGAACAAATTTCTTCAATGCATAAAAATTAAATGTTGACTAACTAGTACAATTAACTGATTATGAGTAGGTATTTAAAGTTTAGATCATGAGCAATGTGAATTTGCACAAAGGCACCATGCAAAATATATTAGAATGTATAAAAAAATAAAAAAAATATTTTTTTTGTCAAAAATTGTTTTTAAAATATTTTATATTGACTTCAAATTATTTTTTAAATATTTTTCTGATAACGTAAAGACTTTTGGTGAAAATTAGTATTTACCCCTTGTAGAAGAATCACACTGTAGGTTCACATGTTTTGACGATATTACTGTAGGCAATAAGAGTCTATAATTACCTACAGTAATAGTCTTATTATAAGACGCGAGGCGATAGTAGGTATGCGTGGATTGTGAGACGAGTGCAGTCCAGGCAAAATGTATGATATTATAATCACCACCTCCGGCCAATTATTATTTACAATACGTGCATTAAATTGTACACATCTCAAACTCTGTTTGTGTAGCTTGCAGAACGGTGCAGTGCCTTGATGGACGATGTTTATAAATAGGTAGTTACATATGACAGACAGTTTCCGTGCATAAATATAATGTGTAGGTAATGTAATATATTTCTTCAATAATAGTTTAATCCGAAGTTATATTGCGTATTGTATATTATGACCTGGAACAATATAATATGCATGAATATTATAGTTCCGTGGAGAATAAAAGATTAACATAAATGTGCCTACACGTGACCGGGTTTTTTGCTCAAAAACATGCCTTGCAGGAAAACTCTCACGCCTCGTAGAATAATCCGATTACGATATTTTTTTATTTTCTCGGAAAGAGAGTCTCTCCTTACGCACTGTACAAGTGCATTGGACTTTTAATTTAAAAATTCTTAACCATATTTACAAGTTTTTGTTTTTTGTTTATTATTATTATTTTTGACTTTTGTTGAAATTGAAGCTTGAAATAATTTTTTAATTTTTATTCAGTTTGTTATTTTATTTATCAATATGTGATACTTAAAAAGATAATGTTTTTTAAATTTTCAATGACCTAATGAAGAAAATATATTTATTTTACGTTAAAGTCGTAATTTTGTTATATTAATATAATAAAGAATAATTCTCTGTTATTTCCAAAAAAATAATGTTACTTGGAACAATAATCACACCATTTGGCACTTAGAGTTTTAATATTATATGATTTGGCACTTGGAACTGTCATTAGCAAATGTTTAATTTTAACTAATATTAAATGATAATTATAATAATTGAACTTAACTAGAGGATACTGCCTACTATATATTTAACAGTTTCTATAAATATACTCGTATTTGTTATTTTTCAACAGGCTATGTAATATTATTACTTATAATAGTACCTAATAAAATATACTGTTGTTCTATTTAAAAAGACTGTAATTTCGGGGGGGGGGGGCTGAAGCCCACTATGCCCACCCCCTATATTCGCCACTGAATGTATGTGTATGATCATAAACTAAGTATACATATTTGTCAAAATTATGTTCAATCAATGACATTAATAAGTAACACAATAATACCTGTATCGATTAGACTGACTTGAATATTATATATTATATAAATATACCATTTGTTCAGTACTCGAAGTGGGGGGTATACGCAGGGATGGCATACCCTCTACTTTTCTTATACCTATACTATTTCGACCACTGAATTTGTTAAAATATATCGGTTAATTAATTTAGACTGTGGACATTACAGATATACTTATACATTTAAGATAACATTAATTTATGATAAAATATGATATAATCGAATACGCTTAATTGTATATGACAAAATTAATACATTGTAGTCAGTCTCCACACCTCATAAGGTAAACTTCAATCTTCATAACCCTGTCGGCTGTTCATTGTGTAAGTATAGTCAATATTATTCATATAATTTATAAATTATGGGGCTGTATATTTTGGGTTTTTTTTTTTGTTATTTTCACAACTTTATTAAACTGACTGAATGGGTGTTGGTTTTTCAGTTGATATTAAATACGAATTTGATACGGTACCATTCTGAAATCTGAGTAGGTAGGTACTTATAAACTTGAAAGTAATTGAATTTTATATAAATTAACAATAGGTAATATTTAGTTATTTTTTCTTTATATTTTCTTTAAAAATGTTCTGTTATCGCATCACACACGATTTCATAAAAAAACAATCATATAAGATATATATAGAACCGTTATAAATGGTTATCGATCAAAGAAATATATGAACAAAAAATATATTGATGGATGAATCCGTGAATGTATATATTATGATATAATACAAGCTAATGCATTATGAAATTAATTCGATTAATATAACGGAAATCCCAGCTAAATAATAGGTATTCAATAAGATTATAATATCGAGTACATCCTTTATGCATATTACTTCAATTATAAATAAAATATAAATTACCCCAATTTAAATGTAATATTGTGTTTTTAAATGGTAATTAATACATAATTATAACAAATGTATACTAAATTAATGCAAAGTAATTTTCTAAAGCCACGATACCCGATATTGGTTCTATCAATTTATGGGGTATAATATATCAGATATTGGAAAAAAGTGTTATCGGCTCTATTAAAAAAACGATTTTGATTGTACCTATATTATTGTTTTAAATGTATAACCTAACCTAACCTAACCTAAAATTATTAAACTCCGTAATGAACTTACCCATAAATAATTATTATTCCACCTTAACAAACGATATATTAAATGTATTATTATTTATTGTATGCACGAAACAAGAAAACATTTTTATTTTGTAAAAAAAACAATATTTTACAATGAACTAATATTATTTTTGAATCAATTATGAATATACTTTTATTTGATAATATTGTATTATATTTAATGTATTTAATGTATTATAAATAATATTTTGTGGCTTAGCGTGGCGCGTTGGCTGCTACCAGTCGCGGAATGTGACTGAGAGTAAGTAACGGCCACAGATACTAGCTCCCGGATGGGTAACCACCCGGGTTCACAGTAGTTAAAAACCTTGCCACACATACACGAGTTTGCTACCTACCGTAACAATCGTAAAATCAACCTACCGTACCAACCTTACCCTTACCACAGTCCATAACCCCTACAACAGCTAATGGCCTTAGTCGCCGGGCTTAAGTTCAATAAAAAAAAAAAAAAAAAAATAATATTTTATTCATGTATCATACACGAACTATGAACACATACCACTACGTACTACATAAAATGTACAATATGGGGGCAATATAAAAAATTCTTATTTTCTTATATAATACAATATTAGTATCACGCGCTTCCAAAATATAAGTGTCTTTATTATTTGAAAAAAAATTCTTTGTGTTAAATTATTTTTAGATTCTGAGCCGAGCGATGAATGTATTGATTTTGATGTGTTATTAAATTAGTTAACTTTCATTTATTTATTATATACATTTATATTTAGACGCTCTAAGAAAAGACGCTCCAAAAGTTACTATTGGAAATAAAAAATTGAAGCACAATTATTATCATGTCACATTGAAAAGTTGACGTCTATAATGGAAAGCCAAGCGACACACATTGATGGGTAAATATAAAGTTATTTATAACTATTTCGGTTAAATATCCAAAACCAGATTCACCAGATCGCCACACACTGCAGCGGTAGCGGTAAAATACTTTTGTCTTGGCGGTGCCGGTAAATTGTGAACGGCTTAATTTTGCCGTTACCGCGTCCAGCGGTAATCGCCACCGCTGCAGTGTGTATGGGGACCAGGGACGGATTCAGGGGGGGGGGCTAAGGGGCCCAGGCCCTCCAGACATATTTTTTTATAAATATAAATATTATATATTAAATAACAAATAAACAAAATCTAAACTTCTTTTCACATTGTCGCTTTATATATTAAACAGCTCTCCGAGCGTTGCTGGGGGAGACCCCCAAATCCCCCGAGTTGGCGAAGAGTCTTAACCACCGATGTCGGAAGCTGTAGAAGTCTTTTGGTCTGATCGTCGATCTCGAGCCGGTTTGTGTGTTATAAGGAGGTCTGGTGATAAGGAACTGTGAGAAGGTTAGGACCACCGCGGTTCGACGTGGTAACCCGGGTTATGCCGCCGAAAATTTGAATTCCGTAAAAAAATCATATAGTCGCCGCGATTTTTTTGGTGTCTAGCAGTTCAGTCACCTCAGTTATCCGGGTAGGCAATCCGACTTATATCCGTCGAATAGTGGGCAATGTGGGACGGCCGGGTCAGGGCATCAGATATGCAATCCAACTGCGTCGGATCACGGACAACGTTCTTTACTTCCACCGAAAACGCGACATTACATGAAAAAAAATTTAAAAAAATGTGGGCGTCCTTGCAAATCAAATATAGCCGCAGTATTCCTCGAATGAAAATCGCCGTAGTAATAGGGGTAGGCTATCCAACTGTGTCGGATCGCGGATTACGTTCATTACTATCACCAAAAAAGCAAAAATAAGTGAAAAAAAATTTGAAAAATTTCGGACGTCCGTGCAAATTATATAGCCAACGAATTTGTTAGAGTGTCTAGCAGGTCAGTCACCTCGAATGACATTCGCCGTAGTATATAACTACACAGAATGCAAACGATATACTACACAACCCTGAAAAACATATTGTATATGCCTACCTATGATATATGAACTAATAAATACATACATATCAAAATAATATTTCAGTTGTCAGGTGAGTTAACTGGTTGAGGTAATCAAATAGCCACTTTCTTATTTTGGTAATTAATAATTTAATGTAGCATACAAATACTGCTACAGTTACTATAATATAATATAAATAAAGGCAGTCAAATATAATATTATAATAACGCAGTTTATTAAATCAGAAAAAACATGTAAGTATATCAATAAAAAAAAATCGAACTTTTCGACGCATGTATTTATGCCTGTATATAGTAATACCTACGCGACGTAAAGAAGTAAAACTCGACTTTTCTAAAAAGTTATCGATAAACACGCGCGATGGCGGCAGTCGGTTTGCACGTTATCTCCGCCGCGGCGGGCTGTACATTTAGCGGAGAAGGCGAATAAGGTCTGAGCGAAGACGCAGGAAGTCCTCAAAGGGGGTAAAGATGAAAAATCTGAAGAAATTGATATATTCATATATAAACTAAATTATTTATATTAATAGATAAAAAAAATATTAGTTTTTATCTTTAATCTTTAAATATAAATACAATAAGTTCTTCGTAAATATACCTTTTTTTTCTGATAATATTTTCTATATATCTTCAAACTTATAATCTCTAAGTTCTTCGTAAAAATACGTTTTTTTTCTGATATATAATATTACAAAGCAGAGACCTGGAGGACCGCACATCGAATTTTTTCATTGGCTGTCTTTTACGCTAGTACAAAAAATCGCCAAAGGAACGCCACACGGGTTTCTGCTTTATAGTTTTAGATAATTTATAATATAGGTGATGTATATACTCTTTATAGTTTATAATATAAAAATATGATATAGTATACATTTAAAAACCTTACACGACCCACCAAAATAATAATCCCCAGTTTGGGAACCTCTGATCTATATTGTTTTTTGTTATCTGTTTGCTGTTCCCTCTAGTATTGTATATAAAAAAAGAGAAAAGTTTATATGATTTTCCGATGCTAAAAAAATCTAAGCATACACAAAAAACATGTGGTAGGTTAGAATTAAAATTCCAAAAGTCATCATTTTATATGTAAACGATTAAAAATGGGGTTGCCATGCTTAAGAAATCACCCTGGTATAGTAGGTATTATATTATGCTCAGTGTGTGTAGGGGGTACAGTAAGTGGGGGGGGGGGGTATAGTAACTGAGAAGTAAAACCAAAGTTGTTTTTGTCGTGGAATCGCCCGCGGTTTATTTACGTTTTCAGATCAAAAGAAATACAAACAAAGTGAACCAACCAACGAGGAACAGAGAACACATTATTATATAAACTTAACTTACGTTCATACTATGATAATATATGGTTCATTGTATGTTTATTATTATTACAATTTAAGACTCGCCGAGGTAGATTAGGTCTGCATAATATCACGACGACCGCCATGCCACAGCTACAGCTGATGTTTGCGGAATAAATTGCTCGGTCGTTGCAGGTGCTGTGGGTGATCCGCGGTTAAGCGGAACTTTGCACCCCTCGCCGGCGCCTTACCAGTGTTACATTTACTTATACCAATATAATAATAATATTATAGTGTTCTGTACACATAATTCTATTGTCATTAACCATTGATACCGAAGTCTGCGCGGACCATCTGCGCTGTATATACCTATCTGTGCGTGTTATATTTATGAACTTTATATATTTATTATTTATATATATGCAAATTATATATATAATTTACGGACATGCGCATTACTGCATCATCCAAAATAAAATCAATCATATTAAGTCTTAATCATTCGTAAACCAAATAATAAGAAGAATAAGGTACTCTATTAATGTCGTCGATGAATGTTCTGTTTCCTGGAGTGACCAGCTTGAATTCAAAGAAGACCGCATTATTAAAAATTAAAGATATCTCCACCGTTGGAGTTTTGGGTAATTCGTTACATTATTAAATATTTTCGAAAATCAAGTGCAGTTCTCACCCGGTTTTGTGAGATTTGGACCACGACAATCGACTGGTTATTATAATATAAAATAATAATATTATTAATTACATCGAATTATAACACAGATCAACATAATAATTTAGATAAAATTGAGTAATTTTTGTAAAGAAATCGGTGGTTAAATATTGGAGTGGGGTAGGTGGTAAAATTAAAACAGGGAGGCTGTTGACCAGACCACACGAAATGTGGTTCGACGCCACTGGCCCATCCAGTATAATACGTCATGATATTTTATGTAACAGTTATGATGTGGAGTTTACGAAAAAGCGCAATAAAATTTTCACCCGACTAACCCGCGGCGCTTTATTGCATATTACAATATTTAGATTTTGCGGGGTCCTCGTCCCTCGGGTTTTTTACTTGTATCTATTATGTATATTTTGTGTATACATATATATATAGTATCGTGTAATGCGTGTATGCGTATAATATGCGCACGACTGATGTGGTCTATGTAAATTTTATGGTAATTCGTTTGGCGCGCGCTGAACGCCGGGCAGCAGTCGCGGCGACAGACTTTTTAGTTTTTTCAGTATATTTCATATATATATATATACTCATAGGATGATATAATAATAAATATATATACCACGCGTGCAGCAGTAATGTGCATTATAAAATGTATAACACGCCGACCAAAGTATATTCACATAAATATAAACATAAATTATATTGTACGTCACGCTGTAGGGCATTAACGAGTTGAAAAGTTAAAGCCTGCTACAAGTTCGTATTAATTAAGTCACATATTACAATATTATTATGTAAAACGAGTTACAGAAATTGTACTTTGTTTTTAAAAAAAATATTTTAATTCAATTAATATTACGGCACCAAGTATATATGCGGAAACTATATTTTTTTCGTTTCCATTCAGTAGTATATTTTTATTAAATTTAATTAATTAATACATTATTATAATAGGTTTTATTCTTATCGATAAATATCACCAATGTCAATTTTATAAGTTCTCAAATTATTTGTAATTGTTTAATAAGTACCTATATAATTATTATAACTGACCATACATACCTAATACGCACTTCGCAAATTAAGCGACAATTGATCAGGGAATTATGAGGACGAACTTGGCTCGTATATGAATTTTTGTTTATGGGAAACCGGATTCAGCGAGAAAATGTTTACCTCCGACATTAAAAATATCAATTTTTCCGAAAGTCATACGGCTGAGATAAGTTGTTTTTTACCTAGGTCCGGCGTAAATGTTTCAACCATCTAATACAAGTTTAAATAACTTAATCTTGTTTTCATATACCGTTTCGACGTTCCGTAAAAAGTTTTTCAAATGATGTCTCACTGTGCCCCAATTAGAGATGTGAGCTCGGTAAATTTTACGAGTAAACGTATTCAATGATTAAAACTTATTAAAGTAATATTTTATTTATTCCATATTAGATTCTAAACATTCATATTTAAAACAATACAAGTTTGAATTGTACTGTTAGTCATCTAAAATAAATGAAAATAAATTAATACAGTTAATTATACAAATAATTAATAAAGTAGTCATCAAACAAATACATATAATAACTCTATCATTTTTAGATATAAAATAAAAAACGTAGTTCTATATGATTTGTTTATGTCTTGGAAACTTATATTAACTATTTAAGAACAATGATGCAATCATAATTTTTCGGTTTTGAACTTAGTTTCGAAGTTGGCAATTTTGTGTTTTTTTACACATGAGCTCAACCACTTTAACACGATTTTTTCTTTTTTTTCTTGAAACTTACGTTTATTAATAAATTATTTATTATTTTTACATTTAGGTTGTTGTATAAAAAAATCTAGTATAAAGACTCGAGAGGTCAACTTCACTAGAACGCAGCAATTGGCGTACATTTTAATTTTGTTTAATTAATATCTAGTTTCCCTAATAATATTATATTATCTAAAATCGTATTTATAATTAAATGATTATTCTAATTAAATAATTATTTAATTTATATAATAGGTATAAATGTATAATATGAGTATCTGGATACACCAGGTTGGCTATTTCTATTTCAGGGGGGCTTAGAGACCGAGCCCGAATCCAACTCTATAGCTCCATCAGTGGCGTATTTAGGTTTTTATCATGGGGGCGGGGGGATATTATTTTATCCATTAGCCCCGCTTTTAAAGCTAGAGTTATGACTTTAAAAACTTTATATTATATACATCCTATGGGGGGGGGAGAGGGGAATTGATCCTCTTGATCTCCCCCCCTGTACTCCCTATACTTCAACTAAAGAGTTGTGGGTATGTGTAAAAAACGGAAAATTGCTTACTTCCAAAGGCCATAACTTTAAAATTCTAATAGCACAATTATTCTTAAATAGTTAATATAAATAAGTTCAAAAAAAAAATCGAAAAATTTGCATGTGGTGGTAAAGTGAATTTGTTCCAATTTAATAAACTTATGACGAGATATTTTGTTCAAAATGTTCAATAATTAGATGATAACATTTTTAATTTAATTGATTTTTTATAGCCCGTATCTAAAAAATATCAAGCAATGTCACTATAAACATCTACCCAAAAAACTGTAAAATTACTACGGGGACGCAGAATGTCGGTCGCGGCCAGAACGAAGTTATGATTGCCGTATTCAGAGTAAACAACATTTGAACAACATAATATTCTCCAACATTGACAGAATACAATATCATATTAACAATTACACACAAGTACATAACAATCATAACAAAAAATAATAATAATAATACAATAATAATAATATTTACAGATTCTTACAAGATTCACAGATATACATAATTTAATCCAATTCATAGAGGTAGAGGGAGAGGAGAACACAATTATTAGAGGGGAACCCAAGGCCATTCAAAATTTAGTTAAACAATTCATATCAAAAAATTGCAGTTCAAAATTAGGCAAAAAAAAAAATTTCAGAAAAAATTAAAAAAACAATAAAAATATGCACTGGCAATGCAGTTCAGAACTGTTCAAAATTTATCATTAACAAAAAAAAATTTGAAACACAAATAATAATGGGTGACGCTGCACAGTTTTTAGAAATAGAATTTAATGATTTCTTTGAACACCCCCCCCCCCCCCATCCATCAATTGAGACGAACTTGTGAAATAACATCTGCAGATAGTTTGGATTTGGAATTGCTGGAAATAATTAATTATAATTTAAATTATTCAAATGAAAAGTGAGTAAAAAGACTAATTGGTTATTTACAAATTGTCATTTATATTTTTTTTATTTTCTAGTGTATTATACAATATGTTGAAGAACAAACTATGGCTCTTACAATGTTCATTGGTCATGGGGTTTATTACGAGATTTAAGAACCGTACAGAAGGCATTATCCAAGACCAATCAATGATATTGAATGCTCTTCAATTTGTGTCTACAAATGTTTTGAAGTCGTTAGATTACGACTTCAAAACATTCGTAGGCCAATTGGACAAATACTGGTCCTATTACCACACCATCAATACAAATATTACGCATAGTGTGTAAGTATTATTTATCTAAAATCTTGAAACTGAAATAGTAAATAAAAATAAAAATTAATAACATTATATAGATTGCCAGTTCATAATCGTATTTTCTATAACATTGTGATGGATGAAGAAAGTATTATTTTATTCCGGTCACCAAGTAGTCAATCCTCGAATGAAAATTATTTGTTGGCATGCATGCACCTCATTTCACACACACTATAATGTCACAGAAACACCACACGGTAAAAAAAAATACATACAATTTACTTAATACATATTTAAAATTTTTTTTATTATTATTTCGGCTTAACAACATATATAATCATATCAAAGTAGTTCAAATAATCATCAATAACACATTCATTAATAAACAATACTTAAAAGAGTCTTCATAAACTTACAATAGACAACTTCATGAAGAAAATACAAATTCATAATATCACTACTTACGCCATAGCCAATACAAATGAAATGATTGGAAAAATAAACGAAATTAAAAACCATGACGCAATATATGAAATAATTAATTTAACAAAAGAGATGTACATAAGTACGGCATTATATTATCAAGTAAGTGACTAATTAGTAAGTTCACAAATCAAATAATTTATGTAATTGTTTTGTCTTATGTTTCAGTTATCAATAACAGTGTGGGCGAAATTAGATTATACAGACAATAAAATTGAGGACAAAAAAGTAATATTAAATAAAATATTATCAAAAAAATTGTTTATCGACAAATTTTTAAACAACATAACCTTAACATTACACACGACAACCAAAAACATATATACAGACTACAACCACAAACTAAAAACCTATATAATACAATTACACGACTTTTTGACAAATAAAACAACACAACAAGACACAACATACACCATCAACGAACTTTTATCGATCACGACAAACAATGTGCACGAACAGACAAACCATAACCCACACACCAATACACTTACAGACATACAAAAACCAACAACTTTTACAAACTTTTTACTCAGTAACTAGACTTCAAAAATACATTAGGGGGACGAGGTGGCCGAGTGGTCAACGCGTCGACTTCGGCACAGCCGGTCCGGGTTCGATTCCTGGCCATCGGGCGGCATTTTTCTCCGGGCAAGTCACGGTGTCTGGAGAACAAGTGCCGCCATCCCCCTCCCGGGCAATGGCAGATACCTACGGGTGCCCACTAAAAAATTCTGCCCACGTGTTCCAAACAAACCTACAGTTCCACCCCCCCACAGTACCAAAGGCTAATGACCTAAGTTGTCGAAGCCTCAAAAACAAACAAAAAAAAAAAAAAAAATACATTAACGAAAATTACAATTAACTTTTTACTTATTAGTTATTACTATAACCATACAATTATTTTAATTATATTTATTAATATAAATAATAAAGAAAAAAGAATATTATATTATACTATTATTTATACGAGACGTGAGCTATCTGCCCACAGCAGTCAACATCAAAAGAAGGTAGGTATAAAAGTATATAATTTTATGTTTAATAGTTATTCATTGACTAAATTTAGTTGCTCCAAAATCTTCTTTGGTCGGGGCAAGTTTAAATCCGACCCTGCACATAGTTCCAACAATAATAATTATTATTGTTTACGAAATAACGGAATAACGCACATATATACACCGGTTAAATTATTTTAATAAACGCGATCGGCGTGTAAAACCATTAATCTGAAACTATAATTTTGATCGGCGCGAAAACCGTGAGTGAATAATTAATATAGTAATATAGATACGAATAATATTATGGAAGCGTATGGATGCGATAACACCGAGCTACAAACAACCCTTCGAACCGGCTGCTGTATATATTATTTCAATACATTTGCAATTATATTTATATTGAAACGAGCCGGTAAAATCGCAATGACATGACGATAAAAATGCCAAACCGTAATATACAGCAGGTACGTTGTACACGTATATAATACTATATAAATGCATATAAAATATTTAGTTGGGTTCGTCAATTTATTGTGTATACATTTGAAAAAAAAAATACAACATAAGTGTAAAAAAAAATTGGCTTGTGCTATTAAAAAAAATATCTAAATACAATAACTGTACCTATAGGTACTTACAGTAAGGACAATGGTTCTTAATAATGGGATCATAAAATATAAAATACATAATATTTAGTCTAGTATTGTTATGATCTGACAATTTTTATAAATTATAAATAGTACTAATACTACAAAAAACAATAAATATTAATAATTAAAATTTTCAAATCATAATAGTCCCCATGTAGTCAAATCTATTTTAAAGCTATTACAATGAACTATTGTTAACTCCCATAGTTAACGCTCTTGGATGTATGTAGTTGAACTAATATTTCAAAAAAATCCTTAAAAATTTAGTAAACAAAATTAAAATCAAAAGTAAATGAATTTAATTTAGAAAAAATTAAGGTAGCACTCCAAAGGACGCTTATGGTATACACATTTAAATAATTAAAAATAATATGGTCTCAAAGTAGGTACTCAGAAATTCAAAAAAATCATATTTTGAATACATTCATGGTTATATACAATATGGGGAGTGGGAGGAAATGAGCTTGCTTGGTGAATCATTCTGTATAATAATTTCGTGTGGCTGCGTTTAATAAAGTCGATTGTGTTCAATAAATATTGGGCAGCGTCGAGAGCTGTGCAAAGACGAAATAAAAAATAAAACCGTAAAAATAGTATTCCACGAAATCGGGTGTCGACATATTGAACATTATATAGTAGTAAGTCTGCAGCGACGAAACAATTGTAAACTTTATGTAATATAATATTTGTAATAGGTATTCGCATTAATGGGCGACGGTCGAGGTACAACAAAAAACAGCGATAATCGTTTGGAAATATTTATTATATTGTATGGACTATAATAATATAGAGGTACCTCTACTATAAACCTGCGCCAGCTATATATTTTTTACTTATTCTTATTACACTCGGCTGACCAACCGGGTACAAAGAATCATTACCTATTCCTCTCTGATATGCACCGGTTGCTAAAAACTGAATTGTGACAAATACCTAAATTCAATAATACATTTACGATTTAAACTATAGTCTATAACACATGTTTAATTATATATATATTATAATTTATAAGTTTTAACAAATTAATAAAAGTAAGCGTATAAATTTGAGACTACTAGCGCGGCGGATTCCGGTCGGCTCAAGAAAACTCCGGCAGCGAAAATGAAATTATAAAAAGTTAAAATGTAATGTCGTATAATTTTTATTGTAATGCAACGCTGTAATAATTTAATTTTAATGTAAAAACGACCTTTGTGAGGGGGCTAGACGGGGGATTGTCCCACCTAAGCCCTCATTTTGGCCAAAGGCCAGTGTGTTATTGGTTTATCAATAAACGATGGCGGCGTCGCGGAAGTAATGCGAAAGCAATTCCCGTGGCGCCGTCGGTTCAAACCGGTTAAAAAAAAAAAGTAAGCGAATAGATATAGAAAAGATTTAAACTTACTAGAACTTCAACACTTAAATCATTTTTCCTAATTTTAGGTAAGTTTGGCCTGAGGTGTTCTATTAACATTAAAACGTCGTTTTTTGTAAGCCTATATAGTTTTTTTAAATTAAAATCACTTAAATCAAATGGATTATATTAGTCTCTTAAAACAGATTTATGGAGAGTAAAAGCTCTATTACGCTCATGATCTTCTATTTCATCTAATAACGCATATGCAATAAACGCCATAAGTACTTAACTATTCACTACAAGTTATAAAGTAATATTAAATATTATAATTAGGCTGGGATTTTGATGCAAGGGCGTCATTTTTTTTGATATTTTGAAACGTGGATCCGTAAGTATAAAATGTGTTTTTGATGATACTGATTATTTTAAAGTATTTTTTATTTTGCATTTTTTTGCATTATTTAACAAAATTAACTATAAATGCATTTTTAGGACATTTTTCACAATTTATTCATATAATGAACGAAAATTGTTGCGATTCACAAGAAACTTTCGGCAAACTGCCAACGGTACGAACAATAAATTATATATAGTATCATATATTCATATATTTCATCATAGCTAGGCTTTTCCCCGAAAATTATCACCATTATATACCTATTATTAATTATTATTTTTATTACACCATACATACATACATACATAGGTACAAGTTATCGTCTATAACAATTTTATCAACATTTTTTAGCAAAAACAAGTTAAAATATTGAAAATGTTTTTTAAATTATTATTTTAGAATGAATGATTAAGAAAACAGAAGCATAAAAAAACAATAAAAATACATAACTGTAGTATAATTTAAATTTTTTTATCTTTTTTAAGATATAATAAATATAATTTAAATGAATTTTATGAGTTTTTTAAGTCATTTTTGCATTTTTAAAGGGCATATTTTGAAATTTTTTAGGGCATTAAAATCCCAGTCCTAATTATAATATACAATGCTAAAAATTAATGGTGAAGTTAAAACACAGTACTTATACACAACAAATAGCGATTAAAAAACAACAGCAAAGTCAATATAATAGGTATATTTTTTATCATAAAATCTATTTGGCAGATAGCAATTGTGTAAGTCATGCATACTGCAACATTATTTAACGCCAAATCAAAAGTATACATTCAGTCACATAATTAAGACGGTCTTAAATCATTTTTAGTCCATAATGTTTAGAGAACCGCAAAACTCTTCTATGACTAAATTAACTGTTTTAGTCACGACAATGTACGACTAAAACTTTTAGAAAATCGCCCTGCAGGAGTCAAATGTCTAAACCAGGTCGGCAACCTTTTTGGTGTCAAGGGCCAAAAAATAAAAATAAATGTTTTCACGGGCCATAATTTGAATACACCTTATTTTATTTAAACGAAATATTGTAGTAATTTAAAATTTAATTTATTTAAGTACATCACTGTACCATAGAGTTAAACGTACAAAAATTTGAAACACAGAATTGAGACGATTACACTTCACTAGAAAATCAATTCAGTAATACTAAGTCGTATTTTGTTTTGTATAATAAATTATTATCGATGTTTAACGAAACGTAGATAACGTGTACATTGTTTCTATACATAATATCTATTTTTGTTCAATAATTGTATAACTAACTTCTCGTGAGAAATCCCAATTTTTATCAGCAAAGATAATGTGTTGTATAATATTTTTAAACTAACTCTAAATTATTATCGCGGGCCGCATAAAATTGCTACGCGGGCCGCGGGTTGCCGACCCCTGGTCTAAACCGTTTCGGCGTGCCAGCGAATTCCGAACGCGATTTCAACGTCAGTCAATGGGCGTTGTAGTGGGCGATCCGACCGGCTCCACCGCCCTAGGACGTCGAAAACGAGAGGATTCGCGACAAAAATCGAATCCTCCGACGCATGTATTCATACCTGTATACAGCAATAACGATGCGATGGCCGCGCTTTTTGCCGTTTGCTTTCCGCGACGCCACTCCGCCCCAGGACTCGTCCCGAAGGAAGTGCGGACGCGCGCGGCCTATACATTTAGCGGGGAACGCGAAAATGTCTTCAACGGGGAGGTCCGACGTCTCAAAGAGGGGTAGTAAGAGGCGACTTGGGCGAAAATTATCGAAAAATCGTTAAAATCGCGACGACGCTGCGCACTTCGCGATCGACTTCTCCGCCCCGGGACTCGTCCCAAAGGAAGTGCGGCCTATACATTTAGCAGGCAACGCGAATAATTGTTCAATGGGGCCCCGAGACGTGTTGAAAAGGGCTAAAACTCAAATTTTCGAAAAAAAAACAGCAGAAAACCCGCGCGACGGCGGCGTTCGGTTTGCACGTCTTCTCTCGGCCGCGGCGGACCCACCGGGAACGGAGTACGGCCGTGCGTGGCCTGTAAATTTAGCAGGGAACGCGAATAAGGTCCAAGCTAAGTCCTCAAAAGGGTAAAAATATCTGAAGAAATCTTGAAAATTTTGAAAAAAATCGTTAAAAGTGATACTTCAAAAGTCATTGGAGTTGATTGATATTTTAAATTATTTTAATACTATTTTATGTATTTTATATTTGAATTTAAAAACTAAAACGTATGAATAAGAAATTATTTATTATAGTATTTTTTTTATACTAAATTTTTGATGACGTTCTATAACAAAATTCTAAATTACCATACAGATTTAAACTATACATATTATGTGGTAGGGTGGTAGACGGGTGGTGGGTGGGTCATTGTTTACATACTTTGCTTAGCGTTTGAAATATGTTCGCCACGCCACTGCCTCGTATTTAAGATACCTATATATGTACCTACATATTATAATAATATGTGATATATCGACTATGAGATTCGTCGCGCAATATTATTTTTTAATACCTATTTTATTTCCACCCATATTTAATAACACGTACGAAACGAAAAGAATAAATGTCCTATACGCGCTGTTGGTGTATAAAAAACTCGTTGGTTTTTTATGAGAGGAATACCGATTTTTTTTTTTTTATCATTATTAGGTACATTATTATCATTCGAAAATACTTCACACACGATTACGGACCACCTACTTCAACAAACTACGTACAGAGGTGAACACCAAGTATTATACATTAGAATTTTTTTTTTTTAAATGTAAAAAACGCGTTTAACACGGTCGTCGCCGCCGCCGCCGCGTGTAGCTGGTGTCTATATTGTGCGTGTGTGCACCATGTATATTGTGTAACGAACATTCCGAGTTTTTTACGCGAATACCTGTTTTCCGAATTATATATAGATACACGCGTATCCGGTAGCTTCCGACTTACCCTTCGTCTCTATTCATTGCTCGTCCGTCGCACAATATGCGTGTGATGCAACAACGACGGCTAAAAAAACACACAGTAGTATGCGTTACAAATCAATTCCGGTATTACTGTGCTGCAGCAGGGCGCTATATGGTATCGTGTCGGGCGAACTGCGAAAAAAAAATACTATTTTGACACTTTTTTATGCGCAGTCGTAAAAAAAACACACGGCCGTGCGCTATTGTTAAAATTAACCCAAAAATTGCCGATTAATAATTGTTGTGCGTTACATCGCAGCACCCGATGGCCCCCGACGACTCTCTCGTTTGTCGGCGCGTTTGCGAGGAACAAAAAAATCCAACTCGCCACGCTTTATTCTCATCGCACACATGCGTAAACACAAACTGCGCGTCCCATTCACTGTGTCGTGTGTGTGTGTATTGTGTACGATTATTATTATTATACGTTTCGAATTTTTGTACAAATATTAAAACGTAAATAACAATAATAACGAATAAAAAACAGAGAAAAAAATTATGAACGATGGCCAGCGGACGCCCCGTGGTTACGGATAAAAAACGCACTGCGCGCACCACCCATATAAAATACCTATATATGTACATTATTATGCGTGAATGGTCGAAATCTCCAATTAGTTCTCGTGCCAGCCAGCGTTGAAAAATACGATTTACGATGTTGAATTAATGATTATTTTTTATTACATTATTATTATTATTTGTAAATTGTCTAAACGAATACTGTATATGTACATATAAATACACGCTGTGTTCAGCACTAGATACGATAACGGACAGGTGAGGCCGTGTTTATTATCAAGTGTAACTCAGTACCTAATACCTAATTTTAATTTCTCGAAAACATAGCTTATCGACATTATTGTTTGTTTTGGATTCTCGACAAGACAAAACTACACATGAATTTCAACAAATTGGTGTGATTTGTTAAGACTTGAATATTTTTTCCTATTTTTCCGGACTCCACTTTGTGTACTCTCAGCGAAGTCGGTGCGCTGAAATAGGGAAGTATCGTGTTACTCTACATGACTGCTATGCAAGTTACAATGTGACGAAACATAGAACATTATTTTGCGACATTGCATTCAGTAACTTCACAGATAGGGATATTAACGGTGCCTACATCTCCGCGATACCCATAGGTACTAACATTAAACTTCACATTTCACAAAATAACTGCTATATAACATCTCTGAGAATCTTTTTTGTACACAGGGATAAATGTACTTATTAATTTTAAAATGATGTGTTTTTTTTTTTTTGTCACCACCGTTTAGGGCAGTAGAACTGCTTCGATTTTTACCTCTACTAGATTCACTTTCCCATCGAACAAAAAACTGTTGACGAAAATCGAAGCCGTTCTACTGCCCCAAACGGCGTTGACGGACAAAAAAAAATTAATTAAACACGCATCATTGTAAAACCAATACATTTATCGCTCCGCTCAGAATCTAAAAACAGATAGGTACACATTTTCTCCCAGGTTTATAATATTATGTTAACGCTGTGGAATTATTATCGCTAGAAAGTGTTTCTTATATTACTATCAAATTTAAATTATAGTGATTTATGACAGCCGCTAAATCTTCGGCTTCTAACCATATTGGAGTTACATATTTTTTTAATTTTAAAAGGTCTATAATTTGTTTAAAATTTACACTTATTTAAAATTTTAACTAACGCGTGTAAATCACAATTACCATCCGATAATACGTTTTCAAGTTTAACGAACTTTGAAGCTAAAGAAGTTATTGATTTATTTAACGATTTGTATCGGTAATTTATTTAGTCATTTTCAATATATTATGTTGTTTCATACAGAGTTACAACTTACTACATTTACTTTATTTAAAGTTTATTCATTTCGGGTTTTACTTTATGAAAAATGGGAAACTTTTTACCAGAGTCACTAATTTTTTCAACAGTATCATATTTTAATTTTGCTCATTTAAATTTAAATTATTTTTACTATTTATTTACCTCGATTCTATTTTCGTGAGTTTTTGTCGATTGTTCATTTTGTTTTACACTTTCTTCAACAATTGCACAACCACTTAAAATATCACTCTTCGGAATAAAAGTGAAAGTGATTTTATTTTTATCTTTTTGTAGATAACTATTTATTTATTAAAAAAATCTAATTGTACTCGATAATTACTTCAAAAGTCTGTAACAAGTAATACTGTTCCTGCAAGATTTGAGAAAAATATATATTATGTTGGGAAAAGCAATATTTTAAATGCTATATCAATTTCCATTTTACCTATTACTTGCTGAACGTTTGAACAATAATGACCATTATTCTTATTCTATTGCGTTTCTTTATTATAATATCCGTATTATTTAATCTTAGTAGTATAGTAAATTTGTCTATGTTGTATTTACACAAATTCATTAAAAATATTAAATATGTAATAAAATCAACCAATAACGTACATACCTAATTCTGCAATTTGCTCATCACCAATTTTTTCCCAATAGTTTTTTTATATACCCGCAACATGAGCTAATCCAACTACACCAACAATTAATTAAGGTTCTATTTTCAATTATATTTACTATTATTGTTATCATTCAAAGATTTATAAATAAACAAAAAATAATTTTACATTTATTCTATTTCTAACTTGAATTAAATACATTAGGCTTATTGCCAGTTTTTTCAATTACAAATCTAACGCAATTTTGTAAACTATGAGTTAAGAACTTATCTCTTTCTCCGACTCTGGATAGTCAGCAGCCATTTCATGCATTAAAGTTTCTAATAAGTCCATGTTTTTTAATTGTTCGACCTCTTCTTTTCTAATTGTTTTAAATAACTATTTTAAAGTTTATAAATGATATTTGATAAAGTGTAATATGAATATTTACGTAATTTTAAAATCTGCAGTGAATAACATGTTAAATGCTTTCCGGCCATCTCAACATTGAATTCAAACTCTTTATAGTGATATCAATTAATCCATCACCTAGATAAATGTGCCTAATATATTTTTAGCCTAAAGTTTAATTTAAAAAAAATTTTTAATATAAATATACATGTAATTATGTAAACCATAAAATAAGAAATTGTAAGAAATTAATACTTCAATGACAGCTCTACGAAATTCACCACCTGGTATCACGCCAAGATCACGAGATATATTTATTGATATATTTATCATCAGTTGATAAAATATACCTTGAGTAAAGCCTAATTTTTTTATCGACCCTTTCAAATCTGCTATAAAAATCAAAAATCAAATTATAAATATTTATTAGTTGCATTGTTTAAAATGCAGTTAGTTTTGATATTAGAGTGATTTGACCTATTATCAATTTTTTAGATAATTACATTATCTGTTCTTAATTGTTGGCTTTTATTCGCTATTTTAATTTTCAAGCGAGATATGAGCATTTTTATTTTGATATTTCACATACTCATATTTTGCTTGAAAATAGAAACTTTTTAAACGCTTAAGCATAGATAATGTTCTTACCTAAACGTTTTATAGTAGGTCAATTCGCTCTAGTATCAAAACTAAAAGCACACTATTGAAACTAGCTATGTCGTGCGTGTGTAAGACGGAGACAACAAATGTACGGGTAGCGTCCTCTTAATACAAAGGAATCTGTATACGCTTCGACGTGTTTTATCACATATAAAATGAGTATGTAACGTCCTATTAAAACAGTTATATAGATATGCCAAGTGTTATATTTTAGATATCATACTCATCTGAAAATACATTTCCTTCAGATTCAAAATATTTGAAAAAAAAAAAAACAATATGTCCGAGGAGAAGAAACCACCGACCCCCTACCAAATGCGCCACTGAACATACTTGTCATATTTATTGTTATTGCTAATAAATAATAAGTAAACATTTTGTAAAAGATTCAAAATAATTTGTTTTGTAGCCAAGACATCTATTTATATTTAAAACAAAATTGTAAAAAAAAACAAATGATACTTGTGAACATGAATTTACCTGATTTGAAAAAAAAAATATGGTAGCTTATGCGCAATAAATAATAAAATACAAACATGTCTTACAGGAAAACTCTACGTCTCGTAGAATCATCGGATTTTAATATTGACAAATTTTGCAAAAAAAATATATCTAGGTGTTAAATTATTAATAAAGTACCAATAAATATACTTAATAATCACATAATTCAATAATTATGTATGAAGTACCGAGTTTTCTCCTTAATTAAAGGAATATTTATCCTATTAATTTAAAATATTCTCGAGGTACCTACCTATATTGACACAAATAAAAGAGTAATTACATTTTGTCTGTTAATTGTAATGAAATCTTTGATGAACCTAGGCGCGATATGAAAAGTATAAGCGTATAAAAATATGGTACAGTTGTTTTATGTATAATTTTACAAAAAAACGTCAAATTGTTAGCATAATATTTGACCAGGGCCTCGCAAGTTGTGCAGCTGGCACTGTCCACACAATATAGCTAGCTAGAACTAGACTACAAACTGTGGTATGTGTAGACGATAGGACCTCCGCCCCTCTACATAATCACTGCATCTTGCTATATTAGGTGCTCTCGAAATATATTATATTATTATACTTGTGTTAACCGTCAACATTTAACCTCGGTCTCCTCGTTAATCGTCATGTACATACAGAGAGGCTTATCCGGACAAGTCTGTCCGGGTCGAAATTAATCGTCCTTTGTTTGTTTATCCACACAGCCCCCCTCCCACCTCCATCCGACAACCATCATCGTGGCACGCCACTGTTGACGATTATTTACATATAATATAAAAATAAAAAAACGCACAAACAAGGATCACTCACCGCGGTGGCGTTGGCGTGCACGATAACGCGCGACATTAGGTATGTTAGATAGCATTCATAATAGGTATATAATATGTATTTTATATACATTTTAATATATATATAATAAATCGTAACGCGTTTCCGGCTTCCGAACAGTGTGTACTGCACCGGGTGTCGCGTATAATCGTACTTATTAGGTATAATTATTATACACATATCTTATCACCGCGAGTGCCCGGTAAGGTAGGGTACACGGTATATATTACACACATAATACGGACTTATTGCGGCGGCGGTCCGTCTATAAAGAAACGGTACGATTTCCGTGATTAAAAATCACGCGATTCGTAAATACATATAATACGTGTGTGTCGTGTGTGTCTTGCGGTGTGCTTGCGAGAGCGACCATTGACCAATGACCAAGACAAGGACGAAACGCGTTTTCTATAGACAAAGTTTATAATAATTATAATATCTAAATATTATATTCCATACAACACTGCACATTTTATACGGTTGATTTAACAACAATTTTAATATAAGAATGTAGTTTTTAAAAAAAATTGTTAATTATTTAACATATTTTAAATTATATTTGTTTATAATACAAAGTAGGATTATAAAATTAAAAATCAAAAGTAGCCATAATAAAATAAAATGATAAAAGGTAAGAGTTAATTGGGTTAAACATGTATACTATAAGTAATCTGTATTTAAATTTTTTTTTTTAAACATAATATTCTTTTTTAGAAAGCAAATTCCGAATATAAGATCATTGTTGTACGATATTATTTATCATTATATTTTACCTTGCAAAAATGACATAATTTATGAATTCATACAAGTTTTTGATAAGCATTTCAATCATACAAAAATTACGCATGGTTCATTCATATTTTACCAGTATATTATGCCAGCATTTCGTGATTGTTAAGTAAAATGGATAATTTTGACAAGCGCCTGCAATTTGATTTAAATATTGTTCCGTAAGTTTCTATTTCCCACCTATAAACTAAACTAATAATAATAATATAGGTACCTACATATTATATAAGAATACAATTTAGTAAAATAAACAATTGTCCTCTCGGCCACTTCGTCTCCAAAAAAATATAAAAATAAAATTAATTAATTAATATAGCAAAATTTTTCACAGAATGTACAAATCTATCAGTGTTGAATTGGAAAATTATGTAACAAATTCATTCCCAATATACATTTGAAACAGACAAAATTTAAAGTTGAGAAAGTTCTAGTGGCATGGCGCCGTTAAGTGGTAAAATTATGCTACGTATGAGTCATATTCTACGGTATTTGTTTCGAGCTAAACATAAAAAAAATATGAAATTGTTTTCAGGTTAAAGATATTTACAATACTTTTGTACTAAAAAAAATCCTCAATTTTAACTTTCAACATAAATACAATATACTACCCTTTCAAAACTATATTTAACAAATTAACACAAAACGTTATCCAAGCTAAACAATCAAACAAATACAACAAAAATCCATACGTTCATTTTGTTGACTATGACAACACCCACTCGGCGGTGTTAAATGTCAGCATGTACCTACCCACTGCTACGGATACTGTGTAAATACTACACTTCTTTCAACAATTTTAAATTGACCGACTAAATTGATTAACAAAGAAATTGAGTTTTATACTATATAATGTATGTAACAATTATAATTGAAAGTATTTATTTCATTTTTTTTGCAAGTATCAGATATTCAAAATTTATAATACCCAAGGATATCGTCCAAATTACCGGTAACATATAATTTATATAATTAAACAAGTAAAGCTAAAGTCAACATGCATGCCCGTGGTTACCAGAAAAATATTTGTGTAGGACGACACTGTTAATACCAATGGGAAAATATCAGCGACATAATATGTCGGCAACATATCTCCTTCAACGGTTTTAGTAACATTCCGAAAGTATCGGCGCAATAACAATATTTAATTCGGGTTAGGGAGGCAAAAGTATAATACAACTCCTCTCTTGAATGGCGTATGCGCCATCACGGCTGTAACTATCTGACTTTTTCGAGAACATATTGCGTGTGCGTGTGTGCGCAGTAACAATACGAATTCAAACCACCTCGCCACCTCGGCGTCCTTTTTTATGGGAAACACTTGTAAATTCGAAACTTTACTCGGATAACACCTGCGCCCGGCGGCTCGCGTATAATATGAAAACCTGTATGATATATGCCTGATGTACGAACGGTGTGCGGTTTATGACCATCACACTACAAAATTGTATATTGCAGTTGCACCGAAATGATCGCGTGACCGGCAAATGTCACCACGCGAGTGCCCAAAAATCCTAATAATCGCGGTATGACTGATATTAGGGCGCATTGGGGCCACAATATTAACCTTTTCTCAAAAAGGTATACGGCAATTGGGCCACTACACATTTACCGGCGATGCACGATTGCGGCCCAAATTCAGTTGGTATCGTATTGCGTTTAAACACACATTGGTTCATAAAATAACGTACTTATACATAATTGACAAAATAGTTTTATAATGGTATTGGTAAAATAAAAATAAAGTTTTATAAACATATAATTTCATAAAAATGCATCATAAACTGTAAAATTATACATATAAATAGTCTAATTCATAAAAAGCAATACATTTTTACAATAAAAAAAGATATGAAATTATAAATAAACATAGCAATAATATTAAAATACTCATAACTCAATAAAATGTATCAATAATAACTGATAATAGGATAATAGTTTTCAATGGAACAAATTAATAATGTATAAATTACTTAATAGTCAAGTCAATAAATAGTCGAGTTTAACTTATTATTTTTACAAACTCGAAATTATATATTTCCTTGTTTTTTATTTTATTATTTGAATTTGTATATATTTTTTTAAATAAATAATATATCAAAATACGTATCGGACGCAATCAGGATATTTATTTGGTTTTAATAACCATTGAAAATAGTATTTCCTACCTACTATATATCGGGATAGGTAAAAAGATTACTTGGGCCGAAATGAAGCGCTCAGATTTACAGATTTGTGCCGTGTTACGAAGCCATTCATTATTTTTTTTGTTTTTTCCGATGGCTTTACATTTTCGACGACTGGTCTCAATAGTTTTAGCCGAATACCTTTCTCAATTAAAAAATAAAAGCTTAAACGAAATTACTCTAGTTCAGTTTGATGATTTTCTAACGTCCTTACAAAAACCACGTGGAAAAATTTCAAATTTAATAAGAGCTGTGCTTAACATTTTATGCTGTAGAAGTGACGTAGATGATGCGGCCCAAAATGTCATTGCTAATTGGATTAGAAAAAAAGACCCGTTAACATCGGTAAAGTAGTGAAGTGTAATTATGTAAAGTAGTCACTCGATAAATCGAACTAAACGCTTAGTCCCCTCGATAATTTGAAATATCTGTTGGTGTTACCTACATACTCTACAATTTGATTTTTTTTTCCAGACTCTATTTGTACAATCAAACACAACTATTAGGGAACGCCCTATGGAAGGCTGCCACGCATATCCAAACTACAAAATAAAACTCAATAAGTGGAATATATTTGGTGATGATATTATCCCTAAACAATCAACAATTTCAGAAATGAAAATTATTATTGAAAAGTATGGTCATCCCACAAATCCATTGGAAAATAAGTGGACATTCATCAGCATAAAAAGGTTGCCCCCAAAAAGCATATCAAATGAACGACGCAAGCTTGAATGTATAATCAATCGTCAAAGTATGATTAAACGAAATAAAATATGTTATGACCAATTCGAACAAGCTAAGTCGTCACATTCTGAAGACGAGAGCTCTACTGCAAGTGACAATAGTGATTTAAGTATATTGAAATTAAATATTTATCAGCTTAGGTTTTTTATAAATAAAACTTTTGTAAAAATCAATATTAAAACTTAAGCATTATGTTATACAGATAGCTGATGAGCTGGAAGCTAAGTCGTCGCATTCCAAAGGCGAGAGCTCTTCAACCGTCAATAATTGTGATGTAAGTATATTGAAACTAAATATTTATCAGCTTAGGTTTTTTTTAAATAAAACGTTTGTAAAAATCAATATTAAAACTTTATGTTTATGTTTTACAGATAGCTGATGAACTGGAAGCTAAGTCATCGCATTCCAAAGGCGAGAGCTCTAAAACTGTCAATAATTGTGATGTAAGTATATTGAAATTAAATATTTATCAGCTTAGGTTTTTTTTAGATAAAACGTTTGTAAAAACTTAAACATTATGTTTTATAGAAATCTGTGGTCGAAGAAGGTAAAATTCCTTTTCCAGTTGGATCTCCAGTGAACGTCACTGCTATTGGCTATCCCTATTATGCGGCAATAGTAGTGGAATGCGATGACAAATATGTTACTGTGAAATACCCTCTCTCTAAGACCACTAAGCTACATAAATATCCAATAAAAGATGTAAAACCATTCAAGTCCCAGGTAAATGGTAATAAATTGATGCCATTAAAATATAGATTGAAAAAGCTAACACGCACACAAAAAAAATATATAAGACAGTTTGAAGCAAATGTATTAAAACATATATTAAATTAAATGATATTAAAAAACAAAATTTAACTGTGTTGCTTTAATTCTTATTCTCAAAAAAATTTTTAAATTCTATATTCTTATATTGAGTTGATACCAGAGTCATATTTTGTTTAACACACGTTTTACAATACACATATACTATTTTTGTGTAATTGATTTTTTTATGTCTTCTAATTTATATACTATTTATTTACTATCTTTTGTTCTATTTCAGACAAAAAAAAAGAAAATTAAAAAGTTGATATATGCTTGTGAACAACTGATTAACAATATGGAAACATTTAAAAAAAATTGTGAAATGAGGTGCATTAAATAAATAAAAAAATAAAAAGTAAAAATTATATTTGCGTGTGTGAGTTATGAAACTAATTACTCTTTCAAACATGCTTTAACAGGTGCTTTAAAAAAGCATAATATGGTTTTTTAGTAAGTTCCAGTTCATAAATCAAAATCATGGTTATAACTAAAAAGTTTTAGCGTCTAGCAATCCGTCACTATCGTTGCAAAGTGTCTAGCTATCATCCATCACTGGCGTAAGGTTATAATTGATTGAGAAAGCCAAAAACAGCGAATTGGATACGTGGATACTGCCATCGTTCGTATGATGCTTTTGGTTGTTAAAAAGTGTAGATTCCATAGGTTTATTCAATTGTCTAGCTATCAATCATCAAATTACATAGGTGGCAATCCGACTCCGTCGGATCGTGGTTAATATGCGTACCCCGTTAGTTGCGTAGGTAAGTGCAGAATGGAAAATACTGTTTCTAGTGTGCTTATGAGACTCGCTGAGTATGAGCACAAATTTTGGAGGTCTAGTCACTTACCTATAGGTATAATGAATAAAAATCATAAATTAAATAATGTTTTATTTATACTTCCGATCTACAGACCAAGCACATACAAATATTGGAAAAAGAGATATACCTTATATTCAAGGTTCGACGAAGGCGTTCTGATGGACGAAGATTTGTAAAAAAAACATTTATATACATATGTATCATGTAAAAATAAAAATGATATATATTATAATCGTATGTTTGGTTTCATTTTATAGAAAGTTTTTACTCGGTTTGTACGGAGCTGCTTAGTAAGTATATGGTAGAGAAATGTGGTAACGTAAAAGTTGCCGTGGACCCTTTTGTGAAAAATTTTCATCTATGGGCCTGAAAGGGTTAAAAGTTTGATAACAGATCAATTCACTCTTAATATTAAAACTAAAAGCAAACTATTGGAACTAGTGAATGAAAATTTGATATATCGTACGTGTGTAGAGACAACAAATGCACGGGTAGCGTCCTCTTAAATTTAAGTATAAAATGTATAACAAGAATCAAGAGAACCAAAGCGATTATAATCCTTAGACTTGTATATCAAACCATGAACAATATGGGATATATATTTTGAAGGTTAGGTAGGGTTAGTGCGTAATTTGAGTAACTGCGTTACTTCAATATAAATGATATCAGATGCATATATTGTTGCAGACATTGCAGTGCGTTACTTAATATCGGGGCAAGTCCGTCAGTTACATTACATTCAAAAACATAATGGTTACCTAGGTGATAATTATTATGTTGTCATTTATTTTTTATATATTCGTGAAAATTAAATAATAAATTCTTTTAGGTGTAAATAATGGCTCGTAGTATGCTAATAACTACTAATAAAGGAGAATCTACACCAAAAATATTTTATTGAAAGCTGTTGAAAATGTTCGAAGTGGAAGGCTAACGGTTGCAAATGCAGTTCGTATGTATAATATACCAAAGACTACAATTAATGACCACATAAAAGGACGTAAGGGGGTTGAATCAAAATCATTTGAAAGGCCAACCGCTTTAAGTTTAGATGTGGAATTAAGAATTGCAAATAATTTACGTGTTATGGAGAAATATGGTTATAGTTTATCTCGCAACGAAGTCTTTAATCTTGTAAGATTGAAAATATGTTAATTCAAATAATTGGAAAACACCTTTCAAAAATAGAGTATCTGGGGAAGACTGGTGGCTTAAATTTTCGAAGAGGCATAATCTAAGTTTAAGAAAGGCTGAAATAGTTGAAAAAGCTCGTCGTAAAGCATGTAACCCTTTTATAATATAATACTATTTTGATACGTAGGATAAAACAATTGATGAATTAAATTTGGTGAATCAGCTAGAACGGATATGGAACCTAGATGAAACTGGGTTTTGCCTAGATCTATCTAAAGTAAAAACTGTAGGTGCTGTGGGTGTGTCTGCCACTCGCACTATGCATGGATCTGGCAGAGAAAATATTTCTGTTTTGATGGCCTATAGCGCAACTGGAATCAAGGGACCACCACTGACGAATTATATAAATTGTATAATCATTTATATCTATTGTGCTGATTATAAGGCAGCTGGAGTTTGGTATAGAAGAAATCAGGAACAGACCACGGAATAATATTTTACCCATAAGTTATCAGTTTATCACATATCGCTTTCGCGCATGTCGAATGATATCTTTCTATTTTAAACTTGTATTGAATTACCAGTTTGACAGATAAGTACCATATAAACTAAGTAATATTATATAATATTTATTTATAATAATTACTACTATCATAATAGGAAATAAGATCAGCCTCCCTGGACTGGATGTTGAACGGTGAGCCAAGTTATTTAAATATGACTTACCTTCTTACGAGTTATAATTTTAATGATAATTAATTTATAATAGTAATTGAATTACAAAGAACCAACCAGGACCAGGGAGCTAGAGACCAGGAAACTAGTGGATACCAACCAGCAGTATCCTGGTCAGCTGATAGAAATGCATGGTTTACACTTTTTATGACAGGTAATGCATAAATGATATCTACATTGACAACTAATGGACACAGTATATTAGGAGGTTGTTCAGAAGTTGTAAAAATGTTGTATATCTATTTGTATATAATCAAATGTACACAGTATGTAAGGTATGATAGTACACGGATGATATATTAAATATACAGTATAAAATATTAAAATATGTTCAAATTGATAATTTTTGTCTTAAATGTAGAAGCCCCGAGCCCATATGGAAAAATCACCAAACAATTTACCCATTGGCTGGTGTTGAACACTAAAAATAGTAACATCGGTGGTATTCCTATTACACGTTATTTTTTGTTGTTCATGCCAATATGATATCTACCGCTATCGATGAAAGTAGTATAACACCTACAACGCGTCTTTGATAAGAGAGCAGTTTAATTTTTTGCTCCATGGATTCACTATATAAAGTGATGAGGCGGAAAATTCGTGGAAGAAGCGAGTTTTCACTTCATTAACGGCTAAAGATAGTTCAAAACTCTAACACGGGAGCGCTGCCGTAATATGATAACACCCGCTCACAGTTACAACGTCTTTAATAAATCTGCAGTTAAATTTTCTTTCCTTCACTGATTCACTGTATATGGTACAAATTTCTATCACTGGAGCGCCACCGTACATTCGTTTTATGTTAAGTTTAAAACCGTGTTTAAGTGAAACTCGGGGGCCTGTTGGACTCAGTTAGAGTGGGTACCGTTTTGGAGTAAGAGTCGTTTGAATAATAAAAGTCGCGACAATTGTAAGTCAAAAGTTTAGGATTTGTGATAAGGATTAGTGGTATGAATTGGAGATAAGGCTTGTCGCTTTGGCGGGACTGTTTAAAAGTTTGAACGTCTAGCAATCCGTCACGAAATTTGAATCTCGAGTATCACCTCCCGTTTGTCCGCTACTTTTGGTTGTTAAAATTGTTAAAAAGTGTAGAGTCGATAGCTGTATTTCAATTGTCTAGCTGTCAGTTACCATTTTCTGGACAACTTGACCTCACCACCACTTTATGCAAATTGTAAGTATCCAAAATGCATTTCCCAAAAAGGGGACATCCTAACGAAGCCAGAGATGCGCTTGGCTAAGTCGCAGTACAATATTTCGATCTTTAATGCATTATAAACCTATAGATACCTACCGGCATAGTGCAAATTGTGTTCGCCTGGCACTTATAATATGAAATAAAATTACTAAAAATCCAAATTTGGTAGTTTCGTTTTGAACACGATACCCCTGACTCTAAGGGGGTCCGTGCATATAGCTTTGACGGCTGTGCAAACGTTGGTTGTATATTTCTATTCTTAGTAATCCTGCCGTCCGATACAGAAAAAATCCCATAAACAAAGCTTTTGTTAGAGAACACATATTATGATAAATAATTGTCGATAAGCTACGAAATATATATCATCGAAAGTTTTACTGATCCACTGTCCATGTCTATGTTGTCCACTGTTTGAGTTTTTGAAGTCTAATATATTTTTTTAATTTTTTTAAATTAAATTTTTATTATTTTTTAATTTATTTAAATTTATTTAAAAAAAAATATAATGTTCCGAAAAATGACATTACTCAAGGTACATTCAGCGAAACGAAATATCGTTAAATACTATGTGTATAGAAATATTTTTGATAATTTAAAATTTTCTGATTTTATTGGTAATTACTTTACTTTTATTTTTATAATTATGAATACCTAATTACTTTATTATATTAAAAATTTAAATATTTATTTAACAATATATTTATACATATTAGATCCACCACAGGAGCCAATTAATTATATTTATGAACAATTACAAAGTATTGGTGAGTAATTATTTTATAATATTATAAAATATCAAATTTTTTTATTATATTATATATTAGACTATTAGAGCAACCCAAAGAGAAAGCAAAAGAGGCCATTGTACGTCAAATTAGGAAAAAAAAATGTTTTTGGAAATGTAAGCATAAATGGAGTTTAATTTTTTTTTCCAAATTAAATTTTTTTTTCTATCTTACAAGGAAATCAGTAAAAATATATCAGATGCGATAGTATTAGGTCACAGATTGCTAGTTCGCAATCGTGATCCATTATTCTTTCATGAGATACCAGAACCTAAGGTTTAAATAATATCATAATACTATATAATTTAAATATTGGTGTATTTTTATATCTATAAATAATAATAGTTAGATACAATCAAACTAACTATATTAACATAATAATTGTAGCATTATATTATGTGAACATAAACGAAGATATATTATTTTAGGTTCATTAAATTATTAGCATAGTACATATTATTATATAAATAGTTTACCAACTTGTTAAGTTGTAACTTTTAAGGATTATACATTGTTAGTTTTATTAGGTAACTATAACAATTTGATATTTTGTTTTCAGTGTCCAGATGAATACACCTTTGATAAATGGCTTCCAACATTTCCTATCGCAGAAATACAAGATTTGAATATTAATGATCAAGTTTCTATGATCAATTTGAGTAATGACAATTTTGAAATCCCAGATGTAATATTATACTAACTATATTTTTTTTTAAATTAGGCAACTGTCTTCCTTGCATTTTAACTTTAATATTTCAATTTATTAAGTTATAAAATAATTAGTTATATTTTATTATTTACAAAAAAATAAAGTATCCCAACAAAATATAACATAAGCCATAGTAATATAATTTCATTTTCCAGTGTGTTAATTCAAACAATTTAAAAGAAGACAACACAATTGAGGATAACAATGACAAATTTTCTATCCATAAAGATGAAGAAAATATTAATTTAGGTTACTTTGATTGTAATATAGTTACCTTCAATCGACATTAATGCGATTCAAGATTTTGAATAAGAAGATACTAACATTTAATTGAAATACTTTTTCTTTTATCAGTGATTTAAGATATGAAAAACCTAAAAACTCGATTTTCTCATAATCATGCATTTTTAGTTACTACACTAATGTACTCACAGTGTGACATGACGTTATAATACCTGAATATTTACCCCCTTCTCTTCACCTACTACGGCACTAACCAATGTGAATCTGCTTGAAAAAAGCTTTGGGTCGACAAATATGTGAGTGGTTGCCCCCCTAGTATAACAAAAACTAAAATTACACCATTGATACGAATAGGTATAGCTACGTTACCTACGTTGTAAGTTCAACTTCAAGCGGAAAGTGACTGCAACGGTTTAAGTGCCTACCCATTGGACCCATTACCATTGAACCTATACTTATGTATACGGCTATTATTATTCGAAAATCGAAATGATGTTATATATGTAAATTATTTACACGCACTCCTCGGTTACACGACGCGATGAAAATATTAAACACTAAATTACGGACCGGCTGCGATAACTGTAGCAGCACCAGCAGTAGGCAGGCGCGAGTGCATCGGTCGTAATATTAATTTATAATAATACGACTCATTAATATTATATTGGCCGCGGGGGGCTGCCATGGGCACATAATATATTATTATTTAGGACTCGGTCGCATCCGTGTCGGGAATTTCATTTTAATTCGGTCAATTAAAAAATATTATATTATAATGTCTTATATGTATAATATAGGCGCGCGCGACACCGCTGCAGTATTATAATGTAGGACCTACTGTCTATAATATTTTGTATATATATACTTAGGTAAAAATGCATAGCTTTGAGGCGGTAGTTAGCACAAGACTTACCGACGATATTTATCATGAAGTCGGTGCAATTTTAACACGCCGTAACTGCACCAGTGCCTATAATGCCGCTATAATAATATGTATATAATTATAACTACGGCAGTAGTTACGGGTGTTAATAATCGCGCCGAATCGTTGTAATAAATAATTATAACGTATGACGTATTATACTTTTACGAGTTTACGACCTCGTTTTTTCTCTAGTACGAGTTAATCCATTTCGTTTTCGGTTATTTTTTTTTCACTTTGAATTATTACCTTGCCATAACGCGTGACACCTTGAAATATCAAATTATATAATACTATGTGTAGGTATATTTATATAATATGTATACATGTGTTTTAATATCGCGTAATTTAAATAACACGTGTGTTTTAAAATTAATTATTATTATAATATAACGATAGGTTTGCATTTTAACAAAATTAGTAGGTGTTTAAAATAAGAGACGCCCATATTATACTACTTAATATATATTAATCTATTAAGACTATAGACAAATTAACAATATGGTAGCTATCTATATAAAACGCTTTCTGGTTTTGATTTCAATAAACATTAAGTTTTCTAATCGATCTGTGTCCGGACGATTGAGTGACGAGAACAGTCGATATTTATTAAGTATGATTTTGATTAAAGTGATTACCACGATTTCTAATCTATGTAAACTAGTTTTGCTAATTCCACTTCATACAATAAAATTTGCATACTATGATAAAACCTTAAAATAGTTAATATTTAAATTTAAAAAAGGTGGGCAAGTGGGTGTCGCTCTGCTGTACATTAGGTTACAAGAGTATCACTGTCATGGATGGTATTAAATTTGAATTTTATTCAATGATATAAAATCATTGTATAAAAAAAACGATTCTGAGCGAAAACGGTCAACCTATGATATTACTAAGTATATTTGATGATATTATTGTTAATAAAGTAATTTATATATAAGTATATAACCTATTTACGTGGAGCCTTGTTTTAAATTTTCAATCGTTAGCTATAAAAATTAAACATTTTATACATTTTTAACTAGAAAATAATTATTAGGTACATTTTAAATTCGATACATTTTGTCAAAATTTGAAGTTTAAATACTGATTACAATACATTGTGCGTTTTTAATATTCTTCAACTGTTATAGAAACAATATATAAGGAGCCTTGTATTAATTTTTTACGTTTTTTAGCCCATTTTTATTTTTATAGACAAAAAAACTAAAAAAATTAAAATTTCAAATTGGCCGTAAACAGTTCAAAACAAATCAAAATATTTTCAATATTTAACATTGCTTGTCCTCCACGAGAGTCGATATCTGAATAAAAACTGGATAGTTGTAGCCTTAAATCACTCTCAACATTCAGTTAATTTCTACATTCATTTTTTTTAAATTAAAGTAGAAAAAGCACGTTGACACTTCACACAGATATGTTGTTGAAACGCCCATCAAGTTTCTCAGTGCAATTTTAGCAATTATTCCATTAGGATTTGGAGAATACACTTCATGGTTTCAAGATAGTACAGTAATTTCCCAATATGGTGTTGAAACCTTCTCAATACGACCCCAGGGAAAGAACTTCAGGAGCATTGTGAAAAGTACGGCAGTAGCACAGCAGTCTTTGGAGATAAACCTATTTGGGGCCGAAATGAAATTAAGAATAGGGGTAGACAGCGTGGCACTGCTTTGGAGAGTGCATATAACCCCGGGAAACGCAGAGGAATATCGGGGATAGTTTTAGTGTTGTCAGAGGAAGATGTATGTGGGACGAATCAAACTGTCACTAAGAAACCAGTCCAAAAGAACAATTTGCGACACAGAGAAAGGAAAGATGGGGATCATAAAAGTAGAGAAGGCGAATGAAGAAGCTCTGAAGATATTGAACATCACAGATGTAACTAGGGCCATACCAGCCTCCGGCACAACGGTTCCGATGTCCAAACATATCCTAAATTGCATGGAGACATAGCTGGTGAAGTAGAGCTTACAATTGAAGAGAGGAACAAATTGCTCTATGATAAGATTACGAGTAAGGAAAATCATTTAGCTGACCCTCAATATAACCTTGCAGAAAGAATCATGGGAGAAGTAGGATGTTCCGTACATACTGTTCCTACGTTAGATCACTACTAGATTATGGATCTACAGTATGGTTAGGTTAGTATCTAAGTGTTACAATCTATGTCAATATCTCATTAAGTTAAGTTCCAATGTTATGCAACTTTATTCTGTATTCTTAACCATTTTTGTTTTTAGTGAATTATTTTCAATCATAATTGTCTCTCCGCATACATTACTCAAACCTGTCATTTACCTATTTCATACTATCTGTATTGTCATATTATAATTTTTAAGATTAGTTATTCCTATTTCACAACTAAAAAAAAAAAAAAATCATTATTAAAGTGTCATCATTAGGCGGCCTTTACTCCCCTTATTTTTCTTTTTTGTTTATACTGTTATCTGTCTCTTATCATATATACTTATTATGTCATGCGATATAGATTGTATATTTCAAATTAAAATAAAAAAAAAAAGAAAAGATTAGTAAGATGTGATAACAAGTATTATTATTATTATTTTATTGTAATCATACGTACCTATGTCTATAATATAATTGTAACTGGGTTCGCCCATTTAAAGTATACATAATAAATAAATAAATACCGTCATCAGAAACATTCGATATTGGATGTACCGTACATAAAATAGACACTTAACAACGTACGCCATGAGTCCACTCATAACATCAAGCGAACTTACATCCGCCCAACACTGCATATCCGCACCAATTCGCCATCTCGTATCCTCCCCTCCTGGTTTATTGTGTCTCCTGTCCGACGTATTTTTTTCCTTTAAATTATCTCAGATTGTTCGCTTTGTACATTTCGATTTTTTCTCCCTTGTTCTCCATTTTTTATGATCATAATAATATAACATATTAATGATAACCCCAATTGGTTAATTTTTTCAAAGAAAATGATTGTTCACCATTTCATATTGTTTTTGTTGAATTAATAAAAATATTTTTGTAAGCACAAAATAATATTGTTTGTTTTTTTTTGTTTTGTCGAATGTATAAATCAATTGTTACAAATTTAAGGACTAAAAAATCGTTAAAAAAAATAAAAACTCGTTACTCTATTATACAAAGTATAATGGACCGTGTAGATGCTATATGTACAATATAAACGCTACATGGATATTAAAATATGTTTCAAGAAATATTTCAGCCACCAAACACTTAAGGTGATGAAAACTGCTGAAGAAATCATAACATAACACATTATTACACCGGCGAATACGACACGAATAATAATTATAAACTATACAAGGATTGTAAATTATACGTAGATAGGTATTGTGTATAACGTGCGAACGTCAATATAGTCGAATAGTTTATAAAAAATAATATTAAAAAAAAAAAAACAAAATTGTATTTTACATAGGTATATTGCTGCATGTCGAAAAATAATATTGTTTGAAAACATTTTTGTTGAGGTTTGATCCCTTAAACCCCCCATGTATATGTGCCAGTACCGATACCATTATTTTCTATATAATTATTGACTTAAGTTGTAATATACTAATCTGAACAAATCTTGTAACAGGTATCTATTTTTGTAATAGGATTCAGTTATTGACGTTATGAAAGTTTTGACGGTTGTACAATAATAATGTAATATATACATTATAGGCATAACCTCCAAACCGCACAATAGGTACGACCTTTATCAAGTGAAAAATGTAATACGTTTGAGTAGCATGTATACAGGGTGTAATCGCTAATAGAGTAGAGCAATGCAATTATAATTCTGTTTTCTAATTGGTTGTTATGACATAAAAATACACTTTTTGTTGAATTTTAACTTAATTAGACTTGCGCATGCACAATACAACTTTTTTTTCTGAAATGACAACCACCTATTTTAACTACTAATTTTTTTTTGCCTAATTTTTTAATCCATTTTGGTAGTTGAACCAACTTTCTAAGACCAAAATTGACCAAGTTACAGCCAATAAAAATAGGCGCAATTTTCAGTTTTTTTCATTGTAACTCTAAAAATAATTGTTCTAAAATTGTTTAGGATTAACATTTTCATTACTATTAAATTAGACGATATTAAAATGTTCGGTATTATAATTTTCACTTTAATTTGTGAACTATGAATCACTCAAAGCAGAAAAAAGTAGGTAAGTAAACTATTCATTCGGATATACCCCTCTAAGAGATGGCATGCAATTCGGACAGACCCCTCCAAGAGACGGCATGCAATTCGGACGACCCGATTTATATTTATTTTTTTTGGCATGCAATTCGGATGCACCGCAATTAAACCACACCAAAGGTTTATTCCCAAAACAGTTTGGTTATTGGGTTCAAATGTCCAATGTGGATTTTGATCGTCCCAGTAACGGTTATTCTGTTAGGTATTTTTATTGTAGTATATTATATATTATATTATAAACATGTTAGGAAAATACAATTCTTCAAACATTGATAAGTTGTCTTTTGAAAAATATAAATCTTGAATATACGCTAAACATTGGTTCTGTAGTAACAAAATTAAATACTTTTATGATAATTTTAACCGCGTTCAGTAAGTATACCTGCGACACCTAATAATTTATAACAAATAATTTAAATTGTCTGTTCTGTTCATTCGACGGTCCATTGGTTCTGTTAAAATCAATAACCTGGTTATAGTAACAGTACTCGTGGAAAACGATGTCAGTTAACAGTTTACTTATGGTTAGGTTATTGTCATCCATCAGACTGTTTGACTAGACATTTTTGGACTGATCATATACCTATATTTATTATTTTCGTACAAACATTTCGACAACAACGTTACTTTATTTATTAAAGACAATGTTCAAGCACACTAATGTGCGATTCTAGCTATTCACATTTTACAATAATCACCTTCATGCGAGCTAAAAAAAGTAATCCGTTGAAAGGCCCGCAATGTTTGCTAAGATAGATACAGAACGTACCCACACGAGATATCGTGTTCATTATTAAACCAGAATACATTAACGCAGTCTCAATATGAGTGTACAACAAACAAAACGACAATCGACATACATAATATCGTGTCCGTTCACAACTCCAGTAATAATTAAGTACAATGAAATCATACAATAGTAGTTTGCTTATCTGCGTGTTGACACTTCATTTTTAATTGTGAAGTATTTACGACAAAATGACTGAATTATGACCAGACACGATCAGAGGACACTGAATAAAACGTATTGTATCACACGACACGGTCGCAATATTAATAATGAGTTACGCTTACGAGTACGAGTCGTCTAACGTCAGCCGACAAACGGAGTAAGGTATGTGGACACTAGCGCCACGAGTGGTTTAAAACGCAGACAACAACGGAAAGTGGAGGCATTCATTGCATTATAGATACCTTTTGAAACTAGCGCTCTGGTGAGCAACTCGCGTACTATTTATGTGTAATAAACGTAAAAGGGTATAACGAATAGGGTTCTATAAATTGATACAATCTAGTGATGGTAAACTGCTAATTATTTATTTAGTATTAGCTATTGCTAATGCTATTTCAAAATAGCAGCTATTGCTATTTTCTTAAAATCACCTAATTGTTGTTATTTTAATGTATGTATTGCTAATAGCAGGTACTTATTACTAAATACTGATAGCAGCATACTGGGTAATAGATAATTTGCTATAATTTGCAAAACTATTTAACTATTTTCTAAGTAAAATAAATGAGTTAAATGAAATAAAATAAAATAGTAATACCACATAATTTCTAGGGTGAATAGTAAATACCTTTTAAGGAATACTAGGTATAACATTAAATCTTAATAGAAATGAAAATCAAATCCAAAACTCATTCCTTGTTCAGTTGTACTTACTGAACTAAAGTCTGCAGTTGCAGTGAAGTATTAGTGGTTTAATATATTTTTATAAAAATGAGTTTCAACAGAAAGCTAAGTAGTGTTTGGTCTCATTTTTCTGTGATTGATGACACTAGTTTTGCTAAATGTGACATTTGTAAAAAAAAAATACTCTTTTAAAACTAATGTCACCCAATTTAAAAACTCATCTTGCGAAAGCACATTGGATCCAAATGACTGCAAACAAAGTAAATATTTTAAATTTTAAAAACTAACGGGAGTCATAATAGCCTTAATATAATTTTAATAAATATATTTTCCTTCAAAAATAAAAAACAATTGAAGACGTTATACCAATTAAACTGATACAAAAGTTGAATATTTGATTGATAATTAATATTGTATATTTGTATTGGAATCAAGGGACTATACTTGAACAATATAAAATATAATAACATTGTAAAAACTAAAAACTAAATATTGTACTTAATAATATTATAATCACTTAACCCAAAAAATTAAATGTTTTCAATAAAGAAATATATGTCTTATTGTCTTATTATACAAGTTACAAATTGCTAAGAATATTATATAAAAAAATTAATAATTTTAATATTTATTAGGTGTAATTGTATATTAATAATAATAACAAATCAAGCAAATTAAAATAAAGACACTACATAAAAATACTATATAAATAAAATGAGTTGTTTAGTTTTAAACAATAATTTACAATAAATAAAATTTTATAGATAGTTGAAAATGACCAGTTGACTGATGATCCATCCTCAGCTCCAATTCCTCAAAGTTTACCTTCAACTTCTACATCAATATCCATAACACCACAAACAGATATTAATAATTCTGATCAACCTATTAATCGTAAAAGGAAACAAACTGCAATCACCTCAAATGTGCCCAAAAAAATTAAATTTGATGTTAAAAAAAAGATTGACGATGGTCTTCTTAAACTCTTCACTAAAGATTTTCAGCCTTTTAAGGTAGTAGAGGATGAAGCTTTTAAAAAATTTGTTCAACTTTTAAATCCATCTTATAAAATACCCGATTGTCACACAACATCAAAAGTTCAAATACCTGCATTGTACCAAAAAAGTGTTAATGAGACAAAGGAACTCATTAACAATGAATCGTTAAGTGGTTGTTTAACGACAGATTGTTTGACATCGAGAAACAATATTGCATTCATTTCTATAACATTGCATTTTATTGATACCCAATTTGTTTTAAGGTCTGTATTATTAGGATGCTATGAGTTTTTTGAAAGCCATACAGGCCTTAATTTAAGTAATACAATTCAAGAAACACTAGATAAATGGGACATGGATAAAAGTAAAATAATTTTAGCAGTATCAGATAATGCTAATAATATAAGATCTGCATTGAATTTATTACAAATTAGGAGTTTAGGATGTTTTGCTCATACACTTAACCTAATCGTCCAAGATGCATTAAAGTTACAATTGCTTGATTGATAAAATAAAATGTATTGTTACTCACTTCCGAAAAAGCAGTAGAGCTAATCACAAACTCAATGTGTACCAAACAAGCAATGGATCTAAAGTACCAAAGAAGTTGTTGCAAGACGTAAGTACACGGTGGAATTCAACATATTATATGTTAGATCGTTTTGTTGAATTGGAGGATGCGATTATAGGTACTCTAGGATTATTAGATAACCCTCCTAATGGGCTTACTATAGATGAATGGTCAATTGTTAAAGAGCTAATTCAAGTGCTACGTCCTTTTGAGGAAGCTACAAGGGCAGCTAGTGGCAGCAAGTATATGACCGCTTCTATAATTATAGTGATTACTCAAGGGCTTAAAAATGTTTGTGAGCAGATGATTAAAAATAGTTTTAGAATAGAAGTAATTAATGTTCTACAAGAGTTACTAAATGGCATGAAACATAGGGACAGATGGGGTACAATAGAAAATAGTAAGACGTTGGTTCGGTATACATTTCTAGATCCTCGTTTTAAAGCGATTACACTATCATCTTCAATGCAGCAGTCAACAAAAAATGATATAATTGAGTTAACTGCTGTAGTTATTTCTCAAAGTCGACTTTCTAATGTCCCCGTTCAAAATAATTCCGATTCCATACCTGAACCAGTTGATGGCAACATTGGAAATAATAATGTTTTGTCAATCTGGAAAACAATTGATTCTAAAGTAGCACAGTTGCAACCTACATCCACAGTTACTTCTAGAGCAATTATTGAAGTACAACGATATTTAGAGGACTCAATTATTAATAGAAATTGTGATCCTCTTAAGTGGTGGTATGATAATAAACATAATTATCCTTACCTGAGTTAATTGGCAAGAAAAATGTTATGTGCTCTTGGAACCTCAGTGCCGTGCGAAAGAGTATTTTCTAAGACTGGACTACTTCTAAGTGATCGGCGCTGTAATCTAAGCAGCAAAAAAGCAGAAATGTTACTTTTCCTTAACCAAAACACATAAGTTATTAGAATTGTATTATCATTGTTAAAATTGTAAATATATTTCTTAATTTTTATTAATATTAAACACAATACAGAATTTCCTTGTGTATTATTATATGCTATCATAAACAACAATCTAACTCTGGTATTGGTGATTAGTTCATTAGTGAAGTACTAAATAATAAATACTGAACTACTGAAGTGTCTGAACTCAAAGTAGTTTATACTTTATAGTAGAACACGAGGTAGAAGGTAGATATTTCATATGGTCTGTGATAGAACATAATCATATTTGTACTTCTCAACTATGAATTTATTATGAAAGCATACCGTTCTTCTATCAGCAGCTAGCTTATGTTATCATGTTATCACTTATCAGTTATCACTCAATATAAAAACTGATGGCAATACAAATAGCAATAGCTAGTTTAAAAGAGTTGGAAACGGACAATATAAAAAAAACGTAGATAACTATTAATAGTAATAAAATATTTAATTATTACATTTTAATAACTGTGATCGATAGCAATATCAATTTTAGCAGTTCGTTGTAACTGTAACAAATAATCATATTGTCGTCAGTGCAGGTTATATCAACAAAATAAAATAGCAGTCACTGCTATAATTTGTTTTTATTAGCAGCCTGCTACTGCTAATGTAAAATAGCAGTGCTATTTACACTGCTACTGCTATTTCTTACCATCACTAATACAATCAAAAAATCAATTATCTTATAAGTTATATGGTTATCCCGATATTAGAAAATTATTTTTTTAAAGATTCACTAAGAACAGTGCGTTTCCTTTATGTATACATTTCAATGTTAATTCCTTAATTTCCAATCGTCTGCAATGATAACTTTTATTACTTCTATTCAAAAATGTATCGTTGTATGCACTGTTAAATTATATAGTACTTTATAAAACCATAAATCACAGATCACGTCTATAAGGCTTTTTGCCAGTACCTGTGTCTATGGATGATTTTTTGAAATAGCTGCACGAGTAAACACTATCAGATATCACATTTATATGGCTGAATTGAATATGAGTTAATAATACTAAACTTTTCAGATGTCCCTTTATATGTCTACTATAACACTTCTACATGAAAAAGTAGTTATTAAAATAGGATTTTCTAAATGGTAATAATCCATCAGAAAGGCATTTAATTTATATGCAACAAATACTTGTCATTTATCATAAAACGGACCCTCCAAATACAATTTTTCTGACTTTTTACTGTAGTAGTTTTTTTCCAATTGGTATTACAGTTTTCATCGTGACGAAAGACGTTCTATATGTATAATAAAATGCAGTTACTACACAAAAACAGTTAAGAAATCAGTTATCAAAAGAATTCCAAAACCTGTATTATTATTTTTTACTCTTAGTAGTTGGATGTACAATTTTAAGTGATCCTGAATTATGTCTTAAAAAAAAATATAAAATATGATAAGAATTTACTGAAAACAATTTTTGAACTTCTCCCTTCATTTTATGGATCTTATTCAAAAGTTATAAATAGCCATAATTTGATTCATTCAGATGTAGAACGCATACGAGTCTGCAATATCCGAACTTTCTTTTGAAAATTCAAACCAATGATTGGTGGTAGAAATAAGCCTCTAATAGAGTTAAGTAGAAGTCTCGGACCAAAAGGCATGTCCACAGAAAATCATGAAGAATACTATATACAAGAAAAAATTGTGTATTCGTAATTCTTATACCCACGTATGTGTGTAGATATAGTATTATATACAGTCAGGTTTCGATAATCCGAACGAGCTTGAAAATTATTTCATCGCTATATTAATACGTATGTATGTGTATCATAATAATAGTATTTTCCTGTAATAAAATTTGTCGATTACGTTTATGCATAGCACGTGTACGTCCGTTTAGATATGAACGTCGATTACATTCGTCAGTTATGTGTACATAAAGATCGTATTTGAAAAATTTATTTGAGTGTTCTTTTTAAAACGGTTCCGCGTAAGCATGTTACATTAAAATTACAGGATAAGTTAGAAGTAATAAAGTTGATTAATAAAGCGACTAGCTACAGTGCTATCTTGAGACAATTTGGGGCAAGTGTATCAGTGATATAAAAAAGAACAAGGAAAAAATAGAGAATTTTGTCAGTGAAACGGAAAATAGTCCAGTTAAGCGTAAAACGTTGAAACAACCTGAGAACCCAAATGTTGAGAGTGCGGTTTTCATGTGGTTTATTCAACAAAGACTTTGTTTGTGAAAAAGTCCCATATTTCCACAGCCAATTCTTAAAAAATAACCATGCTTTTAATGCATACAAAGGTTGGTTAGACAACTTTAAAAAGCGTCTCAAAATGTCCGGTGAAAAACTTTCGAGTAGAGGGCACCATCAAACCGTTCCAAGTTGAATTTAAACTACTTGTCATACAAAACAAATTTACAATGCTGACGAATCTGGATTGTTTTGACGAAAGTTGCTTGACCATACTTTTGTGTCATTTACAGAAAAGGCCGTTCCCGGTAGAAACATTATGAAAGAAAGAGTCTCTTTATGCCTTGCACTAATGCGACAAGCAACCATAAACTTTGTTTACTTGTTGTAGGAAAGGCTCACAATTTGTTCTTAGCTTGAATTTGTCCTTAGCGTTCGTCGTCATTTTTTTTCAATAAATTTTTCTATGAAAGCTGTAATGCTATTGGATAACTGCCCAGGTCACCCATCTGCAGAAGAACTTCGTAGTGAAGATGGCAAAATGTTTGCAATGTTTCTACCACTATTTACAACTGCTATTATTCAACCAATGGATCAGAATGTTATCCAAAACATAAAATTGAATTACTGAAAAACTTTACTTACTTTATGTTCATTTTGACGGACAAAGAAAGCGGAGTTGACTTGGTGGTAGCTTTGAAAAAAATTAATCCTAAAGATGTCGTTTTTAATTTGGCTAACTGTTGGTTATCTATCTCGTCACAAATGATTAATTTGTCATGGAAAAACTTGACACACCTTGTTTCTGTGAACGAATCCACTGAAGTTCAGGAGGACAGCATTATCCTCACACCACTTTTAGTCAAGTTGGCTCCTAACACAGACATCACTGAGGATGAAATTTAACCGTGGGCATCGGGGGATGCGATGAAGCACCAGTAAATTTAAACTGATGATGAATTTTTGTTTCCTTCAAAAATATCTGCTTCAGAAGCCACAAAAGCGTTGAATACGGCCATCGAATGGGCTGAACAAAACGTTAAAAGCTGCGAAGAACTAATGTTGCTCAGACGTTTGCAGGACAAGGCATTTAATCACTAAATAAACCTAATAAATCAATATTTTAAATAATAAGGTTCATATTATATAATAAATATTATATTAATTGGCTGTACATACATGCATATATAATTATTATAATAATGTTTTGTATTCATTGTCTTTTTAAATTACGAGTTTTTACATTATTACTACAGATAAAAATAAATTTCAAAATTTAAATTACAATAAAATTGATGTTTTTTTATAAGCCATAGGTAATCTGAACGACCCCTTTCCCTAATCTCGTTCGGATTCTAGAGACCCTACTGTATTATATTTGTATATACCTATAGCCTATAGGTATATTATAAATGTATAGGTACATTTGTTATTTTAGGTTTTAAATATTTTTTATATCATTATGATATAATTTAATATTCATTAGTTTTATCACCCTTCCCCTCTACTTAATTAAAACTCTAGGTACATTCCTACATCATCATTTACAAGCAACATTTAACATATTTATATACTTAAACAAAATTACATATAATAACAACTATATGGTGACGCGTCTTGCGATATTTTTGTTTGACTTTATTACTAACATAATAATATTATGTTCGTGTTGAGGCAACCGATGATTCCTACCTAGGTCATCCGAAATTATGATGGATATGATCCAAAATAGTTGTTGTTAAAATGCAATATGGATACAACTATATACACATGAATAATCGGATCTATTTATCACACGCGCAAACGCATTACGCCTGTATAATAACTCGATATAAACGTAAGCCTTCATGCTCTCGAAGTAGGGTTTTTAAAAACGATTCATATACGCATGTGTATTTATACATAATATATGTGTATCCTTCACGTACCACAGTAGGCATCCTGCAAAATCAACAGCAGCACGGGTTTGTACAAGCAATGCACGCATACAACAACATGCGTAATAAATACAATGTGATTAAACGGTCAAGACAATTAATTACGTACACGTTCGTAGTTGTGACGAACGCGGTGGTGTATATACATAATATTATATACATAAAATGGTACCCTGTCATATATATATATATATATATATATATTATAACCCATATTATATTATGCGTGTGTACCAATAGCGATATGTTAATGTCGCAATTCTGATGAAAGCCCGTCATTTACATACACCAAGCGCGTATATATATATATATAATAAGCTATACCGGTGTATATACATTATACTTATGTATGATCTAATATACCATGCAGTTGAAGTACCTATATAGTCATATAGTTATCTATATATCGCTACGCGTATATCGAACAAGTGCCGCCACATGCTGCGTTGTATAATATGTCTACTATATTATAATGTATATGTATTTGACGTGTATGTTGAACATATTAATATGACAGACATATCACCGGCAGACGACAGTTAGTATATACATATAAATACGTATATAATATACGTGTTTTGGATCAGTTTGTAATTTGAACAAAAAATTAAAAAAACTAGTGGACTATATATTTTATAATAATGATTTATTCATAATAATTGAATATTAATTATAATAAACTCTATTTTATAATAATGTGTTTATTACTTTGCAACTCGATATTGACCAGCATTGTCACCGACGCGATGTTGAGATAGAACTGACGAACCGTGCCTCTTATTACCCGACCCAGGCAATATCATAAATACTATCTCTACAACGATAATAATGATAGTTGATAATAGTTGTACATTGAAGTATTGAACATATAGGGCCACCTTGAAGTACAGTCTTCAAAGTATAATAAAATAATTTAGGAACTATAAAGCTTTTTCTATTTGGAATGTTCCTGGAGCTGACCCAATGGCGGATCCAGGGCTTAATTTTTTTTTTTTTGGGGGGGGGGCATGGAGGGGGCAAAAGTACAAAAAGTACATACATTTGCTACAAAATTGGACCAACAGAGTGTAACACAAAGGGAACCTACGGCGATTGGGGGAGGGGGGGGTACATGCCCCCTTTCCCTCCCACTGGATCTGCTGCTGAGCTGACCTAGATATTCTGTGCTCCAAAGCCTCCAAATTTGATGCATTATGTGTTGTATTCTTTGCCACCGTGACAACAGGTTATTAATTTGGTTATTTTGATTTGTCTCGGACGCCTCTATGACTATCAATTGTACAGACATCAGCACTACTCGGGAGTCGGGACGATTGATTTGCGTCTCCGCCGAAGCGATATTACGCTTTCCGCCGTCGGCCAGTTTGATCATATACGTGTTGTACGTACGTTACTCCCAGTCATTTTAAAACAACAAAATGTTATTTGTTAAAATGTTAAAATTATTAAATAACCATTGATTAATTTGAACTGTGGACATTTCAGATATATTTATAAATTTAAAATAACACTAATTTATAATAAAATATGATAATTTTCTGTTTGAATTATCTTAATTGTATAATACAAAATTAATACCGAATCAGACAGACGTCTTCAAACCATAAACACGTAAAGACGATGTTTTGACAAATAACTTATAAATAACATTGGAACTAAAATAGGTGGCCAAAAATCATTATTTTAAATATAAGAAAACTTTGATTTTCAAAAAATAAAATGTTTGTACACATCCTATCGTATATAAAAATGTTTTTTTTTTTTGACAAAACACTAATTTAAGTAGGTACATAAAATGCTATATATAGCATAACTAAAATGTTGATAAAACATCGATATATTGTGAATAGTCGATATATAATTAAGATAAGTTTTCTGTTAAATATGGTATTAAATTTAGTAATTATCGTCGGTAATTATAAAATTTGATATATGAGTACATTATGAGATACATATGAATATATATAATTAAAGATAAAGGTGCATGTGTACCATATATTTGATAAATCTAAATTAAACTTAAATGTCATTAAAAACGTGGATATTTAGTATGTTTATTCATCATGTTACACGATGAAAATTATATCAGTTCGTTGGGAAAAGTCGAGTGAACAATACTAAATAAAATTTAGCTGCGCATATTTGCGCTATTTTTTTTAACCGGTGATTGAAATTGCGTGTATACCATTTTTGGTATTATCTTTCCTTATAGTGAAATAATATATTTATTTTTAATCATGGCTTTATTAAATAAAATTACACGTGGAAATCTTCATGAACGTATACTCACAAGTAGCTGTAGTACTACACATACTATCCAGGAGAAAAAAATATTGCCTTGAATTATGTTTTAAATACTTTAGAAATCGACTAAGATGATAATGACGTATAAAATGTTATTAAGAGATTACGAGATGTTTGGCTACTTCATTTTTTAATAGGTATTTATGTGTTTGTTTATTTTTATATATTTATATATTTATTCTATTTTATAGAAATGCTAATGATAGGTCAATTGTATATAATTATAGATGTTTTATAAAATGGAACAGAAGTAATCGAAAAAATGAAAAATTTCAAAAAGAAAATCGGGATTGGCTTTGTTTTATTATTAATTTTCCGGTGTATGTGTACGGAGACATTCATTTAACAGATATAAATAGTTCTGAATCTGTAGGCCGTGGTCGTCCAACTAAAACATTCGACGAAAGTAGTGCGCTTTCAAAACGATGAAAAAATATTATCATCTGAAAATTCAAAATTTAAACAACAATTAAAGGTGAGATTTACAACTCAAAATTACAATTATTAGAATGCATGCACATCTTTAAATAACAATGAAATATACAACATTACTTTTTAGCAATGACGTTATTATTCTATTTAAATCTGAAATGCAATATTAAACATAATGTAAATTGTTTTTTAGAAATATTTCAATTTTTTAAACAAATAATGTGAGTGAAATATTACAAATTAAAAATGCTCATAACTCGCTTAAATATTAAAATTTAAAATAGCATAGCTTACAATACACAATTGGTTATGCAATATTATACTTTAGGTAAGTTGATTTCCTGTAATTTAGATAATGTTATTTTGTAAAGGTTTGACCTCTTGTAATAAAAAAATTGCCTGTTAAAAATAAAGAAACACGTCTTTTTTCGTTTTAACGAAATTCCATGTCATCGATCCATAATCGTTAAAAAAAACCCCGCGTACAATGACATAAGATACACCCTGTATATGCAAAACGAGGACGTATTGTTATTTGTTAAGTTATATATTGAAATTACTTATTACTTATTAGTATTATAAGTTAATTACATTATTAATATCAATATGATGAAAAGTAATACGTGTTGAGTACTAATGATAAACAAATATAAGCCTCGTTTTGATTTATAGTTAATTTTCATTTTGCACAAAATATGTTAATTGTTGAGTTTATAGAAATTATAATGGAAATATTGTGTTTTGCGTAGCGAGCAACTACTGGTGAGTATAGCCTAATAGCCTATATGCATATTATTTCAATCATATAGGTATTATAATATTATCTGCATAATAGGGAATTAAAATATGGTATTGTATTTTGAAAACGTAATTAACACATAATAATAACAAGTATTAAACTAAATTAAATTAATTATATTTTTTTACATTTTCAACATTTAACAACAGTTATTGTAAAGTATTAAAAATTACGATTTTGACTTTTGGCTGCGATACATAATATATTATTTTAAATGTAGTACTTATTTTAAATATGATATTATTTATAAATTAATTAATTAATATACTACGTAATGAAATTACCACAAACAATAATTATTCCACATCAACTTTTTTTAGTTATATTTTTATAACTATTATTATAATAATAATAATAATATATTATGTACATTTTTCTATATATTATTAAGTATTGTTAATGTTTGAGAAAGGATTTATTAAATATATTATCATTTATTGTATGCACGAAACATGAAAACATTTTTATTATGTAAAAATACAATATTTTACGATAAACTAATATTATTTGTGAATCAATTATGGTTGAATGAACATTTTGTTTTTGATTATATTATTATAAATAATATTTATAGATATGAAATGTATTTATTATAATATTGTATTCATACATAATACACGAACTATATAGATATACAACATAAAACGTACAATAATATGGGCATATAATATATACAGAGTTTGTATATTCTTATATAATAAAATATTAGTGTCAAGCACTTGCAAAATGTAAGTGTCTTTATAAATTGAAAAAAAAAATGTGTAAAATTATGAAAAGATAGGTAACGTTTTTGATATATTTTTTTCGTTAAATTGGTTCTATTGAGATCTATTTTACATTTTTTTTTTTTTTTTGAAAAAAGTATGAACTTTTTGTGTTAAAACATGAAGTATACCCAGGTGTCCCACGTCTTACTACTAAGTTATTTATATTTCAATGTAAATGCAATATTATACATTAGGTACCTAGTTATAACTATAATTTTCTGAAATTTTAATAATGTTAATAATTAATTATAATTTCAATTATATTTAGGAACCGCCACAAAATGACTCCAACATAAGCAGAATAATACGTTTATTTAATAGTATTAAGAAGTTAGAGGTGGAAAAAGGTGTCCTAATAGATGTAATAAATATTATCATTTGAAAATTCAAAATTTAAACAACAATTAAAGGTGAGATTTACAACTCAAAATTACAATTATTAGAATGCATGTACATCTTTAAATAACAATGAAATATACAACATTACTTTTTAGCAATGACGTTATTATTCTATTTGAATCTGAAATGCAATATTAAACATAATGTACATTGTTTTTTAGAAATATTTCAATTTTTTAAACAAATAATGTGAGTGAAATATTACAAATTAAAAATGCTCATAACTCGCTTAAATATTAAAATTTAAAATATCATAGCTTACAATACAAAATTGGTTATGCAATATTATACTTTAGGTAAGTTGATTTCCTGTAATTTAGAAAATGTTATTTTGTAAAGGTTTGGCCTCTTGAACAAAATAGTCGAAACCAATGTTCAAAATCAGCTTTAAATATTTCATTCACTATTTAGTAATTTTGGTTAAAATTTGAATACTCTAAGCCTCCGATCTTAAATGCCTATCCCATTATTTTATATTGAATATTAGATTCTGAGCGGAGCGAGGAAGCTAGTGGTTTTACAATGGTGTTTATTTATTTATTTTTTATCCTGTATACAAAACTTCTACCAGAAGGAGTGCTTCGATTTCAAAATATAGTGCCTTATCTTCTAACAAATTGGACCAACAAGATGGTACTTGAGATAGGTCATTTTTCGATTTTCTCAATATAGTTATTTAATATCACGGGAAAAACCACCGAGAAATTACAAATGTGATTTTAATTTCTAACGTTTTTAATTTCTTATGTTTATCACCATAGAAACGAATACAAAATAATAATATTATAATATTAATTTAACTTACAGGATATAATAAATAACAATATAAAATATCCAGACCGACAACCCATCTCCGCTCAGGATCGTTTTTCTAATACGATATTAAATAATAGTATAATATATTTTTTTTTACATATTACCTATATCATTGAATTCAAGTTTAATACAATCCATTATACACTGTATCCACTTGTAACCTACTGTACAGCAGAGTGACATCCACTTTCCCTGCTTTTTCTTTTATTAATCTACTTAATTTTTGTTTTTAGAGACATTTAAATAAAATACCTTCTCAAAATATAACGTTATATAAATAGTGAGTGTCTTTAACATAAAAAGTAAATACAATTGGCATTATTTGTTTGTTTCATCATTATCAGCGTGTCATTTATTCACATATTAAAAATAAATTGTTTTCTGAAATCATTTGTTACCCAGTTTTTATTATATAGATTACATATAAACGAGCTGAACTTTAGCCGTTATAAATTGTTAAGTTCAAATGATATTTATAGGAATACAATTTAAAAAATTAATAACATTTATTTATCTGCTTAATCTCAAACGATCAAACGTTTTTCAAATGTATTTCACATCAAATTACCTAAATCATTATCATTGGTGAAACTGTGCATATGTTCAGGATTGTTATTTTACCAATTGAACAAAATAAAAATATATATTATTGTCTGTACGCAAGGGTTGTCACTGCCTGATGAGATAAACGCCGTATCAGTCCAATTTTTAATCGCAAAAAACAATATAGAGTAATTCTTATATTTTCCGTGGGCCGTGACACCGAGGATTGTAATCCATGCACACGTCTGCACATATTAAAATATTCCAGACCAATTCCAAAAAATATTATATAATACAAACATAATAATATTGTGGTATTGTGGTACACACATACGTCTATATTTTCATATTTACGTTATACGAACTCACATATATGTATACCTACACCAACCTGCAGCACTGTAAGTGTATAACCATGTATCTTTTTGATTCTATATGAGTAATTACGGTGTATAAAAATCGAAAATATAATGCGTACACCTATAGGTAATATATAAATATATAATTGGTAAATAAATAAAAAAAAGGATTAGTGAGTGGCCCTAAAAAAGGTCGGTACGTAATTTAAATATATATGTAAGCCCGTAAAATCGGATATTTCTAGATACCTATACCGTATTGGGATTAGCCTTTCAGACATGTCATAAAACGAATTTAAATTAAACAGAATATATGGTGGAAAAAAATAAAAGAATATTTTAAAAAAAATCGTATTTATAAAAATGTTATTAAAATAAATGTTTTTGGAATTAATTTTTTTTAATTATTGCTCGACGTGGATTTAACGATATTGGACATTTTTATAATTTTTTTTCCCTCTTTGTTCGGATTTTTATTTACACAGCAAGTAGATTAATGCTGAAAACCCTTTCATACTGCAGTGGGCATAGAGGGGAATGTTTGTTTGTCACTAAGTGTCACTACGTGAGGCTTATTGCTGTATAAGGATTGGCTCAATCAATGTCACGTTCGTCATACTAATGACTTTGTGTGCCATTTTTTTCACACAAAATTATTCATTTTTTTTCACTCCGTGGCGTCTGTGTGAACGGAATATTTTATCCTTTTGCCAACTAAATAAAACAGTGTTTAAAAACACATATAACGCAAATACATGCACCGCACACACAGATGTGTATCACTACAAAGAACTGACAAAATTATGAGTATCGCACCATCATCGTATATAAACATAAAGATGCGATATCAGTGGCGTATTTGAGCCCTATTATAATTTATAATATTAACACGTTAACCGCCATGTACCCGTGGGCGGCCATACGATATTGTATTACCGCTACGCTAACCATATTTTTCCATTTATCCAAGTTATGTTTGTGCTATTGTAAAAGAAAAAAAAATTGGTAATTATTCCCACTACGACACTGCGCTTTTTATAATGCATTATTGAAGCGCCCGCGCCATGGAAAAAATTAATAATATAAAATGCCGTATTTTAAAATTAATTTTAACGCACACGTCTCAATGTAATCTTAAAATTTCCGTCCGCTAACATCGAAATTGTGTACACGATCGTATTTTGTCGTTTACGCCGGCGATGGCAATCTTGCGAATTGCAATAAACATGTTAAGTTTTGGATTGCAACAACCCATTTACCGTCGATTGCATGTGGAGGGTGGGTTTTAACGCTCACGGGTCAATGCATTATTTTCTCCACTATTTTGGTACGTTTAAGTACATACCTCGGAGTTTTACACAAATGCGCGCATATATCACTTAATTTATTTGCATTATTTAAAAACGTATATCTCTTTGGCACCAAATGTTATTAATTACTTAAATATATAAACAATCGTTCGCACTATAACATTTATATGATGTCAGTGCAATATTTCTTTTCTTTGTTTATGATCGGGAGGTGACCGCAGGCGCGGAAGACTGAAAATTACGTAAACTCGAAAAAATAGCAAATTTAGCCACCTCAAACTATGAATTTTATCGACAAATCCTATAGATCGGAACCCTGGAAATATTTTTGGCCATTGGAATGGGATCGAAAATTCAATATAATAGTAAAGTTAATTTCAAAAAAAAATAAATTTTCCTTTTTCATAAAGATAACATTTTAATTATACGTAAAATTGTTTATGTAATTAAGGCAAGGAAATATTTTTATTGTATATGTTCCAAAAAGTAAAAATAATAATAACAATAAATAATACGTAAATACTTTATTAATATACATTAAATATTATATACTATATACTATATACTATTATTTAGTGCTGTAATAATTATAAGCGTATGTTTGTATAGCACCGTATCTAAATGTTTGAACAAGACATTAACATATTGATCGACATTACTTGAAGGCACAAATTTCTGGACTATGTTCGTTCATGGTTACCATTAAATCTAAACATTAATGTTTACAACAGATGTACTAATTTACATCACAATTTATTATGTAATGTTTTCTTATATGTTACGGTAATGCTTTAGAACAACACTATTTGCGATAGTAATTTTGTCCGTTAGATTTTCTAAAAGTAAATATTGGTAACGACAAATGATAATAAGCCCCAAACCAAGCGCGCCCGTCGACCAAATAGAACAATGACTTACCGAATGACCGTCAATGTCCACTGTAACTACTGGCATCTTTCACAATTTCAAGATTAGTTATTATCCTAGTTTTTTTTTTTTTATCGTTCACCTATAATATAATATTATATAACACTATAACATCAGTATAACAGTATAATCTGCAATTATGTGTTTACGTATAATATACTAATATTATAAATTATAAATTCTATATGCCTTTAGCCTTTATTACTATGGTGAATGTTAACAAAAATATAATTTATAGTATACTTACAGTAAGTAAATACAGGTTCCCCACAAGGGAGGCACCGGTTGGCCCTAGAATACAGGGGCCCATTGAAATTAAGTTGTAGTTTTTAAAATTTTGATAGGAATATTTATTTTATATTAAATAATATTTTATGATATAAATGTATATTATAAAGTAATTTTGTTATTTTAAGCTGTAGGCCTGTTTTAACCATTGATTACCTAGATATTGTGTATGGAACACACGTATCATTGTAATGGGTTGTATTTTATTGGAAATTTTGTATAGGTTCCGCAAAAACATTTATTACAGGAATCCAAAATTGTATGTGTGGGGGACTGAGTAAGTATACTGTATACTTAACCATTTTTATAAAGGGTATTAAGTTATGTAGAATTTAGATTCTGCAAGTTGTATATACAACAGCTTCATTAGCTTCATAATAAGTGAAAGTTATAGAAATATGTAATGGACCAGATTGGCGTGTCGTACGAGGGCAGACTTTGAAAAGTGTTTTAAGCGCCTTGCAGCAAACATAGTTCCAATATTCAGATTGTAAGAAAGATATGGTGTTAGAGTAAATTCCAGAGTACCAACAGATTTTTGTAAGGGTGGGATGGTGCAATCGCTGATGCTGTACTTTAAAATAATCCTGATCACGATAAAAGAGTCACCCTGTGTGCGTACTGTACGCGGGTACATACTATTATATTATATATTATACAGTACGCACACATATTTCCTAATAATATTACATCTAATGCAAATGCCGCTACCGATATACGCCGTCGCAGATGTCGCGTCGATATAATAATATTATATATTCAAATCGACCGCACGTATTGCGATTTGCGGCGGCTGCAGCGACTGGTGCTCAGCGGTGGGATTCAGGAGGAAGACGGTAAAGGGTACACAATGCATATATATATATATATTACAATATTATACCCATCTCGGTCATCGTGGCTGTGCGCCTGTGACTTGCATCAGTACACGACTCCTCCTCGACAGTATTATTTAATATTATGTTATTATTGCTTTTTTCCCCGGTTTCTCGTTTTGTATCATATTTCTGCATTCCGCTGTATATAATACACCGCTGCTGATGTCTGCGTGTAATAATAAAGGTCGTCGTCTACACCGTGTCAGCATTTTAGCTGTAGCCCGCGAATCATATACTCATCATAATAAATATTTTTATTTTTATAGCTCCAGCTGCAGGTTGGCTGGATGACGAGAGACGATCATCGCGTATTAGTTGCAGTGGATGTGGATACGGTGCTTACAAAACAAGCTCTTTTGGTTACATCTTATATTCATATTATAACATGCATGACGCTTAAAATAAATAAAACCAAATCGTTTCCTTCATGAAATAGTCTGGTTGTTACGAAGATCCCTGTATCACCTTTGCCGTGACAATAAATATACGCCTGGCTCGTTTAAGAGCTGTTTACAGACATTATCAGTTTTCAATTTTTTTTTTCTATAAATGTCAATAAAATTTTATTTGTAGGGTAAAAAAGCGTGAAAATTGAATGCAAGGCTCTTGATATATTGTTACAATAGCAGTTGAAAAATATTAAAAATAAATAGGCACAATTTATTTTTATAAGCATTTAAAGTTCAAATTTTGACAACATTTATCAAATTTAAAGTTTAATAATTGTTTTGTAGTTAAAAATTTATAAAATGTTCAACTTTTATAGTTAAGGATTGAAAATGTAAAACAAGGCTTCACGTAAATAGGTTATACATAAATTACATTATTCACAATAATATCATCAAATATACTTGGTAATATCATTGGCTGACTGACCGTTTTCGCTCAGAATCGTTTTTCTTATACAATGATATTATATCATTGAATTAAAATTTAACACCATCCAGTACAGTGACCCACTTGTAACCTACTGTACAGCAGATGAACACCCACGTTTTTTTTAAATTCAATATTAATAATTATTATAATTTATGTCCTATTTATGTGTATATAAGCTGTCCAGCATCTTCCTCCAACCACGAAATTCAATCTAACTATTTTTTTGTTTATCTAGCTGTAATAACTATACAGACTTTGGATTGTGTCATCTGCGGTCTTTCAGATGAAAACCACTGTTTAGAGTGCAGGGCTCGTAAATATAATATAATAACAATAATGCGCTTGCGTCGACGAATCGTTATTTATTTCTCTCAACGGCGACGATGACTTTTGCAGCAGCAAGACGACGACCTGCGAGAAGCAGCTGTGCCCTGCAGTAACAGAACTGTCATACTACTAACTTAATGCACGAAACTAATTGATTTTCCACGCCCAGTGTCGGAGTGGTGGGATAAACGATTGTATAATATTATTTTATCGGTGGACCAGGTTTTTGTACTCACAAATTCGTTTCCTATCGAACGTCTCCCTTGGGCTTCAGCGGCATCGTTCTCATCGTTTCCGGTACAAGCGTAATATACATCATTCGGTATGATATATTTTACAGGTAGGTCGTTTACGTTTACATTTTTATATTATTCGTTATGTTATATTATACAGATTACAGGTGCCTAATGAAGGTAATTATGTCAATATCAATTTTGACGAACGTTTGCGAGGGACGACGAAAATATAATATTATGCGTATAAAATATAAATTATATAGGTACCACGGTTTTTTAAAATGTATTATTATTGTTATTGCAGTGGACGAGGGAGGTTGCCAGTTTCGGTAAAATGGTATATAATAAAAATATTTATTTTGAACATCATCATATCAATTTACGAAAATGCAACAGTAATAATATATTTATACCTAATATTAGAACTTTGCAGTAAATGTAAATTACATTAAAAACGGCGGAATGCTGACCCGTTTTAGTTTAGTTGGATCCAAATTATAAAAATATATACTATTTTATAACGTTGTAGCAGTAAATGTAAATTATTTTATAAAATTAACATAGTAGACAAAATATAATATTATTGATGCACTAAAAATATATTTATTCATATCCATGCAAATAATGACTAACGAATAACAAATTTCACATGAAAACGTTTGATATCTCACTAGTGTAACGGTGTCAAGTCAATGTCAAATATGGACATTTTGTAGTATTTAAAAATATCATTGCGTATATAATATTTTGTTCAATGAGAGTAAAATTAGGAAGTACCTATATTAAAATAAAGTATAGGTAAAATTTAATTAAAACAAAATAATTATATCGTAATTCTTCATTTAATTATATAATTTAATTTCGTCCAAATTTTAATTTAAAATGTATTTAAGAAAAAATTGTTTCAATATTATATTTTTAGATTTTTTGGTTACAGTATTAACTACTTAATATAAGGAACCTTGTTTTAAATGTCCAATGTATTTTATTTCACAAGACGTATAAATATATCATTATGTTTAAATTTTCTTCGAGGTTAACTACCTAATATAAATTCTAACTTATGTTTAATTTTACTAATAATCTTATTTATAAATAAAATACATATTGAAATGCAATTGAATATATCGATTTAATCATTAAAAATATAAAATATACTCAAATTCAATAATTATATTTGGGTATTGTATTTAGATAATACTTATTATTGTAAAATAAAACAATATTAAATATACCTAATTTTTTTTAAACAACACAATGTATGTTAAGTTTAGTTTTAATTTGTATGACATTTAGAAATTTTTTTTTAATATAAAATGTATACAATTGCTATACGAAAAAAAGTACAATGAGCACAATGTATGTTTTTAAATTTAATTAAGTGCAGTAGCTTGAGTGTCTTGAGGGAAGAAAAAAACCATGTGAAGGTACATCGGCATCATTTAGAATTTAAGTATACTGTTCGATACTCACCCACACTCACACAGCTGGTTATCACTAATAACTGTCCGTATATCCGTGCATAATCATATAATAGGTAGATAAGATAAACCGCACTGAAAAAAATACTATAGTTATATTGAAAAATAGATTGTTGAAAATTAACAAATCTAATATTTATTGCAATGACATATTTATCAAGATGACAGAAATATTATTTAATTAATAAACATATTGTCAAATATTACTGCAGTTGTTTTGTTAAATTAACAATACATTGTTAATTCAATAATAATTAAAATATCATTTTAATGGTACACGTTTATTGTATTATATGTATATATTGTCAAGTATTTATCATCCCAACAATTAATCATAAAAAAATTATAAAATAGTATTGTTAAATGTAACGTATTTTTTATATGCATAAAGTATTTGTTTGTTTTAAACGTCAATTTAATTTAAATAACGATCATTTAAGAATTGAAAATGATTTGGGTTGTTTAAAAGTTTTTTGTTCGCGTGTTTATTATTATTTACGTACAAACTCGTCGGTAGTGGATATCCGATATGAACATAATATGGTGAATTGGTGACTGGTGAGAGTAAATCAAACAAAAATCTGTATACACAAATGTAAACGGAATAATAGGCGGAAGGTAAGTATATAGGTAAGTACCTATATTAACTTTTGGTTATTATTTTATATTATACACAAAAGCAGGGTTCTCAAAATCCACAACTTAGTATTTTCTCTGTATAATATAATATATGATATTATAAGCCAATAAATTATCAAAATATTTTTGCGAATAGGTACCTAATAACTAACGACGGAGGTATAGTGATTATACCGATCAGGTTAACGAGGAATCAGTTAATCAGGAATCGAGATAAACTAATGTAGGTATAAGTAATAAAAATCAAGCGAATTTTATGAATTTTCCGAGACACGAATTTGACACACGTGGCTTCTTTGAAAGATATATTAATTTATAATATCATCGATAACTGTTAACTGAAAAGGCTGTTTGTGTGAAATTAACATAATATCCCCATTACTCTGTTAACCATCTATACACTTTTCGTGAATATAAAACAAATTTGAAAAATATTTAATTTTTAAATACTATAGAATCGTCATCCGTTGCTCGTCATTCATCACTGACACTCGTCAATCGTCAGTCCTCATTCAGTTTCTGAATTTCTAACATCTCTGACGTGGAAATCGGTGTATTACGTAGTATAAAGTTAACTTTTTATACAATTATTCATGAAATATTAGCATAATATTGTTTTATTATATTCAATTTGTCTATAAATATATATAAGTATCTGGTTAGGTATCTGGTATACCGAGGTAATATATATATATATAAATACGTACAATATACATTAAAATACAGTGGCAGCAGTTTTAAAAATTGCAAGGTAAGGAAATGAAAGTTTTTATTTTTATCAATAACAGATATTAATATTAAAATGTATTGGTAAAAACTAGTATATTATATATTATATATGCATATGCATATATAGCCATATAGGTAACTAGAAATGGGTACCTGTTATAAATTATTTTTATTTTTAGTAATATTTAAAAATGCTAATATAGGTACTTAATAGTAAAGAAGTAAAAAAAGAAATGCATTTTATTACTTTTGTATTTAAGAACCCATATCAGCTAATTACCTTTATATTTTGTAACTATCTCTTTAATTTCAATAAAGCCCATTTTTATCATACCTAATTTTAGTTCAGATATTAATTTTTTTTTTATAGGTTTAATAGATTTAGATCTGCATTGATTGATATAATTTAGTAAAATTACACAATTCACTTATTTTTTTATTCATTCTTTTTTTTAAGGTACCTAATTATATTTAAAATGATTTGTTTTATTTGTAAATCTGAATTTTCTTCTCTTAAATTATTAGTGGTTAATTTTAAAATATTTCATTCAATGAAGTCACACAGTACATATGAATGCTTAGAAGAATCTTGTCATCAGTCTTTACAATGTCTAAATAGCTTTAAAAGACATGTTTCAAATAAACACGTTTCTCACCACTGTATTGACATTTCTAATAGTTCTGCAGATAAAGTCCATAATATTATTACAAATGTAACTTGTGATACAAATGTTTTAGAAAATAGCACTGTAACGCCCATAATAGAAAATCAACACATTTGCTTGGAAACGTCCAATTTATTCAATATAGATGTTGCAATTAATGCTTTGTATAAATCAGCTATAACATTTATTATGAGTTTGCACAATAATAATAATTTTTCAATCAAAGATGTTATAATATTCAAAAACTGGTATAGTTGATTATTTAACCAACCAATGGCATCTATGCTCACTAATTTAATCAAACACAAGTAGAAGACCCACAGTTTAAAGGAGCACACAACACAAAAATAAGTTTTTTTATTTTAAAGAATGTTCAATTCTAAGGATAATGGTATAGGTTTTACGTTTCTACTCACATTATTCAATAAGTTATGAGCATTGAAAAAAAAAGACGTGTGACGTCACTGGGCCGGAGTCATCGTAATTGCCTATCTTATACTTGTAAAAGTTCCTCGCTTCACACAACGATTATCAACCTAAACATTTTCTTTTTAAAATTTAATTGAGACGTATAATGTGTGTTTTTTTATGTTTTAAGACGATGCAAGTATCAGAATTGCAATACGATGTTTAGTTTTTTGAATATTAAAAATCTTAAAAGAGACATTTTGTTTTAAACCGCACGTCATCGCAAGCGGCGCGTGGCGTTTCGAACAACGGGTCCGCCGACCGCCGCTATCTTATCTAATTCTTCGTATTTACACACTACTAAGATTTTTAATATTTAAAAAAAAAACATCGTATTGCAATTCTGATACTTGCATCGTCTTAAACACATAAAACCACATATTTACATGTAAATTAAATTGCAAAATAAAATGTTTAGGTTGATAAATCGTTGTGTGAAGCGAGGAACTTTTACACGTATAGATAGGCAATTACGATGACTCCGGCCCAGTGACGTCACGCGGCATTCTACATCTCTTAATATCTCTTAAAGTAATATTTTTTTTTACATCGTATCTTCACAAAATCATTTCATATAACCATAACTACAATAATTTAACATTTAAAAAAAATTTAAAGAATTTTTTTATTTGTGTTGTGTGCTCCTTTAAATTAAAACTTAATAAACTTTCCTCAGTGTTTTCAAATCCATTTCAGTATTGTAATACAGAATATTACTTAGAAAAATGGCTAAGTCAAAATCAGTACATTACTAATTTGTTACAATTTACAATTCATAATGAAAACAGTTACGTTCAGCTTTCTGGTGAAACAATATACGACGAAAATATTACAAAAGGAGTTCTTTTACCTATAAATGAACGATTTAAAAATATATTGAATCTGGTGATAACTTTAATAATTTCATGAATAGACTCAATTTGTTAAAAAATGATAGTTCCAATATATCTCATTTTGTGCAAGGAAACCTATGGAAACAGAAAACCTCTCTGTATGCTGGAAAAATAGTTTTTTCCTTTTTTCTTGTACATAGATGATGTAGAAATAAATAACCCTTTAGGGTCTCATTCAATGGCCCAATCAATTACTGCTATATATTACAGTTTTCCGCTTGTAGAAAACTGTTCAAAACTTTCAAATATTTTCCTAGCAGCTTTGATAAAATCTAGAGATTATAAACAATTTGGAAATGAACCATGTTTAAAAAATTTAATAAATGAAATAAATATTCTTGAAAAAGAAGGAATTAAAATCACTACTAAAAATGGGGAATTTCATGTGTATTTTATTCTAGGACTTATATTAGGTGATAATTTAGATTTAAACACTATACTTGAATTTAATCGATCATTTTCAGCTAATTACTATTGTCGTTTTTGCAAAGTAAATAAATCTGAAGCAAAAACACTTTTTGTGGAAAAAAAGCAATTAATGCGTACAATTGATAATTATTGTGATGATATTCATATGATACAAATAATTTTATAAATACTGGAATTTATCAAGAGTCTATTTTAAACAAAATATCTAATTTTCATGTTGTTACTAATTATTGTGTTGATGTCATGCATGATATTTTTGAAGGTATATGTCATTATGATTTATGTCATGTACTTTTATATTATACACAAACTACTAAGTTATTTTCTTTAGAAACGTTCAACAACCGTAAAATAACTTTTAACTATGGTCCTATTGAAAACGGTAATATTTCACCCCCAGTTACTTTACTTAACTTACAAAAGTATCATTTGAAAATGTCTGCACGTGAAGTTATGACATTTGTACATTATTTTCCCATCATGATTGGAGATTTAATCCCAGAAAATGATGAGGTATGGAAATTTGTGTTGATTCTAATAAAAATAGTTGATTTATTACTATCATATATATTTACTGAGAACTCTATAAATTATTTAGAACACCTAATTAAAGATCACAATTCTGCATACTGTATTCTCTTTAATGATACATTAAAACCCAAATATCATTTTTTGATACACTACCCTAATATAATACGAGAGTCTGGACCGCCTAGACATTATTGGTGTTTTCGTTTTGAGGGAAAACATAAAGAAATTAAAATGTTCGCACATTCCATTACCTCAAGGAAAAATATAACACTGACACTTGCAAAAAAATTTCAAATAAAATTTGCCTTTTTGCTAATGCAACCAATCAAACACAATTTGACATTAAATCCCAAACACAAAATTCAAAGTTTATATGATAATATAATATGTCCCAAATATCAAATATCATCAGGTCAATTTGAATGCTACAAAAGAATTGAATACATAGGCACTGATTATAAAGTAGGGTATTACTTGACACGGTTTGAAGAAGAAATGTGTTTATTTGAAATAACAGAAATAATAATAATTAATAATATTCCAACAGTTATTGTATGCAAAAAAATTAAATTAAATGGGTTTAATTCTCATTTTGAAGCCTATGAAGTAGATGAGAATGAACATATTATTTTGAATCCAGTATTATTCAATTAAATCACTTCAATGGACCACCAATAAATTTAGTTAATAGTCCCACGGGCAATAAACTATTCAGAATAAAAGAATATTTTGTTTAATTCTATACAAATTTAATATTAAAATATCTACTCAATTTTTAAAATTATCTTTTTATATTTTTCTCTTATTACCTATAGTTTTTAAATAGTAATTATTAATTTGTTAGTATTTTATATTACCTATAAAATATAAAATATATGTATGATAAAATTTAAGTTTATACTTAGGTACCTACACGAGTATATTGTATCTAAAGAAGAATGAATAAAAAATTAAACCTTTTTGAAAATCTCAATGATTCAATATCTGAATCAGTTTCAAATGACTCAGTGATTACTTCGGTATTTCAAAGTGACACCAGAGATTTTATCAACATGCAAGTCAGTATTTTTTTTAAAATTATTATTAGGTAACTATAAGTCTAAAGACATATTAATTCAACTATATAGGATGAAGATTCAATTACAGATTCAGGTGAAGTCTTAAAAGAAGACACGAATTTGAATACATAGATATTCCAACATACCTGGTTACAATTATCCAATAAATTATGATAATGTTCAATCAATTAGTAATTTATTAAATGGATGGGGATTGAGCTGTCTACACAAAACATGCATAAGTAAATTTAACATAGTTGGTAAATATAAAATAGTATTATTAATTTGTATACTGAATCATTTAATTTTTTATGAAGCTCAACTTGTGGATGTCATAATTTTATCAAGAATGAATAGAAAAGAAATTATGAAGTTAGCAAAAAATTTTCCTTTGGGCGTTCAAGTAACATTGAGATATAATGTGGAAAAATGGCAAAAACAAAATTATAATTAATAGCAAATATAGCAGGTCCTTCTTACAACGACCTCAAAAGACACATAAATCACATAACCAATACCAAATGGCTCAATACTTGGAAACAACAAAACACCAAACTCAACACTATAAAAAGATGTACCAACAGGTGGATTAACAACTCTTTAAAAAAGAAAGAAGAATCGGTTCTAAACCGATTGAGAATTGGACACACACGACTTACGCACGAGTACCTAATGGCAAAGGAAGAACCCCCCTCGTGTGAAGTCTGTGGTGTCCAATTAACAGTGAGACACATCATAACTGAATGCCTAAAATTCCAACGCGACCGCCAAATCACAATTAGATTCATCACTTGACACCGCACTGGGACCCAACACCGAAGAAAACTCTAAGATAATAAAATTCCTGAAATTGACAGGCCTTTACAATTTAATATAATAATATTTAACCCGACTGTACACTATGTAACCACACCTATTATGTAATTCCAATGTTAATACTTAATTTATATATAAGAACTCCTTAAAACTAAATAACTATTGTATATTTCATATTTGTAGCTAATGACCATAGTTGTCGGGCATTTTATTAGATCAATAAAAAAAAAAAATTATTTAAACATAAATATAGTTTCTGATCCGATTTCACTACCTTCTTGTTCAAAAGAGATCTTACCATCAGATTTATCTTCAGGCTTTGTATTATTTGACCTCTTAAAATGCACATCAGGTGGTATGATAACTGAATATTATAAATCTCATAACAGCTTGAATGATAATATTAGGACTTTACTAGTTGAATTGATTATCCAACATTTAATATCCAACAAAATAGTTATATCTGTGGCGCTTGCTGAAAATATTGCAAACCAAATTCAAAGAATATTTCAATCTGAACTAAAGGTTTGAATGTTTGATATTTAATACATTTTTTAAAAATAATTACTTATTAATTGGAACACAGTAAACACAAAGTAATTCTTAAAAGGTAGATTTATATGTACCAGTACCATTGTTGTGAAATATATAAAAAATATAAAGTACCTATAATATAGGTCTATATGAAACAATTAGAATAAAATTATGAGTAAGCAGGTACATATACTGTCATACAGTATCTACTATTGTTAATACAATTAATGAATTATATTAATAATATTTTACATAGTAACTTGTTGAACTGTTAAAGTATGCTCCTTAAAAAGTTAATTTATACCTTGATTAATATACAATTATTTATAGGAAAATTATTTTATGAAAGACCAATCTAGACATCCCAAAGGCCGGAATTACTGCAAATATTTTAATACAATACGAACATTAAAGACAAGTGGATTGATAACTAAAAAAACCAATGAGAGACAAATGGTCAAACCCTCCAATAGTAAAGTTTTTAGTCGATGGGATAGTAATAACTATGGTGAGTTAATTAAAGTAAATCACAATTTTTTTAGTTATTCATAGTAAAATGTATTACTTATTTATTACAAAACCTGAAGAAGATATAAATTTAGTTTTAAATTAAATCAGACATAACAACTGCAACTTACCAGAACTTGAACGTCATTGGAGTGCAACAGTGAACTATCAACTAAATACAATTAAAAAGGCCACATCTACTCAAGACATTTTTAAAGAATGGCCAAGCTATATGATACCAATGGGATATAAATTAGTATGTAAAAATATATTTAATATTGTATTACATTTATATTATTTTGTGGTAGGTAATCTACCAAATACTAATAGTTAATAAATTCAAACATACAAATTATTATTATTATATGTCATTGAAATAAATTATTGTAGTAATAAGGAACCTATTTAGCACATTTCAATAATTACTTTTATTCATCATATTATTCCTTGATAAATATTTATATAGGTACTAGATAGATTTAATTATCAACTGATTTAACCTAACATCATTTTATAAAGTATAAACTAAATACTGAGTTTCATCCCTCCTGATTCATTTTTAGATTGATATTGACTTTAAAGCGCTTTATCCTAATTGTTTCAATATTCTTGGCAATTATGAATTGAAATTGGAAAAAATATTTGGTACCTTGATGACCAAAGTTAAGGATTACAATTCTCGAAACATGTTAATAAGTCCTACAGATATTGAAAACCCAAGTGAAAGTAAATCATGGATTAATTTATTATTGTATGCATTTTATGAACTTAATTATCTTCAATAACACATTTTTTCAGATGTCATACAAGCTGTAACATTTTACTTACTACATTCAATATTTGTTCCTACATCAAAAAAGGTTACTATCGACGACAGAGGTAAAAAGAATATAGTAAAATATTCAATTAAAGATTCACAAAATACCTTCATGGTATTTTGCAACACAGTGACAATGGTCAAAGAATATATTACCAATCGTAATCAACTTAAATTACCAATTCAGCCCTTTATTTTAATTGTCGGTACTCCACTAGAACCAAAGGAAATAATTGTTTATTTTGATTCAATTAAATTTAAAGTTTTTACTGTTATAAGAGCAATAGATCTATGTTTTAAAATATTTCAACTTTTTAATTTAGAATATCCAATGCAATCAGGTGCAGTTTGGCTTTTTATTCAAAAATACTTATATTCCATTAAAACAAAATTTGATAAATCCCACCCTAATTTAAACCAAATAATTTACGACTTAGAAAATAATATATAATAAACAAAATAATGCAGTAAATTTAAGCCACCTACTGTTAATATTATAAAATTAATGATTTACTATTATTTACTATTAGTAATTAAGTACCTAGTTTATAAAATTTAAGAGCAATATATTTGTTCAAATTGATGTACCAACCCCCTTTTGCTTAATTTAATTTTGTTTTTCTTTATGTTTATATTAAATTTAGTATACAACCCAATGGTTGTATTAATATTATATTTATATTTATAAGTACCTATTTGTACAGTTGTACTTAATAATAATATTCAATATAAGTAACTTACTGACTTATGTACAATCAAAAATTATAATTTACATTTATCTCTTTAACATATCTTTATATAGCTACCTACTAATTTAAGTATGATAGGTTTATACTTGTTTAAATTGTAATACTTACTGATGATGAGTACCTACTTCTTATTTTTTTTTATGTTTATGCCTCTATCTATATATAGTTTGTTATTTTCAAAAGGTAAAATTTGTTTTTAATTTCTTAAATTTATGGATAAGTATGCACAATTTATTCTTGATTAATATGTACTTAAACAGTCTACTACTGGCCACTATTATATTTATACCTATCTAAACCTAAATACAGTTGTAATTTATTTACCTAATGATATTTAATTTATAAGTACCTATTATTGCTTAATGTTGTTTTGTTTTTCTTTATGTTTATGTTTAATATACATTCTAATTGTCTACTGGTTATACTATTATATTTATTATTTATAAATATATAAGTATTGTACAGTTGTACTACTAATATTCAATATACTTAAGTAATTACTAATTTACTTACTCATGTACAATTCTATTTTATGCCTATATTTTTGTATTTAAATTTATATTAAATTATATTGCTTAATATATTGTTTAAACTTGAAAGTATAATAAATAATTAATTGAACTATAATATCATGAAATGCATTTTTAATTCATAAAAACATATTTACGTGTAAATTTAATTTTTTAAGTTATAACCACAAAAAATGGTAACTATTAAGCTATATTATAAAGCAGTATTGTTGTTGAGACAGTATATATTATCCATACAATAATATCAAAATGTTGGTACAACACATTTATTATATCGAATTGATAAAATTAAATGTATGATAACAAATTATTTCATCATTTAAAAAGAAATTTTTTATCGAGTTAACAAAAATAATGATAATTATGATAAATTATACTATGGTGTGCTAATAACATATCTTGTCGAAATGATCTAATATCAAGTTAGGTACAACAAAAGCGCATTATCGAAATCATAACATATTTTTTGTCAAAATGATAAAAATCTTGTCAAATAAACAAATTAACAATTTGGTTTTGTTGATTGAACAAATTTCTTTATCGGCTGTATAGTGACAATACATTTGTTAATTTAAACTAGATTTTTATCAATTTTACCAAGGTTTTTTTTTCAGTGCGGAGATACGCCGCCGACGAGCCGGTCCACGTAAAATTAAGTAACGTGGCCGCCGTCTTTTCACTAGTTAATTCACAAAAGCCCATCAACGCGACTCGTTGCAAAAAAACCATATTCTACGAGCACGAATCGCCGTAAGTTATAAAGTATCTCGTGAGTCGCGTATCGACAGTGTTGTTTAAATTATAACGTATATTATTTGTATTAATATTTAACAGGACAAGGCGCGAATCGCCAGTGTTAGGATTGTAAATATTATATTATTTTTACGAGCGCTAATCGCCAGTATAATATGTGATTACAAATATTGTTTTTGGTCGGTGCTAGTTAGACAATATATTATTATTATTGTGAGCCATAAAGGACAACATATATTATATTATTCAAATTGATGTTATTCTGTTGCCTGTGAGTTTTTTTATTATTATTGTTTAAATAGTGCTTAGCCATAACGGCCATTATTATTGTGCTTACCAGGCTGTTGGGCCTTAATTTATTATTAATATTGTCAATTTCAATTATTATTTTGTATATCATACTCTTGTGATTGTGTACAATATATTTTTTACAAGCATCACTAAAAAAAAAAAAAAAAAGACCAAACATATAAACCATGACTCAATGCCAGGACTATTATAATTTAGGAATATGCCTTAAGGGGTTCCGGTGTCAGAACATACATATATATACGGTGGAACCATCTATAAGATCTTTGTCGGATGCATTATTAGGTAACTTGTACGGGATAAGGGAAGAGGTACATAAGCTGAGTGAGCGGTTTGCTACAATAGAGACACGGTTGGAAACATTGAAAACAGAACAAAACAGAATGGTCAAAACCCAGGATATAGAAAGCCTCAATCAACGCGTAAAGAAGTTATCTCTAGACATACTGATGATGAAAGGATCTATAAAAACACAAACACTCACATACTAAGTCACTTAAGCTCTAATCTGAGGAAGATCGGATCATCCGCCATTAAGACTGAAACAAGCACAATGCAGCGTCTCAAGGCAGATACACCAAACATATCCGATCGGTTATTAAAGGAAAGCGCCAATGACAACTCGAGTAAATTTCAGTCAATATACAGGTATATCCCAGTTGCATTGGAGCATGGCAGCTATATGGAGGCCTCTAGCAATGTCGTGGTTAAGAATCTACTAACCCCGCATATACCGCTGGCAAACGAATCAGAAGAGTCCGGAGATCTACCGAAACGCGATGCAACAAACCCCCCAAAGGCAACTACTGTAGATCATCTTATTGCAGAAGGGGAACGGAGAAAACTACAGTCCCCTAGCAACCTCCCAGTAAAGGACAAAATTGCACGCTTCAGCGGGGCACCTACCAGGGTATTTAGCAATAAGTCTATTCTTAAGAAGCCCTCTTTAGAGACTAAAGGTGTTGGTGCATCAGGAAGCAACGAGAAACAGACCACAAACCAGAAATGAGGCTAAAAAAGAAGTATATACACACTAACACAGACACCCCACACACTAGCACTCTTCAGTCTTGCTCGGCGACCCCGGCCACTTCTTTAGTTTGCTTTATAAATATAGACATTATTCCTACAGGGCGTACGTGTGTGTGGGTGTCATTGATAAACAAGGCAGTGTCCAGGTAACACGGACTATTATTGTTCGTTCCCGGCGCGATCATTTAAGTAGATTAGTTAAAATTGTTAAAATTAAATATCTTAAAATACTATCCAGTAATAAATTAAAATATTTTTTAATACAGATATTGGTTAGGTTACAAGAACACATTATAATGGCATGAATGATAAAGAACAGTTACTAGTCATGTTGACGCGTTGTATTTTGATAATCTCTTCTTTTTTTTTTTCATAATAAATATAAAATGATGCTACTTAGAATAATAAGTATAATTGGAAGAGACTAAAAACATGGTATGCACGATTCAGAAGTCACCCACTTGTGAGTTTTGACTCTTTGCTTGAGGGGTTAATCTGATCCTGAAATATAAACTCTGAAGTATAAGATATTTATATTATGATATCGGTACCTGTAATAGTAATAAAATCGATATAGGACATCACGCGAACACTGCAGTTTAAACACTTCGTTTAACTTTTTGACAATACTGAGACATAAATGTTGGTTTAATATTTCTTGGTGGTTTTAAAACATTATAACTTACTACTGACTTTTTTCTCTTATACACAATATATTATTCACCATTTATATTTCGTTCTCAAACGCTTTGTAGTTTCCCCTTTTTCACTTATCAGGCTGAGGTATTATACTAGGCACTTTTCACCGTTTAATATATTTTCTTCATTATCTTCATCGATGAAATTTCAGTCATTTAATTCAAAAGTTGCAACATCTAATAATTCATTGTGAAAGTTTTCATTACAAACAACCAATTTATTGTCCATTAAATTAAATTCTAAACCATTAACTATATTATTTGATACATTTTGTACACAATATTGAGTATTATCAAGATCAAAATTATTTTCCGTTTGTAACAGCATATTGACATCATTTTTTACAACATTTACATTAACCAAATTGACCAGGTCTGTTTAAAAATCTTTAAATACAAACTTTGCAGCAGATAAAAAAATCTTTGAATATTTGATCTATATATTTTTTTTTTTTATTTTAGATTCTGAGCGGATCGATGAATGTATTAATTTTACAATGATGGTTTTTTTTAATTTTTTATTTTTTTTTGTGTATCCGTGTACACGATAAGTAGTCGAAATAATGCTCGATTTTCAACTTCAGTATCTTGTTCGATAGGAAAGTGAATTTTGTTGGTCCAATGGGAGCTCAAAATTTAAAATTCCCAATAGTTTTCAAAAGCGCCCGGAAAAACAAAATTAAAATTAAGGAAAAACGGGAATTTTTAAGCAAAATCGGTTTTTGACAAAATCGATTTTGGCTTTAGATGTAACTCTAAAACAAATGATCGTAAATACAGGAGATTTTTACTGAATGTTTATATTAGTCTTTTCTATACATGAAAAAATTTTCAAAATATTTTGACTTTTTTTGAGCTGTTTACGGATATACTCAGTTTCCAACTTTTTTAGGTTTTTTTTCTATGAACGTCAATAAAACTTTATTTGTTTGGTAAAAAAGTTTGAAAATTGAATGTTTAACAAAGCTCATACTATGTTGTTACAATGACGTTTAAAAAATATTAAAAATCCTTAGTCACATTTTTTTTTTATAAGCATGCTTATATTTGATATTTAATATTATTTTATATTTAAGGTTCAAATCTTGACAAAATACGGAAAAATTACGAAAATTAATAAATTATTTTGAGTTAAGAATTCATAAAAATTTTTCCTTTCAAATCTAAGATATGAAAATGTAATACAAGATTACCCATAAGTTTGTCTACCTTTACCAAAAAAAAAAATGTCTACAAGCATATCAAATTAAATTTTTATGAGCGTTTGATGTTTATATTTTTACAACATTGGATATTCACTCGATTTCTCAAGTAGCGATTTCCTTATTTTGTTGTAATTCAAAAACGAATAACTAGATACATGAAAATTTCACTGAATGTTTATTTTATCAATTCTTATACTTACTAAAATTGTCAAAACATTTTGACTTGTTTTAAGCTGTTTACGGAAAATTTCAAATTTTAATTTTCTAATTTCTTTTTTTTGAATATCAATTAAGTTTTATCTGTTGGGCCCAAAAGTGACCTATCGGGTGGTAACTACTGAGTACCTTCCCACTCCGATATATTCACCGTTATTCACTCAACAAAATTATGTACAGCTTTTTGATAAAAAAAAAAAAAATTCTGCACATTTGTTTTTATTTTTCCACTTTTTCCAAACGATAAGTCAACAATTGTTTTTATTCTGCGTTGTAAACTATAGCTTTGCAAAATTATTTAAAAATAACCACCCACCCTACAGCTATAAAAAATACGTCCCTGGAAAGAGGAGGTAGTCTACTATTCTATGAATGTACTTAGGAGGTTAACAATCATGATGGATGGCGGCAGGAAGCGCATTACCGCAGCAAGTACGAATAAACGTCAATTCTGTGTATAACTATACGCGGATATGTCTACACTACGGTATAATAGTATCAACGTTTTATAACTTTGGCAATACACTTGCTTAAGGTCCACGAACAACGTCGTGAGTGCTGGTCTCGATCGGGGTAGTTGTGGTTTTTCGTAAAAAAATCAAGGGGGTACCCCCCCGTTGAAAACTTTTGACTCACCTGACATCATGTGGAAACTGTATGCTAAAACATAGCTTTGCAAAATTATATAAAAATGACCATCCACACTACAGCTATAAAAATTACGTCCTTACAAAGAGGAGGTAGTCTACTATTTTATGAATGTACTTAGGAGGTTAACAATCATGATGGATGGCGATGAGGAGATGATTACTGCAGAAAGTCTTAATTTATGGCATCATGCGGCAACTGTATGCTAAAACATAGCTTTGCAAAATTATTTAAAAATAACCATCCACCCTACAGCTATAAAAAATACGTCCTTGGAAAGAGGAGGTAGTCTTCTATTCTATGAATGTACTTAGGAGGTTAACAATCATGATGGATGGCAACAGGAAGCGCATTACCGCAGCAAGTACGAATAAACGTCAAATCGGTGTATAACTATACGCGGATACGTCTAAACTACGATATTTAACAACGTTTTATAACTTTGGCAATACAGTGACTTAAGGTCTCCGAACAACGTCGGGAGTGCTGGTCTCGATCGGGGTAGTTGTGGTTTTTCGTCAAAAAAGTGAGAAGTACCCCCCCGTTGAGAACTTTTGACTTTGGCCGGCATCATGCGGCAACGTTATGATATATCATGAATTTGGAAAATACGTAAAAAAATAAAAACCATTCACCCTACAGTTATAAAAAATACATCCCTGGAAAGGGTAGGTAGTCTGCTATCCTGTGAATACGTTTTTAGGGATAACATTTGAATTGGTTGGCGATAAGGAAATGATTACCGCAGAAAGTCCGAATTAATGACATCATGCGGCAACCGTATGCTACACTATAGCTTTGCAAAATTAATTTAAAATAACCATCCACCCTACAGCAGCTATAAAAAATACGTCCTTGAAAAGAGAGAGTAGGACGTACGTCCAAGGACGTATTTTTTTATAGCTGTAGGGTGGATGGTTATTTTTAAATAATTTGCAAAACCTATAGTGTAGCATATGGTTGCCGCATGATGTCATAAATTCGGACTTGCTGCGGTAATCATCTCCTCATCGCCATCCATCATGATTGTTAACCTCCTAAGTACATTCATAAAATAGTAGACTACCTCCTCTTTCCAGGGACGTATTTTTTATAGCTGTAGGGTGGATGGTTATTTTTAAATAATTTTGCAAAGCTATGTTTCAGCATACAGTTGCCGCATGATGCTATAAAAATAAGACTTTCTGCAGTAATCATCTCCTCATCGCCAACCAATTCAAATGTTATCCCTAAAAACGTGTTCACAGGATAGCAGACTACCTCCTCTTTCCAAGGACGTAACTTTTATAGCTGTAGGGTGGTTGGTTATTTTTAAATATTTTGCAAAGCTATGTTTTAGCATATGGTTGCCGCATGATGCCGGCCAAAGTTAAAAGTTTTCAACGGGGGGGTACTTGCTGCCGATCTAGCCGCAGTCACCAGATTAAAAATGAATTAAAAATCGTATAATTGTGCAATCGACTCGAATCGTACACCATTATATTACACAAGTACTCAGCTACCATCCCTAGTAATTTCGTGTAAAAATATAAAATACCCTATATGCACATGACATTTAACAAAAAATTTTTATTACAACACCATACCCAAAGTCATAGTGGACCAAAAAAATTTAAATGCAGTCAATGCTTTGCTACCTACAATGACAAATTAAATTTGTTCAAACACCTTAAACTAAAACACAACCCAAAAGGGAGGAGATTAGTTGTGAGTTATGTTCAACATCATTTTCTTGTAAAAGAAACTTACAATATCATATGAATCAGCACAATAATATTACACCATATAAATGTACTAAGTGTGAATTATCATTTACCAGCCCTGCTTTCAGGTCCAAACATTTAAGAAAAAAACATACATAATTTATTGCAATAGGCATGAACGCAGTAGAAGCGGTGGATTAGGGCTCTTGGCGAAATCACCTTTATAAAAAAAACGCGCTTACGTAATTGTGTGAATTATTTTGACTAAATGTCCGCCTGTCTATTGGTATCACGTCTTTTAATTGGGTGGGTAGTTTGCTATCCTGTGAATAAGTTTTTAGTGTATTTCTTTTTAGTAAACTTGTATTCGGTTGGTAATGCTCCTTACCGCTGAGAGAATAGCATAATGCGGCAACCGTATGCTAAACCATAGTCCTTGGAAAGAGGCATCCGTTGTAATTGGCATATGTATAATTAGATGTGTTGTGTTTGTTCTGTTGTTGTTCTGTTGTTTCCTAAGTCCGTTCACTATGACTTCCACCAGAAGTAGGAAAATGGTAACCGCGGCCAAAAATGGTTCAGATATATTATGTGAGAAATTTGGCAACCCAATGCCATCGAAGTGATAATATGTTACGATTCAACGAATGTAAGTTATATCTTCTATGGATACGATCATTTTTTGTAGCTTCGTTAGGATGTCCCCATTAGGAATTGTTGAGCTAGCAGGTGATCCTAGCCTTTTCATCTACCGTTATAAATAATATAAATCAATATCAAAATTTGCACGACCGCCCGGCGATTGCATGGAGATCGGCATGTACTTATCAGAATTTTTTGTTTTATTTTTTTTAGTTAATTTTCTTGGGGGAATTGAACGCAATTATGATGTACAAGAACATCATTATAAATTCATAACAATGAATTGTTGTTTCTGCGGTAAAGGTTTTCTATTCGAACAAACACTTTTATTTCATTTAAGTAATTATCATGTCAAAAAGATTTCTAATATACCCAGAGAACGTCCAAAGGTAAGCTATTCATGACTTTTTTAGATAATCCGACACTTCAATTTTACTTTACACATTTTTTTTTGTAATATTATCAATACAAAATGGTATTCATGTATTTTTAACAGAATATATTAATGTCGATTGCCTCTTCGTTGTTGCACTGTACCAGCACCACACTACTGACTCGGATAGTTTGTACCATTATATCCAAAGTTTTGGATCAAACATGAAAGGTGTTGAAACATTAAACGGTTTATTGATAAATATTGTGATGCGATTCAATATTTAATGAATACAAAAGAAAATGTATGTAACAATTTTTATAATACATTTACAATCACACAAATAACAATAATGACACAATATTTAATAACAGGTACTTTCAAGATACACTAACGTGAAAATATTTTAAATTATATAAAAGATGAGGAGCTGGAAAAACCATTGTAACTACCGATACCAACAAAATTAATAAAATAGCTACAGATTACATACATTTTAAATTCGACAAAAAATTGGAAAAAAAAAATTAGCCGTCCTTAAAAAACAATCCAATGATATATTAAAAAGTCAGACAGCCTTACATTACTCAAATTCTTACTTAAAAAAAAAACTCCCCATTCAAAAAACATTCAGAAATCATATCCATAGACCCGATAAATTTTTTAATAACAGCCAACACACATCATGGGAACCTTCTGAAAAATTTGAAGAATATCTCAAGTACATCAAGAGCACACGAAATTTAGATTTTTTGTTATCTTATATGATACAATATGGAAAAACTCCTATGCTCAATAGGTAAGTGAAATTGCGTAATATGAGCAAACTAATCATATTGCATACCATTTTTCAGTGTCCAAGTCTGTGATGTCAGTGTTTTAAAAGCTCTTATTGTGAAAAAACAAGAATTGGTCAAAATGTATATCATCTTGAAGTATATAAAACCTACTCGAATCAAATATGTGGTTTTATTGATTACAACGGAAGATCAATACTAAATAACGAATCATTTATAACATCGAACAACATTTATTCCGTGGATAAAGAATTCAAGTTGTTTATATCAAGTTTGGAAAAATGGTGGACCAAACCTTTCATCGACATGGGATACAGTCAACCACAGTAAGTTAAAAAACCATATTATATCACTAAAATTATTTATTCTTCTTTAAACATATTATAATTTTATATTAATTTATAAAAAAACAGATTGCCAACAACCATTGGAAATATCAAAATTATTTTAGATGATGAATCCATGGTTGAATTTTTCGTTCCAACAAGTGATATTGATCTTGACAAAAATTTGATTTTGGCGTGCCTTTATGTATACTACAAATATTCATCGATGAATAATAAACACACAGTATGTTATAATGTTTAGAAATTTACTTACTATATAATTATTTAAAGTGTATTAATGGAATTACAATTATTTTCCTTATAGTTGTCCAATGTTTATAAGCATATTACAGTAGTAATGTGTATTATAAGGCATCGTTTCATTAATAAGTCAGGGACAAAAAAAATACTATTACAGTTAGTGGAAGAAAATTATATAACAAAAACAATAAAAAAAGAATATCAGGCAAAGTTATCAATAATCGAAGAAGAAATTACAAAACATAAAAATCTAAGCATCATTAATGAAATTTTAAAAATAAAAGAAGAGGTGTACATGACAACAGCAGTATTTTATAATGTAATTACGAGGTATATCCAGAAAGTAAGTTCCGTTTTCTATTTTTATCGCGTTTACGATTTGCATGGGAACAATTAATCATCCGCCCTACAGTCCAGATTTGGCACCCAGTGATTTTCATCTTTTTTTACACATGAAATCATTTATGGGTGGCCAGAACTTCAACGAGATGATGAGGTGAAAAAGGCTATTAGCGCATGGTTACAATCACAGGCGTCATCTTTCTATGATGAAGGGATACAAAAACTAGTACCTCGATATATAAGTGCTTAATTAATGGTGGTAACTATGTTGAAAAATAGAGTAATACATGTATTTTATATTCAAATAAAATTTATAATAAAATTTACACATTTACATGTTTTTATTGCCCAACGGAACTTACTTTCTGTACATACCTCGTATATTCGTTTGTTTTAACCAGGACTGCAATTTTTAATATAAAAATATTATTATAATATTATCATTACAAAATACATTCTGGGAAGGCACCAATGGTTCACAAATTTAAATCATCTTTCTAATTGTGTGTTTGTTTCAGCTTCCAACGACAGTATTTTCAAAAACCTTTCAAAAATTTCAAGCACCAATCAATAGAAAACAAATATTCCAAAAATTCACCAAAAAAATCAAATTCATCAAACAATTTTTAATTAATATCACAGCAATCCATCACAACCATTCGATACCATACATACAACCTAATTTAATGAAACAGAAAACCTACAAGGAACAGTTACAAAACTTCTTAACCACACTTCCGCAAATTACAATTGACTCAACATTGACAGTACACGAAATCATCGAATTAATAGCAAACCATCACAATCAGAATGCAACAAATTATTCCCAATTTCCACAATTACCATCATCAACATAAAAACATTTTCAGCTTTAAAATTAGAATTTTATACAGAACCTTCACAAATACAAAAATACATACAGGAATATTATCCATAAAATACTATTTATTTATTTTATCTATCTGTTAACATAATAAACACCTGAAGTACGATTTAGAACTTGAAAGGGGACCGAAAAGGCTGGAAAACTGTAAAAAACGGATGAAATAATGAAAATAATAATGACAATATAATCATAAATATTTTTGTCACGCCTGCACCGAAAGTTTGGTTTTCGACCATGGTTGAAGCGTTCGAAAGCGTCCTTTTTCCGTCCAGCGGGCGGTAAAGTGGAAATTCCCCAAAAGTGCCGGGCGGAAAAGAGGAAATCCCCAAAAGTGCCGGCCGCCGGGCGCGTATCCCCTGCACAACCAGAAACTAAAATGACGTATACCTACCACGGTTCTTACAAAACATAAACATTTGGTTTCTTCCATGAAATTGTTTTTGTAGAATAATTGTTGCATAGATCCCCGCCATAACCTTTTCCATGAACAAAAATTATCACGTTAACGGTTACGACGGCGTTGTCCGTTCCTACCTCCCTATCACAGCCAACGACCATCAATAAAATTTTTTCATGTGCGTACGAACATTTTGCGATAACTAAGACTAGTATAGTCTTAGTGGTCCTAAGTTTTTTTTTCGAGATTTCCTCAATTTTTTTTTTCATGGTTTTATTCGCATTTTGACCTCCCCTAACAACCGAAAATACTCCTAGTGCAACTCGCTATTTGATTTGTTAATAATACGTAATGGCTTATTATTACTACATCATCACGATTTCGTTAATTTATTAATTCTTAAGATTTTCGGGCCCCGTTTCAAGTTTTAAATCATCTTTCGAGTGTTTACGAAAGGTCATCAGCTGCGATCGCACGTGAGATAATATATTTCGCGTCGGCTAAATGCGCATTGTTTGAGATTACGTAATATTACCGCCCCCCCGCACCGCAGATCACTTCCCAGCCTAAACCACCTAAATAATGGTTTGCAATGAACAGCCAAAACGCTATAATTATCACAGCAACTAGCTCTATACGATGATATGTTTGAAATGTATGAAATCCTTGGAGAAATGTAAGATACATCCCTGGAAAACTGGTAACAGATAACATAAACTGATAACAGAGAAAATCAATTGATTTAGTATCTGAATACATTCATCGATTTGTTCTTTGAAAATCAATAGATTTAGTGGTTACGTTCATTGTGTTTATTTATTAGAAATATCGGTCAATATGAGACATTTAAATTGTGAGCGGATTTCGGTTATTACGTAGACTTATAGCTGATATATATATTTAATTATTATTTTTGTTTGGCAATGAAATGCATTTCAACCCGAACTAAAATAATTTTCCGTCTTGCAAGAAGAATTCAAATTTTAGATCAATCAGTATGGAAAAATGTGTTTGACTACATCCGCTTTGAAGACTGTAAGTACCTTACCTACCCATAACGACCAAATACGCAATCAAAATAGGTTTTTTTCGTTCGGGAGTATAGCAATTTAGTGGGAGTATGCTCAGCGCTCTCCCGAACTTTAGAAGTTTGAGGTCTGGTATAAGTGCCATGATCTCTCGAAAAGGAAATCATAGGTGCTCGCCGGAGATATTCATAAGGGTCCGGAATAATCTCCGAGCAATTCACTATGCCTCTTCCTTAATTGTCGGCGAGCACCTATGATTTCCTTTTCGAAAATTGGCACTCTCAGACCAAGTTTCCGGGTTGGGTTGTTATGTGTGCGCGGGGGCAATTACACCAATTGTAACGAGTATAGGCGTGCGCAGGAATTTTGTATGGGGTGTGCCATGAAGAAATTCCGGCCGCTTTCCCTTATATGGGCCTAAGTAAATCTAACCTAACCTCAATCTAAAAAAGGATAAATTTAATGCAAAATATTAATTCATATGACTGAAGTTCACTTGAACCACCGATTTCAGTGAGTTAACCGGGGATCAACGTTGATCTGCGATTTGAATTGCTTGGCTGCCAATTAATGCAATTCATTAATGTTGATTACGGGAAATTCTGTTAAATTTAAATTTCGTTTTATAATTGGCACTTAATTCTTTCTTGCTGCAAAACTACGACTATTCGCTGTCCGACTTTTTAAATTTTCTAAAAATTACGATAGATATCAAAAGAACCCCAAATTTCACCATCCAAGAAGAAGAGATGCTGCTTCTACTGGTTTCTAAACATAAAAAGCATACTCGAATGCAAAACCACCGACAACATACAGAACAGGTAGGTTAAATACAATTGTCATGATTTATTTTATACTGCACCTCCGAACATTTAAACTAATATTCTATAATTTATTTAAGTATAAATGCCAACAAATAGATAAACATGTGTCTTCTGTGTATTATGTTGCGATCAGTCGATCAGTGTAGCTTGTGAGCAGTCAATAAGTTAATATAGTTTAATAACTAATAAGTGCTCAATGGGTTTCACTTTTTTTGTTTGAGATGCATTGTTCTATATTTTGTTTATTTGGTTAAACATTGGATAGGCAGTTGGAATTAGCACAGTAATAGTTTATGCTAGTAATACTTGCGTGTTTTACATTATAAGAATTTAAAAGTGATTGATGTAGGTAGTAATGACTTGAGGTTCTTCCAGATACAAAAAAATATTCTACTGGCTGCTTCCAAGATATATTAATTCCCAGTTGCGTGAAGTTGGCTCCCCCACTTTGTCGTATCAACCTCAAACCTTCACCAATATTTTGGAACTTATTTGGAACTAATTGGAACCTTGTTTTTGAAATTTGGAACCCATTCTCTTTACCGGGAAAATTATTTTTTGTGTTGGGGGGGGCCAACTTCACGTAGCCCCCCCACTTTGTCATATCATCTTCAAATCTTCACCAATATTTTAGAACTAATTGGAACCTTGTTTTCGAAATTTGGAACCTCATACTTATTAAATTAAGGAGGGTAGTTACATTGGCTAACGGCGAAACTCGTTTGATCCATACAGTTACCAAGTCAGCAACCACTTGTGTTTTTGCGTGTTTGTCGGTTAAAATATAGAAGATGACCTCACCACCACTTTATGCAAATTGTAAGTATCCAAAATGCATTTCCCAAAAAAGGGACATCCTAACGAAGCCAGAGATGTGCTTGGCTAAGTCGTAGTACAATATTTCGATTTTTAATGAATTATAAACCTTTAGATATCTACCGGCATAGTGCATATTGTGTCCGCCCGGCACTTATAATACGAAATAAAATTACTAAAAATCCAAATTTGGTAGTACCGTTTTGAAAACGATATCCCTCGACTCTAAATGACTTACTCTATACCCCCAAACAGTTTGAAGTCCCCTGGTAAGCGAATTAGACTTGTAGTGGTGTCAAAACCAGTATTTTACCCATGTAATCCTGCACCAATTTACCGTTTTCTGGACAACTCGACCTCACCACCACTTTATGCAAATTGTAAGTATCCAAAATGCATTTCCCAAAAAGGGGACATCCTAACGACCACCACCTGTGTTCGATGATTATATAATATTATATAATTGTTGTAAGATTACATTTTGACGCCGGACATATGATCATGACACAGATAGTAAACCGGTTAGAGACTTGGTGTTCCCTTCATATTGAAACATTTAACTGTGTGCCAAAAATCGATCAATTGTCTATGTTGTAAACGGTTTATCGCCGCTTCAAATCCCCTTAAGCAAAGCTTTTGTTGGAGAACACATAGATTGTATATTATGACAAATAATTATCGATAAGCTACGAAATACAAATCATCGAAACCACCTGTTCCACTGTCCACGGTTTGAGGTGAAGACGTCTTATTTTTTGTCCGTTTTTGTATTTTTTTAAAACCACTTGTTCCACGGTTTGAGTTTTTAACTTATTGAATTTAGTATTTTTATATTGTTCTTTAACAATGTATAAACGAAGAACATTGATTTTAATAAAATATGCTCAAGAAAGCCGGACTATTGACATGAAATTCAAAAATATATTCGATTTTCTGAAATTTTCAGATTTTATTGGTAATTACTTCATTTTTATTTTAATAATTATGAATAGTTACTTTATTATATTAAAAATTTAAATATTTATTTAGATCCACCACAGGAGCCAATAGATTACATCCATAGGCAATCAAAAAAATTATTAGAGAAACCAAAAGTCGATGTAGTTAAGGGACCCATAATCAATCACACTTCTTTATTGCCTCGAAGAAAAAAACAATTTCTATGAAGTAAATATGATAAATTTCTGTTAAATTGAGTTGTTTTTTTATACATACTTTTATTTTTTTGTCTTATTGTAGGAAACATCAACGAAGATAGCTACAGCTATAATATTGGCTATACTATATTATAGGATAATTAATAAGGAATTGATTTTGTTTTAATTAACCCAGAAACTATTTCGATAATTTTGAACTCATTTGGCCATTATCGAATAGATATTTCCAGGTATTTGGATAATTCATGTGTCATCCAACAGCATATTCTAAACAAAACGATGATGTTTCATCTTGGTGACACTGAAACAGAGCTATTGAGATTGATGCTGAACAATAATAAAAACAAAAATACCAATACACTAGCACTAGAATATATAAACGGTCAAAAAAAATACCTTAAGAAGAGTAAATCAATTAAAAAGGTGGCTCTTCAATCCGTAAAAAACAAAATTGAAAGTGTTCAGATGCAAAATCTATTAAAATTGTCTACTATTTCCGACAAGTAAGCTGTAACATAATTATAATACATTAATTAATTATCTATATTTCTTTTATCTATATATTTATTAGTTAATCAAATTAAATAGTTATTGTGACGAAGACATTCATGATGTTTAACACATCATAATATACCCAAAATGTATTAGGATTGAATTTCTTCTTGAACAAATAGACAACAAGGTTTTACCATTTATCATTTTCAATTATATTGCAAACAATAATGTAAATAGTACGGATACATTTTTGAAGATGCTGGAGAGGACACTGATGTACAACATATATACAGAAGAATTTAATATGTTTGCACATAATGAACTGTTAGTTTTGACAATATTACCTACATTTAAACACAAATTAAACACACATTTATTAACAATATTTACAAATATTTACAGATATAACATGGAAAAGACTATGAAGAATTTAAAGAACATTATAATACATCACATACAAATTTGCAAAATGCAAAAAATAATTAAATTTTTAATCAGTCTAAAATCACTTAAACATAATGTTCTATGCTCAAATGGAATAATTTATTATAAACAACTAAAAATTCACTTTTATGAATTTACTAAAGCGTTCAAGTATTATCACAATAATTTAACAAACATACTTGACAAAAATTTAAAATTTGATATGTAAGTCATTCAAATAACCACTTATAATTTATATTTACAATAAACACAACATAATACAATAAAGATAAATTTTAACAGGTTATATGAAAAAAATTATTTGGTGGTTGTCAACGACAAAATATTTAATTTAAATAACATAGAATTTGAGTCAGACATATTAACGTTTAGTGATGCATTAGTGATCAAATTTTTACATATATACATGACCAATACATCAATGAGCGATGCAACAGTAATAATTCTTCATTCAACTACTAATATTACAGCATTGTTCATTATTTAAATTTAATAGATAATTATATTTATATTTATTTATTATATATATAATAAATAATTTATATTCTTTCAGATGCGCAATATATGTGAATCCTTCCAGTTGGTGATGAATATTATTACAAAAAGCGACACTTTCGATTACTGTGAACCTTTTATGAAAAAAACAATAAAAAAATTAGAAGGATTAGGTATTATTAAAAAGCATGCTTCAACGAGGCATTCTCCTTATGTTTATATGTTGGCACTCATGCATCCCAGTACTGAAAATATAATTTATAATTATAAACTACGTACATGTAATAAATATATAAAAGAGTTACATAACCTTACTAAGGAAGATGTTGCGATAAATGCCTATATATATAGAGTAAATAAATATATATATTTTCAAGTATTTTTGATATGTTTAATAATAGTAATAACCTTCTTTCTTCTTAGAAAAATACGAAGATGTTTAATCTCAACATACAAACGTACAATAGAAATGATTTTGAGAGTAAGTCTAGTGACAACAGACTGAAAAAAAAAGTTCAGATGATGGAGGAAGTTATTGATTGCGTCATAAAAGACAATTTTCAAACTGATAAAAACAATATATTAAATGTTTATTTAAATACAATGAGTCGATTGAAAGAAGAAATAGGTGATGCATTAAATGTAATGAAGAGTGAAAGAAAAAAAAAAGTTTAACCCACATTGGTAAATTACAAACAAACGTACATAAATCAAATAAAAATGTACTGACCAAAACTGCTTTTTATGGACTGTATGTATACTATTAATAGTACACAATCACTTTTTTTAATAAAATTAATATATTTCTTAATTATTATTATAGCACTACATTGGATCTTTTTTTAAAACATCGACAAGAGTTACATGGAATATCAATTTAACATCATATTTTTTATCTACTTTTTTATTACATAAAGTTAAATATATTTATCATAAATGCAGACCAATAGTCTGATACACATTATCTCAGGATTACTGATTGCAAGTTTCTAAAGTTTACGACGTTTACGTTATTGGCTAATCAGTCAGGTGTCAACATTTGAGGTCATTATGTGTACCTGAAACAAAAAAGCTTTTTTTATAAAACTGTATTTGTGTTAGTATTACATTCAATGTATTACTTTTTGACGATGTCGGAAGAGTGCTATTGACATACCAAATGATAGTTCGCACAATTGACATTTATAAGGTTTGAGGTGTAAATGTACATCATTAGTGTGTATTTTCAATTGTTTTTCAGTTGCATATGTTTTGGTACAATGAAGACATTTAATTAACTCATGTTTGATATGTATGGTTTTTTGGTGATAATTCAGATCACTTATTTGAAGAAAAGAACTTTTGCACATCTTACATTTATACCTCTCCCTGCGAGAGTTGTGTATTTCTTTATGTCTTTTAACTGATTTTTGAGAAGATAGTTTTTTATTGCATATTTCACAACTATTAATCTTATTTTAGGTTGGGGGGGGGGGGGCAGCCCCCCACTTTGTCGTATCAACATCGAACCTTCATCAATATTTTGGAACTTATTTGGAACTAACTGGAACCTTGTTTTCGAAATTTGGAACCTCATACTTTTCCCGGGAAAATTATTTTTGTTGGTGGGGCCAACTTCACTTTGTAATAATTACCTATTTAAAAATAAAAAATAATAATAACTTACAATAGACGGTTTAAAATCAGTTTTTTTTAATTATAGGTATAAGATTATAATACAATTAATATTATATTTATATTATATATTATTTATTTATTATATATATTATACAAAATTAAGTTTTTATGAATACAAGTTACAATTAATTTGTCATAACAATGTTCTAAAATGTATTATTATATCCTTAGCTATAAAAGTTTAACATTTCAACCACCAGATAATTTCACTTTGTGAAAAAAGTATAAGGTTCCAAATTTCAAAAATGAGCTTCCAATTAGTTCCAAATAAGTTCCAAAATATTGGTGAAAGATTGAGGTTGATACGATATAAAATGGGTGGTGGGGCTCCCCCAACCGAAAAATAATTTTCTCGGGTAAAGTATGAATTTCCAAATTTAAAAAACAAGGTTCCAATTAGTTCCAAAATATTGGTGAAGATTTAAAAATGATATGACAAAGTGGGGGGGCTACGTGAAGTTGGCCCCCCCAACAGAAAAATAATTTTCCCGGGAAAAGTATGAGGTTCCAAATTTCAAAAACAAGGTTCCAATTAGTTCCAAATAAGTTCTAAAATATTGGTGAAGGTTTGAGGTTGATACGACGAAGTGGGGGGGCCAACTTCACGCAACTAATTCCCCTTACCAATAAAACTAATGCATACTTGGCTGCATTATATGTTTTAGTGAGATTTGTCAAGTGAAATCGTTATTATTTCATCTTTAAGAAGTGAACAACACAAATGAGTCTTTAATAACATCTCATCAGCACATGGGATGCAGTCAAGAGCCTCATTTTGAAAGTTAAACATTTTTAACTTGAAAAATTCAAATAAAAAATCATTTAATCCAGGGGTTATTTCATTCTTAAAGTAACTCTTGTTAAAGTTCTTACTTATGGACAAATGGGCCTGAGAAGTAGATTGTTAACGCTAATTGTTTCATATAATTTGTGTACCTATCCATAAGGGTTTCTCGTGTTGCACATTGTTTGAGATTGTACTACTGAGTGACAACAAATGTTTTTTACACAGCGAGATAAAATTGAGTTTCTTTCTCATTCTTCAATTGTTGGCGTACAAAACGCTTTTGGGTGAGACCAAACTGAAGAACCTTAATCATATTTATATAATTTTAGTTATCATACAAAAAATTATATATACTTATACAGTTTAATAAAATTGTTTGGTTAAATCTTACAAGGTCTTATGAAACCCAAAGGAGAATCTAAATATCTAGATTTTTCACTAGAAAATTATGATGATGTTCCAGGAGAAAAAGTGTAGTCAATACTATATTAAAAACTCAAACATTTTATATCGTCTTATAAATATGTTATATTTATTTAATGAAGAGTAATTGGGTGGTGTAGGGGGCTTTGCCTCCCATGGCTCTGTTTTCTGAAATTAACGGCTGCATGTTACTTGCGTCCCAAAAAATTCATATTTTTCAGGTTGTAAATTTGACCAGTAACTTGCGTCCCGTTTGCGGGATATATTTTTAATATAATATTATCATGAATATCAATGTATCTATAAATAAATAATAATCATAATAATATTATTCACGGTAACCCGTGAAACCGTTTGATTTTTATAGTGACAACTAGACTTATTATTAGTGACTAAAATCAAAACAGTTAAGAGTACGTCGTACCAGCATATTATTGTATTGCATAAAGTTGCAATTACTTTACGTCTTCACAGATCTATGCTATATTGTATCGGTTTTAACGCATAATAAACCAATATTTAAAAATTAAAATATCATAACAACCAACGAAAGAACACAGATAATGTTCTTACATTTAAATTTGATAATAGGTCAATATACTCTAAAATATACTCTATAAGCTAACAACACAACATTGGAACAACTGGAGGTATATTTTAATATATTATGCTTTGGTAAGACGCTGATAACACATGCACAACACATTGTTCGCCGGGGGATTTTTTTCCTGGGGATTTGTTATCTACATGAACGTTGAGTGAGTTGTCAGGACTCAGGTTATCTACGTCCCGAGCACCGATTTATAACAATTACAACATAATAAAGTATACATTGTTTAATTCTCATGTATATCTGTGGTTTAAAATGAAATCTACATACTTGTCAGTTTAAAAATAGGAAGTAATGATCAATAGTTTTTTTCTTTGAATGAAATATGATTGTCGATGTACGTACCTACAGTAATTTCCAACCATTCCAAAACTGACAGCAATTAGCGGGAAAAAATTAACGAATAACTGTATATACTTAACATTTACAATATATGTTCATTTTATAAATTCCTATACTTGATAAAAGTGTGAAAATATTTTGACACATTTTGAGCTGTATACGGACATAGTCAATTTTCAATTTTTTTAGTTTTTTTTTCTAGAAATGTCAATAAAATGTTAGTTGTTGTGTTAAAAAGAGTGAACATTTAATACAAAGCTTCTGATATATTGTTACAATAGCAGTTTAAAAATATTACAAATACATTGGCACAATTTTGTGTAATAAGCGTTTTAAGTTCAAATGTCGACAAAATGTATCAAATTTTAAATTATTTTTTAGTTAACAATTAATATCTTTAATTTCATAACATCCCTCTTCCAGTTTAATATAATACTACGTACGATCATTATTATTATACTACTTGTATAGCAAATTTGTTAGTATCCTTGTTGATATTCGGGAATGAATTAAATGTCTGTAAACATAACAAAGCTATTTCCGAGTCTTCGTAAAGGTTTATTGACGGAAAATAATTTGCAGATAATATGGTTGTATCCTCGGTTAAACTTAAAGTAACTGACTCGTACATTCCAAAATCTGAGATACAAATTTAATGATAAGCCTCGTGACGTTTAATATGCAGAACAACTGTCAATGTCTCATTTAAGTTATCGATCGGATTATTGTTTTGATCAACTAACTGTACAGTTATTGAATTAATATCTGTTTTGTTTAATCTGTAATATATAAGGTTTAATGGAGATTGAATAACCTTTGTTCCTGTTCTACCACTTGGGAAAAACTCATATATCGAATGACTTTGTAGTTGGTTGCTGAATGACCCATGTGCTATATTACACATTACTTTTATAGAATTAATCGTGTTTAAATTAGCAGCTTTTCCCAACCGATGAGCTTCATACATTGGCTCATAGGTTCTTTTTTCAAATCCAAAAACAGATGCTATACTGTTTGAAATATTTAACTTAAGTATTCCATTGCATTTAATGTATGTTCTAAAATCGACGGGATCAATAGATACATTGAATTTTAGCTGTGTTCCAAATTCATTGTTAAAATGAAATAACTCTTTCGCAATTTTGTTGTTAATATCTTCAATTTCATAACATCCTTCTTCCAAAATAAATATAAACGTTTTTAAGATAGAGGTAATTCTCCAACCGGTTATTAGTTGAATTTATATTTGGAAATAAATTGTATGTTTGCAAACATAACAAAGCTATTTCTGAATCCTCGTAAACGTTTAAAGATGGAAAATAATTTGCAAATAAAATAGTTGAATTTCCAGTCAAACTTAATGTAATATATTCATACATTGTAAAAATTCAAGACATAAATGACCACAGTTGAATGTATTGAAATCTTGATAGTTCGAATAGTTATATACTATTTTAAACTGTCTGAAATAATGCTGTAATTCAATTGGTGGAGGTAAACCACCAAAGCTATCAAAATATACAACTTTGTTCTTATTTTTATAAAACGCTACTCAATGACTTCCGTCACCTGGAGATATATCTAAGTTTAATATACCACATTCAATCGTATACGGTTTTTTAGGTAAAGTATCACGTGAAAAGACTCCGCGAAAATGATTGATTTTCAACTTTCCAACATGTTTTAAAATATCTTGAGACGAAAGCGGTCTGTCAGGTAGCGTGATCATGAGTTTTTTTTTTCTTAGCTTATTATTGTTTGAATTCAAACCACCACCTTCTTTTCTTTTTGAATTTTGAATAGCATTATACACACTAGCACCTCCAGACATCAAACTACCAAGTGCTGACAATCCTGCAAATATAGGTATTAAGGGAATTACACCTCCTGACTGTCTTGGTGCTAAAATCAACCTTTTACCACCATTCTTTTTCTTTGAAATTTTTTGTTTCTTTGCTGCTAGTATACCAATTCTTTTTATAGTACGTTTCCGTTTACCTTTACAAACCATACCTATTTTTCTTTTAGCTTTCATTGATTTTGTTACTGCGTAAGCAACAAATTTCTCTTTTCTAGGAGTATCTTTTGATAAAAATCTCCAAGCACGATTTTCTAACAATTTATCAGCTTTATGTCTATCGTCTAAATTTTTACTCGTTGCATACACAATATCGTGATCACGGCAAGCAGCATCCAACGGGTTTATTCTTTTATCACCACGATCTAGTCTCTTTTTTAATTTTGTACCAGGACCGCAATACTGATAGCCTGAAACATGGGCTTCGAACGGGAGACTATTTATAAGAGAGTTTACAAATCCTTTTCCAGTCTTGTCTGACTTACACTTGTGAGTTGAACGCATCATCGGTAACTGACTATGAATTTAAAATTTCTAGAGTACTTATAAGTACCAATTTTTAATCTTTTTTTTTATATAAGAAATATATAATCTATACTAGGTACTTAGCGTAATATGTATAGTTGTGATAAGAGACCACTAGTGACTCGTTGCTTGAGAGAATTTATAATCTAAAAAAATATTTTCACAAGTTATAATATTTATCGCATTACATCTACATTTCAGCATTATTTAATATTTTAACATATTATTACAGTTAGGATCATCTCCAGAAAAAGCCTCCTTAAAATGAAAACCATGTTATTATCATCTAAAAACGATATTCACAGTCGCTGATTTAGTTATTTAAGCTTTTAACTAGGTACTTACATCACATCATTCAGTAATAATTAGAACTATTACATTTTAGATTCTGAGTGACACGATTAATGTATTGATTTTACAATGATGTATATTTTTTGCGGTTTGGGGCACTTTGATTTATGCTTTGATTTTCTTCAACAGTATCTTGTTTCATGGGAAAGTGAATTTAGTTAGTGCATTTGGGAAGTCAAATTTTAAAATTCCCAAAAGTTTTCAAAAGCGAAGGGAAAAACAACATAAAAATTATTATATATAAATTTCCACAAAATCGATTTTGGTTTTTGGTGTAACTCTAAAACAAATGAACACGACAAATATACACGACATTTTCACTGGTTGTTTATTTTTGGTCAAGAATATTTTTGCACCCCGTATCCGCCTAATCATTTTGTTGAAATCAGGTTCAGAAACTGGAACTTTCACAATTATTATTCTGATAAAGTAACAATTACATAAACTTTATATATTTTGTAATTATTGTTAAATTAAATGTTCCGTGGTTGCACAATATTTTGTTAATTAACACGTTCACGGCCACGTGTCACATATATGTGACATGTGTGTCTGTTCTGAGAGACCGGTGTCACATATGTGTGACACGGTCAATATGATGTTTAAATGGGAGTTATTTACTCCGGTTTATCTTAACAAATATTATTTTTTCGTGGTTTATTTATACGTTATCTGAGGAATTGATTTATATAGTTGGTTTAAAAATTGGCCGATAGATGGAGTTGTTGTTCCTATTTTGTTATTGTTCGATATTTGTCTATCTTAGCACATGTTCGAATTGTAATCAATCGTTATCAAACGTTATTAATTATTATTAATTATTTTCACATTAAATGTAAATTAACATAATACAATAAATTCATAATTTTAAAAATTATATGTAAATTATGGATCCTGCCGCTATCAATGAATTATTATACGCCAGTTCAGACAATGAAAGTTTTATTGAGTATGACGATAGTTCCGATGAATATTTTCCTGGTGTCGTATATTGCAGACAGTCGTCAAATTATTATTATGTTATATAGGTGGGAATAGTTTAGATTATAAAATGTTAAGGTAGGTCGTGCCTGGGAAGCAATATGTGCTGAGGCGACACAAAATATAATATATAAGACCGCCGTACGCGCATGCACGGGGAGTCCCGTTGTCGTCGAATTGGTCGACGAGGACGTAGGTACGACGAGCGTGCGTGTGGAACGCCAGTCGTATTGTACGGACTTTTACTAAGTGTAATATTTGTGTTTGTTTTTCTTTAATTTAATAAAAGTGTTTCCGACCCAAAAAACTATACGTTTTGTTTGAGTAGCCACACAATTCTATGTACTCCTTAGATCTAAACTGTAACCGGTTAATTTATGGTCATTGACGATCTAAGGTTTAAACAGTGAAGGTAGTCCTACGTTAATTGTATTCTTTCAATTTGATCTGTAACCGGTTAATTTATGGTCGTTGAAGATTGAAAGTCTAAACAATAAGGTAGCGATATCGACTCTTGAGAGCCAAACTGTAACCGGTTAATTTATGGTCTTTTGGCAACTCAAGTGTCGATAGAGGTATATCACCGAAAGGTGCATATACGACACTGGGCCGTACATCATTTGCGCATCGTCTGTTTACCTGTGCCAAAATATCGTACATCATTTGCGCATCAGCGCTAATTATCGTTTGCGCATTGTCCGTTTTACCTGCACCAAATTATTATACATCAAATGCGCATCAACATACTGAACAATAGAATTGTATGAAAAATAGTTTTTGATTGAAATGTAATGATTTTCATAAATCATATGTAATAAATAAACCCATATAATTAAAATAAATTGAACTGTAGTAATGATAATTATACAAATACACATATTGAAATGAACACTTTTGTCGGTACATTACAGTCTTAGTTAAAATATAAATAGAAATATAATTTGAATAGAAATAAGTTTAAAATAAACATTGTATAAATCAAAATAAATAAATTAAGCTTTAAAATAAATAATATTATAAATCGATACATGGTATATTATAATGTCCCATTATTTTAACAAAATGAAACCTGCTTATTTCACCGGAAGTATACTTAAGCCAATGTTTATTAATGTAGTCTAATTTTTGACGTTCAGGTGCCCGTTGTACATGATGAATATTTCTAGAAATATCTTTAATTTTAACATAGGTCTCTGGTCTGTATTTCTTTCAACGTTTCTATTACCTAAGTACATATATAAAAAAAAAATATTGAACAAACTAAATTTATAATTTATAAAAATGACCATTTCATACTTTCCATATTGGAGGATGAGTAATATAAAATTGTGCATTGTAATGAGAATGAAATGCTTCAGGTCCATTTGTAGTTTTAGGTAAATCTGATGGTTTTTCTGCCCACATCTCTGGTGGGAATAAACAATTTTCTTGAATATAATTGTCATAGATATAATCACTAAAATGCAATACGTCGCTATTTGGTGCGATTTCAATTAATTCACAAAACACATCAGAAACTTCTTCAGGGGAAATGAAGATAAACCAAAGAAATATTTAATCCATTTTCCGATTTCGGTATTAGCTTTATATTTGTTTCTGAGGTAAGGAAAATCTTGATTGAGCTTCCTATACCAAGCTTGCCCTAAATGAAATCTGCATCCGTATATATCACTTAGTGGAAAACAGTGTATAATTGCCAAATGTGCACTCCTTTCAAAATCTACTCTGATTGTTTTTGGGTTGAATATCAAATTCATCGATTCACATGTATTTATTAAAGATTGCCACATTTCAATATAATCTGTTGTAGTTTTTCCGGTTAAAAAATAATATACTAAGGGTAAATATAGACCGTTTTTATAAATATGAATAGTGTACAATTGATAAAAATATTTTGGACAAAATCTAAAGGTCCCGTCTGCCAGAATGTAATCGGAATTTTCACATAAAGTTTTCAAATTTGTTTCACAAGTTAATAACACAATTTTATTGTTATTACATAAAGAAATCGTTCTTTTTTGAAAGTTACAGTGTATCTTGGGAAGAAATTAATTGCAAAATAGCTTCATCATAGGATTTCGGCAACACCGGTAAAACCTCCTACGTTTTCTATATATATTTTGTCTATAATTGGAAATATTATTGACCGTTACATGATCAGCGTCAGATATTGCTTTTCGTATAATTTTGTTAGGCTCATTGATATTTCTTCGGTAGCTTTTCTTTTAATAGTATTTTTAATCTGAAAAAAAATGTATAAAAAAGTTTTCACTATACTATACGCATTACGAATAGGTATATCGTATTGTAAGAATAAGTTAAACAGTCGTTATCTTGCCCATGCTTTCCGGCCCTCTTTCCATGTGTAATATTATGTCCTAATCTTATATTATTTAATATAGTATAAATTTATTTTTTCAATTTACAAATGTTGATGTTGTTAAAGCGCATCGATTTAGCTTTTACAAAGTTATTTAAAAAAAAAGTAAAATTAATTTATAATTCTTAATTTGACTTACTTCGTGTTTTTCTATCTCTGAATCCGTCAATTTGAGATGCGTATGTTCTCCACGTATTTCTAATACCGTTCTTCGATGTTCATCAATTTTTATTGAGGCATAACAATTTTTTTTCGGACACATAAATATAATTTCACAACTTTTTAATATTTTTCTTTCAGTGTAAAAATAATTTTGGAAAATGATTCCAGATTTTCCCCGATTTGAATTAATAAATTTTAATTGGCTCATTTTTAAATTAATAACATACCAGCCGTACAACACGTGTTATTAAAGTCGTACGTCTCGACAGTGTGCCAGTATCTCGTTTGATGTACTTTGCGATAAAAATCGATTACATCTTAGTTATATGTTATTGCTAACTATAATGATAATCCTACACAATATTATCTCAATATTCTCAGCTTATCGGCCAATTAAGTGCCATCGCTGCCATCACAAAATCTCTCCATTTCTCTCTATCATATGCGTCGTCAAACATATTTAAAACAGAAATATCTGTACAATATTTGAAGTCAAAGTTTTTAAATCATTCGAGATCAAAGTTAGAAAACAACTAGCACTTTTGGGTGTACACCTTTTTTTAAATTCTATTGTTAAATAATATTGATGCGCAAATGATGTAAGACCTTTTAAGCGGCTGATGCGCAAATGATATATAACCCAAAAATCGAACGATGCGCAAATGTCTTACAAAAAAGGTCTAAATTAACAATAGCGATGCGCAAATGACAACCGGCGCGACACTGGTGATAACGAAGAGCGGGAAGTAAGTGATGACTCAAATTGTTCTAGTGATAGCGAAGATTATAATATAAGTGATGATTGGGAAACCAATAGAAATGAAGAACCTCAGTTTATTCCGTTTACTGGAAATCCAGGGTTACTGAGCCATGTGCCGGATGATGAACCATATAGTTTTTTTAATTTATTTTTCGACGATGAACTTTTTGAAAATATAGTTGTATGGGTAAATCTTAAAGCAAATTCTATAATATCTAAAGGTTTAACACCAAGATCAAATCTATCTACCTGGTATAATACTGATGTAGTTGAATTAAAAAAGTTTTTAGGTTTGACTATTGTGATGGGTTATTAAAATTTCCGACACTTCGCACTTATTGGTCACAGAATGAAATTGATAATCACCCTATTTTTGGTAAAACAATGAGTAGACACCGTTACGAAACTATTTTACGCTGTTTGTGTTTTTACCAACCAAATTTAGTTGACCATTCAGACCGGTTACATAAAATAAGTAATGTTACAAATCATATAATTAACAATATTCGTACCAAGTACTATCCGAACGAAAATTTATCCTTAGACGAATCTATGTTGTTATGGAGGGGCAGACTAAGTTTTCGTCAATATATACCAAGCAAAGCCCATAAATATGGTATAAAGTTTTATGAACTGTGTACAAAAGATGGGTTTATATTGGATATTTTGATATATAAAGGCAAAGGTACAGTTGAAGACAGTAGAGGTGTAACATTTGGAATTGTTGCTAAGCTTATGGAGCCATACTTAGGAAAAGGTCATACAGTATATATGGACAACTTTTACAATAGTGTACCTTTAGCTCAATTTTTATTTGAAAATCAAACTATGGTTGTTGGTACATTAAGAAAAACAGAAAAGATAATCCCAAAGATACTTTGAATGCTAAATTGGGCAAAGGTGAAGTAGCTCATGTCCAGAAAGGTAATATACACGTTATTAAGTATAATGATAAAAGAGATGTGTGCATGATTTCTACCAAACAGAAACTGGACTTTGTAGAATTCACAGACAAATTTGGGCGGAAAAAAATGAAACCTAATATTATTGTTGATTACAATAATAATATGTCTGATATTGACAGGGCTGATCAAATGATGAGTTACTATCCTACACCTAGAAAATGTTTACCATGGTATATAAAAGTTTTTTTTCACCTCATGGATATGTGCTTATGGAATGGAAATCAATTGTATAATAAGCACGTTAAAAATATGGCTCACTTAGAATTCAGAAAATGTGATGCAAGTTGTCTTATTGGTATTTCATACAATCAACGAGTAGTTCATAATAGACCATCACAAATTAACGCATAATCTTATGAAAGTAAATATTCGAAAAAGATGTAGAGTTTGTCATCAGAATAAACTGCGAAAAAGTACTACTTTTGTTTGTGATACATGCAAGGATGATAAAGGGAATACAATCGGTTTATGTCCTGATCCTTGTTTTAAAATTTATCATTTATAATTAACCGTTACTAAAATTTTTTTTAATTTGTTTTAAAAAGTAGTTATGTTATTATTTTTTATTTTGAGATTTTTACTATAATAGTTTTTGAAACTAAAATCTTTAACTCATTGTTATTTTTAAACAAAATTTTGTTTTATTTTATAATATTGAACTTTGGTCATTCGTTCGTGATAATTTTGTTTTTATTACGTTTTATCGTCATAAATATTTAAAATTTGTTTGGTAAAAATATGTTTTTATAACTTTCAATTTTAATAACAAATGGACTTATGCATACCTAAAATTTGTTAATTTTGTTATTACAAGAAGTAATTTGTTTAATTTTTTTATAAATTTTGTTCATTCATTGAAGTTGAGTTTTTTTTATTAAGTTTAACATTTGTTAATTTTGGTGTTTTTTATAAATATAATTTTGACTTTATTTTATTGAATCATTTTTTTTTTTGCGTTAATTTATTGGAGATGATTTTCGTATAATTTTTTTGTCTAAAAACTTATTCACCAAAAAAATACCTATTATAATATTATGCGATGGTGATTACTGATTTTTCTATAGATAAATAATTATGTCACATATGTGTGACATCAGGTTTCTGTGAAGGATAATCATTGAAAAAACCTGATGTCACACATATGTGACATGTCCTTAATATCCGAAAATACTTTATAAACAATATTATAAAATATATTACTATGAGATACAATGAGTTCATGTTTAATTAAAAGCCATTTTATGAGATGGTTTATATAAAGACCACTCAAATTTACCCCTTGGTCGTGAACGTGTTAACAGTCTCCCTTCAATTTATTTTCTTTCAATTAGCTCATACACAAAATATAATTGTTCCCGTTACAGCAGTATCATTGGGAATAGTTTTTACTACTCCGAGAGGGAAAGAATTCCGTTTCAGGCTAAGTTCTGCGAGTGTATATGACATATTTTGTGGTGAGACTGATTGCTTTGATGACAAATAGCTCCCTGAAATACAAAAAGCTGGGAAGGCATTAAACATAGTATCGTTATATAATTGAAACATCCGGAGTTCGTATGCTATAAATTTCCTAAAAGATTAGAGGTAAGTTTGACATTATAATTTCGTACGAATCGGTTACTTTCTCGGTAAATCGGTTAATTTTTGTACAACTATTATAAATAGCATATCTATCGATTGGTATAAACGTCAGCTACTCGGTGTAAACATTTTAAAGTTAACAACTAAGAATTACGGCGTCCAGGACTTATAACTGGAAATCTGTTGCAATCCAGCGGTGAATCACATACTTACCTGTCGGACGACCGTTCTTTGGACTTGTTGTTTTCAAAAATACTGCGGCATGATAGTAAAGGTAACGAGGAATGCACTCATATCGCAGTCCTGCGGTAAATCACAAACTTACCTGCCGCGTGGCCGTAATTTGGACTTGTACTATTCAAAACCATTAAGGCATGACAGTATACGTATAGACGAATACACCCATACCACTTTCAAGTCTCTAAAGGTTATGTTACGCAGTACCGTATTGTAATATATTAGTATACGCTACTGGTCTGTTTCTACATACCCCCGGAATACAAGGGTCGTTTACTTTGGGATATGTTGGAATTTAACACTTGAATTCTATAGAGCCCGATTCGTTGAGTAGTTTGCCGCTTTCAAATTTCAGGGGAATTAATACTTTGGAATTATTTGGGCGGGGGAGTATAGCGGGCGCGGGGGAGTCATAATTTGCCGAGCGCGATTTATCAATTAGCGAGTACCCTCATCGTCATCGATGTAGATTTCCACGGAGTTTTCATAATGCTTTTTTCTACCTTATATTAGTCATCGATGCATCCTTTGTTTCACATTTATTCTTTAAAGATGCATTAACGGTTACCTGTGAATCAAAATTTGTTTTAACGGTTATTTTACTTCCGCTCATCAAACAAAAAAAAATGAATTTTTCAAGGCGTACAAAGCTGATATTTTGTATGACAGTATCGACCAGGCTAACAACCGAATATAATCACTTCAAGGAGAGTACCATAATAGAGGAAGACAGCACGGGTTATGTTTGTTTTGAGGAAAAAATTACAAATATCGTCGAAAGACTAACGAGTGAGTATTATAAGTGTATTTTATATAAGTACTCCCAATGTTTTTTTTTACAAGGCAAAATCTGTTTTCGAGCGTTCCTTATTTACGATAATATTTTTTAAATATTTTAAGTTAACTCCCAATCCAAGCACTTTTACTGTCCTAAAAGGTGATGACAGACACAATAAAAAAATAAAAAAAATAAAAAAATACACATCATTGCAAAATCAATACATTCTTCGTTCCACTCAGAATCTAAAAAATGGGAAAAGGGGCGATTATTTCTAAATTGCGCACCCGGTGTCCCGGTAGACCAGTACGGGACTGATTACTTATAATTTATTAATTATTATTTTATTATATTTATTTATCATTTAACAGCCAAAAAAAATAAATAAATCCATTAATTCAGTACCCGGATGTATTCCCGAATCCAGTTTTGGGGAGGAAAGCACGTACAATTAAGACGAAAAGAATTAATAAAAAAAAACAAGTATATTTAAAACTAAATGAAAAGTCGAATGTAAGTAAAACTGTTGATTTATTGTATAAAACTAATGCTAATGCTAGTGCTACCATCCCTGCTCAAGTTTGGTGAGCCTGACATCAATATCATAGCGTCAGGGATCTCATTGTGCATTTCGGTCTACCGTGCAATCACCCATATGCCGTGCAAATATATTATGAATGAATTAATTAAATACCGAATAGTTGTGCGATCGACTTGAAACCTGGACCATTAGATTACATACGTTCCCGACTACCATACCTGCTATTTTGGTGTATAACACTGTTAAATGTCGTTGTCCAGTATCGGACGCCTGGAGTGTGGCCCATCACCGGAAAATCACCCGGACTTCATGCAAATATATTATGAATTAATTAATTAAATACCGAATAGCTGTGCGATCGACTTGAAACCCCCACATATTGTTACTAGTACCCTATACCTGCAAGTTTAGTGAGCCTGGCCTCAAATACCACGGCGTCAGGGATATCATTGTGCATTATAAAGTGTATTCCAATATCACTAGCATTCATCACGGTTTAAATAGACAATTTTTCGTTACATCTGTACCCCCAAACTATAAGATAGTCGGGCTTGGAATGTTATCAAACAAGCTGAGTCCTCCGACTCTTTATGATGTTATCATAACGGATGGGTGACTGTTTCTGCTGAACATATGGTAGTTTTATTTTGTATTTTTTTCCGCAAAAATTTGAAAACTGGTAGTAAAAATAATGTTCGTAATTACAGACCAATAACTAAAATGTCCTTAATACCAAAAATGTTTGAAGCAATTATCACAAAGAAGTTATCATCATTACTTTCGAATTTAATAAGTCCTTCTCAACATGGTTTCTTAGCGAAACACTCTATCTCTACTAATCTATTAACATATCAGTCTGATCTCATAAAATCCTCTGAAAATGGTCACCAAGTTGACACCATCTATACCGATTTCCAAAAAGCCTTCGATAAAATAAATCATTCACTTCTTTTATACAAGTTAAAATTTTTTGGTATTTCTGGATCGTTTTGGAAATGGATTGCCTCATATCTGCACGATCGAACACAAGTTGTAAAAATTTCCTTTCAAATTTCAAAAGAGTTTCAAGTGTTATCTGGTGTACCTCAAGGCTCTCACTTAGGACCTCTTCTTTTTTTATTATTTATAAATGATTTGCCCCAAATTTTCAGTAAAGACGTAAAAGTTCTTCTTTTTGCTGATGATGCTAAATTTTATACCCAAATCAATTCAATTAATGATTCAATCAATTTACAAAATAACATGCTTAAATTTTCAATTTGGACAAAAAATAATTTTCTTCCGTTAAATATTGAGAAATGTAAAGTTGTCTCTTTTACTCGTTGTAAACATCCTATTGTTTACAATTACTCTTTAGATAATATAGTGTTAAATAGAGCTTATTCAATAAAAGATCTGGGTGTTCTCTTTAGTTCAGATTTATCCTTTAAACTAAATCATGAGCATATGCTCAGCAGATCTTATAAAATGTTAGGATTCATAAATAGGAACACTCAAAAATTTAAGAACCCTACTACAATAAAAACAATTTATTGCTCCCTTGTACGATCTATTCTTGAGTATGCTTCACTAATTTGGAGTCAATCATTATCCAGTCATATTCTTGATCTAGATAATATTCAATTTAAATTCTTAAAAAGAATCGCCCATATGAAAAACATACCCATTTCTAAAAATTCTATTACGCCAGTTCAAAAATTAGTAAACTTAGACTCCCTCCAACTAAGACGTCAACTATTTGATATAATGTTTGTATACGACTTGCTTAACTATAATGTTGTAAGCCCTGAGCTCCTAGCTCAGGTCAATTTCCGTATTCCCCCCTTCCACTCGAGAAATCATGATCTTTTTGCAATCCCATTCTTTAAATCCAATTCAAGTAATGATTCATTCTTTGTTAGAGCTCTGAAACTTGCTAATTTAGTCTCCATCTCCTTAGATTTTTTCAATACTCCTCGTGATACCTTTAGATTTAAATCAATTATTTTTTTACAAGAAACCTTACAATCTTAATATTAGTTCTCGTCGATCAGTGATTTCTTATTCTTTATTGTTTTTATGTATTTTATATTTTTAATCATTTGTATACTTTATATTTATATACGTTTCATTATTACTTAGTGTTGTGCTTAATAATTATTATTTTCTGTAAAATTTTTTTTTTTTTACTATACATTATTGGTCTATATACCACTTTAAATTTTGTAAAAGGGCTAGTCCCGTTGAATTCTAAATAAATAAATAAATAAATAAATAAAAAAACTGAAAAGTATTCAGGGGATTGAGTTCTATGGAATTGCAGATCAGTGCCCACCTACCGACTTGAAACCTCCACAGATGGGTTTAATGATACATTGATATCAGTATTTTATCATGATGACCATGGTATATGTGGTTTCAGATTACCATAGATCATGTGAACTACATCACAATCTACCAATTTTTATTTTGTGCTTGTCATGGTTATAATGTTTATCTTTTCTAATAATAAGCATCATTAATTATTGTCAATGGTCAGTGTAAGTAATGCATGTTTTATAAATGGAATAATTAAATTATTTAAAACTCATTTTATTTTATAGTGATATATGCCAGTATGTCGCCCGAGAGTGCTACTGAAATACTGCAAAACGCGTCAGACGACCACCAATCTCCTGTACAACCGATCGTCAATGTTTGCACATCAACAACCATTCATGATGACCCACCAATAGTTAGAGATCATTACGCCATACGTACCTTAAAATGTAAATTTAATTTTATATATTGTAATTGTTTTGAACATTATTAGATGTTTTTTGCTGATTTTAGCTTTGAAATGCATTTCAACACGGTCAAAACAAATTTTCCTGAGAGCCAAGTTACCAAAACACATCTTTAATGAGCACCGAAACTATAAGAATGTGTTCGACAAATTGTTTTTTTCGGACTGTAAGTATTTAACCTAGTAACCTTTGATACATGTAAGCAGTGGCGCACACTCAAAAATAAATAGGGGTAGCAAATTGAATCGGTTACCTCTATATTGGCTAATAAACTAATGGCTATAGCCTATAATTATTCAATAGTTTTATACGTAGTAGAATTTTTATATTATAAATATTTTGGATCCAGGAGGTCCACCCACCCACCTAACAAAAAATCTGGGGTAGCAACTGCTACCCTTGAACCGTCCAGTGTGCGCCACTGCATGTAAGTGTTAATTTTCTACATGTACTTTTATAAGGATAACATTATGTTTTATGTTTTAGTCTTACCTAACACACCACTAGTTAGAGATTATCATACAGAGGAAATAATAAGAAATGTGAGTACTCGTTCGATTGTTGTAAAAAAAAAGAAAAACAAGTTTATGGAGTGTTGGTTTGCATTATGTATGACACCACAATCTGATGAACGAAAAAAAAAAGTTTTTGTCAACACTTCAATTTTACAAAAGGTAAATGTAATACTTGAAAAAAAAAATATTTTGTAATTTAAGTATAATTATTTGAATTTTAGAACGAATGGTGATCAACAAATAAAAAAATTAAAATATACAGTTTAAATGTTTTTAGTTATTTTTTTTTAACCTTACCTAACCTAACCTAACCTATCCTGCTATATGAAAAATATATTAGTTGTACACGAAACTACCAGAGATGTTAGTCGGCAAATCGAAATATGCATAACTGCCGAGTGATTGCTCGGCGATCGGCCACACACCAGCCGTCTGTTACTGGACAACGATATTTAAGAGTGTTATACATGAAAATAGCAGGTATAGTATTTGGGAACGTATGTAATCTAATGGTCCAGGTTTCAAGTCGATCGTACAACTATTCGGTATTTAATTAATTAATTCATTATATATTTTCACGGCATACGTTTTATTTTTAATAAAATAACGATTTTTAATATAATCATATGATAAAAACTTTTTGGAATCAAGTTGTTATGGTTCTCATTCTCATTTAAATTATTATATTTATAGATTTGTTATAAAATTATTTAGTTCACAAACACATCACACGATAAATTCAAGCTCATGCATTTTAGAAAACTTACAGCTATCGTCTTTAGAGAATTCACAAGTCACGTTTTAGGTAAAGAACCAAACAAAGTTTACAAGAAGATATTATATGGTATGCAACACACATAAGCGGCCCCTACACGATCAATATTATTGTGCGTCTGATACTAATATTGTGCATACTGCGCAAGTATTGAATGAAAATTGTGCTTGTTTGAAAATAATTGCACAATATTGAATAATTTGTACGTGTAGGCATAATATTGTACAATAATTGTTTTTGACGGTTCAGTTGAATTCAAGTCACCATGGCGAAACGCAATGAAGACCGCGAATTTATTATTGAACTATTGCAATTATATCGCCAACATACAGCTTTATGGAAAGTTAAAAGTACTGAATATAGTGATAGAAACCTGAAGAATGAGGCATATAATGTATTAATTGAAAAATATAAAGAAGTGAACCCAAATGCTGACAAAGAAATTGTGAAAAAGAAAATTAATAGTCTGAGAACTAATTATCGAAAAGAGCTGAAAAAAGTAAAAGCGTCCTACAAATCTGGAAGTGGTACTGATGATATATACGTGCCTCCGTTATGGTATTATAATGAATTAAATTTTCTACAAGACCAAGAAGTGCCTGTGGATGGATCATCTACAATTATTTTACAAAGCGAGGATGAGACACAAGACGACGTAGACCTCTCAATAAACGCACAGGAGCAAAACATACCAGAGGTAATTGGAAGTTTGATTATTTATTACAAATAAACAATTTTATAAGAACATATATTTAAGAAACACATTTATCATACATTTACATTTTAAATAATATTTTCTTGTCAAGTAACTTTCCCTTCGTTGTTAAAATAATCACAGAACTTTAGTCTAATATTTTTCGCGGATATTGATGCATTTCTTCCTCGTAGAGGTTGTAGACGGTGTAATTGAGGATGTTCTATATTAACGTCATTTTCAGGGTCATCAAAATTATTGTATTTTGAAATATCTGAGTATTGATCTTTTATTTTTCTTCTTAAAAAATTATGAAGATAACAGCAAGCTAAAACTATTCTTTGTAGTTTTTCTGGTGATAAATTTATTGTGGTCAAAAGTAATCTAAAACGTGATACTAATATGCCAAATGTATTTTCTACTATACGCCGAGCTCGGGATAGCCTGTAGTTAAACACTCTTTCTTCTCTAGTTAAATTTTTTGAGGAAAAGGTTTCATAAAATTATCTTTTAGTGCAAATGCTCATCTCCGACAAAAACAAATGGTAATTGATAATTACTGTTGGGCATTATTTTTGGAGGAGGGATATTTAATTCTCCTTTTTCTAATAACTGACCAAATTTTGTATTTGTTATCACAGCTCCATCTGACATACGTCCATTTGCTCCTACATCAACCATAATGAATTCATAGTTTGAATCTACGACTGCCATTAGTACAAGACTAAAAAAATGTTTGTAGTTGTAATATTGAGAACCAGATCCTTTAGGCTTTTGTACTGCTATGTGCTTTCCGTCTACGGCACCGATGCAATGAGGAAAATTCCATTTGCTTTCAAATGCCTTAGCAACTGCACTCCAACCTTCAGAATTCTTAATTCGTGCTATAGATAGGTTCATGCACGAATATAATTGATAAGACCACTATCCAATACTGTCGTGTTATCTTTAAAGTTATGATTATACAATAGCGTTTTGGCGTTTATTAATTCTATACATAAAATAGAACTAATGAACATAAATTTATTTTTGTTAATCATTATAATTTATTTACAGCACCTGATTACCCATTAGGCTTTACAATAGTTTTAACATTTTAAGAGTTGTAGATAGTACCTATATACAGTACATAAACTATATAAGACAGTAGCCACAACAGTAATTTCTCGGCACTATACGCAAAGCCGTAGTATTTAACTGGAAAAACGCTGCTTTTGCAGACAAAATATTAAGGCGATGAGCCGCGAAAAGGAAATACAATCACCGTCCGCCACCACATTCCCTACTGCAGGAAAGTCGAAAATCCCAACCGAAGTCAGTGTGCTAATCGTTTGTTCTAGCCTGCGAGATACGGATAATGTTGCGGACCCGGTGGTAGTCGTGAAGACGACGATTAAACTTATATAGATGGCGTTCGTGTACCATGGCTTCTTCAGCTTCATTAAATGAAATGGATTTGGATGAGGCCAAGATACGTGTGAAAAATAATGCTGCAGGTCGGCTTACGACACGCTTATTATAACCCCTACAACGGAAATTAAGGACCGTCGGCTATAGTAACACAAACAGAATTGAAAGTTTTGACTGAGTCCAATGATAGTCTTGCAGGATGCTGCGATGACGGACCCGGTGGTAGCCGTAAAGGTTACCTAGAAGGCGTTCGTGTACCATGGCTTCTTCTTCAGCTTCATTAAATGAAATGGATTTGGATGAGGCCAAGATACGTGTGAACAATAACGCTTAAACATTTGAATAAAATAAATTTATGTCTGAAATAATAATAATATGTCACAAGTAAATAATACGTACGTAGTAACGTAAATATTATGGTTATCCCACCGTAAGATGTTGTTGGTCGAAGTTTAGATATCCTAATTATAACATAACATTCGATCGATGGTATATTGTTGATTATGAGAAGAAAAAACATTCACACCTAGCTCATCAACAGTACACATAAGAGAACTTCTTGAGGTCACAAGGGCCAAAAACCCAGCTTGTAAGCGATTGCAAAGTTCTAGTAGTAATAATATCAACACATCGTACACCGGACCCATAACATCGACATCTATCACAACCTTTACAAATATTCTTGTTCAGATTCAAATGAAGATGACATTTCTCTAACTACCTGATTTAAATTTTGATTCAACTCTATCGGTACCTAATTAAACTTAACATATACCCAATCTGATCGAAATGCATCAGTAGATATATTTAAACTTTAATGGTTTTAACATTTTGGAAATTCCACAGATAAATATGGTAAAAAAGTAGGTTGAAAAATATTCCTCACAATAAATATTCCTGAAAATCAACATTCAATGAAACCAACAAGGAAATAATATGTAACGTTTGGGTTCTGTAAAATATTTCGCATTTCTAAATAACCCTTTATATAGCCACCATTTGATAAAAAGAATAATGTTGGGAAGAATATTCCGCTTATGTAGAGGTTTCAGGAATAGAAGTGTGTGATAATGGACCGAGAAATGAATCAAACGTATACACTTTTAATAGAAATTTTTTAAAAAGCTATTTATCCATACATCAATTTGTCATTAGATGAATTTTTATTTGTACATCGTGGTAGCACGAATTAAGATATACAGGATACACAACGAGAGCCTGTTATAGACAAACTATTGTTTCTGACGGTTCTCATTCATCGAATAGACACAGAGCGCTAATTAGTAATCAGCGGCAAAGATTTGAACTAATCCATATTTATAAATACAATGAATTACGATATCTTCATATGGTAATTCGTTATAAGTACTTATATTTGGCTTTTGGCAGTGTTTATTTTTCACTTTTTCTTGTTATTAATTTACTTTGGGTTTTGACACGAGTTTTAAGAATTTTAAAAGATAAATAATTCGTGTTTTTTGATTTATTTTTGAGATTTTACACTCACAGATATTAGTAATAGTTTTTCAAAACTATTAGGTTGGTAGCTAATTAATATAAGAATGTCTGCTAATTACTAATAGTCAAAATGTATTCGAAAACACCATTGATGACTCTTTTAAATGTAACTATTTCATTCCATTTCCGTGTATTGAACATAAAAAAGATATGGTTGAGTATAAATTCACTACTTATATTATAAAGAGGATGAGACAACATACCGGTTTTTCTAACCATCAGCTGGAAAGCAAACAACAAAGTTAAAAAAACTACCCAAATTATATACTTATTAATTAATTTACTAGTTAGTTATACAAATATACAATACACATATATTATTTATTATGTTATGCTTATTTGCAATTATATATTTTACATCAAAATACCACTTATACATAATATCTCTTGTGTTGGAAAATAAATACCTAATTTAAGTATTATGTCTAATTTTATACATCTAAAATTCCAAGTTACAATTTTATTGATCTTAGTATTGATTTATAAACGATGGCATTCTCTCCATTTTATTAATATAGCCATGGCCTATCCATTCTTTAATATCTATGCATAATACAAATATATTAAGAAAATACAATATTACATAAATGCAAGTAATATATCCTTACTACGTTATTGGTATTAAAATATTTTTTTTAAATCACATATTTTTCAATTACAGCAATTTTTTTTTTTTTTTTTTGTAACTACTGCAATTCTCAACGTTATAATACTGTGGAAAAAAAAAATAAAAATAAAATTCAATGAAGATACAGATACAGACTCATATCGATATATAGAGGTAAGAAATAAAAATGATAAAATTAGATTTAAATATTCAAGGGTCAGTCAAACAGAGACCGGGCTGCCACGGTGTACGGGTCGCCTTTTTGATTAGTGTGTATGTACCCATAAACTTTTATAGGACTACATCACTGGGCGTAATGTACGAACACGTACACGGTTTAATTGGCCGACGGCGGAAAGCGTAAAGTTATTGCTAATAACGCTTCGATGGAGACGCTAATCAATCGTCCCGAGTAGGCTGATACAGTTGACAGTACAATATTGACAGTCGTAGAGGCGTCCGAGACAAATCAAAACAACCAAGGTGCAGTACATTATGCATTTGCCACACGCAATACTATTATATGAAATACGGTGCATATGACGTAACGGCGAAAGCTAAACGATTGTACACAACACAGGCTCAACAACCTGGAAAATACAGTTGAGACCACATAATGCGTCGTCTGGCCACAGCAGAATAACGGTTTACAAAAAAAATTTGTATAAATAATTACAATTGATTTCTGAGTTCAGCGGCGAGCTAGTACAACGATGCGTCGAGCTCAACCACCAGTAAAATACAAAAGTCCGGCAGCGGTACAGAACAGCCGACGGCGAATACACACAACTCGCCGGTAGAAAGTCTGTCGGTGGCAGTGGAGTGGGGGTGACCGCCCAGAACATTCTACTACCGTAGCGCAGCTTTGCGGATTTTTGAGGAAACTATGTAAACTGATGTAATATTTTTATTGTACCGTAAATTATGATATTGAATAAATAATTTTATACTGGTTTTGAATTTCTTTTATTATTCTAAATCAATCTATAATTCTTTAAATTCCAAATAAAATGTTTCATTCCACTGCACTATGCCCAAAAACTTATCTGTGATTCCCCAATTTTCCGTACAAAGGAAAAAATGGTACTAGTTTAGTTGACGCCCGCCATTTATATTTCTCGTATTTTTGATGTGCTAATCACCTTTTATACTATTTATACTGCAGATAAAAAGATATTGAAAATAATAATAATAATAATATCGCAATAAACACATAAGTATAATACACCAGTATATAACAACATGTAGGTATGTACTTATTTTTAAGAATAATGTTTGGTAAAATCCTTCAAGTAAAATTAATGATATAAGATAGGCTCTATAAAAGTGGTACTGTATATAATATTATATAGAGTATCTACTTCAGTTATGCAGTAGTCGTCATAACTGAAATATTCTTTAGTGCCTATATCGTAGGTACCTATATAATATAATATAATAGGTGGTGGTATCGTAGTACTAAAACTAAATATGAATTTTCGACAAATGTATAGTGATGTACTGATGTGCATGATGATTCATCGCCAATAACGTTTTTGCAAAATCCAAATATTATTCATACGACTAGGACTTATAACAGTGTGCATGAAATAGTTATAAATATAAAAAAGTGTCTGTGCCAATATCATATAAAATCATGTCAATAGACAAAGATGTTAAGACCAATAAATGGCTACTCATTTTATTTATGATTGGGCTCATGAACTTATTTCGGTGGACTTTTTATTTAATTGATCTTATCAATAGTGTTTAGCTATCAAACTGATTAAGGTGAGTGGGACATTTGAACCATAGTCTGGCGGGAGATAGGTAATGAAATTGTTTATGACACTTCAATTTTAATTTTTAAATTATATTTGTTTATAATACAAAGTAGGATTATAAAAATTAAAAATCAAGAGTAACCATAATAAAGTAAAAAGGTAAAATTTAATTTTACGAATTCTAATTAATGTATAAATCAGGGCTCGAAAGTTCATGCATCTGCATGTTTTTCTTTGTTACACAAGAAAACATGCTAACTGAGATACAATCCGTTTCATAACAATAGTAACGAAAATATGAAGTTTGATAGTGCATGTTTTTATATGTTTTGGATGTTAAGCATAGGCGTAACTAGGGGAAACTTGGGGAGCTAAGCTCCCAACATACATTTTAGTCCCCCTGTCATAATTTCTAGTCCCGCTAACTGTAGTTACATTTTTAAACTTAAATTTAAAATATTGTTTTATTTTTTTTAAATTGTATCTTGGAAAAATATTATTTTTTTTGGGTTATCAAATTATAATATTGTATGTAATGACATATCATGTCCAGTGCCGCAATTACGTAAATTTGGGCCCGTGTTTAAATAAAATGAATGCCCTCCCCTTTACTCTTGAAAATTGAAAAATTAACTATTGTAAAATTAATTTTTTCAAATTTGAAAACATACTTTGAAATTTTGAGTTTTTACTCATACAAAATAAGGTTAGCATAATAAAACACGTAGGTTAGGTTACGTAGCTATGTATTTTCAAATAAATGTTGGGGCTTCTTCAACTGCTTTGAGAATTTTGTCATTATCCTTCAATACAGTCGATAAGGTGCTAGCAGGAATACCGAATTCACTCGCGATATCTTTTTTGTGTTTCACTCCTTTTTTTGACTTAAAACAACGTTTTTCCATCTTGACTTCTCAAAATCACAAAACAAACTGAACATTTTCTGTGACAGCATTATATTAAATATCGACATTTACATTTCATAGTTCAATCGACGTATAATTTTACCAATAATAAATGTACAATAAATGTAGTAGATAAACGTAACTTATCGGAGATATATACATTATATCGTATTATAACGTTGAATTTATAACTGTACCTTTTAAGCATAAGGTACAAATTAGATTGATAATATTAATTGGTTTTCGATTACGATTATTGTTATTTATAATAATACACTTGGTTATTTGACCTTCGAATTATCAAGGTATGTACGTGTTATATATTAATATGTACATATATTATTATATAAATTTGATTTATAAGCCAAAATTCGACTAAAAATATTTTTACTTATAAAGAAATTCGAGTTATCGAGAAAATTGATCACACAAATCATATATTGTAAGGCCGGGGCCAAGGCATTTCTTCGAACTATCGAAAATTCGACTTATAGAGGTTCGAGTTATCGAGGTTCCGCTGTATTTGACAAGTACTCTCCAATTTCTCAATATTCCAACTAACAGGCTGTATGTGAACTCAGTCCAGCGTACATCAAAGTATTTGGGAAGTTGTACATATTTAATAATTTCCTTTTCGGCAATTAATTTAAAAAATGTTGTTCTTACATCAGATTGATGGAAACCAATGAAAATTGATGAACAAGTTTCTATTATTTTAGAAACTTCAGAAACATTTTGGGTAAGCTTTTCCCAAGCTAATGCAGAGCGGTGAACAGCACACCAAATTTTCATAATAGAAACTTTAATTTCATCTGTTTTCCTTTAATTTTCTATTAAAGTCCAAAGACCTTTTTTTTTGACCGGTGTTCACACTTGCACCATCTGTTACAAATGATGAATTTAGATTTATAGTTTCCTTCCAATTCATTAGTTGATTAATAGCTTCCTGGACTGCTAAGTATCCTAAAGCACCTTTGGATTTAGGTTCTTCAAAACCTATAAAGATTAATTCATCTTCTCCATTTTCCATTATTACTTTAGCTAGGACATGGATATTACCAATTAGTGTTCGGTCAACCGAACCATCACACCTTAAAGAAATTGCCAAACATGTCTTTAATTTATTTTTTAAGTTGATAATATCTACTTGCACTATACAATTTGAAAAATCACGATAGTTTGTATGGGTAACATACTGCAAATCACCTTCGTGGACCACTAGTGCCTTAAACTCAATACTTACGTCAAACTACTTTCTCTTTAAATCACCAACTTCTCTAGATGGCTATAACTAGCTACTTAAAGTTCCCCTCTTTGCGTCATTAAAAATAGTACACATAAATTCACCTATTCTTTGTGCTACCTTTTTATTTTGGTTTGATATCAATTTATTAATTGAAGCAGAAATATGAGTATCAGAAACTGATAGTTTTGATTTGCGATCAGCCTTAATACATTCTGTATGAATATTAGATTTTTAAATGACTTTCTAAAATTGAACCTCTTGGCAAAGTACCTAATTATGTAAACATAGGTGGTATATGATTTTTTTGTTTACAGTTAATTAAAACAGTTTGTGGATAAAGGTAACAAACTTTACATCCAACCATTTTTCTTCCCTGAGAGCCAATCTTTTTAAAATTGAAATCTAAATTTAACTTGATTTTCTTATTATTTTGTTCTGTTATTGCATTTTGAACTATTACCCTATCAGTTATGTTATGTATTTTATTTTTATTTAGTTTTTAATAAATCTAAGTCTGATTTATAAAGTAGTAAACGTTAGTAATTCTAATATTATTATATTGATTCATACGAATCTCAATTAAAATAATAAAAATTTAAATTATATTATAGAAATTTCTACAAATATCATCACGTCACGTTTCTTCTTCTATTTGATTATAATCAACAGCTTCTCGTTCATTTGAATCATAACCATCTTCGATTTCAACATAATCTTCAATGTCCTCCCCTTAAAAAACCATGATTGACCAATCTAGCTGACAGTACATATAATATTTTACCTTGTTTAACACATAAGTTGTGTAGAATACAACATGCCAACTGTAGTTTTAGAAACTAATGTAACATCAGTAGATTCAATTCATTTCAGACGTCTAAAACGTCCTTTTAAACCTCCAAATGCTTGCTCAATACAAGTTCTTGAAGAAGAAAGTATTGTATTAAAAAACTTTTGTTCTGGTAGCATTAGTATTGAACGACGATAGGGTTTCATCAAATATTTTGTAAGTGGATATGCATAATCACCTAATATATAATGCTCATTAAGTAAAAGTAATCTAGAGTTGTCTTCTAAACCCTGATATAATGGACTATTTGAAAACAGATATGCATCATGACAAGATCCAGGGAATCCTACAAAAGCATCAATTAACATTCCTAGAATAGAAAAAAAAGACTATTTAAACTAAACTAAATTATATATTATAATGTATATTATGAATAATCATATTATTAGATTTGAAACTTGATAAACGAGAAATGTATTGATTTTACAATCAGTCACAGGCACTGAAATTTTTTCTTCAAATATATCTTTACCTGACTTCAAATGTTTTATTCATATAATAATTAGTTACCTTAAAAATTACAAACTGCTTGTAAATTTACACTATGGTATCTATTCCGATTAAGATGACTATTATCTTTTATGTTACTACTGATACGAATACGAGTGCAATCAACTGCAGCAAAATCACCAGGAAAAGAAATATTTCTAAAATTTTGAAAGCCTAGGAAATTACGTACTCTTCATCTCTTTAGAATTTAAATAATTTAACGGATACTTACAGCCAATGTTGATCCTCAACTTTTACACTTTGATTTTTTCAATTTTTCGTCATACGTGAAATAACCATACACAGCATTTTGTTTATGGCGAGCCATAATTATTTTAATATTATGGCCGAGTATTCAGAGTATTGAGTATAGCTTTCGCAGTGAGGTAGAGACTGACTCGACGGCCGACGGTGGTATATGGTATAAATGTATAATACTATAATAATTGATAAAAATATAAATAGAACAATATTTCCCGTCATCGGTTCGCCTCACACACACGCGCAACAAGCATATTATAATATGTATTTTAAAATAATAAAATCATACACAATAATTATCAAAATACAAAATAAATTATTATAATAATATTGTAACATTTACATGACCACACTGTCTTATTGACCGTTGTCACCAGCCACCACTCACAGTCTCAGAACACTACGAATTGCAATAAATTATTATATTTAATAACGTGGAAACAAATAACATAAATCGACGCAAAAACGCAATCAAGAATACCGTAGTGGCCTAGTGAGTAGTACCACTAGTACAGTAATACCTACACGATACCCATATCAACTCTTCTAAATATCTTATCTTTTGTAGTCACAACAAATAACTATAATACCTAGTAATAATGTCATAATATTATAACCATGACGAGGAAATAAGACCGTCTATTTATAAAATATTTTTAACTCTCAATAATTTCGTTTGAATATTTTTGGATAATAGGTACTCGGTATCGCTCAGCTATATAGTGTATAGTCTACAAACAGTACAAAGTACAAACTACAAACTACAATCAATTATTATCAAATTATTAATAAAGTAAAGTATCTATTAATAATTTAATAATTAGACTATAGATTGTATACTGTAGGCAATGATTTTTATTTCCCATTACATAATATAAAATATTCTTGAAAAGAATAAAATATAAATTAAATAATAAACACCTAATGATTTTTTTGAAAAATTTACTTAAAAATAAAAAATTTATAACCGAAAAAAACCTTTAAAAACCGAAAAAATTTAACTTTAAAAATTAGGGTTCGGGTTTTGGTTAGGTTTTTTAAACATTTGAAAATAATGGTTTCGATTAAGTTACGGTTAATAATTAACACAAGGTTCCCGGTTCTATAACCGGTTATTTTCGGTCCGGTTACAGTCCCTGCTCCAGAACAATAGACTGTCACAACTTTAATTTATATTGACTAGGCAATTAATTGGATAAATTAAATAAATTTAACATTTACTGTCATACATAGTAATATGGAACTTTAAAGTTTAAAGTAAAATTTAATAATTTAATATATTTTTTTGGTTATGGCAAATGATATTTAAAGTGACGTTCTTGAATTCAAAAGACAGTTTCTTTTACGTTCATGAAGTTGGCCCACCTAAGGTTAGTACTTTCAAAGTAATCATATCTGAAAAGTTGTGGCAGTATTGTACTAGAGATGCTAAATATCTATTATTTGAATACCTAGGTGCCTACTTTGTACAAATCTATAGTTACCTCTCTAACCACAAATTGCTCCTACTTCAGCCTATAGTTTTTTTTTTGTTTTTTCTGTGTTTTTATAATCTTTCAGGCTATCATTCCACAATATTGGTTTTAATTGTACTTCCAAAATTACCTTCTTTCTTTGTACAGAAGTACAATTATTCATAATGTTCGTAAGTTCAAAGTACAGTTTAAATAAATATATTAAATTAGTGATTAGTGAATTAACAGAATATGTGAACAGTTTCATGTCCTGAAAATAAATGCACGTCGCTCTGGAAATGTCAAAAAATATTAAACATGTTCAATCAATAGCTATCGTGTCGCTCGAGCATTGCCGGTCGCTGTCGCCAATCGCTCAAGACCACACTTCCATTTTAAACTATGTGTTTAATATATCTTAGGAAATTCTCCGTCCCTCATCGCTCATCGCCGTCTTCCGTCACTTACCAATGTGAAACCGGCCTAATACCGGTTGTTTATTACCTGTTCATAAGCTTATTATCAAACGTGTAATCCACATGATCTCTTTGACAGCTTCACTGACCGAAATATATTCAGCCACTGTCAACGACAGTGACGCAGAATGCTATCTCTGCGATGTCCATGAAATTATGCTTGACCCATATCTGAATAGATACCTGACGTTGATCGTCGTGTCTGAATGCAATCTGCATCGTTAATTATTTCTTATGATAATTGTGTATTTTTATTAAAAATATAAGCCATAACTAAATGTTCGTTTGACATTACGAATAATCCGTTTTATCAAGTTCCAATGAGCTTTAGTCAGTTTTGCTAAGAAGCGACTAGCAAAGTTCACACCATTATGTTAACTTCTCCAGGGGAAATAACGTCAAAAATCAAGCCGCCGGACCGGGAATCGAACCCGAGTCTCTCGCTTGTCGGGCGATTGCTCTACCACTGAGCTACCCATAGATAATACATAATGGATAGGACATGCCTATGTTATCACATATGTGGTCGCGTGCCAGAAGAGCCCCAAAGTTACCCTATTTCTGGTTAAAACCATTAGGATGGTATCAAAAAAAAAAAATGAATGATAACGAAAAATATTTTTTTTTATTTAGCCATTACTACATTAATATTACAAAATTACAATAATAACAATATAACTGGCAACACTGGAGTCTGGACACCAAAATAATTCATAGGATTTATGTGTTATCTAGGGTACTAGATAATAACGTTAGGTAACCAAGTTATACTTTACAGTTACCATTATGTTTAGCTCGGTGCTCTTTTGGCATGCGATTTGGAGTCAAATTTCCTATCCATTATGTATTATCGGCCGCATAGACCCATGACGCTATCTTCCCTAGTTGACGGGAGTTTAGAATTATATGCTATATCTAGTCTTGTTACCTGTGATAAGAACAGTAAGATACCTACTGCCTGCCTATAAGGAATGTCTTCACTCAATATCTCCGTATCTTCCTTTTGTTCAAGTGTATGTGATTAGTCTATCGGAATTTAAAGTTCCTTGGCGTCCAGCATATTTCATTTAATAATTATGCTACATGCATAATTTGTCTGATTTACAAACAATGATCCATTTTCCATTATGTCTACCTGCATACCTATAAAATATTCTAAATTTCCTTTTTTAACCTTCAAACTCTTTTTCCAAGTTCGTCAAAAGATTCTCTATTATATATTCATTATCTGCAGCAAATAAACCATCATCAACAAATATTGCAAGAATAATTTGGCTGTTATCAGCCTTAAATACATATTCATCTGCTTCGGTACATTGTAAACCGAATGCATTTAAAAAGTTCTTAAAGCGTATATTCCAACATCTTGGATTTTGTTTTAAGACGCAAAGGCTTCGTTGGAGCTTAAATACTTTATTCGATCCATCTTCGTAACCTGGTGGTTGTGCCATCTATATTTCTTCCTGAAGTTCTCAGTACAGAAATTATGTGTTGATGTCGAACTGTCGGAGTATTAATAATTTTTCAGCAGCTGCGAATATCGCCCTTATTGATTCGTATTTGACCACTGGCGAAAATTGTTCATGGTATCTATACCGTATTTCTTTGAACTAATCTGGCCTTAAATATATATGTATTACCAGATTAAAAAAACGCGCTCTGGTGGAAATAATTTGTACCTTCCGATTCGGGGTGTATAGATATAACTTTATATTGGTTATTTTACTTTTTATAATAAATGAATTATGGTATCGAAACCTTATACACTTTTATTGGGAAGACAGATTAACACTGGGAGTGCTGTCGACGCCTATCGTACTGATGGTTAGGCGGGTTCCCCCCTACCTGGAGTCAGGAGATTGTATATATTTTCCCGACATTTCGCATATCTTTTGCTTTAAGTGAAGTGTATTTGAATATATTTGATAATATTTGTAAAAATTGTACTTACCAACGTATACAGTTAACTATAAAAGCGTATTAAGTTTCGATACCAGAATTAATTTATTATAAAAAGTAAAATAACCAATATAATACTATATATTTTGTACATCCCGAATTAGAAGGTACAAATTGTTTCCACCAGAGCGCGTTTTGTTAATCTGTTTCCCCAATAGCTAACTGTATACGTTGGTAAGTACAATTTCTATTAATATTATCAAATGCATTCAAATACATGCGAAACGTCGGCTACATACACACAATCTCCCGACTTCACGTAGGAGAGGGAGAACCCGCCTAACCATCAGTACGATAGGCGTCGACAGCGCTCCCAGTGTTAATCTGTCTTCCCAATATCTTAATTCGTGGCCAGAAGTATTATCAATTACTATTATATCACAGTATTAAATAACGAGTTATGACCAACTGTTCACTGTTGTCCTGTCAAGTGTCAACGTTTTTGATATTTCTACTTTTTTATGAAATTTCTACTTTTTATTGTAGTAAAAATTACTAAATAATTATGCCCAATAATGTTGTGCGTATGGTTGTAACATTTCGATGGAGTGGACAAAAATATTAAGTTATTTAGGTAACATTATAAATATTAAATGAACAATTTATCTATAATTTAACTTATTTTCTTTTAAATCCTTTGAATGAAACCAAAAAAAAAGAATGGGTGAATGCCATCCAGAGAAAAGATTTTAAAGCATCCAAATACAGTAAGACTGTGCAGTGCACATTTTAACCCCAATGATTTTGTTGAAAATTTAGACAGATTAGTTTTAAAAGAAGGTATAGTTCCTAGTAATTTTAATTGTACTGCCACTCCCTTTAAAAAATTCGGGAAGAAAAAAATAACTGGAAATGTTCTCCAGAATTTAGTGATATAGTTCAGAATAACAGTCATTCAGTTATTTTAACCAATTATCACTTAGGTATTTATCTATATATATATATATATATAGTATAAATGTTCATACTAAATTACATTTTTAGAAGATTTAACACCTTTAAATGAAATGGATACAGCAATTGACTTAACATATTATACTATAATCTAGAAAAGCTATAATGATTTTTATATTACACAATCTGACAACGAATGTTTAATTTTTAATACTTGGGTGTGTGATTTATTTAATTTATTTAAGAATTTATTAATGTTATAAAAACTGAAGATGATCGGTTTCTTTATTTTAAAGAATTATTTTTCTAATATTGAAAAAAAACATTTGTTATCAATATAAATAATAACTGATATGGAGTTCCGGCCTCGATTAAAATGGCGGATTGTTGGCTTCAATTAAGTACACAGGCCAGTTAGCAATCTAGTTTATTAATGCTAGTTACAACCGAGTAATAAATGCTTATAGAAAGGTTTTCAAAATATATGCATTTTGATAGCACATTGGTAATATGATTACTAGTTTTAACCTCAATATCAACATATTATAAATTCTATTTAAAATCAATATATTAATTAATAATTAATAAATATTATTTGTTAATTGAAAACTTTGAAAGCATTATGTATGGTAATTTAGTGAATTAACTCTTACATATTTTATATATTTTTTTTTGTTATAGGAAATTTAAACATGACTGTACTTATTTAATAATATTAATAAATATATTTTTAAAAAACGAAACATTTAAATACTTGCATACAACTAGTTTAGAACATCAATGGCACTAACATAATATCAAATTTTGAATTTTATTCCTTAAATTATAATATATTTTCAATTTTCTATGGATTTAACGTACAACACGATGGCCCCAAGGAAGAAGGTCGTATCTCGATTTTTGCAACTTTTCAGGATGAACCAAACCAACATTCAAATTTAAATTCTTATTCTGTTTTTTAAAATATCCATTTAAAATTTTTAATACATATTATATAGTTTATGATCATAAAAAATATGAAAATATGAATTTAAAAAAATTAATTTTCATCGAGTTTTTTGAGATACTACCTTAAAAAAAAAGTAGTATCTATAATTACGACCTTCTTCGATGGTGATAAGCTATTAAAAAAAAGTAGTATCTATACTTACTACCTTCTTCTATGGTGATAAGATTTTTAAAAAGAAGGAAGTTCTATGTTCCATCGTACATCTTGTAATTTAATAGTAATCATGTTTATTTATGGGTAATGTAACTGTTACCAATATAAAATAATATAATTCATGCATTTTATTTCTTAATAAACTTAATATCTTTTGATTTTGAAATCCTTTTATTAAAATAAAACAAACATTTTTAATAACAAAATTAAAAAATAACTTTTGATACAACAATACAGTAGTATGTTCGTAATTTATAAATATAATAGTAATAACTTTTCTTTTTTTTTTTTTTTATTGAGTAAAAAAGACAATCTACAATCTATACAACAAATATGTACATTAATTAGATGAGATAGAAGAATACAAAACAAATAACAATGAATAATATGATTTTCGGGAATTACCCAGCGGTAACACCCAGTACGTGATACTTTATTTACTGACGGTTAATATGAGTTTTTTTTTTTTTTTAATTTTTTTTTTTTTTAGTAATAACTAATAAAAATAAAATAAAATAACAGAATTTACTTTTAACTGGTTTTATATTTTAACAAAGTTAAAAATATAAGGTAACCACCTATAAACATTATAATAAAATAAACACAAGTAACTTTTAATAAGTTATATTTAATAAAATAAAATAATAATAATAAAAATTGTTATAAAATTAAAAACCGAACTTCTTTTTAATATTGTTAAAATATGAAAATAATAAAAATAATTATAATACATTTTTAACACGTTATGCTCTGTATTTTGATTGGACCATTGGAGAGATTTGTAGAAATCATGATAGGCCGTTGGAATAATTCCCATGGAGCATAATGATAATAAATCGGAAATTTTTAATTTTTCGATCGATAACTTTCCATTATAAGCTTTAATTGGTTCACATCGAGGCTGATGTCTACCTCTTTGTTTTTTATGTCCTTTATTAATATCAATTTTGATGAAGTCTGCCGCATTTAAGTCATATTTAATGAATAGTTGAAATGGATTTTTATAATCCACCGTTATTTCTCTAATGCTGTTCCACTTAATTTTGGTACCATTTGGTAACCGCAGTTTTCCAGTTGAACTGTTTTTCATTGACTAGGGGCTTGAAATCTAAAAACTCTTCATTCGATACTTTCAATGACTGTATAAGGTTTTCCGTTAACTTTAGCACAACTGATCAGTGTTACCCATTGTGCTGGGATATAAATTACTTTACCTTTCTGCACATTTTCTATGCATGCGTGCACGCTATCACCCTCATTTTGGGTATGCCCCTTTTCCAAAAATGTATGAGTAATTTTAACTTTTAATTTAACAGCCGCATACTCCCACATTGCAAATATAAACCTATTCCGATTCTGACCACCGCAATTATCAGAGTAAAAAGAAAAATCGTTGACACCATTTTCTTTCTTGTGCTTCATGAATTTAAGCAAACATGTGGCGATTTCACTAGAACCCCTTTTTGCCTCACGCTCGTTCCATGTATAACAATAGCCAATTTTTTTACCAATATCATAAACGGTGAAGTTATAAGTCGCCAATTTTCGTTTATAATAAAATGAGCTTACTTCGCTTTTAGGTGTAATTAGTACTTTTTGCAAGTCAAAAACTGCTACACAAACCTATGGATCATTAATCGCTCTCGTTTTGTCAATATTTTTTTTATCTCTGGCAATAGACTTGTTTTTTAAATGCTCTTCATTAGAAGTCTTCAGCAACACTTTTTCTTCTGGAGTCGCTAACTTAAATTTTTCACATACATCGCATAAGTCTTTTTTCGGTTTAAAAAAACTAAGATTGAAATGTTCATTAAATATATCTGTATATTGTCTCAACGTTGCCTTCTGAGCTTTTACACTGATAGTATTTTGTGTTTTGGCCCATTCTAAATAAAACCGATGCATTTTCGCAATCGATAGATCAGATTATAAATAATGAAACAAATGACTAGGACTAATATAATAAAAAAACATTACAAATATTAATTATTATTATTGTAAAACAGACTGATTGTACGTTATCAGTATAACAATAATAATATTAATTAATAGATACGACCTTATTCGTCGGTTCTATGATTGTGTCAATTCGTCGTATCTAAACATACAATGTTTTTCGTTGGAAATTGATATTTCGGGAAATTATAAAAATAATTAATTTCTAATCTCTTTGGAACACTAGACATACGATCGTTTCCATGGGAAATACAGAAAAATATTCTTTATCAGATGATGGTGATCTCAATATTGACAAAAATCGAGATACGACCTTCTTCCTTGGGGCCATCGAATTATTATTATTATTATTACAGTGTTTAATTATCGGCCTCCATAGGACATATAGCGTTCCCGGTGGTGATGACTGTCAGAAGTAAAATTTTCAATCGAGTTTTCAAAAAAGTGACATCGTCACTGACAACACCTTATTTCAAATAATAAAATAAAGAAAACAAATTAAAAATTACACAATAATTCAATAATAATTAATTATACAAAATACACGTTTTTCACTCTTTTTCCATGTCAAAGAATTCACATTAAAAACATGAATGATCATTAGATGAATGAACATTTAAAACGTCACCATTTTAATTATTCAATGAATCCCTAATTAAATTGCTTTCAAGTGAAGAAAGAGGTGGATTAATGTTTTGTTTTTTTCTATTATTTGAATAAAATCTGGTTTGCTTTTCTATGTGTTTTACATTGGTAGTTTTAGTAAGTACATTATCAGTTGATTTATTCATTTCTTTTGAAATTATTGTAAGTATTTTAGCACCATGCTTTAAAATGTTAAGTTGGCATTCTATACTTAATGTTGCTCGGCTGTGCATGCCTAACTTCAATTTTATTATTTATTTCCTTGTATAAATCTGTATTATTTTAAATTTCGCTTCTCAGTTATCATTTTCATCTGTATTAGATGATGGTTGAACTATTATAACATCTATTTTGGCGATCGCATGGATATGCTTACAAATATTTAAGCATATAATATTGTCCATACACAAACATTTAAATATGTGAACACAAATTTTACAATTTTCACAATGCTGTTAACTTTTAAAATCATATCCGACTTAATATGAAACTTGTATTATGACTGGTGATAATTTGTAATATTTGGAATGATGCAACTGAAAGTTATAACTATTTAAACCATGTGTTCCGTCTATACATATTATATCACATCCAATTATTTTTTAAATTTCAGCTTGGAATTCAGTCATAAAAATTAAACAAAAATCATCCAGAGTCAAATGTGTTGTGGAATCTTCTCCTTAATGCTTAAAATATAACTGGATTTGTCTCACCTTTTTCTTTTATTTGCTCTACCCACAGGTTAACACAAACAAAATCATTTTCATCCATCTTTGTAAAATAATTATCAATTTTTAAATCTTAAAAATATTATGTAAATCTCGTTTTTCTAATAAATGGATTTTTTTTAAATCAGTTATAGTAGCAGAATTTTGAACGCCATTTAAAACTCGTTGAACTGTTACACCCATATCTAGTAATGATAATAACCAAACTATGATTAGTTACTTTTAGGATAAGCTATAAAAAAATATTTATCCTAAAACTTTTTAATTTCTAATGTAACTACACAAAAGTAAATTAAGCATATTTTTTGTATTTTATTATATGAGTATCAGCTGATTGACATCCGTCTTCTGTATATAATCTTTGTTTCCCTATTTCATTATCATGAAATAAATTAGTACTACAAAATTCTATCCGAAATTGGGCTCCATTTTTGTATACTTTAATATATGATGGACAGACCTTTCCAATTTTTACCGATCCACTACTTTTGGGATTCCTTTGGCCCTTAAATATATCATGTATCTCATATTTTAATAATATAATTTTACTTTATAGGTTTTAAATGTATGCATCATTTATTTCAAGTAGAAAAAGTATTATTACCTTGCTAAATAATCTTGGATGGTATGACCGATGACAAATATAAAATGTGTATTCTACATTATGGTAAGTTTTAGTAAATGTTCTTTGAACATATTGACAGATCTTAGTGTCTTCAATATTGGTTTTCCATTTCTTAAATTCTAAACCAAATAATTGTTTTGACAATTTTTATTTTAATTATTGATTATTATTTATTTGTGAAATTTTTAATAAATCAGGATACCTTCTATAGTATTGAAACTTAATGATTCGGTGTTGATGTCAATGTTGTGATCATTTTCACACCCATACATAAACGGTATACCATCAATAGTGGTCAATTGATAGCGCGACAATAGATAGTGGAAAATTGATCGTATACGACAATTGATAGTGACAACATTTTCATTTTATTAAAATTAAAAAAGTTATTATGAAATTTGAAATTAAATTATTAAAATTATAATTTACTTAATATGAGTTTAAAATATATAAAGAGCGAAAGAGGCACCAACATTTTGGTGGATGGTGAGTACATGTATCATCGTGAATGTAATAAGCCCGAAAAAGCATTACCTAAAAAAGCTAAAAAAAAAGCAATTACCTAGTGTCTCCTCATTGAAAAGAACTATACAATGTGTTCGTCAAATTGAGCTATCAGCTCCGTCAAATCCAGTCGACTTTAATTTTAATATTCCGGAAAAATTTGAATTAACAACTGATGGGGAACTTTTTCTTCAGAACGATAGCGGATCCAATGATTCTGAACGTATTTTAATATTTGCGACAAACAGAAATTATGAATTAATGGAAAATAGTGAATACTGGTTTTTTGATGGAACTTTCTCTAGTGCTCCTTCAATATTTTCCCAATTATATACGATTATCTACGATGAAATACATTATTCGAACGTAATTCCTTCTGTTTATGCTTTACTTGCCTGACAAAAAAGAGGAAACTTACAAAGGATTTTTTTGAGCTGTTAAATCGATTAATCCAAATGTTGAGCCAATTAGTGATGATGGATTATGAAAAAGCAGCAATGAATGCAGTAAAATGTGAATTTCCGAATGTGGTTATAAATGGTTGTTTTTTTCACTTATCTCAGTATATATAGTGACATGCCCAAGAAATTGGCTTATCAAAAAAAAAATAATAATAATAATAAAAAAAAACCAGCTAACCTAACGTACCTATATTTACCTACGTCATTCGTCATTGGTTATTAGGATTTCATTAACAATATAAGCTTTTAAGTTATAACTTTTAATTATTGGTAAGCAATATTACCAATAAAATAGTTAAAATATATTGTAAGAAACAGATATAGAGGGAAGTAATTGTGTTATTAATTATTATTTTGGTGGTCCTGAAAAGGACCGTTTTAAATATTTTCCTAGCGTGTTGCGGAGGATACCTATTTATTTTTTTGGGGTGCTGCGGTCTTCTTGATAGGTTTTTTTCACTTTGAAAACCACCTATGGCTTGACAACTTAAGGTTGTTTTTTTGATTTAGCCGAAGATTTCTTCGTTTTGGTCGCCGTTTTCGGCTTGGTAAGTGCCACAACTAGAGCCTACTACGATTTCTTGGCCACGGGTTCCCTGGACTTAACGACTTTTTTAGTAGTCGCAAGCTTCTTTTTCGGTGTTCCAGGTGCTTTAACTCTTTTGACAATTGATTTCTTCTTTTTGGCTACAATAGCCTTTTTCGGCTTGACATCGGCAACGGGCAGTTTGAAGTGTCCAGAGGCGCTGTTCCCCTTGGTCTGGACGACGGTACCGTCGGCGGTAGCGACTCAAAAACTTCCTGATGAAGGGCGCCAAGTTGGCAGGATCGACTTTGTAGTTGACGGCCAAGTACTTTTTGATGGATGGCAACGACGAACCTTTCTCCTTCAACTCTTCGTTGGCCGAAGACGGCGGTGGCAGTGACAGAGTGGGGGTAAGCCGCATTCTACTACTGTGTCGCAGCTTTGAGGATTTTCGATAACGCGTCTGTGTTCGAACAATAACTGATGTAATATTTTTATTAATCCATAGATAATGAGTTGAATAAATAATTTTAAACTGGTTTTGAATTTCTTTTATTATTGGTTCTAAATCACATATATTTTTAATGCTATTATTCGCCTATCATATTTCACTCTAATATAAAAATGTTCACACATTGTTATATTTGCAAAGCCAAATAAATCTCCAGACTCAAGATTCATATATTTCATAAGACTTATACCCTTATTTTCAAAAAATTGTGAAGGTCTTATTTTTTGGCGATTATCTCCTCATATTATTTCAAATAACACTCTCCCTTCGTCTCAATTAGGTTTTTGAGCTAAACACAACACCAAGGACGGATTGGGATCAAAATTTGTCCCGGGAAATTATAAACACGGAGGCCCATTTGTATTGACCAAATTATAAACTTACTAAAATTCTAAGTAATTTATTATAAAACAATATTTTAAAATTCAAATTAGCTCTTTATTATTTTTATTACAAATTTTAAACATAGTTTCAACTTACAACATTAGACTTTTATACGGAAAATCACATTGTTGAGACTACTTTAATGATTTCATTGTGGTCTAAAAAAGCCATTTTTTTTTTCTACGCCCATCATCATAAAAGCTTCAATCTTTGAATCAGTTAACTGATTACGAAGTCTTGTTTTAATATTTTTAAGTTGTGAAAATGATCTTTCGCATGTGACTTGGGCTGAAGGTAATATCACTACAAATTTATATGCAAGATATAGATAATGTTTGACAATATAAGTTATATTTTGTTAAAACACTAACAGCACAAAAAACAGTTTTTACAACTCTTACAAAGTGTTGTTGAATCATTGTCATTTGTTTGTGTGTCTACTAATACTTCTTCAACTTCTTCTTCTTCATTATTATTTTTCATATAAATAGTTGCATAGGTTTCAGGGATACTTTTTTTTAATTTGTTCCAATTCTCTGCAAAACTTAAGTTCATTTTTAATATTTTCATTTGAAGCATTTTTATTAAACTGTTGAAGTTTGTAGGTGAAAGGCATGATAAATCAGTATACAAGTCTCGATGCTTTAGAAACCTTCTCATACTTTCTACAATAGTTTCTAGAATTTTATTATGTACATTTTTGAAGTTGATCATTAATTATATAATCTTCATCCAACTCTCCTGGCAATATTTTGCGTTTCTGGCTTCTAATCCTGGGGAAATGTTCTTCAACAACTATATCCAAATTAAATTGGTTCAATTCAGAATTAATCTGTTGAACAAAAACATCCCCACTCAATTTAACTCCATCTTTGAATTTCAATAAGTTTTTCTAAAGCTGTGTTAACTAATTCTTGAGATTTTAAAAGATCCATTTCTTTGGTCTGTAGATATTAAGAAAGTGAACCAGTTATACTAAAAATTCTAATATAAATAAATGCTGTAAGTATAATAGAATATTTCAGAAGGGACGTTCTCATATGTTTTAACTTTAATGTCTGGTTTGGAATTAAATCACTTAATGCCAATATTACTGCTATGTACATGCCTTTAGATGGATCATTAATCTTTCCAAATATTTTATTAAGAGCAATTTTTTTTCCCCACCAACGAGTTTCACCAATTGATTGCAAACGACGATTGCTTGTACATCTTTTAGTAAAATATTCCATGCGTGTATATGATTCTTTAAAAAAAATGGCCAAGCTATTCAATTAGGTAAATAATGTTGCTGTGGGTAAAGGTGATTTTGATGCATGGGACATTACTAAGTTGAGAACATGACTGTAACACCACACATGTATTTGGTTAGGTGCTGTTTCATTTAACCATGCATTAAAACTGTAACGATTATCATCATCGACATCGTACATTACTCCCTACGTTGAGCACGGCTAATATGCTGAGTGTTAGTAATTGCAAATGTGTATATATATGTATGAAATATATATTATGCTGACGCGATGTTTAGCTCACATCGTGTAAATAACCGACCTGGAAGCCTGGCGACAGATAGTTATGAGAAAGTCTACAGTGAGGTAGTCGATAGAGTCTATGGTCGGTGGTCGATAGTTGGATGGTCAAGAATGAAGAGTCATAGTCGGCGGTCGATAGTGGAACTCGAGGGCTGACAACGACCTGAAGAGGACCCGTGGACGACCGCTTCAACCCACATTTGGACATCGGCATCCACGTCACACCCGAAGTTATAATTTATAAGTATACTTTCGATGTTGTAACTTGTAGTAGATAATAATAATATACATTAATATTCAATAACAGATATACATATATATATATTACGTTGAATAATTTGCTTCACATAAGGTAACCCTGATCCCTAGTTATAATATCACACACCGAGGTCGAGTCTCCGAGACCTCGTTAATATAAACAGAACGACACCTGAACGGGTAAGAGCCCAGGTAAAGAGGAGAAACCGTAATATTCACCCTGCATATTTTCTGTACACAATTTTTTACATTAATATCATTTGATTTTGAAACATTCTTAAGTAATTGACACATACCTTGACCTGTTGTATCTGTACGGTGATGAAATTAACCTTTCATGCACACTATGATTGCCAACATATCTGATAACAATTGCATATTGATCTTTATCAGCGATGTCTTGTGTACTATTTAGCATAACTGAATAAATTTGAGCTTTCTTCGCATCTGCGCTGATTGATTTTTTGATTAATGTACATATTGCTGAAATTACATAACCTACTGTAGTTTTTGATATAAATGCAAGAGAATTTCCTCTTCCTTTACTACCAGCTTAATTCGCTTTTATACTTTTTTGAGTAACTGTATCTAAATCATCTTTAATGACCGAGTCGTAATTACTTAAGAATAGCAATAACTCCAAAAAGTTTCCATGATCATGCAAACTATTTAAAGAATATGCTGTCTCAAACTTATTACCTCTATAGCTTAAGCCACGTTTGCCAATAAATATTGCACTATCTACTATCCTTTTTAACTTCTTCCTTTCTTTTGTCTTTTTTGCACAGAAAATAATAAAGTGTTAATGTCACGTTTTTGAGTAAATAAAAGATATGATTCAACACAGTTGTTTTGAATTTAGCTTCCTTCAGGTTCATTGATACGTTGATAAACATACTTCCAAGAACTCATACCTTTTGTAAATGAGTTACTTTCATTGGAAAATGTAAGACACAAGAAACAGAATAACTGTTTAGAATCACTATTATAATTCAACCAAATGCACTGTACTCCATATCACTTCTAAAAAAAGTTTTTTTTAAAATTAAATGGAGTTGACAAATTCATTTTTGGTAACAGTGGATGACTTTTTAAAAATATTTCCATTTCGAGTTGTGTTATTTTTTGAAGAGATATAAAAGAATACCCAATTAAATTTACTAATGATAAACAGTTCATAAAACATTTTTCTTTAGTATTTATATGTATTTAAAAATATATATATATATATCAATTTTGTATTTAATAGGTGATGATGACTTCAGCAAACCCTCTAGAATTAACCATGTTTTGAAATAAAATGATAACCCTTAAAGTTTTAATATATTGTAAACTATAATACACAATCCAAAAATTTTTCTGTTCCTTAAAATAATATATAATTAAATTGTATATACCATCATCCACTGTACGTGGCAATATTTCTTCTACGACTATACTCAGGTGTTCTCTTAAACACGAACTATCAATTTGAAGCTCCTACACCAAAATATATTAATATTAATATTTTATATATAAAACATTGTAATTAATGTGTGCAAGCAAATAGATAGCAAGGGCAAACGTTAAGGTTTTTTTTTTTATAATTAATTGGTTTTAATTCACACAACTAATCAAATTAATACATATTGTAATTGTATTCAATGATTCAATCAGACTACTTCAGACGGTTGAAGGATCTAGTGTCTTACTAGATTCCTGGATAATATCTAACAAAAATAATTTTATATTTAAAAATAAATATATAATATTACTTTTGTATTTAATAAGTAATGTGATAATTTGAGCAAGCCCTCATTTCACATTACAGTAAATTAAAGACTTTTTTCTTAGCTAAGCATTTAAAATAATGTATCTACTTCATACATTTTATATAAAACTGTATAATCAAATCGTAAGAACTTAACTGTTTACTTTAGTGAAGTTTATGATAATTGATAATCGTTCCTTAAAATAATATAAGTATATTTTGTTTAACTTACCTAATAATACATTTTCTGAAACATTGATCGTACTTGTTAACGATATATTATTTGTAGATTTAGATTTTTAAAACATTTCCTTAATTTTAAACACTTATTACTGGAGTTCAACAATAATATTTTACTAATGTCGCAACATTTTTCAGCGCCTCCCTTTCGTTTTCTGAAACTAGACATATTATTTAAATTAAATATCACTATATCAGTAGACTAAACATATAAGACTAAAATATTTGTTGTCAGTAGACAGTACTGTATCAACTTTCAGTAACTCGATACTGTGGACAGTGGTCTGCGACATGCATATCCTACGAAGTATATTGTATTATAATATATAATATTGTTAGTTGCTGGTAGGTGGTGCGGTTCGTACAGCGATATGCATACAGGCGTCGTCGGATATGAAAAACCAATCTATTTTTAGATTATTTTATTTTAAAACTCCTAGATTCTTAACCTGATCGAAAGTGACAGACGCATGTATAGTCCTATAATTTAATACTTATTTTTATTTATTACTGCTATAACAAAAAGAACCGGCACTAAAAGAAGAGTTCATTTTCATTTTTGAATCTCCTTACCGACGAGATGATTATATTACAATATTATAGTTAATAATATTGAATTATAAATATAGACAGCGGCCTACCAGGAATTTTCCAATTTCCCAGTGGGCCAATCCGTCCCTGCACAACTCAGTTCACCGTTTGTTTGGTGCTATATCAACCCCTCTCGAATGTAATCAATACTGTTCCTGTGTCTTTCTAGACATTTCTCCAACATTCGATCGAGTATGGCACGGCCCATTATGGAGGTATCCAATATTATTGTAATTAAATGGTATTATAATATACTCTATTGTGTAATTGCAATTGTATTTCAAAGAAGTATAAAATACCTAAGTACTGAGGAAAGAATATATAAACTTGGATACAATATTTCTATCTTATACTAAAAACTGTATGTTTCATAATTTATAGGCTTTAGCCTATAGGTAATATTATAATATTGAACAAAAAATTTAAATATAATTAAATTCGGCGGGCCGCTGGCAAATGATAATGTAATCTGTTATTTATTCCAAGCTGAACGGATATGATATTTGTATTCCATGTTACTGATATTAAGCTGTTTTCTAGTGATAGACATAAAGCGCATGATATAAAAAATAAATAGTTTTCCATTTTCATTTACCACCTGGTTAAATAATAAATGATTTACTTAACCATAGACCATGAAAGAAGTAATCAGGTATGATCACATCAATACGCTTTCATGGTGTGTTTTGCGCACCATGGAATAAACAGTTTAATCACATATTATTCCAATGAAAGTGACGTCATCTGCGCAACATTTTAATAGGATAATTTAAATTTGATGAGATATTAATTATAAGTTACTTGTAAGTTGTAATTTCATAAGTTTTTTTTTAATAAACATAAAATACAAATTATATATTTTGTTTGTTATTTATTTATTTCGTTTTCCAATTAGAGTTCACAGTAAAAATTATTAATCAATGTATCTAATCATAATATTTACAAATTAATAACTAATTAATTTTTAAAAAAACAACAATTCAACATCTACAAAATGGAAGATTACTGATCTTGTGGAATTGTGATTCAAGTTATTGTATTACCAACCATACAGAGATTGATAACATAATAATTATTGCTTGTTTCGCTATGGATTAAGGGTTGAAAAATAATTTCTATTGGAGTCCGGAAGGTAAAAATAACAAATAACTGAAGTCCAAATAAAAAAAATCATTTCTTTAGACTTTAAGCGTTTATGGAAAAAGTTTGAATGCTTAAATTTTAATACTATTATAATTATTTTTCAAAAGTATATTAAAACATTAATTTACTATACATTTTAATAATTTATCTGTGTGAAATAGTACATGTAATTTTAGTATATACCTAATCTAGAAAAAACAATTAATAATTTTGATTAAGGGAGCCTTGACAGTTTTACATTAAATTTAGGGAACCTCATGACAAAAAAAAATTGAGGAGCGCTGTACTAGATTATACTGAAAAATATCTAAATATTTATAACTAGCGGTCCCAGTAAACGATAATGTTTGTAATGTTGTATTTCAATTTAAAAACTCCATATACATTTTTCCCTGTTTATTTTCCTAACATAATTTGTAGTTATTAAAGAAAAATATAAACAACATTTTTGACAAAGGTTGGTTGCTCAATACACAGTCAAATATTAATCAAATATATCATAACCCATAATGTCAAAACAAGAATGATATTCACTTGCAAAAGAAAAAAATTAGCAAGTTGCTAAAAACAAGAATACACCAAAAAAAACTAAACAATTTTTCAAAATAAGTTTGACGTTTATAAGATAACTATTATTAAATAATATACCTAATCATATAATAAAATATGCAAAATATTTTAAATACATTTTTAGAGTTTTTTATGAGCACTAAAAAATAATAATCCACTCTACTATTAAAATTAGAAGCAGAATCATAATAGTTTTAATTTAATTTAAAAATTTCAATTAGGTTACAAATATCCCAAGAAGTGACTACATTTTGCATCATAATATTTCATAATTATTGATGTCTACTTGATAAAAAATACTTAAAACAACAATGCAATTGTAAATTATAATTACAGGCTCCAATTATTATAAATTACAATGTATATTAGATGCTAACTCCAAAAAAAATAACATTTAAATTCATAGTTTTAAGGCATTTTCCATTTAACCGGTGGCGGTTCTGGTAGTATTTTTTTAGTGAGACAACCTAAGTATCAACCCCCCCCCTCCATACAACATTAGAATTCTCAATAAAAGTAATTTAAAAACATAAAAATAATTATAATTGTATGAATGCTAATAATATACTTGTTTCGTTTAGTAAATAATATAGTAATAGTAATAGATAGGTAATAAACAGAGCATTTTAAAATTTGGTAGTCCTGAAAAGGACTTTTTGAGTAGGTATGCCTAGTCCTGAAAAGGACTTTTAAGTTATGTTATGTTATGTCTAGTTCTAAAACTATTAATTGACTAAGTTAAACTACCTATTATGTTATATATGTTAAATTTATATTCCTATCTTTTTGACTAGAATACATGTTTATAATATCATCGTAAAATGATTCAGTTTTTTTAAGTTGATGAATTAAGGACTTTTCAATTGATAGTATTGAAAGAGAACTCAAACGAACTTGTGAAATACTATTTAGAGAACAGGTTTTAATTCTTTTGAGGCAAGAGGTTTCTTTCATTAGATACACTAGTTGATGGAATGGTCAAAATAAGAATAAATAATTTATAAGATTCAGGTAAAATGTCTTTCAATGCATCTTGTTCCATAATTTTAACCATGTCATAGATGTATAATACATTTTGATATTTTACATCACTATACAAAACCTCCAATTCAACTTTTAATGTGTTAATATTATAAAATATATTAGAATAAGTTGATTTCAAATTATTTAAAGCATTTACAGGAAATCTATTAGAATATTCTTTAAATTTAGTTACATCATCTAACTGTAAAAAAAAGTAATTTATTTGTATCTTGAAATCTGGTATTTAATTGCATTAGAATATTATCAATTATTTCATAAAACAATGTTTTAAAACTTGATTGATTGTTAGATTCATTTCTTGTAGGTTTTGGAGGTTTTGTAAGAGTAACCGCCTGATTAAATAATTTTGAAAATTCAGGTTCATTTCTTTTTTTATTTATAAGATCATATGTTATATTTATTTTTCACAAGCAAAATTCTACATCAAATGATTTATTTTGGAGTATGTTAAATAAATTGTCAGTATATATGAATATATCACTAAATATCAGTGCTAAGAAAGCAAATTCAAAAGTTTTTAAATTTTTTAAATGACCAATAGCGCCACAAATAGATTCAGATGACGATTTTGGATCTTTGCTAATACAGTCAAAAACATTTATAAACCCAGACCACTCATTAACTATTGTGTGTAAAATTTTTGACCGCGAGGACCACCTAGTTTGAACAAATTGAGGAATTCTTTTCCCCACAATAGTATCTACAAAATTAGTACGCGAAGTGGAATTGTGAAAATAAGCAGCGATACCAGTGAGGTTAGCAAAAAATATACGACATTTAGCATTTATACTACAACCATGTTGCAATACCTAATTTAATCTGTGAGCTAGGCAGTGTGTAAATAAAGCATTAGGTGCAACTTCCTTAACTCTAGCCTGTAAACCTGTTAAATGCCCAGACATTACACATGCCCCATCATAACATTGTCCAACTAATTTATTTTTTATATCAAACTCAAGTAAAACAGAATTAACCAAATTAAATAAACCTTGAGTCGTGCGGTCTTCAATAACATTATGAAAACCCAAGAAACGCTCAACCAATTCAGATTTATCTGTAACATATCTAATTATTATTGAACATTGTGTTTTTTGACTGATATCTGTAGTATCATCAATTTGAATAGAATAAAATTTACATTGCCTGATTTCATTTTTTATTTGGTTTATTAAAAATTCAGAAATACATGAAATTAAATCATTTTGTATGGATTTGGAAATACCTGAGAATATGTTTTTTATACTGTTATAATGATTTTGTATTTCTTGAGAACACCAATTAATATGCATATCAAACAACTCTCTAAAATTCCCTTTATTTAATGAATCACTGCTTTCATCATGACCTCTAAATGCCAATTCTTGTTTTCCCAAAAATAAAACCAAATCAATTAAGTACTTCATAAATAAACGATTCAATCTCACATTTTCATTATAATTTTTTTTAAACAAATTACCATGTTCATTAACAACATCTAGTATAGTAAAACAATTTTTTTCTAGGTTTTTTAATCCTAAATGATTATGAATATGTTATATGATGAATATTTGATGATTGATGTATTTGTATACCCCTAGATATATTTTTTAAATCATAATACCCAATAGTATTCCACACAGACCTAATTTTACCCAACAACAAACATGGCCAACAAAATAATTTTTGTATATAATGACTTCCACATAACCAAGAGTGTTTTTGATATAAATTTGGATTAAATGACCTACAAAATACCTTACTTAGTTTCTTGTCAGGAGCCAAAGCTGACAAAATCAGAATAGGCTTACCAACTTTTAGTAAATCATTTTTAGTATCAGAATTCCAACGTCGAAACGGCGTCTCCAACAACATGACTACCACGTCTGTCACTGGATACATAACTCCAACAGTAATTAAACTAATGTTTAATAAAAAAAACTGCAGCACTCGTACATAAATTTTAACGAAACAACGTAAAACACAAGCGAGTGGCGACAATTTGAACAAGACAGAAATATCAAATGACTAATGATAAATATAAAATTATTATCAACAGATATTAAAACGGACAACGGTTTAATTAGGAATATCCCATGCCTCGACTGTAACAATAACAACTTTACTGATAATGTGTTTTTACGTTGAAATGCCGGTTGACCATAATTCCTGTATACCGCGTCTATTTTTAGTGCATAAGGCAATGTTAGTCGAGCCTCCGATGTTCATTGCGCATGCGCAACTCTACTTATTTAATAGTCGCGTACATACGCTTGTGTGTGTAATAATTCATGTACACAATAGTACCATACTCCGAGGCGGAATGAACGGAGCCTTCAGCTGACGTCATCGGAACATTACCGCCGATTGAAACACCAGCGTTTGTTTACGTAATAATTATATCATTCATTTTTTATCGGTTTATCACTATTTTTTGGTAATAAACACTATATCATAATATGATTTAACATTTACGATATAATAAAATATAATAATTCATATTATTAAACATGGCAAAGAAGAATTTTTTCTCAAATAAAATCATAAAAACGTTAAAAATTAATATCGAAATATATGCTATCGGTGGGCTAAACTTGATACTTTTTGAGTATTTTTTTACTTAAAATTGTAGGTTAGGCGACGCCTAACTTGCCTCACCCCCAAAACCGCCACTGCATTTGAATCGCTTTTTGTTAAAAGGACATTTGTTTCAACAGATAAACTTTTGGGAAATGATAAAAAACTACATAAATTCCAATATATTGTGATTACGTAAAAAAAAATTGTATGTGCGTTATTTTCATAGTGCTCAATATTTATACTGAATTTCGATACTGTACAAATATTTAATTCAAGTTCATTCAAGTTCAAAAGTGCTGCACAAGTGCCCTTTTAACAAAAATCAGAAAAAAAGTATACAAATAATTACAAGTAATTTTAGTTTTGGTTTATTTTACATTAAAATAATACTACACATTATTGTAAATATAGCTAGCAACGATACTTTTGCTTATAATGTCAAGATAATAGTCTTTATGTTCATCTGGTATATAGTCCAATGTCTTCTGAATGTCTTCAAGTTTAGCTGGATTCATTGAGACTCCAATATCTGTGTACAGTAGGTCTTGAGGAAGTTGGATTGGAGTTCGAGTTGAATTGGCCAAGCAGAATGTGTTTACAACGAGACCGTTGATACAAGACATTGCTTTACAAACACCTTTGGCAGCTGTGTCGTACTCGAAATGGTAATACGAGCTTATTCCAAAACTAGTCTGTTGTTGTTTTGGTTTCCTTTTAGTTTCTTGTGAAATAGGACTTCTTTTGTAGTACTTCCCCCACCATGACTGGAAATCTAAAATCATTTTCTCATTTACCTCTACCACTATGAACTTTCGATCCACGCTACTTTTGACGATTAGTTCCGTAAGCTCTCTAATGGTGTACAAGCGATTGCATTTTCTTAAAGACCTTTTAATTATAGCAAAATCTCTATCACATGGTGAATAGCTGTGACCAACTACGGGGAAAAATTGCTTTACTTTCTTGAAACGACCTGTGTCTGTCAAAGCCAAAAAGAACCGCGACACTGCATGATTCTTGTTTTGTCCACCACAGCTGTCTGCGTAAACGTGGACTTCATCATACGTCATAGGTACACTGTCAATATACTGTTTTAAAAAAGAACAAACCTCGTCAGGTCCCCTTTTTGCCTGTCCTTCATGATAAATAAGTCAATTGACTTAGATAAAAAAGTTCTTGCACAGGAATCTTAGGCAACGGAACATTCATCATATAATCCATAGTAATAGCAAGCACATTTTCATTAACATTATTTTGTTTATCTTCAACTTCTTTTTTTATACACGCATAATACTTCTTAGCCTTTCTTTTGTGTACCATCATTTCCGCGACTGCGACACGTTTGGCTGCGTCGTTGAGATGAGGTGATTTAATTTTAACATTTAGTGACTCACATGTACAACATGTATCAATCTGTGGTTGACCAAAGCGTAAATCAGGGAACTCTTGTCTGAAGTATTGCCAATAGGTGGTATAGAAAGTTTTAGTGATTTCAGGATTTTTATTTTTAAAAAGATTAAACATTTTTCTATAATTAAGCTCGGATGCTAGATACTTAACTTCTTTTCCAGAGTAGTGGCTAATATTTACCGGAAAAGAAGAAATATGTTCACATATTTTGTGTTTTAAATCATCAGGAAGAGTGTTACTGGTATGCCGGCCCCTTTTGTCCTTCGCAATTTCATTATTTACTTTTAAGTCCCTTAATCTTCGAATCTTTTTGCAAGAGAGAGCAAAAATAGAAATAAATGCTTGTTGACATACCTTTTCTCGCTGATTCCCAAACATTACATGATAGTTAAACGAAAAGTCTCGTTTTGGATCCTCTCCATCATTTAATTTCTCTTTAGTGGATTTACGTCGTCTTTTCACTGCAACAACATCAATGAGTCCTTGTAAATATTGATCTTGTTCATCTTTAGTTTGAAAATTTTCAAAGTTATGAAAGAAATCAAACACAGCCTGTATAGTTTCAAGTCCATACTTTTCAAAGCATTTATCTCTGCAGCTGAAAATTTTAAAAAAACGTTAAAGCATACAGTTTAAAATTTAAAATATTTTAAATCGAACGAAGTCATTAAAATAAAATAATCGACAATTTTTATTACAATATTTATTATATTAACGGCAACGATAAAAAATTGCTTACCGACAAGATTCACCAATAATAAGTGCAGGAAGTTCCTTTTTTCTATGATTCACATGAGATGAACCAGTTAATTTGGCAGATTTTATTATATTCCTTTGGTACAGATGAGTATTTTTGGTCTTTCTTTTCCTCGTCTGATCGTCGTTATTAATTACATCTGTATTTACTAATTCCATTTTACTCAGGTACGAGTATATAACTTAATTTTATTTATTTTAGTACGAGAAACAATGAAGAAAAATACCTTTTAAATAATTGTATACACCACAACTACGTAACGACGCGATAAAACTGATGGAAATAAAATATTATATCGTGCAACAGCGCTAAATTATTATCAATATGTCATTAAATTATATAATATAACAAACAACAACGGAAATAACGACGAGGTAAAACTAAAAATAAAATATAGTGTTATGCAACAGTGCCTAACAGTAAATTAACAAAAATCATAGAATAAAAAAAATTATATCTCTGTTATAATAAGTAGCACATGTGCCATTTTAACATATATGATAAACTTATATACAAATAACAGAATACCAAAATAAAACCATTTTTACGAAAAATGTAACATGTGCCCTTTTAACAAAAAGCGATTCATTTAACAGTATGAAAAAATAGGCCTTCGTAGGACAGGTAGCGCGCTCTGGTGTCTATAGAACTGTGGTAATATTTTCAATCAAGTATGTATACGTATAGGGGTCCAGAGTGACGACACCTTATCAATACACCTTGTGGAGGATATAACTCAGTGGTGAGTCATTTATTTTCAAAAAAACACCAAACAAAGTATAAAGCATGCAAGATAAGTAATGTTGTTAATAAATATTTTGTTGTTCAAAATTCTTTTAAGGAAGAACTTATCGTAGGTGCTGAAATAACTAAAATTTATCATACTATTAGACATAATCAGTCGTATAACTCTTTAGACTGTAGCTTTAAATTGAATAAGTTAATTTTTGAAGACTCAAAACTTGCTGGTAAAGCAAGTTGTGGTAGTAAAAATATGTGGAGCTATAGATCAAAATGTTTTAGCCCTAAGGTCGTTATTTTATGTGTATCAAAAAATTAAGAACCACAATCTTCCATAATTTTATTCTATCCAAACTGATGCTTCTAAAAAAATAATTTTTCATTTTTCCCCGTATGCATACGCATTTTTACTAAATAGGAAGGCCAACAAAATGTCGTTATAGATTTTATCTGATGAAACAACTAATGGAATGTTTAAAATGATCGACAATATTTTTATTAATTTTGAATTAAATTGGGAATAAGTTAGTGGTTTTAGTGGTGATAACTGAAGTGCAAGTTTTGGTGTACACCATTCATCATTTACCAATATTACCAACATTAAAGCCAAAAATCCAAATGTAATTAAAAGTTATTGTCATTCACATATACCTACTTCACAATTGCATTAAAAAAGCTATGGATTATCTAGATATTGATGTTGAAAATATAATGTTAAAAATGTATTCTTATTTTTCTATTTCTGTTAAAAGAAGAGAAACTTTGAATGAATTTCATACTTTTGTTAAAGTAGAATGGAAATAGTTAATAAGACATGTTGGCACGTGTAGAACGGTTATTGTGTAACTATAAAGCGCTTGAATAACTTATTTTTCAATCCTTGGATCAGATTGTCCAAAACAAATACAATTATGACTTAAAATTACCGAAGGAAGTTGGCGAGGAGATAGAAATATATTTACTTTTCTGTAATCTTATTCATCCTATATTTAATAAAGCTGTGAAAATAATTGAAAAAAAATTCTACAACTATAATTGAATTATTTAGTATTATGTTGAATGTTAAAAACAGTCTTTTAAGTAGAAAAACTGAAAAATGTTATGATTTTGTAACAAATCAAAAACTGAACAATTTACAAGAAAAAATCTGAAAAAAACTATAACAAGAAGTTTAAATTTATTTCTTAATGAAGCAGTTAAATATTTAAATAATCATTTTGATTTTGATAAAAAACAAAATTGGTTATTTAAATTAACACATTTTCTGACTTTAAATACTTTGAAGCAATCATTCATTACCTCAATTACAAACAATTTATATTGACAAACTTTTTGATGAAGTAATGACTGTAGATTTAATTTCTCAAGAATTTATTAAGACAAACGACTGGGAAAATGTAAAAACTATTTCGGAAAAGTGGCAATTTATTTTTCAGGAAGATATTGAACTGCCCAATATGTTCAAAATAATTTCATTTTTATTAACACTAACCTCAAGTAGTGCATTTACTGAAAGAGTATTTTCTGTTATGGATATTATATAATAAAGAGATGAGAGAAATAGGTATTCAAAAGCTCTCATAAGAGCTGAACTACTAATATATTTTAATTATAAAAAAAAATGTCTTGAATTTTCTAAGCCAGTAAAAAAGGACAAAGATTTAATTAAGTTGGCGAAGAGTCAATATAAATATTCCTTCAAATGATTATTTTTGTTATATTTGACTATTATTGTTTATTATTTTTTATTGAATAAGTTTTCATTATGTTTTAACTATGCTATGTTTATTTAATTATTAAACTGCTGCTTATACATACAGCCAGTATAAACTGCTATAGTGGTGGTATTTTTATTTTTATTTTTGGTTTATCCAGACTCCAGTTCTCCCCCTTCCCATTTAAAAATTCTGGCTACGCTGTTGAAACTATGCGACTTTGGTATAAATTGTGAATGAAAAATATTGTCCTACATTACACAATTTAAAAGTTGGTAACCCTATACTATATGTTAAAATCGAAGCACTCCTTCTAGTAGAAACGCTGTTGATTTGGTATCGTGTAGATGTATCACTGTAATGAAGCATTATATTTGAATTCGATGATATAAAATCATTGTACCTATACAAAAAACGACTCTGAGCGAAGACTGTCAGCCTATATAAAAATATATTTTTTAATTAAATAAAATAATTGTTATTCTCAGTGTATAAATATCTAATTTTGACCAAATTTGGTCTCACAATATCTATTAAAAACCGTAGTGTTTCAATAATTTTTAGATTTTTCGTCAAAAATAAAAACCATATAATTATGAGCTTAAAACGTTCATCACTCTAAATCTAAAATTACCGACAGTCAAACTAAAAATATAACCATTTTTCATGATCACGATTTAATATTCTGCTGTTTAATGAAACAAAAAAAAAATGTTCCAATAAACCTATTGGAAATAATATAACTGTAGATAGGTTCATGCACGAATATAATTGATAAGACCACTATCCAATACTGTCGTGTTATCTTTAAAGTTATGATAATAATTCTCAATTTTATGCAATTATTTTCATAAGTGATAACAGTTGGGTATCATATGATACTCATATGCACGAAGAGGTATAAAAAATATTTAATACATATACAGCAGGATGATACACCAAGCATACTCACTCTAATGTATTCAATTATACAATAGCGTTTTGGCGTTTATTAATTCTATACATAAAATAGAACTAATGAACATAAATTTATTTTTGTTAATCATTATAATTTATTTACAGCACCTGATTACCCATTAGGCTTTACAATAGTTTTAACATTTTAAGAGTTGTAGATAGTTCCTATATACAGTACATAAACTATATAAGACAGTAGCCACAACAGTAATTTCTCGGCACTATACGCAAAGCCGTAGTATTTAACTGGAAAAACGCTGCTTTTGCAGACAAAATATTAAGGCGATGAGCCGCGAAAAGGAAATACAATCCCAACCGAAGTCAGTGTGCTAATCGTTTGTTCTAACCTGCGGGATACGGATAATGTTGCGAAGACGGACCCGGTGGTAGTCGTGAAGACGACGATTAAACTTATATAGATGGCGTTCGTGTACCATGGCTTCTTCAGCTTCATTAAATGAAATGGATTTGGATGAGGCCAAGATACGTGTGAAAAATATTGCTGCAGGTCGGCTTACGACACGCTTATTATAACCCCTACAACGGAAATTAAGGACCGTCGGCTATAGTAACACAAACAGAATTGAAAGTTTTGACTGAGTCCAATGATAGTCTTGCAGGATGCTGCGATGACAGACCCGGTGGTAGCCGTAAAGAAGGTTACCTAGACGGCGTTCGTGTACCTTTCCATTGTCATTGTTATGGTATCATACAATAAATACATATTTATTTTATTTTTCGTAAATTATTTCGAATGTTGTGTGATTGGGTTTTTGGAAAATACTACTTTTTCTCTTCACTTATAGCAGCTAGACATACTAGACTGATATTCTGCAGCACATTGTTCGCAAATAGTTTACGATAATTCATAATACTTGCAATATTATCCCTATGGTATTTAAAAATATACATTACATATATTGTAATTTCTTTATTTACTTAAATGTTAATAGTTTCATGAAGTTTTTTTTCTAGGTGTTAAATTATTAAGTTGTTCATGCCGTATACTTTCAATTCGCATTGTAGATTCATCTTGTTGAATAACAACATATAATAATCTACATGGAAGAACTAACCAAAACGATAGGTTGCTTATTCCTACAAAATTGGAAAAAAACATTGGGGTACCAGTAGTACTACTGACATAGGTGTTATCAAAATATTTAGCCACTAAAAATAGTTCAATAGGAACTATTGTGTATAAATAAGTTATTCCACTGGATACTTATTGAGAGGTAAAGATGCTAAAGCTTGAATCATTCTGCAATTTATTCTGATATTTTTGTTATTTTTATGAACATAACTTAGACATATGTGTTGAATTGTTTACCACATAGACTGGCATATGTGAAAAAACAACCTTTAACCAACACACTATCACCAAATACATGTTTAGTGGCACTTATAGCTCTTATTTCGAAATCCATCACGATATATTTTGGTTTTGGATTGTTTGAAGTTTGAATACAACTTGTAAAATAGTGATATACGTACTTTTTAACTTAATAGGTAAAAATGCATAGACACAAGTACAGATTTGATTATATTCATATTATATTTCCTTATATTACATAAAGTTGTTGGAATATACAAGTTGAGGACTTGAAAGTTCCATCCATAAACCACGGATTTTTACGAAAAATCGGTTTTTGGTGTAACTTTAAAACAAATGAACATATATACATGACATTTTCACTGATTGTTTATATTCGCATTTTCCATACACGATAAAATTTTCAAAATATTTTGTTTGTTTAGGAACATTATCAGTTTCCAATTGTATTATTCTTTTTTTCTATGCACAAGGCTCCTAATATATTGTTACAATGATATTTGAAAAATATTAAAATCCTTTGTCACAGTTTTTTTTTTTTTGTAAACATTTAAAGTTCAAAATACTGAAAAATCAACAAAATGTGCAAATTATTTTATTTGAGAACGAACGATATCACTCATAACTAAAATCATTGTGTTTTGACAGTTATTAAATAAAAAAGTCAAACGATTTTTTTTCTCGGCAGATTCAAGTGTAGCAATATGAGAAGAAAGTAATGCATTATGTTTAGCAAAAAACGTAATTAATTCAAGAAAGTTTCCCTGATTTTTAGATAGCCAAGATTCATCATGACCTCTAAAAGATGAATTTTGACGAGCGAGATATAGTAACACTTCTAATATTACTTTTACAATCTCTCTATTTTCAGCAACTTTGGTATTAGAGTTTTGTAAAGATTTTAAATCTACTCTTTGATTACTCAAATACATTACTTTTCTAACCTCTGACTGCAAATGGTTTGGTGACGCTTCATGATTATCAAGTTTTTAAGAAATATGTCTCCAGTCGTTTGAACCACACTTAGCAAGTTGGTTAGATTTTCCATCTTTTTAAAATAAAAACTATTTATCTGAGATAAAATTAGATTAGTCTATAGCAATGTATACTGCCTTATATTATAACCTTAGGCTCTTTTGGAAATACTTGCACTATCAAATCAGATATTTTACGAAAAAATAAATCATTACCTCTGTAATATTTTAATATAGTAAGTACTAATTTAAATATTTTAATAAATAACTATGTTTTATTCATACTTGCTCTGATCCTGGTGTATATGATTTATTAAGAGTTGTGTTAATACGTTCTGAGCTTCATCAGATCAAAACCTATTATTATTTTTTTGTATCCGCGAGTTCACATCTACCATAACTTGTTGTATGTAATTTTTCTAATAGCGTCTAGTATTATAATAGTTCAATTGTTAATATTTATTGTAATAGAATTTCATAAATCATTTTTATTTTAACAAGTTCAATAAGTACCTAATTATTTTATTGTATTTCATTCAATTAGTGTAGGTAAAAACAATAATAACAATTAATTTACTAATTTTTAAGTAAATAGGTATTTATGAATTAATGTTCCAAAGTAGTTAATTTATTTATCAAAACAGAAATATACGATTTAAGTTTAATAATTTCACAAATTTTCTTTATGTTAATGATAATATGGGGTTTCGTCAATTGCGCCAAATTTGAGACACTTCCTGTATAGTATACATCTATTGCGCTGGTATAAAAAAGGTATATTAAAAAGGTATACATCTATTGCGCCGGTATTAAATAAGTAAATTTAAATAAAAATACATTCATATATTATTATATACAAATTTATCTTTCTGATGGAGTGTCTTGAATCTTAATCTCAATCCAAAAAAATTAAACAAAATTAGAAAATGTAGATATAAAAATAGATTTATATTTAATTACCTTATAATCATTTTTTGTAGTGGTAGCTTATTCGCTGTACAAATCCAAACATATCCAAATTTCCATTTAAATACTTGGATATATTATCTTCAACTATGGTTTTTTGTTTTTTATTCTTATGATTTTTATTTTTATTTTCTTTTTCGACGCTATTTATTTTTATGTATGATTGAAGTTGAATAATTTTTAAAACTTCATAAAAAACAAAAATGTTTGGATGTGGTGAATAAAAATTATCTTTAAGTAATAAAATTATATAATTCAAGTTTACCTATGATATAGATATACAATATAGATATATATTAGATTAAAACACGTAAAAACCGATTTGTAGTTATAATAGAAATAGTGTTATAGACGTTTATAATATTATATATTTAAGAATCGATCAGCGTAATTGACATACACCATTTATTACATTCAAATATCGATCGGCGCAATTGATATATATCTTTTTCCTATCCCAAAATTGTTCTTTCTTTGCCTGCGATTTTCGGCGCAATTGATATATGCCCGATAATATCAGTTACATAGGACAGCAATCATTTCGGTATAGGTTAATATTCAATATATCGGTACAATAATACATTAAATTATCTTTAATTAATAATTGTGTATTTAATAATGATAATTATTATTATTACAATAGTTTATGTTTAACTATCACAATGTATACAAATTACAGTCTTCGGATTATGAAGGAAAGAAAATTAATTATTTCTTAATAACTTAATGAATGTATTACGATCAACCCTAAAATTGTATTAGAAAATATTTTAATTTAATTCAACCCACTTCAATCGTCCATTGAATAGGCTTATATTTACCATATTTACTATGATCGTGGAGCAAAATTTCTTTTTGTTTTACACAATCACATTTATTGGACTTGTGTTAGTTTTATTGTCAAATGAAATGTCTATGAGTGAAGAATTCTGTGGACCAGCTAAAATATTATTTTCGTTTTCATAAAGTGATGGAGTTGACTGCACCGTCTGTAATGACGTTATCCCAAATGCATCGGCTTAAGAATGATAAAGAAACTGCAGTAAATAGTAGACTAAATTTAACAATATTACTAAATAGTTAAATCGAAACCGTTAAAAAATAGTATACGTACTGAAAAAAATCCATAGCGAGTTATATATTCGTTCGGAGAGCAGAAATTAATCGATTATGTGATATCAAAATAAATGAAAACACAATACGCACAGTACCTACCTAGTGCACAACGTAAATATTGATAGAAAATATAAATAACTGTCCATAATCATCATATTTGGAAAAAATAATTTTCCTATGGTAAAATCTAAATTTATATTGCTATTATTATCAATTCAAGCGTCACCTAAACATTTGGATACTTGATATATTCGTATCACTAAATTGTGTTGATTTAACAATTATGTCAATTATAAAATTAATTTTCTATAGAACCTATTGTTTGTATTAGGTACCTATACAAATGTTAATATAATACTCTAATAATTTATTAAAAGCTACAGAAAACTCAATTTAACATTTATATAATATTCAACTCTTTAACTCAAGTAAAATTAACAACAAATTTACTTGAGAACAATATTAATTTATCAATTACTTATTTTAGTCTACAGACATGAGAAAAACATTAAGTATATACTACTATAGGAATAAAAACAGTATGGCAGTATGACGTACCTATTTAAAGAAATTATTTTATTATTCGTTTTGTCAAGGTACGTATAATTAACTTAAGTTTGTCTACTGCCTACTTAACACATACATAAACCGGATAATGTATAGATAGGTACCTATTACACGTTCACATAATAATTTTTTTTGTCTAATAAACTATTATAGTAACGATATTAATTCCTGGGATCTTAATGAAACACTTTGTATAATACCAATTATGTAAACGAAATTATAGTTGTGGTAGGTATGTTTTACACGTTTGTTACCAAAAGTTCAACATTGTATATATTTTAGTATCTACCTAACTAATATTTTACTGTTAATTTTTTTAATTTTTATATCTTTATTGTGCAATTAAAAAATATTATGTATTAAAATTAATCCAATATTTAATCTAACAAACAGCTTTGTTAAATTTAACGAGTGTTTTAGTTTTCCAAATCAACAAACCTGGCTGTTGGTCCCACGTTAACAAAGAGTTTATTAATTGTATTGTTAATTTTGGCAACTGTAATGATGTTTTTCGATCTGTGTGCAAATTTGCAATATATAAACATAAATAAATATTATTTGTACTAGGAAACATATAATCACCAGCCGTGACTTGTGGTTTATCCATAACACGTTGTCTCGTTTTTTCTAGATATCCCGAGAACGAACAAACGTAGGTCTAACAGCTGTGATTGGAATAATTAATAAACATTAAACGATTGTCGATTATACTTCGTTTTTATTTGTGTTATATGAGCTCAACACGGGAAAATATTAATAAAAATATCCATACTTTTTATTGCTTTTATGACAATGTAAAAACAATGTTAAGCCGTGAAGGACTGAGAGTGGTGGTGACACCCAGTGGCGTAGCCAGAGGGATTTTTGTGTTTAAAACTTTAAACCCCCCGCACCCTTTCACCCATTGACATTTATTCCTCTAATAAATGAATTATACTATTATTTATATTATTTATAAACAAAAACAGTAAAAAACTTAGTTTAATTTATACTTAATTCCCTCCCCCCACCATTTCATGTCACTGGTGACACTCACAAAGTTACTAAAAACTAACTAATTTGTATTAATTACAATGTCATAGAAAAATGATGTGCTTCAGTTTTGTTTACAGAATGTATAAAAATATAAGTTTGTTTTACAAAGAAAAAAAAACAATTTTGGGCACAGATAAATAAATTTCCGGTAAGTACTACAAAAGAGTTTGGTTCAGATTCGTTAATTTGTATTAGTATTACTATTTACTCCATAACTTAGACCAGATTATTTTCATATAATAATATATGTAATATATAAAATATTTTCTTGATTTTCTATGATTGCCTAACCAAAAACTATTTTTCTGAAATTGTCATCTGGACTAGTTACTAGATAGTATACAAGTAAGTTTACCCTAACCTAACGAATGTAAATTATGTAAAAGCATGCAAATTAAAAAAAAGAAGCTAAAACCGCCACCAATTAGTCATCATTTATTTATTACTTTTAAAAATGTAAATCAATAAAGTAATACCTATTTTAATCATTGCTCATATAGGTAATACTAAAGAAATGCAGTTTTCACATCCACAATTTTGCAGTGTATATAATAGTAAAAATAAATAAATAAAATAATAAAATAAATAATAACTTGTATAACTTACCTTTTAAATGTACCTATAGTTTAAAATATTTCATCTACACCTAAGTTCAAAAAAGTTTAAAGTTTTTCACATGTTCAGCCATAACTCACAAGTTATAAGTATAAATGTACAATGGTCAATGATTGCAAATTAAAAATAAAAATTATACATGCACTTGAGAGTTTAAAACTAGGTACCTAAATACAAATTACTACACATAGGTACAAACTGTTTTAGTGCTATACTTTCAGTAGAGTAATTAAAACTTAAAACTAATAAATTAAAAAATGCGCACAACCGGGCGTCCGGGCATAAGGTTTTACCCTGAAATGTTTTGTCTATAGAAGTATAGAACTATTTTAACGTACCTAACTATTGTTTATTTCTGAAAAGTAAATATCTTATAATCAACCAGAATTAAAACATGAACAGCGGTACTTGCAAGTAAATTTAATAAAAATATTTGTTCATAACGTTTTAAAAGATTGTTTTCAACATGTTTAATACATAGTTTTTCAAATATACTAAAAACCATTATAAACATGGTATTAAAAAAAAAATATTTTTTTTTTGTACAACTCATCTGGCCCCGTTAATTTATGTTTCTCCGTATAATAATTGATTTATTCAAATTTCTCCTTGAGCTACCCATAAATAAATGACGTAAGTATATTAATTTCTTTTTCGAATCAATATACATTATTTTGCAACAGAGAGTAGATACTGCCTACTGTGACAGTCCACTTATAAACTGTCATTTCGATAATAGCGACATTTTTTTACATTATACAAAACTCGTATTTCGCTGAATCGCACGTCTTATTCACACAATATAATATATAATATGACGGGTGCATAAATTATTATAGCTAGGTACATAATCGCTTCGTATTAAGCGAATGAATAAATATAAATTTTCCTGGTAGGTAGCTGATAAAATGATGGATGCATGGATAGAATAATGTAATAATATTGTCGTGCAGCGTTCTTAACAATATGTAAATGAGGACGACACTTCAGTATATTATGTGAAATAGGTATATATTTAGGTATATTAATATATATATAGATATACGCTTCGTATATATAATGTGAGATATATAATTTTAGTAATCGTAATTAACGGTAGGTACGAGGTACCCTCAACTCGGGTTGTGCATAATTCGTTCGTATCATCCTGAAGAGGACGCTATACAGACATTTGCAGTCTCCGTCTTAAGGTCCGCACACACTGCTGCGGTAGACGCAGACGGTACGGTAACGATACGGTAAACAATATTTTATTTGTGCGGTGATCTTTACTGTCGGAGCTTGCACATTGATCCGGTAACCATATGAGTTACCGGACGGTAAAATATCGTACCGGAACATTTTTCGTTACAACTAACACACACTGCTGTGGTAGTGCGGTACGATATATCAGACACACATACAGACATTTTGAGGTTTATACCCTCTTGATTTATTTTCATAAATATTTTTTTTTCAACAGATATGTAAAATCAATATGACTATTTTTGTTATAAACCCTTCCCTTTCCACCAGACGATAATTTTTCTGTAAATGTGCCTACAATACAAGTCCAAATATATGTGTACCTAATGTCCTAATTGTCTTATACTCTTATTAATTGTAAAAAAACTCTATACCAACAAATTATAATAAATTAATAATATTAGATGTCAATGTAAGAATCCTCGAAAATAATTGTATTTTTGCTGTTAATATTTTTAGTTTGTCTTACAATTTTGATACTTTTTTATTGTATTTAAAACAAACAGAACTTTTTAAAAATATTTAAATACATACTTACCAATCTTTTAGTACAATATTAGGTAAATAATCATTTATCAATGATTAATTCCCACTACTTATATTAGCTGATTGTCTATTAAGGTTATAAAAATATACATCAGCATGGCGATATATTATATAAATATTATCTTTATCTTTGGCCCGGTTCTTGGCAATGTAATGAAACACTGTAGTAGGTACTACAGTGGTGTTCTGGGCTTCGTATGCGATATAACTTGTCACTTGTATAACTATACTTGTCACTTGTGCCAAAGTTATGTATTATTATTAAAATATAATATAAAATATACATTTATGATGTATTCAGACTCCAATTCATCAGATGAAGAATTATTTGCTTTAACAGCTTTATTGGAAAATGGCGATACTTCGTTAATTATGGTACTTATTATCTAACTATAGTAATTAAATATAATTCAGTCTCTTAGGTGATAAAATATTATGGGTCCATCAAATAAATTTAGAGCGAAAAACGTACGGCGAATATCACACACTAATGCCCCAACTCAGGAAAAACCCTAAACGGTTTTATTTGTATTTTCGCATGAATAGCGAATGTTTTGACTAATTGCTTCGTATTATATAAAAGGAAATCGAGAAACAGCTAACTACTTTTAGAAAACCAATATCTGTAGAAGAACGCCTTGTTGTAGCTCTCAGGTAACGTAAAACAATATGTGTCTCAAACAATAACAAGTTGGGTTGGCCAATGGCCTTAGAGAACCATAGAATAGTATCTAACCAGTAACCATTCATTCATACATTTTGAATTAATCATTTTTTTAACTTGTTGATAATCTAGACGTAATGTCGTAATATATAGTTTATGTCCCTAGGTCGTTATAAACTTTAAAAACTCATGGTTGATTCTTACCATATATAATATAATCGGTGATAATTTTGTAATTCTAACTTCTTGTATTTCTAAGGTATATTTTATATTGAATTACTTAAGTACTTATTACCTAAGATATCTATATAAGTAAACATAATAAAACTTAACTAATATATATTAAACTAGACTGAAAATAGAATTCTTATCTAGCATACCTACCTATATTATAATTCTTAATGTAGATAAGTTCCAAAATAAATCGATATTTACGATAACATCATTAATAATTATAGTTTAGGTATAATATTAAGTTATAAAATTACATTTTACATTATTTTCTAAAGTAATGTACTTAAACCGTACACGTAAGATTTAAAGATTGTATTATAATGATTATGATTAATTATTAGTTATGACTTAGGTGTACTGTTTTACATTTTTATAAGGAATTATTATCATTATAATATATTTTTTTAAATTTAAATAAATTTATTATCTTCTTACAATTGTACAATTGTATTATAAACTTTTTAGTTTAACTTACTCTAAACTATCTAATATTTATTATAAGGTAATTCTTTGGTAAAGTTCACGTTCAGCTCCATTAGTTTAAAAATTAGAGTGAATTTATTATCAAATTTGCAAGTAAGATTATTATCTAGGGCATCTCATAGGCTTTTTGTTATATTTTAATTGTATAGCTAGTTATGTGTACTTAAAGATGTACAAACAATTTTTAATTTTAAAATACTCATAACTCGCTTTAAAACTAAAATAAAATAAAAAGCCTATGAGATGCCCTAGATAATAATCTTACTTGCAAATTTGATAATAAATTCACTCTAATTTCAACCCTATAAGATTTCCTAGATATTAACCTAAAACTAAGTGCGGCAATAAATAATATTCGATGTGGATCGCCAAATTTGCAAGCTCTGCACTGTTGTCATATTATGATTAACTATGTGTAAGGATAACAAAAAAAGTCCGTCAATTTTTTTAATCCAATCATACAACCTTTACTATACATAGGTAATTCAAACATTTGGCTAATATTTGTGCTTATAGCGTTTATTCATTGTCATAATGACATCGCACTTGATTACTTGACAGTGTGTGTCAAAATGGAATAAGTGTGTCATTTTAATTAATAATAAAAACAATAATTAAAGTAATAATGTATGTAAGAGTTAAAATCAAATTAATTTAAATATCGGTAGAGCAAAATATTTAATGTTTGTATATTTAGTTCAAGCTTAATATATTTTATTAAATAACATTATTACCTACTGGCTACTATATAGCCAAGGACGTTCCATTGTAATTAAAATATATTGTGCATACTGATGCTAAACATCATAAAGTTATGATTTAAATATTATAATAATTATTGTTATAGATATTAAATGGTTTAAAAATACAATTGACGAAGTTAACATAAGATAAAAACATTAGATTAGTGAAGATAACACACGGATTAATAACCAAGGTTGATGTAAACAGAATACAACTACTATATCGTATTTTTCGTACCTATTGGTCAAATGATTTTGTCAAGGAGGGGGGTCTGATTTTTTAACATACACTATTTGATTATTAAAAATATAATTTATGATTATCAAATCTTAAACATTGTAAATAAAGTTCATGGTGACCCTTCCCCCCCCCCCCATTCCGTTTGACCACCACTGAATCTCGTGGATGGTAGATAGCCTCCGTAAGTGGCGTAAATTGACTAAGGGCCTTTCCGAAATTTCAGGAATATTTAATAATGCTTTCAGCGTTTCGCGGTGTACGTATTACGTATAAGACAAGCGTGTATCCAGGATTTTTTAAAGGGGTGTGCTTTAATTTAATATTTAAATACAACTGGGAGGGGGTATCAACATCAAACACCACCCCCACGACTACGCGAGACGTAACCGTGTTTTAAAACTGTAATTTGTATACGAAGGTTGCTGCAAGAGTGCAAAATTCCAAAATGTTATATACACATTGCATCAGCATACAAAATGTATGAAGGAGTCTACAAGCCTCTTCGTTAATATAATATAACAAATTATCAACCACACCTCCCCCAAAACGCAAAATGCCGACTACACCACTGACATCCGTAAACACGCGCGTCCTGTCGGGGGAATTTAAAAACCAACTATTGGCCGTGTTAATTAAATATTACTGCAATAAGCTACCGGCGGCGATATTGATATTCCTTGAAAATACTGCGACATTTTAATCCGTTGTATCCATCGATGAGTGTGACGTGTCTTTATAGAACTCAATAGAATTTTCTCGCAGCAACGGCTACCTAGCGACCGCCGTCGTTTGGAACATAAATTCATTAATTGTCCGAACGTTGTAACGTCAGCATATACTTTCCGTTACATTTTTCTGTAATAATTGTTCGCACGTATTTCGTTTTGATTTCCTACGTTAATTTTCTTTTTGTAACCGTTTTACAATAAAATAAAACAAAATGGTGAGTAATTCTCTTATTATATCGTAATTATGTATTATTCGCAAAACCGTATTATAATTGATATTATAACTACCGCTATATATTTTTCATACTTTTTTATTTTCGAATTACAAATATCTCTTTTTATAATTACCTATTCATTCACTGTGTCTTAAAATAATTTAAATTAAGTATAACGTTCTTAATATTTTAAATAAATAAAATTAAGTACTCAAAATAATATCGGTATTATATCGGATTTTTTTTAATGTTAGTTAGTATTTTAATTAATCCGATTTCATTTATTTTTCTATTTCGATAATATTTTAATTGCAATTAAAATATAACAATTTTACATCTAAAATTAATTTAGGAATGACATTAGGACATTTAATATGTCTGTAAAAATGAATTGGATTAATACTTTTACAAATTGTTCAATCAATGCAAATAGTTTTAATTTTCTCTTAAATTAATCTGGAACTTTTTTAAAAATAATTCCTCGTTAAGTCATAATTTTATTTTATTTGTTCAGTCAACCAAAAACAATTGATTATTTAAATATACCAAATTATTTTTTGTCCTTGTACATATTTAATTATTTTTGGTATTACGTAGAATAAAAATATAAATCAATAGATTCAATTTACTTAAAATCTGAATTTATATCAGTAATTATTTATTTCAAAATAATGAAAAATGTTTTAGTTTAAAATTCTCACAATATTCAATTCAAATTACAACCAGGTTAGTTAATTTTTATCGTTTAAGTACTAACCATTCAATTATTAAGATAAATTTATTAAATGGTAATTATTCACGAAAATTCCGTGCATTATTTAAATACGTTATTTAATTAAATTATTTTTAATATCTAAATTTTAATTGATAAATATTATTATTTTTTACGCTTCGCGGAAAAACAATTTGTATTAAAAATATCTTAAAAGGCCGTACTTTTAAGATATTTTCTAGGTTATTAAATATTTTGTAACGATGTTATTTTTATGTCAATAAAATCAATTATTAGTATTGGTATAGGTATACATAATTAATTTCTCAACATAGCAATATCTGTCAAAGCTTTTTAATATATTATTGTACACAATTAATTTGTACAATAATACTTATTATCATATATATATCAAATTTTATGACGTGTAGCCCCACAATGTACACAGGAATAAAATATTATGTTCGTACCACTATAGGACTCGACAATAATTTTACATTCAAGTCGTATTTAAAAATGTCATAATCTCGCTGTACGGCGGCATTTGTTTTAAATTATTGAAAATATAAATTAATTCCGTAGAACACTATTGGCTGCTAATAATCAATCTATAGTATGTTTTTAAAATCGTTGTATATTTCCTTGACAACCGTTTTTGTTTAATTACTTTTTGGTTTCAAATAACGCGTTTTCATTAATCTCGCGAACGTTTCTGTATAACTCATTTAGTCGTTTTGTTGTTAAATTGGATTTGTTCTAAAATTTATTTCAATCATGGTAAGTACAACAACACAATATTATCCTAATTTGATTAATTAATATAGACATAATATCGTAACATGGTATAGGTACTTAATTATATACTAACTGGTAGATGTACCCATCGTTAAATTTAATGATCCGCGGCGCGGCGGTGGTAACGCAAACCCGTCGGCTGCAGCGCCGCAAGGCGAACGGGCTCGGCTATAATAAATAATAATTATTACAATAATTACATCGTATAATATAATTGTTCAACGGTGATCGCATCGCCAGCCATTTTGTCTTAAAATCGTTTCGTTTTCGCGACACTTATACCCGAATACTATTGAGAACGAAACGAATCGTGGTATAATGCTATTTACATCAAACTTAATTTCGTGTTTATTTTTTTTTCAGCGTGAATGTATATCCGTACATGTAGGACAAGCTGGCGTTCAGATCGGCAACGCGTGCTGGGAACTGTACTGTCTGGAGCATGGTATCCAACCGGACGGACAGATGCCGTCCGACAAGTCTGTGGGCAGCGGAGACGACAGCTTCAACACATTTTTCAGCGAAACCGGCGCTGGAAAACACGTCCCCCGGGCCGTGTTCATAGACCTCGAACCGACCGTCGTTGGTAAGCGTACTTTTTTTTTCGTTCAAATTATTTCTACTTATTATTCCAAAAGGGGACATTTCTGCACGGGTGACGGGTTTTTATTAAGTTTTTTTTTCCAATTTAACGTTTGATATTTTTTAGATGGTCAGTAGGTGTAGCGAAAATAAGTAGGACAATTTTGCAATTTTTTACGTTGTAAAATGTATTATATTAGTAAATGTGCATTTTTCATAATATTTTTTAATTTTTAACATTAAAATATTAATATCAGTAGGTAGCCAAAATTAGGAAATATAACTATTTGTGACGAGAAAAATAATCACGAAAAATGTAATTAAAACTGAGCTATTGTTACATAGTTCGTGTATTTTTACGGAGTACAAAAATTTTAATGTATATAAAAAAATGTATTTTTCACGGAGTGAATGATATTATTATACGTTTGCGCAGACGAAGTGAGAACTGGAACGTACAGACAGCTATTCCACCCGGAGCAACTGATCACCGGCAAGGAAGACGCGGCCAACAATTATGCCCGCGGCCATTACACAATCGGCAAGGAGATCGTCGACCTAGTGCTGGACCGGATCAGGAAGTTGGCCGATCAGTGCACCGGGCTTCAAGGGTTTTTGATATTCCACTCGTTTGGCGGCGGCACCGGTTCCGGTTTCGCGTCATTGCTCATGGAACGGCTCAGTTCCGATTACGGAAAAAAGAGCAAACTGGAATTTGCCATTTACCCAGCGCCTCAAGTGAGTACCGAGTTCCAACCAATATATACCACGAGCGTGTTTATCGTATAATTATAATATTAGTTCGATTTGGTTAAAAAAACATCGTAAAGTTGTAAAGTTTTTTCTCACCGTTTACCTACAAAAATAATTAGTTTTTTTTCCTGATCTTAAAACAATATTATACTCGATGAATCTCTGTGGGTAAAAAACTGGGTCCTTAAAACTATAGTATTATTAGAGACGAACTTAAATCGTCGTTGGGCATGAAGAGCCTATTAAAACCTTTCCAATTTTCAGCGGCCATCACCCACGTACCTACTTACGACGAGATGATTAAACGACATATTTTTAATTAGCATTCATGATAGAATATCAACCACATGCATTTTTTAATGTCACAATATTATATCACAGGTATCGACGGCCGTCGTGGAACCGTACAACTCGGTACTGACTACGCATACCACGCTCGAACATTCTGACTGTGCGTTCATGGTGGATAACGAAGCCATCTACGACATATGCCGGCGGAACTTGGACATCGAGCGGCCCACGTACACGAATCTGAATAGGCTGATCGGGCAGATCGTGTCATCCATTACGGCGTCGCTGCGATTCGACGGCGCGCTGAACGTCGACCTGACCGAGTTCCAGACGAACCTGGTGCCGTACCCACGCATACACTTCCCGCTGGCCACGTACGCACCGGTCATATCGGCCGAGAAGGCGTACCACGAGCAACTGTCCGTGGCCGAGATTACCAATGCTTGCTTCGAACCGGCAAACCAGATGGTCAAGTGCGACCCACGGCACGGCAAGTACATGGCGTGTTGTATGCTGTACCGCGGCGATGTAGTGCCCAAGGACGTGAACGCCGCAATCGCCACCATCAAGACCAAACGGACCATCGTGTTCGTCGACTGGTGCCCTACTGGGTTCAAGGTGGGTATCAATTACCAGCCACCTACCGTGGTGCCGGGCGGTGACCTGGCCAAGGTCCAGCGGGCCGTTTGCATGTTATCCAACACCACAGCTATTGCCGAGGCATGGGCGCGGCTCGATCACAAATTTGACCTCATGTACGCGAAACGGGCGTTCGTCCACTGGTACGTTGGTGAGGGCATGGAGGAGGGCGAGTTTTCCGAGGCCAGGGAGGACCTGGCGGCGCTCGAGAAGGATTACGAGGAGGTTGGCATGGACTCCACCGAGGGCGACGGTGAGGCCGGCGAAGAGATATGACTTGCTATCCCATACCACCAACACCATTCCTCAACTAGAAATACTGTCGTTGTTGTAATGCTATAAATATATTTTCATACGTGTCGTAGACATAAAAAATATTTTCTCGTGTACATTATTTTTATTATTAGGTATTATTTTTAAATGTATTTATCGGTACAACGATATCGTTATGAATAAAAATAACGTTCCAAAGGTATACATATAATATTCACGTATTAATGTGACGGATAACGGCGACGAGGACTACATAATAAATGTTATAATAAAGGTATAGGACATACGAACAAAAATTACAGATTTTCAGTTAAACACGCTATACACAATAAGATCGAAAAAAACATTTGATAATCTGAGTGTATTTTTTTTCTTTTAGTCAGTGGTCCATTACCATATTCGTATTCGCAAAATAAGTTTGAACAACGTCTTTCGACCTATAGAAATATAATAATGTTATGTCTTACACGAGATTATTTACAACAATAATACGATATATATTAAGTGGTAAATTATACAAATAAAATGTTTGTAGGTATACAAAAAAATATATCTCTTGTACGATATAATATTATTTACAACAATTATTATATAAATGGTAAATTATACAATACGAATGCTATTTGTTTAGTTTATTACTAATATCTAGTAACTCTGGACTTTTATATTAGTGCTGAATTTGCGCAAATATCAAATCTTTATGTATCACAAGCATCGATTAATTGACATTAATTTGTAACCTATTATAATGATGTAGAACGTTTCGACTTTCGTTGCAGCTACGTATTATCCCACGAAGCTATCGAATGCAATAGCTTAGGGTTTCTAATATTTCTCTCTGAACGCAGGAAACGCGATAATTTTAACATTATACTAAATAATTGATTTCATTTTCGTCACATTTTATCTGCTGTATATATTTACTGTTAAACGAGGTTTATGCTTAACGTGTTTCGGTTAACGGTTTTTATGACAATATTATATTCTAATATTATTAACAATCGTGACATCTATTCGTTATAAATAACATGAAACCGTACATATTATTATCGTTATAAGTTTATTGTCTGAAGATACAATTTAAATAAACGCATTCCGGTGACACTATTTTCTCGCGTCTATAAAAGTATAAACGCACGTACCTGCAGAAGTTATAGATGAACAATACAGAAGATATACTTCAATATATTATTGTTATAATGTTTGATAAGATATAGATAATTTTTAATCGTCGTGATTTAAAACAAAAAGTTAAAAAAAGTATTTAAGATTTAATAACTTTGGATAATATTATGTTAAAATATGAAAAAAGTGGGTAAGTGGATGTCGCTCTGCTGTACAGTAGGTTACAAGTGGGACAATGTGTAATGGATTGTATTAAACTTGAATTCAATGATATAATATCATTATATAAGAAAAACGTTTATGAGACGGTTTACATAGGTGCAATTAGGGTTTTTATTTTTATTATTTATTATAGCCTCTAAGTAGAATTAATATTATAATTTTTTATTCGTTGCTACTGTGATACACAAATCGTTAGAAATTAAAATCCCATTTTAAGCGGTTTTTCGTAATTTGTCAGTAGTTGTTCCTGTGGCATTAAATAACTATTGAAAAAATCGAAAAATGACCACTTCAAAGTACCATCTTGATCCAATTTGCTAAAAAATAAGTTACTATATGTTGAAATTGAAGCACTCCATCTGGTGAAAATTTTGTACATAGGATATAAAAAAAATAAAAATAAATAAATAAACACCATTGTAAAACCACTAGCTTCCTCGCTCTGCTCAGAATCTAAAAAACTATAATTATAATATGTAGGTGCCTAAATTATTAAATATACGGTGATCCCACACATTTATCAGGTCAGTAATCGGCCGATCACCTATACCGCGGCATTTGATTTTGAATATTTTCCCCCTATCAATACACCAGACACCTGCAGTAAAACAATTGTCAGTTAATAGTTAATACCTATAATTATACACATCTAGATAGGTATTATTATTGTGTATTTGTGTTGCATAAAAAATGCAAGTTATCTTGTAATATACAATATTTTTTTTTACTTCAAAATGTGTTTAATATATTATATAATGACAATTTATTATTCACAACTATTCTAACTCGATTAAGATAAATACAATTTAATTAGTCATTGAATACATGATTTCAGCGGTCTATAAATTGTACGTATACATAGGGCATTATTTATTAAATTTATTATTATACCTACATTTAAATATTTCATAAAATATATTGTTTTCTACTTTTCCCTACGACATGTATATTATATTAAAAATCTCAAATAACACAATATCGTTATTGGGTGTGTGTGTGTTTGTGTTTTTCTCATATAGACACACTGAACTGCATATTATTTTATATGTATATATATTTCGATGCCAATACTCTTCGGCGGTTGTACGAACAATATTGATTTAACAATCTGCTGTAGAGCGAAGAAGCTATAACATTATGTTTGGTCTCGCCACGATGATTCGTACAAATTGTAATTTTATATTTTTTTTTTTAACCAAGAAAGATTTTATACGCACTTGTGCTCTTCGGTATTCATCGGCAAATTATAATAAAATAGCCACTGCAGTTCTGTCATATTTAATTCTTCTGTGCGTGTGTACCTATTTGAACTCCTCCTAAATGGCTGGACCGCTATTGATGAAATTGTTTGTGTGTGTTTGAGTGGGTCCCTGGATGGTTTAGATTTACAATTGGACCCGGTAGATCCAACCCGGAGAGGTGCTCAAAAAGGGATTTTGAGATTTACTCTATCATTTTCTTATTATAAATGGCAACCATTGGTTACTTGGGCAGATGAAGTAAAAGGCGAATTGTCACGTTTATGGTTTAAAATAAAGAAATTAAATCTTAAAAATGAATAATGAGAATTATTTGTAGGTAATATAGTTACTCAAAAAATACTTAGGTAACCAATTTTGTGAACATTTCAAATTGTTCTTGGAGATTTTAGAAAAATTTAGAAAGTGGTTTGATCCACGTTCAATTAATATCAGGTGCTATATTCAATACGCCACAGGCGAATTATCAATCTTGGTCACATTAGTTCACAAAGCGAGGCACACCAAGCCAATTTTTACTTCAGTTTCTACTAGTTTGTAAACTGTCGTACACCAAAACCAAGATACACCCGTATAGCGCTATATTTTTCATTTTTCCACGGATGAAATCGGGTTATCCATCTATAAATGGCTGTTGGTTTATCCGAATTTAACAGACTCAAAAACTCCTTGCAACTTAGAGGGTGTTTATAGTTTATTTTTCAACCCCTATATAAAATTGGTAGCTAAGGGGTGGGTAGCTCTCACATGATTTTTTTCAGCTTACAAAAAAATAATTTTTATTGTTTATTTAATAGTTTGCCATTGGTTATAATATATCATACACCTAACTTTTATAATTAATATAAATATGGCATAATATACATTATTTGTTTATAAAATATATATCTATAAAAATACAAATCTTTGGTACTGGCAACGCTGGGTGGGACAGCTATAGTACCTAATGTATAAAATAGCCATTATGTATAATACTGGCCTATATAATATGTACCCTCGCGGTAAACGGGTGCCAATATTATATGGTAATATAGTAAGTCAAGTCAAAGAAGTCAGGCGTCAGACAAGTCGCAGGTGATACTTTCACACTTATAAACTATATAACACACAAAAAATACGTATATTTTTTTTATATGTTATATATTTCGATGCCAATACTCTTCGGCGGTTGTACGAACAATATTGATTTAACAATCTGCTGTAGAGCGAAGAAGCTATAACATTATGTTTGGTCTCGCCACGATGATTCGTACAAATTGTAATTTTATATTTTTTTTTTTTAACCAAGAAAGATTTTATACGCACTTGTGCTCTTCGATATTCATCGGCAAATTATAATAAAATAGCCACTGCAGTTCTGTCATATTTAATTCTTCTGTGCGTGTGTACCTATTTGAACTCCTCCTAAATGGCTGGACCGATATTGATGAAATTGTTTGTGTGTGTTTGAGTGGATCCCTAGTTGGTTTAGATTTACAATTGGACCCGGTAGATCCAACCCGGAGAGGTGCTCAAAAAGGGATTTTGAGATTTACTCTGTCATTTTCTGTTTATAAATGGCAACCATTGGTTACTTGGGCAGATGAAGTAAAAGGCGAATTGTCACGTTTATGGTTTTAAATAAAGAAATTAAATCTTAAAAATTAATAATGAGAATTGTTTGTAGGTAATATAGTTACTCAAAAAATAATTAGGTAACCAATTTTGTGAACATTTCAAATTGTTCTTGGAGATTTTAGAAAAGTTTAGAGAGTGGTTTGATCCACGTTCAATTAATATCAGGTGCTATATGCAATACGCCACAGGCGAATTATCAATCTTGGTCACATTAGTTCACAAAGCGAGGCACATCAAGCCAATTTTTACTTCAGTTTCTACTAGTTTGTAAACTGTCGTACACCAAAACCAAGATACACCCGTATAGCGCTATATTTTTCATTTTTCCACGGATGAAATCGGGTTATCCATCTATAAATGGCTGTTGGTTCATCCGAATTTAACAGACTCAAAAACTCCTTGCAACTTAGAGGGTGTTTATAGTTTATTTTTCAACCCCTATATAAAATTGGTAGCTAAGGGGTGGGTAGCTCTCACATGATTTTTTTCAGCTTACAAAAAAATAATTTTTATTGTTTATTTAATAGTTTGCCATTGGTTATAATATATCATACACCTAACTTTTATAATTAATATAAATATAGCATAATGTACATTATTTGTTTATAAAATATATATCTATAAAAATACAAATCTTTGGTACTGGCAACGCTGGGTGGGACAGCTATAGTACCTAATGTATAAAATAGCTATTATGTATAATACTGGCCTATATAATATGTACCCTCGCGGTAAACGGGTGCCAATATTATATGGTAATATAGTAAGTCAAGTCAAAGAAGTCAGGCGTCAGACAAGTCGCAGGTGATACTTTCACACGTATAAACTATATAACACACAAAAAATACGTATATTTTTTTTACATGTTATATTTGAATATGCTATGTTTATTGTTTATTGGTGTCTTGTGTCAACATAATTATTAGACCGATATAATCATCTAAAAACTCATTCCTCATCACCACCATTAATCCTCAAACTTATAGCTACGAATGTACTAACGTTCTTAATCCAATCAAATCGAGATTGAAGCTGCTTAACTAGAAACAAATCACACAATTTTTTGATCACAAATTCTAAAATTTAAAATGTTTACTTCCGTATATTTTTATCTTTTATGTATTTTTAAAAATATTTAGGTACCTAATGCAGACATGATCGTATTTTCGAACTACATTGTTAGCTCTGCTTTGATTAAAGTAAAACAAAAATGTTTCTCATTATTTTACAATATACCTGCTTAATATTTTGGTTTACAAACATAATTTATTTTCATCAAGTTTATAAATATTTAGTTATTTTATAAATTATCTTACCCCCCCCCCCCCCCCCCCCACACACACACACGCACAAACATAATTACTATTTATGTATAATGTATATGCGGGGTGCGAACTTACGTGGATGGCCAAGATTTTGGTTATAAATGTCTAATTTTGTTTCACAAATAATTACCAACTGGGTACTTACTAATTTTTTAAAACGGTTGTAAAAAAAAATCAAAGTAGTGGTGCCTTTTAGCCCTGAGGTAAACTCGATAACAGCGCATACAGAATATATTACTGTTCATTGTGCAACATGTCACTGCACCGTGTGCCTACAGGTATTGGCATCATCGAAACGTTAGCACAAATCCCATAAAACTATAATATACAAATATAAAACTCCCATTTGTATTGAACCTACCAATATTATATACATACATAATATACACCATTACACCTATTATACGACGTGTAGTAAATCGTTGGCTCATCGTCGATATAACTCCCGTTTGGCGTGATCAGAACCATATAATCACAAACGAAAAATAATTTGAGTGATTTTCATAGCGTTTACTGCCTCGTAGTTTTTACCTCCGTTTACGGTCGTATATATATCTGGTAGGTAGGTTAGGTATAGATAGGTACATACAATTTTAATATGCAAAATAACGCAGACCTACACATGATTTCCCGACGGGGTCGTGAGCGCTCGCGTTATTAACGGTTTCCGTGTGTATAAATTATCCATAATATATTTTATGTTATATCTATAAAATACGCATATTATTATGCGTGGGGACCGTTTTATTGTCACGGGTATTATTATTTTTTTTTTGTTTTGGAATGATTATCCAAATGGAGAAATAGACAATTTACTATAGGTACGCACTTGGGGGTGACCAATAAGATGACCACAGCAAACCGCGTGGAGTATATGGAACCTTGACAGCAGCTGGTTCGAGTACAATATTGTAAGTTACTGACGTAATAACGTGATATTATTTTAAATTTTATTGATCAATAGTTATTACTATATATTATTATATAATTATATAGTATGTAAGTATACTGAGTACCTATTGTCAAATTCATATCTTAAACTTTTATTTATTTATTAATTTTGTTATAATTGAATAAATGGTCCATTTAGAATCTATTTAATGTTTTCTATAGTAATACTGTAATATTTACTATTGTAAATATGAAAACAATAATAATAGTGATGCTATTGAAAATATAGATAGCTTGATGACGGACGTGAGTGATGGGAAAACTTTTTTTTTCAAAAAGCATTTCTGACCATTTCTTTTTAGTTTTAGTCTTCTCAACGGATTATTAGAAATGGCGATTGATGGCTTACGATTTACGCGATATTAGGGGATTTTAGTACGAATGGCGTTTAGAATATTAGTCGTTCTGCAGCGTTAGTAGTTGCTAATCCTTATTCTGTGCTTTATAAATTATGAATCATATAATATGATAATTGATAACATATCTATCATCAGCCATTCAGTCATTTGTCTAAGAAATTATATAATAACTGGAAAGAAAAATTTCTTACAGCGAATGGCATGGCATAGTCCCAAATTTGAATGCTGACAACACCAGATTGCGTTATAATATTGTTTTATATACATTATACTTAAGTAACCTAACCGTATAGCCACATTTACCAGGGATGAGTACTCGACCGTCAATTTAAACACATAGTACAGTGCTCTGATGAGTGAATGTAGAAATCATTTCTTTTCGCTGGACTGAGTGACTGATTATACATACAAACTATCATAGAAATACTCGCTGATATAGTATACTATTTTAGTAATTGTAATTTTTGTATGTCAAATTGTCATATTGATTTATTTTTTTGTAGTACTTACGTCACAATTCGTTTATTGGCCATGGATGTATTACAATTATATTTATTTTTTAAATAATAATTTTTAATGTTCTTCGGGTGTTTGTTATTATATTTATGGTGATTTTTGTGGGTTTTCCTATTCCTAACCTCTCAAAGTTCTTATTATTTATGATTATAGGACTATAATTGGACGATGAAAATATATCAAAATTTCTTGACACATAAAAATTTTAAAATCAAAATTATAATTTGTATTTTTAGCCACTACTCTGCACTCGTATATTGTTCTATAATAGATATTGTCTATTGTTGAATTACACAGATATACAGAAGTTAAAGGTACATAATAATAAGATCGGATATATATTATATAATAATAAGTATAATGATACGATGTACAATAGTGTTACGATGTGTAATATAAATGAACGACTAACTATGTATACCCGGCTACACTACACAAGACATATATGCTGTAGTATTATAAAAATGTAGAGTCAGCGTCTGCTAAACTACAGTGTGAATATATTACTTAAACAGGGTGTTTTGTTTATAATTCCAACACTTATTGAACATTATATAAAAAACACAGCCAAGTGCGAGTCGGACTCACGCACGAAGGGTTCCGTACCATCATCAGCTATAAACATGTTGGCAACACTGGTTATATTATATACATTCTAGGGTTTTATATTTGTTGTTAAAGCGTCAACAGAAATACATAATCTGTGAAAATTTCAGCTTTCTAACTTTCATGGTTCATGAGATACAGCCTGGTGACAGACAAACGGACGGACAGCGGAGCCTTAGTAATAGTGTCCTGTTTTACCATACGGAACCATCAAAATGAACTGAACACATTTAACGGTAATTTACATATTTTTCACTATTATTTTGAACAAAAACGTCGACACTTATCGCATTGTAAACAAATCTTCAAATACAATTGCACTCAATTAAAAACAATAACTCACTCGTTGGTTTAGGAACTACAGCTCTAAAAACACACTCAAATATGTATGATCCAGGCAGTGGCGTATTTTTTTTGGGGGGGGGGGTGTCCACGGTGTCTGGACACCCCCCCAAACCAAAAAAAAAATTAATCTTTAATTTTGATAAATTTTAAAGGGAATTTGACAAACAAAAATATGTGGTTCGTTTTGAACTATTTTAATATTATATAAAGTCCTAAACTAATTAGGAAAGAAAATAAATTTAGTTTTAAATAATGTACCTATTATCCTATTATATTTTTAATTATTTATAAAACTGTTATTCTTATAGCACCACTGGTATCGAATGTAACAAACAAAATATATAGTAATAATTATTAAATTATTGTGACCGATGATGATAACTATATAGGTACTAATGTATATTAATATGTTTAAATAATATTATGTTATTATTATCCTATTACAGTATACATGCAATTTATATTTTTATCTTGCGGCTCCGTGCCTTCATGTGTCTGTGTTACTTGTTTTTCCAGCGGGAATTTGTGTATATTTAGATTTTAGATATTAATATATTACAATTACAATGATGTTTTTTTTTTCATATTATTATTTATCAATTGAATTTGAATCATTTTTCATTTAGTCGTCGTCGAAGAAACAAAGCAGATAAAATATACAGTGAATAGTAATATTATCATATTATTGTCATTGGTGAGTACCTATATTATTTATAAGGTATAATATTACAAAAAAATCTTTAAAACGACTATGCTCTACTCGGTGGATAGAACGGTATCATGCTGTAAATGATTTTCTAGAACTTTTTGAGTGTATTATTAAATCATTGGACTTAATTTCTAATTGGGCGGATTCAGACACATCTACACAAGCGAGTAATTTGCGTTCTTCTATATTACAAGGTGAATTTATTATCTGTTTACATATTGTAGCTAAAGGATTTGGTCTTGGACTGCCATTATCAAAACAATTACAACGGATAAATATAGAATTAGTAGAAGCTATGATCCTTGCAGAAGATACCTTAAAAGAACTTCAGACATTACGAACAAATGTAGATATTGAATTTCATGCTATTTTTGAAGATTCAAAAGGTTTAGCAAGTAAATTTAATGTAAATATATCTATGCCAAGAATAACAGGCAGACAAATAAATAGAGTTAATATTGTCACTGAATCACCAGAAACCTATTTTCGAATAAGCGTATTTATACCTTATTTAGATACATTCATCGAACAACTAAAATCAAGATTTATTGACCACAAAAATACAATTGTAGATTTTAAATCGTTAATAGCTGTTGAACAAAATGAAACGACATTTTTGAAGTTGGCAAAAACTTACACGACTGATTTAAGTGAATGTCAAGATTCTATTTTATTATCAGAATATAAACTATGGCAAAGACGGTTAAAAAATGTTGAGACTTGTAATTTACCAAAAAACGCAATGGAAGCAATAATACTATGCAATCAAGAAATATATCCAAATGTTTTTTATTTGCTACAAATATTTGCAACATTACCAGTTTCTTCATCATCGAATGAGAGAACCTTTTCAAATTTAAAAAGAATAAAGACTTACTTACGAAACACGATATCTCAAGTAAATATAATTTATTAATAGTTTATTTTATTTATTTAAAACTAATATATTTTAAATTTTATTATAGAAGAGATTAAGTGGTTTGGCTATGTTATCGATTCACAGAAATGAACAAATTACTACTGATGATGTTTTGAAGAAATTGAGCTTAAAAAAAAGGCGTCTTGAATTTATTATTTAAATTACTTTGTATAATAATTTTAAGTGTATTTATTATTTTCTATTTTCTATTTTAAAAATTATTATTATTTGCTTTTATTTTTATTTTTAAATTTTAAAACTATGTTTACAGTAGGTATTTTATACGTGTATGATTTAAATTACATAAAAATTACTACTTTTAATTAAATAAATAAAAAATGTTTCATTACAATATTTGATGAGTATATTATGAACTTGGTGGTAGTAAATGTAAAACAGAGAAATATTGCAACCAATTAACAAATAAGTAGGTATATACCGATATTATCTGGACACCCCCCCCCCCCCCATAAACATACAAAATACGCCACTGGATCCAGGTATGCACAAAAAATGACCAAATATGCATGCACAAATGAATACATATAAGTACTTATAATATGATTAAACTATTGAAATTTTTATATTATAAATATAAATATGTCTGTATCATTAGAATTTTTTTGTTTTTGTAGGTACCTATCATTATAGTATTATAGGTATTATTTATAACGCTTATTCGCTTCCATATCATTGTCTCGATTGTGGCGGTCAGGAACGCAAAACTTATCATCTGCAGGTTTTTTCTATATTCATATTACACAATATTATAAAAAAAAAATGTTAATTTGATTCATTGTATCCTAAGTATGGTTTTTATTTGACCCTGTTAATTATTTAACCGTAAAAACATGCAAATACAATACATTAAGTTCCTTGTTTCTAAACTAGCTTAACATTATTTATTTTTTAAAATCATGTTTGCTGAGTTAATTGTATAAACGATTTGAAAATTTGAAAATATTGTACAATGTATAGGTAGTAATAGGTACCTAGGTATTGCATATGTGTGACATCTTGTCAATAGTTTTCTGTGTATAAACACAATGGGTTCACGTGGATCGATAATAATTGTAGGTATTTAGAGCAATCATAGAGTCATAGAGATAAGCCGATAACACTCATTTTAGATAGCTTATTTTTAAAATAAAATATCGATATGCAGATATCGAAAAACCAATAATATGAAACTTTTATAAATCTACGGATTTGGCTTGGCTTGGCGCGTTGGCTGTTACTAGTTCCCGGATGGGTGACCACCCGCCACCCGGGTTCACAGTAGTAAAAAACCTCACCACACATACACGTGATTGCTTACCTACCGTAACAACCGCAACAACACCTTACCGTACCAACCTTATATACCACAGTTCATAACCACTACAACATCGAATGGCCTTATACGCTGAGCTTACGATCATAAAAAAAATATAAAAATCTACGGATATTTATTCGCACAATACACACTATATGTCTATAATCTATATATTAAATTATATTGGTATCTAGTATGCGTAGCACGCAGGCCGTGGGTGTACATAATATAACATATTTTATGCGTGGTCATAAATATATTACTACTTGTATTAATAATAATAATAATAATAATAATTTAAAACTATTTAGGTCGTTGAACAAATGTTGTGTGGGTTCGAGATAAGTGTCTATATTTTCTAAAAATTTTTTTAAGGAAGCGGATTTAGTTTTCTTATTCTTTTTTTTTTTCTAGTGTTTTAATTTGGGGGGTTTCCCAGTTTGAAGGAGCACACATTTCGTTTGTTTCTTGAGCTAGCTCCATTGGAGACGAAGGAGCAGATTGAGTATAAAACGAATCTGACAGCGACCTTCGGTGCCACATGGTTGATCTAGATCCATTTCTGTTATGTCTGTGTTTGGAGTTGATTTTAGATCTTGGAGATCAATTAGGGTTGGGGTAGAAGTAGTAGCTGGTAGATTGTATTGAGGAGGGGATTCAGAAAGAATCTTTAGAGGCTCTAGTGGAGGTGTTGTGGGTGCTGATGAGGGGTGTACTTCTGTAGGTGTATTGTCTATATTTAGAATCACATTTAGTTTTGAAGCTGTGATGGCCGACCTCACCACGAAGGCACGAACATATAAAGCAATGGATCAACGACGCCACATCATAACCATAAACTTTTAAACTGTATTTATAAATTATTAATGTAAAAAACCTAATTGTAGGCTAATAAACTTTGTATTTGAAGCCCTAAATAATAAAAAAAAAAAAATAATAATAATAATAATAGTTGTATATATTTAATATTTAACGTACAATTATCTGTGTATATTATTATAAATTGCAGCCGTGTAGGTAGGTATACTTATGTGGCTATGTATAAAATATAATGTGTGCGCGTTATTCATTGGCATCCTCGTATACAGCAGCTCGTGCGTCATATTATTATATATTATACCTATTATAATGTTTTTATAATCCTAAACGATTCCGGCTGACGGACTACAACTGCAACGGGTCTCTAAATAAACCATTCGTCCTCGTTGGATCCAAGATGATCACTGGATGTAGGGGGGTGGGGAGATATTCACCGCCCGTTAACGTTCTGACGAGAGCTTCTCCGATAAGTACGAAACAAAATGTAAATTTATGTTAAATAAATTCGATACGATATATATAATGCATTCTCTCATCGTCGTCATAGTCCTATCTGATCAGTAGGATACAAATTGATGTCCGCTTGTAAATCGATCAAATTATTTTGAAGTAGGTACGTTTGTCAGCAGTACGAGTGTTTGTTTTTCGGATCTTTCTCGGCAATGGTTAGGTTACCGTTAATAATTAAATACATTTTTAATAAATTCAGTCAAAATTGTCTTGTTCTAGTGTATACATATTTGCTCATATTTTCATGTGTTTATGTTTGTGCTTAAAGCTTTTAAGTCTCTAAGTCTAGACATAACCTTAAATCTTTAATAACTTTCAATTAATGTAACAACAGTACAATACCAAAGCCTTAGTTATTATAATTTAATATTAGATTGATCATATCTTTATGTTGAGAAAAGGCGATGTTCTTTCAAAATCTGTTTGATTTTATATGTATCATTCAGCATTATGTTAAACGCGAGGTTCAATCATACAAGTTTTTGAAAACAATGTGGTCGTTTTTCAATGTTTAGAAATGTTTAGAAATGGCCCAATCACTAAACATCAAAAAGTAGCACTCTATCCGCCGTAGATAAGACAAAGTTAATAATTTAGATAGAGATTAGTAGTTACTTTACTATAAATCCTAAATCTGAATCAGTAAAGGCTGATTATTATTATTGTTTTAGTTGTACTTATGTCTTATACCTTAACTATCATACTTGTTTATGTGGTAGGTACTGCTAAACATGCTGAATTGAAAAAAATTACATACCTATACTATGTATTATAGCTATTGCTAATTTTGTCATATTAATATCAAAATATTATATGATTAATATGCTAGGGCAGCGATCCTTAAATTGTGGTCCATGGCCCCCTAGAAGTCCTTAAGCACTGGTGAAATAGAGTATTAAATGCAGTTATATTACCTATTGTGTTCAAGAGTGATATATCCATTTAATATTATTATTATGATATTTAATTATTAAGTGTTGTGGGTAATAATGTAAATATCATTACAATATAATGTACTTTAATATTAAAATGTATTAATTTATGTTTTAGCAATTCAGAAAAATCAATAAAAAATTACGAAAAATAACCAAGAAACCAAAAAAAATATTAAACCCAAAAGTTCTTCCAACTATGATGATTATGATGAT